>OZ022332.1:2500-617547 GCA_963989225.1 Dromius quadrimaculatus
TTCCGATCTTCTTCAGATACGCCTGAAAACAGCCGTGGCCAGAGAGTGCTTGCGTCAGCCAGAAGCCGATCTCGCCGTGCTCCCTCTCCAGCCATGGCTCAAGGTCTGGGATCAGTCTTCGAGTCCACGACCCTTTGACTCCCCTCTCCCACCTATCTTGCCACTCTTCTCGGACTGTTTCCAGGTGTTCCTTCCGAGACGGCCTCGTTCCATCCTCCCTCCTGCCTCTCGCTCTTGCGACTATGTCTACTGGAGGCAAGCCTGCTAACACTAGCACAGCATCCTCTGACACAGTCCGGTATGCACTGCTAATCCTGATTGCGGCCCTTCGTTGTACCTTGGCCAGCTTCTGTCTATTTGTCTCCCGTTGGAGAGCGTGTGCCCAAACAGGTGCCGCGTATAGCATCACGGACTGTGTCACATACCCATATAATCTTCGCTTTGCTGGCCTTGGGCCACCAATGTTAGGCATTAGCCTCGCCAATGCCATCGTGACATTGGCAGCCCGCTCTGCCACTAACGTCACGTGCGGGGAGAAAGTGCCACCGTCGTCCAGCGTGACTCCCAGGTATTTTAGCCTAGGCTGCGGCGTTATCCTCCGGTCCTTTACCTGGAAATCAACGCCCTGGCCTCTTCTCCTCCCGCACAGCAGTATAGCTTCGGTCTTTTCTGGCGCCAGCTGGAGCTCTCGTTCTTCCAGCCACTCGCATACCCTACGAGTGGCTGCGTTGGCAGCTGCCTGCAGCATCTCTGCATCTCTGGCTGTCGCTACCAACGCCAGGTCGTCGGCATACGCGATGAGCTCCACCCCGTCAGGCATCTCCAGGCGTAACACTCCATCGTACAAGATGTTCCACAACAGCGGTCCGAGTATTGAGCCCTGTGGTACTCCGCACGTCATTGGTAGTTCGATGGATCCGTCGTCACTGTCGGCGATCACCAGTCGCTGACTCAGGTACGACTTCACCATCTCTACCACGTACCACGACACGTGCCGCTCTTTCAGCTCTCTCACTATCAGCCTCCATGAGGCAGAGTTGAAAGCGTTCCTAATGTCGAAAGTTATTAGGGCACACAACTTTCTGGTCCTCCATGTGCCCTCGTTTGCCTTCTCTGCTATACTCAATACTCGCCGCAGCGCATCCTCCGTGCTACGCCCTTCTCTGAAGCCATACTGCCGGTCAGACAGGCTTGCCTCTCCCACTAGCTCCTGCTTCAGGCGTATTTGGAGCAGGTGCTCCAGTAGCTTTCCGCAGCTGTCCAGTAGACACAGGGGTCGGTACGAGGATGGTTCTTCAGGTGGCTTGTTAGGCTTCCTGATCAGCACCAGCCTCGCCCGTTTCCACTCTTCAGGAAAGCTGCACTTCCGCAGCTGTTCGTTCATAACCGCCAGAATTTCTATTGGGTGCTCCCTCGCTGCCGCTTTCACCACCTCGGGGGGGATCATGTCTGGGCCCGGCGCCTTGTTGGGTCTGATTTTGGCCTCCGCAACTGTCAACTCGTCTACTGTGAACGGAAGGACCTCCATCTCCTTGTTCTCATTTGGAGCCTGGATCCAGTTCGCTTGCCTCTTGGTTGGGAAGAGGACCTGCACCACGCTTTGGAGCTTCTCCCGCCCCATCAGCTGTGGTGCCTCCCTGGCCTTGAATCTCTTAGACACGATCTGGTATCCAAGGCCCCAAACGTCCCTGTCCACCTCGTCGCACAGCTCTGTCCAGCATCTCTTTTGCGACCTGGCAATGGCTGTGCGAAGCTTTCGCCTCGCTTCCTTCGCATCCAGCCTCTCGTGCTCGCATTCTGCGGCTGTCGCCCTCTTTCTCTTCCGCTGGTATCGTCGTCTTCTGGACAGAGCCGTCCGGCGGAGGTCTGCTATCTCCTCCGTCCACCAGTAGACCGGTTTGCGGTTGGCTCTTCCTCTCTTTGCTAAAGTCGCCTCGCACACCTCGGCTAAGACCTGACCTAAGTCAGTGCTTAGCTCCGGTCCCTGTTCCATGGCTTTCGCCAACTCGCTCTTCAACTTCTCTGCATCCAGTCCTTTCGTGGACCAACCGGTTGGGATGGGTTGATGGTTACCTCGTTGTCCCGTGATCCTTGTCAGAATTGCACAGTGGTGACTGTGCACCTCTTCATTGATCACCCGCCACTCCGTCACCTCTCGTGCAACGTCGTCCGTGGCCCACGTTAGATCAATCCTTGTCTCCGACGCTCCTCTCTTGAACGTCGGAGAGCCGTCGTTCAGGACAACGAGGTCTAGACTTGCAGCCCATTCCAACACCCTCTCTCCTCTCGGGTCAGTGGCGTTGCCGCCCCATTCTGGGGCTTTGGCGTTGAAATCCCCCGCCACTATCACCCTCTCTGGTCCTTCGTCTCGGATGCAGATCTCCAGTCCTCCGAGGAAGAGCTCAAACTGGGCCAGCGGCCTATTTGGTGAGAAGTAGACGCTGATGATCATCAGACCCCTCATCTTTACCCAGACAAATCCTTGTCCCCGACCAGTTTTTCCCACTGCGATCCGGCTGTCCATCATCTTGATGGCTGCGTCCCCTCTCTCATCCCGCAGCCATTCCTTACAGACCGTCACCGTGGGCTCGCTCACCACGAGCACATCAGCCTTGTGCCTCCTGGCCATCTCTGCCAGTAGGCTATGGGCTGCCCAGCTTCTGCCTACATTCAACTGGAGGATGTTCACGGCTGGGCCTTCCTTGCCTCCCGCAGGGCTTCCCGATGGGCCGGACACTCCGCCGTGCCACTTCTGTGACCTTTCTGGCCACAGCAGAGGCACATCGGCTTCCTATCACACCCAGCTTTTTTATGCCCCGTCTCGCCACACCTGGCACATTGGGCGCTCGTATCTTTTTCGGCCTTGCAGTTTGCTTGGGTGTGATCGTAGCCCTGGCACTTGTAACACTGAGTTACCGTCACCCAGCGATTCACCCTGCACTTGACCCAGCCTATCTTGATTCTGCCTGCTTCCCTGAGTTTGGTAGCAGCGCCCTCTGGCAGTGACACCATTGCAGCCATCGTTCCCGCGTAAGCAGGCCTTAGCGCTTTGATGGTCACGGTTTCTATCCCTGTCAGCCCCTTAATGGCTTCCAAAACTGCCTGCTCGGTGGTCCCTTCCTCAATGTCTTTGATGGCTACAATGGCTGTCCTCGTAGCTACATTCAGAACTTTTGCCTCCCTTTCTAATCCCGCCGCTTTTTGTAGGGCTTCGCGCAGAGCCTCGATATTTGCAGCCCCTTTCTCCATCTCTACCAGGACGTCCCCAGCTCTTGTTTTGCGGAGAGTCCTTATATCCGCACCAATGGCTGTCGGGTCCACTGCCTTCTTCACTTTGCTGAGGACGTCAGCGTAGCTACTACCTCTCGTTGATATGAGGATAGCCTCATTCTTGGGCCTGCGGCTTCGTTTCCTCTGTGTGGGCGCTTTGGGCACAACCACCGCCACTTTTGGCTTAGCGCGTCCAGCTCTGCGCTTCACCACCTCCACCCAGTTTTCTGGCTCAGCGCTCTCACCTTCCTGTGGTACACTTGCCAGTGCCGGCTCTTTCTCGGCCACGATCTTTGCCTTCTCCTGTTTTCCTTTTATTTTGCCGAAGAAAACTAGCTCTACGCTGGAGTTCAGGAAAACGCATTCGACCAGCTTCCTGTATACTCCCCAGTTGACTCTGCCCTTGCCGCCCTCCGTCTTGGCCATAGCCACCTTCCTGTGGCCGTTTTGCAAAAGCAAGGCTTTCAACTCTTCTAGGGAGCTGATCGCCACGTTTTCCTCTTCCACTGAGCCTGGTGCGAGGCAGTACATCACTCTGCCTGGACCTTCCGTTGCAGTATGCCCTGTGATCTGCGTCACTCGCTTTGTCTTGGCGACATCACTATTTTGGGCCAGGTATGATAAGACACCAGGCCCAGTTCCCTCCTTCTGGCAGTGTACTAACGTGAAGTCCGGTGTGGCCTGCCATATATCACCTTCCCTTAGGCTTGTGGCGCCATAGGCCTCTTTGGGCCACCGCTCCTCCGCCATTTTCATGAAGTTCTCTGCGGTCCTGTTAGCGCTAATCCTTTGGTGAATTTCATCACTCGACATTACCGCTGGGACCAAGGTCTTCGTTTTATCGGTCTGGGAGTGTTTGTCAAGTAGTTCGCTCTTCTCCGTCTGCGTCTGCCTACTAGACTTACTCTCCCTTTCCCGCTCAGCCGCTGAATCGTATGCTGCCTTGTGTATGCAGAAGCTTTGGATCGCCTTGCACACATTTAGCCCTGCGTTCTTGACCTCCATCTTGGTCCCAGGGTTTCGCCGCAATCTACTCTCCAATCCGTCCGAAAGGGCACACAGCTCCACCAGCTCTGTATTGAGCCGTCTCCAGAGTGTGGCTGTTTCTACAACTTCAGCCCCCGTCTTTTTCTCTGGCGTCTTTTCCTGCCTCTGAAGTTTCTTACTCGATACGTCGGGCGAGAGCTCCTTCTTCCTCTTCCTTTCTCTTTGCTCCGTAACGTTATCCTCCGTCACTTCTATCTCCTCTCCGCCTGCCCAGGATTTACTCCTGTTGGGCGGAGACCTCATCAGCAGTGGTCTTCGTCGGAATAACTGCGACTCGCTTCCCTCCTCACTTGCCTGCGGTGCACTAGGTGCTCCATTACCTGCAACCAATCTGTCTTTATTATTGTTCATAGTGAAAGATGCCATCGAAGTTATTATTGGGCCACAAACCACAGCATGTCCGACACATGCCCTGGGCTCACCACACCTACAGCCGCACGTAGTTATAGCCTTCCCAAATCCTGCAAAATACATGCCTTTGAACAGAAAATGGGAAGCTAACGTTCTCCTAGGTGGTGCTGCGTCAGTGTGATTTCCCTCCGAGCTGACTGTGGTCGCCATGGCTGGGCCATTCCATGGTAACTTCCTCTTGAAGCTGAGTCACGTTCCGGTGCCACAGCTACTAACCCCGGCGCACCTAGCTGACGCCATAACCACAACACCCTCACTTGCGGATTCCAGCTCCCTTGGGGACTCTTTCCGATCCCCGGTAAGGCCTACGAGGTCCTTTCGGGCGTCTCCCGCAAAGGTTGCAACGCATCCCGGGACTTTGGCCCCAGCTGGGTGATCCGCATCAGGTGCTGATCGTAGAGGACCGCTCGGATTCTCGGGGTGTTCAGTGTGACACCTACGGCATTCACTCCAACTGTAATCAAACAAAGGATTACCACACATACGAGCAGGTTGCCTCCGCTGGCTATCGACTCCTGCCTGCCGCATTCATCAACCAACTTCCACTCACCCTCATACATACTGCAGGTTAAACCTGACCCCATTCATGCTGTAATGCTGAACTCTCCCAGCGCGCCTAGCGGGGGTGGACCAGAGTCCATCCCGACTTCACCGCTCGCACGCACGCCTGCCGCCCACCTCGTCGCTAGACCCACTCCTCAACATTTTGCGACCCCCGACCTACGTCAAACCCTCCGGTTCTGATCCGCGTTAGTCTTGGCCGAAGCCTCCACCCACGGGGTCCGCACTGGAAGCCCTCTGAGGTTTTTACGCCTCTCGGGCTCCCCACCTGCCAGCCACTACTCTGTTGCGGGTTTTAAGCCGCTCAAGCACAGCCCCGCGGTGTGTGAGAACCCCCTCCCACCAACGTCAAGAACCAGAAAGGTCGTCGCAAGGCGGAGATCGTCCAGCTGAGACTCGAGTCAGCGACAAGGCGGGCGAACAGGCAGTGCGCGTCCACAGTGCCGCCAAGACAAAACCAAGCCAAGCCCCACTCACACGCGGAAAGAACACAACATTACCTCTTTCATTCTCCCATTCACACTTGGTTTTTTATTGAGAGTGTCCTTCTCTAAGTCAACAAGGTTATACCGCCTATATTCGGTCGTCAGAGCCTCGTTAGCGTTATCCGGGGGTTACCACGTGGAGGTGAGGTTGACACTTGGAGGAGTTGAATCCCCCCTTAGCCCCCACCTAACCTAACCTAACTAACCTAACCTAACCTAACCTAACCTAACCTAACCTAACCTAACCTAACCTAACCTAACCTAACCTAACCTAACCTAACCTAACCTAACCTAACCTAACCTAACCTAACCTAACCTAACCTAACCTAACCTAACCTAACCTAACCTAACCTAACCTAACCTAACCTAACCTAACCTAACCTAACCTAACCTAACCTAACCTAACCTAACCTAACCTAACCTAACCTAACCTAACCTAACCTAACCTAACCTAACCTAACCTAACCTAACCTAACCTAACCTAACCTAACCTAACCTAACCTAACCTAACCTAACCTAACCTAACCTAACCTAACCTAACCTAACCTAACCTTTTTTTTTTTTTTTTTTTTTGTTTGAGAAGAGGGAAATCTTGCATGAGACACCCTAGCCTATCCTAGGCTACGGGTAGTGTCAGATTCCTACTGACTAAAACCCTCTCCTTTCTCCCATCACCAGCACCCTGGGACTGTTGTTCACATTACTTCGGGGTGCTGGTTGGAAATGGCGCCTTTTCAGACGCCCACTACGTCCTGGAGCCTAGCTGCCTCTCTCTCCCTCTCAGCTATCTCCTTCCTCTTCATTGTTGCCACAATGTATTCTTCAATTCTCCTCCACTTCTCCTCCTCTTCAACCATGAGAGAAATGAGGTTGTCTGGTGACAACCTTCCCATTTCTCTCTCCACGGCCTCTCGCTCCTCAGCCCATGCTGTGCAGTGGAAGATCGTGTGCTCTGCGGTATCCGTCTCTTCGTTGCAGTGGGCACACGTATCTTCCACTTCCTTTCCGATCTTCTTCAGATACGCCTGAAAACAGCCGTGGCCAGAGAGTGCTTGCGTCAGCCAGAAGCCGATCTCGCCGTGCTCCCTCTCCAGCCATGGCTCAAGGTCTGGGATCAGTCTTCGAGTCCACGACCCTTTGACTCCCCTCTCCCACCTATCTTGCCACTCTTCTCGGACTGTTTCCAGGTGTTCCTTCCGAGACGGCCTCGTTCCATCCTCCCTCCTGCCTCTCGCTCTTGCGACTATGTCTACTGGAGGCAAGCCTGCTAACACTAGCACAGCATCCTCTGACACAGTCCGGTATGCACTGCTAATCCTGATTGCGGCCCTTCGTTGTACCTTGGCCAGCTTCTGTCTATTTGTCTCCCGTTGGAGAGCGTGTGCCCAAACAGGTGCCGCGTATAGCATCACGGACTGTGTCACATACCCATATAATCTTCGCTTTGCTGGCCTTGGGCCACCAATGTTAGGCATTAGCCTCGCCAATGCCATCGTGACATTGGCAGCCCGCTCTGCCACTAACGTCACGTGCGGGGAGAAAGTGCCACCGTCGTCCAGCGTGACTCCCAGGTATTTTAGCCTAGGCTGCGGCGTTATCCTCCGGTCCTTTACCTGGAAATCAACGCCCTGGCCTCTTCTCCTCCCGCACAGCAGTATAGCTTCGGTCTTTTCTGGCGCCAGCTGGAGCTCTCGTTCTTCCAGCCACTCGCATACCCTACGAGTGGCTGCGTTGGCAGCTGCCTGCAGCATCTCTGCATCTCTGGCTGTCGCTACCAACGCCAGGTCGTCGGCATACGCGATGAGCTCCACCCCGTCAGGCATCTCCAGGCGTAACACTCCATCGTACAAGATGTTCCACAACAGCGGTCCGAGTATTGAGCCCTGTGGTACTCCGCACGTCATTGGTAGTTCGATGGATCCGTCGTCACTGTCGGCGATCACCAGTCGCTGACTCAGGTACGACTTCACCATCTCTACCACGTACCACGACACGTGCCGCTCTTTCAGCTCTCTCACTATCAGCCTCCATGAGGCAGAGTTGAAAGCGTTCCTAATGTCGAAAGTTATTAGGGCACACAACTTTCTGGTCCTCCATGTGCCCTCGTTTGCCTTCTCTGCTATACTCAATACTCGCCGCAGCGCATCCTCCGTGCTACGCCCTTCTCTGAAGCCATACTGCCGGTCAGACAGGCTTGCCTCTCCCACTAGCTCCTGCTTCAGGCGTATTTGGAGCAGGTGCTCCAGTAGCTTTCCGCAGCTGTCCAGTAGACACAGGGGTCGGTACGAGGATGGTTCTTCAGGTGGCTTGTTAGGCTTCCTGATCAGCACCAGCCTCGCCCGTTTCCACTCTTCAGGAATGCACTTCCGCAGCTGTTCGTTCATAACCGCCAGAATTTCTATTGGGTGCTCCCTCGCTGCCGCTTTCACCACCTCGGGGGGGATCATGTCTGGGCCCGGCGCCTTGTTGGGTCTGATTTTGGCCTCCGCAACTGTCAACTCGTCTACTGTGAACGGAAGGACCTCCATCTCCTTGTTCTCATTTGGAGCCTGGATCCAGTTCGCTTGCCTCTTGGTTGGGAAGAGGACCTGCACCACGCTTTGGAGCTTCTCCCGCCCCATCAGCTGTGGTGCCTCCCTGGCCTTGAATCTCTTAGACACGATCTGGTATCCAAGGCCCCAAACGTCCCTGTCCACCTCGTCGCACAGCTCTGTCCAGCATCTCTTTTGCGACCTGGCAATGGCTGTGCGAAGCTTTCGCCTCGCTTCCTTCGCATCCAGCCTCTCGTGCTCGCATTCTGCGGCTGTCGCCCTCTTTCTCTTCCGCTGGTATCGTCGTCTTCTGGACAGAGCCGTCCGGCGGAGGTCTGCTATCTCCTCCGTCCACCAGTAGACCGGTTTGCGGTTGGCTCTTCCTCTCTTTGCTAAAGTCGCCTCGCACACCTCGGCTAAGACCTGACCTAAGTCAGTGCTTAGCTCCGGTCCCTGTTCCATGGCTTTCGCCAACTCGCTCTTCAACTTCTCTGCATCCAGTCCTTTCGTGGACCAACCGGTTGGGATGGGTTGATGGTTACCTCGTTGTCCCGTGATCCTTGTCAGAATTGCACAGTGGTGACTGTGCACCTCTTCATTGATCACCCGCCACTCCGTCACCTCTCGTGCAACGTCGTCCGTGGCCCACGTTAGATCAATCCTTGTCTCCGACGCTCCTCTCTTGAACGTCGGAGAGCCGTCGTTCAGGACAACGAGGTCTAGACTTGCAGCCCATTCCAACACCCTCTCTCCTCTCGGGTCAGTGGCGTTGCCGCCCCATTCTGGGGCTTTGGCGTTGAAATCCCCCGCCACTATCACCCTCTCTGGTCCTTCGTCTCGGATACAGATCTCCAGTCCTCCGAGGAAGAGCTCAAACTGGGCCAGCGGCCTATTTGGTGAGAAGTAGACGCTGATGATCATCAGACCCCTCATCTTTACCCAGACAAATCCTTGTCCCCGACCAGTTTTTCCCACTGCGATCCGGCTGTCCATCATCTTGATGGCTGCGTCCCCTCTCTCATCCCGCAGCCATTCCTTACAGACCGTCACCGTGGGCTCGCTCACCACGAGCACATCAGCCTTGTGCCTCCTGGCCATCTCTGCCAGTAGGCTATGGGCTGCCCAGCTTCTGCCTACATTCAACTGGAGGATGTTCACGGCTGGGCCTTCCTTGCCTCCCGCAGGGCTTCCCGATGGGCCGGACACTCCGCCGTGCCACTTCTGTGACCTTTCTGGCCACAGCAGAGGCACATCGGCTTCCTATCACACCCAGCTTTCTTATGCCCCGTCTCGCCACACCTGGCACATTGGGCGCTCGTATCTTTTTCGGCCTTGCAGTTTGCTTGGGTGTGATCGTAGCCCTGGCACTTGTAACACTGAGTTACCGTCACCCAGCGATTCACCCTGCACTTGACCCAGCCTATCTTGATTCTGCCTGCTTCCCTGAGTTTGGTAGCAGCGCCCTCTGGCAGTGACACCATTGCAGCCATCGTTCCCGCGTAAGCAGGCCTTAGCGCTTTGATGGTCACGGTTTCTATCCCTGTCAGCCCCTTAATGGCTTCCAAAACTGCCTGCTCGGTGGTCCCTTCCTCAATGTCTTTGATGGCTACAATGGCTGTCCTCGTAGCTACATTCAGAACTTTTGCCTCCCTTTCTAATCCCGCCGCTTTTTGTAGGGCTTCGCGCAGAGCCTCGATATTTGCAGCCCCTTTCTCCATCTCTACCAGGACGTCCCCAGCTCTTGTTTTGCGGAGAGTCCTTATATCCGCACCAATGGCTGTCGGGTCCACTGCCTTCTTCACTTTGCTGAGGACGTCAGCGTAGCTACTACCTCTCGTTGATATGAGGATAGCCTCATTCTTGGGCCTGCGGCTTCGTTTCCTCTGTGTGGGCGCTTTGGGCACAACCACCGCCACTTTTGGCTTAGCGCGTCCAGCTCTGCGCTTCACCACCTCCACCCAGTTTTCTGGCTCAGCGCTCTCACCTTCCTGTGGTACACTTGCCAGTGCCGGCTCTTTCTCGGCCACGATCTTTGCCTTCTCCTGTTTTCCTTTTATTTTGCCGAAGAAAACTAGCTCTACGCTGGAGTTCAGGAAAACGCATTCGACCAGCTTCCTGTATACTCCCCAGTTGACTCTGCCCTTGCCGCCCTCCGTCTTGGCCATAGC
Organism: Dromius quadrimaculatus; assembly: GCA_963989225.1. Classification (NCBI taxonomy): domain Eukaryota; kingdom Metazoa; phylum Arthropoda; class Insecta; order Coleoptera; family Carabidae; genus Dromius; species Dromius quadrimaculatus. The sequence goes on from OZ022332.1 coordinate 12,974, forward strand.
CACCTTCCTGTGGCCGTTTTGCAAAAGCAAGGCTTTCAACTCTTCTAGGGAGCTGATCGCCACGTTTTCCTCTTCCACTGAGCCTGGTGCGAGGCAGTACATCACTCTGCCTGGACCTTCCGTTGCAGTATGCCCTGTGATCTGCGTCACTCGCTTTGTCTTGGCGACATCACTATTTTGGGCCAGGTATGATAAGACACCAGGCCCAGTTCCCTCCTTCTGGCAGTGTACTAACGTGAAGTCCGGTGTGGCCTGCCATATATCACCTTCCCTTAGGCTTGTGGCGCCATAGGCCTCTTTGGGCCACCGCTCCTCCGCCATTTTCATGAAGTTCTCTGCGGTCCTGTTAGCGCTAATCCTTTGGTGAATTTCATCACTCGACATTACCGCTGGGACCAAGGTCTTCGTTTTATCGGTCTGGGAGTGTTTGTCAAGTAGTTCGCTCTTCTCCGTCTGCGTCTGCCTACTAGACTTACTCTCCCTTTCCCGCTCAGCCGCTGAATCGTATGCTGCCTTGTGTATGCAGAAGCTTTGGATCGCCTTGCACACATTTAGCCCTGCGTTCTTGACCTCCATCTTGGTCCCAGGGTTTCGCCGCAATCTACTCTCCAATCCGTCCGAAAGGGCACACAGCTCCACCAGCTCTGTATTGAGCCGTCTCCAGAGTGTGGCTGTTTCTACAACTTCAGCCCCCGTCTTTTTCTCTGGCGTCTTTTCCTGCCTCTGAAGTTTCTTACTCGATACGTCGGGCGAGAGCTCCTTCTTCCTCTTCCTTTCTCTTTGCTCCGTAACGTTATCCTCCGTCACTTCTATCTCCTCTCCGCCTGCCCAGGATTTACTCCTGTTGGGCGGAGACCTCATCAGCAGTGGTCTTCGTCGGAATAACTGCGACTCGCTTCCCTCCTCACTTGCCTGCGGTGCACTAGGTGCTCCATTACCTGCAACCAATCTGTCTTTATTATTGTTCATAGTGAAAGATGCCATCGAAGTTATTATTGGGCCACAAACCACAGCATGTCCGACACATGCCCTGGGCTCACCACACCTACAGCCGCACGTAGTTATAGCCTTCCCAAATCCTGCAAAATACATGCCTTTGAACAGAAAATGGGAAGCTAACGTTCTCCTAGGTGGTGCTGCGTCAGTGTGATTTCCCTCCGAGCTGACTGTGGTCGCCATGGCTGGGCCATTCCATGGTAACTTCCTCTTGAAGCTGAGTCACGTTCCGGTGCCACAGCTACTAACCCCGGCGCACCTAGCTGACGCCATAACCACAACACCCTCACTTGCGGATTCCAGCTCCCTTGGGGACTCTTTCCGATCCCCGGTAAGGCCTACGAGGTCCTTTCGGGCGTCTCCCGCAAAGGTTGCAACGCATCCCGGGACTTTGGCCCCAGCTGGGTGATCCGCATCAGGTGCTGATCGTAGAGGACCGCTCGGATTCTCGGGGTGTTCAGTGTGACACCTACGGCATTCACTCCAACTGTAATCAAACAAAGGATTACCACACATACGAGCAGGTTGCCTCCGCTGGCTATCGACTCCTGCCTGCCGCATTCATCAACCAACTTCCACTCACCCTCATACATACTGCAGGTTAAACCTGACCCCATTCATGCTGTAATGCTGAACTCTCCCAGCGCGCCTAGCGGGGGTGGACCAGAGTCCATCCCGACTTCACCGCTCGCACGCACGCCTGCCGCCCACCTCGTCGCTAGACCCACTCCTCAACATTTTGCGACCCCCGACCTACGTCAAACCCTCCGGTTCTGATCCGCGTGAGTCTTGGCCGAAGCCTCCACCCACGGGGTCCGCACTGGAAGCCCTCTGAGGTTTTTACGCCTCTCGGGCTCCCCACCTGCCAGCCACTACTCTGTTGCGGGTTTTAAGCCGCTCAAGCACAGCCCCGCGGTGTGTGAGAACCCCCTCCCACCAACGTCAAGAACCAGAAAGGTCGTCGCAAGGCGGAGATCGTCCAGCTGAGACTCGAGTCAGCGACAAGGCGGGCGAACAGGCAGTGCGCGTCCACAGTGCCGCCAAGACAAAACCAAGCCAAGCCCCACTCACACGCGGAAAGAACACAACATTACCTCTTTCATTCTCCCATTCACACTTGGTTTTTTATTGAGAGTGTCCTTCTCTAAGTCAACAAGGTTATACCGCCTATATTCGGTCGTCAGAGCCTCGTTAGCGTTATCCGGGGGTTACCACGTGGAGGTGAGGTTGACACTTGGAGGAGTTGAATCCCCCCTTAGCCCCCAACCTAACCTAACCTAACCTAACCTAACCTAACCTAACCTAACCTAACCTAACCTAACCTAACCTAACCTAACCTAACCTAACCTAACCTAACCTAACCTAACCTAACCTAACCTAACCTAACCTAACCTAACCTAACCTAACCTAACCTAACCTAACCTAACCTAACCTAACCTTTTTTTTATTTCGGTCAGGTTAGGTTTTGGTCAGGTTAGGTTTTGGTCAGGTTAGGTCAAGTTAGGTTAGGTTAGGTTAGGTTAGGTTTCGGTTGGGTTGGGTTTCGGTTAGGTTAGGTTTCGATTAGGTTAAATTTTGGTTGGGTTAGGTTTCGGTTAGGTTAGGTTTCGGTTAGGGTAGGTTTCGGTTAAGTTAGGTTTCGGTTAGGGTAGGTTTCGATTGGGTTAGGTTTTGGTTGCGCTAGGTTTCGGTTAGGTTAGGTTTCGGTTAGGTTAGGTTTTGGTTAGGTAAGGTTTCAATTAGGTTAAGTTTCGGTTAGGTTGAGTTTCGGTTAGGTTAGGTTTCGGTTAGGTTAAGTCTCGGTTAGGTTAAGTTTTGGTTGGGTTAGGTTTCGTTTAGGTTAGGTTTCCGTTAGATTAAGTTTCGGTTGGGTTAATTTCCGGTTAGGTTAGGTTTCTGTTAGGTTAGGTTTCGGTTAGGTTGGATTTCGGTTAGGTTAGGTTTCGGTCAGGTTAGGTTTCGGTTGGGTTAGGTTTCGGTTAGGTTAGGTTTCGATTAGGTTAGATTTTGGTTGGGTTAGGTTTCGGTTAGGTTAGGTTTCGGTTAATTAGGTTTCGGTTAGGTTAAGTCTCGGTTAGGTTAAGTTTTGGTTGGGTTAGGTTTCGTTTAGGTTAGGTCTCCGTTAGATTAAGTTTCGGTTAGGTTAATTTCCGGTTAGGTTAGGTTTCTGTTAGGTTAGGTTTCGGTTGGGTTGGATTTCGGTTAGGTTAGGTTTCGGTCAGGTTAGGTTTCGGTTGGGTTAGGTTTCGGTTGGGTTAGGTTTCGGTTAGGTTAGGTTTCGATTAGGTTAGATTTTGGTTGGGTTAGGTTTCGGTTAGGTTAGGTTTCGGTTGGGTTAGGTTTCGGTTAGGTAAGGTTTCAATTAGGTTAAGTTTCGGTTAGGTTAAATTTCGGTTAGATTAGGTTTCGATTAGGTTGGGTTTCGGTTAGGTTGGGTTTTGGTTAAGTTAGGTTTCGGTTAGGTTAGGTTTCGGTTAGGTTGGATTTCGGTTAGGTTAGGTTTCTGTTAGGGTAGGTTTCGGTTAGGTTAGGTTTCGGTTAAGGTAGGTTTCGATTAGGTTAGGTTTTGATTGGGTTAGGTTTCAGTTAGGTTAGGTTTCGGTTAGGTTAGGTTTCGGTTAGGTAAGGTTTCAATTAGGTTAAGTTTCGGTCAGGTTGAGTTTCGGTTAGATTAGGTTTCGGTTAGGTTTGGTTTCGGTTAGGTTAGGTTTTGGTTAGGTTAGGTTTCGGTTAGGTTAGGTTTCGGTTGGGTTGGATTTCGGTTAGGTTAGGTTTCGGTTAGGGTAGGTTTCGATTAGGTTATGTTTCGGTTAGGGTAGGTTTCGATTAGGTTAGGTTTCCGTTAGATTAAGTTTCGGTTAGGTTAATTTCCGGTTAGGTTAGGTTTCTGTTAGGTTAGGTTTCGGTTAGGTTGGATTTCGGTTAGGTTAGGTTTCGGTCAGGTTAGGTTTCGGTTTGGTTAGGTTTCGGTTGGGTTAGGTTTCGGTTAGGTTAGGTTTCGATTAGGTTAGATTTTGGTTGGGTTAGGTTTCGGTTAGGTTAGGTTTCGGTTGGGTTAGGTTTCGGTTAGGTAAGGTTTCGGTTAATTAGGTTTCGGTTAGGTTAAGTCTCGGTTAGGTTAAGTTTTGGTTGGGTTAGGTTTCGTTTAGGTTAGGTTTCCGTTAGATTAAGTTTCGGTTAGGTTAATTTCCGGTTAGGTTAGGTTTCTGTTAGGTTAGGTTTCGGTTAGGTTGGATTTCGGTTAGGTTAGGTTTCGGTCAGGTTAGGTTTCGGTTGGGTTAGGTTTCGGTTGGGTTAGGTTTCGGTTAGGTTAGGTTTCGATTAGGTTAGATTTTGGTTGGGTTAGGTTTCGGTTAGGTTAGGTTTCGGTTGGGTTAGGTTTCGGTTCGGTAAGGTTTCAATTAGGTTAAGTTTCGGTTAGGTTAAATTTCGGTTAGATTAGGTTTCGATTAGGTTGGGTTCCGGTTAGGTTAGGTTTTGGTTAGGTTAGGTTTCGGTTAGGTTATGTTTCGGTTAGGTTGGATTTCGGGTAGGTTAGGTTTCGGTTAGGGTAGGTTTCGGTTAGGTTAGGTTTCGGTTGAGGTAGGTTTCGATTAGGTTAGGTTTTGATTGGGTTAGGTTTCAGTTAGGTCAGGTTTCGGTTAGGTTAGGTTTCGGTTAGGAAAGGTTTCAATTAGATTAAGTTTCGGTCAGGTTGAGTTTCGGTTAGATTAGGTTTCGGTTAGGTTTGGTTTCGGTTAGGTTAGGTTTTGGTTAGGTTAGGTTTCGGTTAGGTTAGGTTTCGGTAAGGTTGGGTTTCGGTTAGGTTAGGTTTCGGTTAGGGTAGGTTTCGATTAGGTTATGTTTCGGTTAGGGTAGGTTTCGATTAGGTTAGGTTTTGGTTGGGTTAGGTTTCGGTTAGGTTAGGTTTCGGTTAGGTTGGGTTTCGGTTAGGTTAGGTTTTGGTTAGGTTAGGTTTCGGTTAGGTTAGGTTTTGGTTAGGTTAGGTTAGGTTTATTTATTTTGTATAGATACTTTTGAAAACAGCCATGGCCGCTTATCACCTGGGCCAAGTGAAAATCTACTTCACCATGTGATCTATCCAGCCATGGTCGAATGTCCGGCAGGAGTTCGTGTGTCCGGACATTGGGACAACCGTCTAGGAGAAAATTACTCCGAGTTAAAAAAAAAAAAAAAATCATGGGTAGACAGGACTCATCAGCCGTGGTGAAGGCTACCTGTCTAGGAGAGGGAATCTTCGAACTCTTCTTACTGTAGGCATCAGGCATAATAAAGAAGCACCTAGAAGAAAGTGAATTGTAAAATTTTGAAGGGTACTTTCCGTAATTTCAATTTTTGAAAACATCTATATCCTAACAATAGTGCAAAAACCGCTGATATACGTATAGTTGGGGTCTAAATTTTTCTATTTGATTATATATAACTCGAAAACAAATGAACGTAGGCACTTGTTATGTATATCTAAAACAAGTGCCTACGTTCATTCGTCTCTGAGTTCTGAGCGAACAACTGTAACTTTGTCTCAAATCAAAGGAAATTGATCAAATTTAGTTCATATGTCAAGACCAATGCGTAAACCATGTATAATCAGTAAACAATCGCCTACCTTCTATTGTTTCCGAGTTATTAGCAGAAAGCTGTATCTCTGATTCTATTGGACGAAATTTGATCATATCTAGGATACATGTCAGGATCAGGACCAGTGCGTATACCATGTATACTAGAAAACAAATGACTACGTTCATTTGTTTCTGAGTTCTAAGCAGAAAACTGTATCTCTGATTCTATAGGACGAAATCTGATCAAATTCAGTATACATGTCGAGAACAGGGCGTAAACCATGTATATCAAAAAACAAGTGCCTACGTTTATTTGTTTCCGAATTATAAGCAAAAAACTGTATCTCTGATTCTATTGGACAAAATTGGATCGAATTAAGTGTACATGTCAAGACCAGTGTGTAAACCATGTATACCAAAGAAAATAAGTGCCTACATCCATTTGTTTTCAAGTTATTAGCAAAAAACTGTAATTCTGATTCTGACCGAAAGAATTTGATCAAATTCAGTATACATGTCAAGACCAGTGCGTAAACCATGTATATCAAAAAACAAGTGCCTACGTTCATTTGTTCTCGAGTTATAAGCAAAAAACTGTAACTCTGATTCTAACCTAAAGAATTTCATCAAATTTAGTATACATGTCGAGATTAGTGCGTAAACCATGTATATCAAGAAACAAGTGCCTATGTTTTTTTGTTAACGAGTTATAAGCAAAAAAAACTGTATATCTGATTCTATTGCATCAGGGGTCGGCAACCTGCGGCCCTTTGCAACTTTTTGTGCGGCCCGCCAAAGTACCAATATTCATTTTTAATAATATTTATACTCGTATATGATATAAAAGCACTATTCAAGTTACATTTTACATTTCAATGTGCGGCCCGCACAAAAAAATTTATTGTGAAAATGGCCCGTCGTCCGAAATAGGTTGCCGACTCCTGTATTACACGATAAATGATCAAATTTAAACTCACGAAGCCTATAGTCTTTTGAACTTACACCGGAAATTTATTGAAAGGCGGACGTATCAAGATGACAAAGCTAGATATCCCCTCATTTGAAATAAAAGTTAATTCTAATAATTATATACTCTTCGGGCAAGCCCCCTATGGACAAAATCCTATTGGACAAAACCCCTTCGGATAAAACCCCTTTGGACAAAACCCCTTGGGACAAAACCCCTTTGGACAAAACCCCTTTGGACAAAACCCCTTTGGACAAAACCCCTTGGGACAAAACCCCTCTGGACAAAACCCCTTTGGATAAAACCCCTCCGGACAAAACCCCTTTGGACAAAACCCCTCCGGACAAAATCCCTTTGGACAAAACCTCTTTGGACAAAACCTCTTTGGACAAACCCCTTTGGACAAAACATCTTTGGACAAAATCCCTTCGGACAAAACCTCTCTGGACAAAACCTCTTTGGACAAAACCTCTTTGGACAAAATCTCTCTGAACAAATTTAATACAAAATCGAGCAGCATGATTGATTTTTGATTACAACAATGGTTAATTTGTTACATTAGGTAACAATTTTTTATATTAAGAAATAGATTGAGTCGGAAATAGAATTGGGTGTAGATTTTATACGACACTAAACAAACAAATAGTATATTACATCTGAGGTGGGAGGTATTTCATTACAGCCGAGAGTTTATTATATGACCGAGAGGCGAAGCATCGAGGATCAGATATAACTCGAAGCTGATATGAAATCCTCACCGAAGTATGTATACTATTTTATTCACAATCATTGTTAATTTTCCGAGAAATAAATGATCCAATTTCGTTCTTTTTCCAACAAAGTGAATTGATGTAGTAGTCTATGGAAACAAAAATGTTTTGAAATATTTGATTAATTTGACATTTGTAGGATTTATGATTTATGAATCAAGTTATTTATACGTGTATCCATTGAAATTGTGATAAGTGCAGATATCAATAAGTTATTACAGTGAAATGGGGCTATACACTTATCCAGAATCGAACTAAAGTGCTACGTATGTGAGTTAATAGCGATTTTGTCCATAATTTACAAATTTATGAATTTATAAGACATAGATTCACACAGAATTGGAACATAAATCCGCTTCTTCTCAATATTATTTGTTTTATTTGGATCATTAGATTATATGATCGGTATTTCTGATAGCACGCATTATTTTAGTCCAACAAATATTTATGACTGATGCTAGGCAACCCTGCATAAACATTTCCCACCCAAGAGATGGAAGTATCGCTTCCGACCCGTGAGCTAGTCATTGCAGTTGGAAATTACATACTTCCCAACCTCCAAAAGGTTAGGAATTGCCATATTACTATTATGATTGTGAATAAAAACATTTACACAGCAACATCTCCTCTAATTTAGTCGATCAATCGGCAACTGCGACAATTCTAACCCGAGGAATTTGATCAACACCTATGGAACGCCGTTCAACTTTTTATTCTACACTGTATCAATAAGCATATTTTCATACATTCTAGTAATGCTTATTATTAAATAGCAAATGATTATTATCTGTACAGATATTTTTAAATAATTAAAAATATCAATTCACAAATTTGAGATATTTAAAAAATATCTATACAGATAATTTTAAGTATATAAAAATATCACCGTAATTATAAATATATCATTTTTGTTTCATAAGCTTTTTATTCATATCTTTACTATTCGTTTATGTATTTTAAAATATGTTTTATCTAGATTGAAACATTTCTATTCTCTTAATACAAAATACGCATGTTACATATCAGTGAATTTTATATTTTCAAATTACATATTTTTAAATAACATATTTTTAAAATATATATTATTAAATAGTGCTGCCATCTAATGCCTGTTATATGAATTTGGTCGACGTTGCCAAATTTAATTTGAAGTGATAATGTCCTGCTAATAAGCATAATATAATTAAAATGTTATCTAAAAAATACTAAGTAACTAATTTATATATTATTATTTTTACGGAAGAGTAGTAAATTATATGTAGGTACATTATATATTCTAACCTAATTTACAAACGTCAAAACAAAGTATGTCACATGAGTAAGTTTATCCCTATCGTTCAAAACACTGGAGTTTGAAAATGAAACTAATCGTGTGATATTAGCATAAAACGAAATGAATAAACATAAATATTAGTCACAAATTCAAACTACAAAATACGAAAAAATTTTTGGGCTAGGCTTTGGAATATTTCCACCTGTGAATCTTAATGCTTGATAGCTTGTGTCATCTAGTATCACTGGTATCACTGAACTATATATATTTATAGTTCAGTGTCTAGTATGTAAGCTATATAACCTACGATTGGAATTACATCCAATATACAGAATTTTAGTTATATATAATATTTTGCCGCCATATTTATTTACCTTCAAAAAAGCCTGAATTACTCCAAACAATTTTACATAAGACAAGGATAGATATTCCAAAACCAGGTATTTCAACTTAATCATTAATTATGATGCAGGTGCAATAAAAAATTACTTATGTAATTTAATTTATTGAAGAATTGGTTATACTTTCAACACACATTACATATTTTTCTTTTGAAGTAATGTTTCTGGCTGATATTACATTTAATTCAATAATTTTCTCGTCACTTAAATTGAGTACTGCAGTATACAGAGAATCACGTGGAGTTTCAATGTTTATAATATTTGAAAAATTGTCAAATGTCAACAAACTTTCTCTCAATCTCATTAGTAAATTATTCTGATCGTTGAAGACTTCATTTGTAGCTGTATGATTGCCATTAATTTTATTTACCATTCCATCCACCCAAATCTGTCGTGGTGTTCTCCTCTGTGCTGTTCTTATTTTATGAAAGTTCCAGGCATCAACAAACGAACACAATTTATTGTTAACAATCGGTAAATAAATGAATTGGCAACAATATCGATGAACATTATTATCAGGATCTAACAAATTGGCATCCTCTAACTCATACAATTCATTGTAAACAACATCTACAACTTCTTTATATACGTCAACCCACAATCTTTCTATTCGTTGATTGTGTACGGATTTCCCAGTTATATGACTGCCACGTTGTAGTCCCCTTAATAAATTCATTAAAAATGCAACATAAAGATTTTCATAACCATGGTCAGAACGCACACGAGAAGGAATTCCATATTTTGTTGTAGCTTCCACAAATAAATTTAATACGGGTTTAGCTTGGATCGAAGTGATGCATGATAAATACACTATCAACCTGGAGTAGCCATCAATACAGCCATGAATGATTAGACCCCATCTAAAATAATTATAATAAAATACTACATACTGACAAAGATTGAAGGAAAAGAACGATACAGTTTCATATAAAACATAAGTAGCTTACACTTAGGTTACGCACCTAATGACTGTTTAACATCTTGAAGAATTGTTTTTCAAATAATCTCGAAGATGTTGATTAATTGTTATTTAATTGTGTCAATTTTAATTTAATTTCGACCGTTTTGCATTTCGCTGCCAATACTGCAAAATGAGGTCTTGTAAGCTGGCATCACTATAAAAAAAAATAGACGCACCATTGCTATCTCAAGAAATATAAAAATTATGAAGTTAGTTAAATCAGCTAATAATTTCTATTATATAGTACTACTTTAATGAAAGAAACAAGATCAGTAGCTCTCAAAATACGGGGATGCAACTTTCTCATTTTAGATGAAGACTTATTTTTTATATTCGCTTATTCGATTCAGTTTTTTTTTTTACTGAATTCAACGATCTATTAGTTACACAACAAAAACACAATTGAGAATTATGATAATTTAATTTGAATCTGATTGTTACAAGAGTGCGTTGGAAGATAACAATTGAATGAAGAAATTATAATTAATAAATTAATTCATAAATCAATTATTATTTACCAGCGCATCCTTGTAACAATCAGATTTGATATAAATTACAACTCTCAATTGTGTTTTTCTTATGTTCTTTTTATGCACAGATATGAAAATAATATACCGTTGAATTCAGAAAAAAAAATACTGAATCGAATAAATAGAAAAATAGGCCCCCATTTAAAATACGAAGGTTGCACACCGTATTTTGAGAGCCACTTGGTCAAAAAAATCTTGTTTCGTTCATGAAAGTAGTACTACAAAATATAAATTGTTTGCTAATTTAACCAACTTCCTAGCTCTTATACTTCTCGAGATAGCAATGGTGTGCCACTTAAAATGAACAGATGAACACATGTATATATTTTGCTTATTTTTTGCAATCGCGCAGCTTTTCAAAAAATGGCACAATTAAACCAAAATTAAACAAAATATAGGACTACAACATAGCCGAACGCTAATTGTTTCTCCTCATAAGGCGCTCACGATAAATTTTGTCATACCTGCACAGTAAGTAAACTTTTGAGTGTCTGTTTTGCGTTTGCAAAGTGGCGCAATTTTTAGTCTTTTTTATGACACATATATATAAGGGAAGCAGTGGAATCATGCTAAAAATCGGTTAGTGAGATATTAGTATAGTGAATAAGCATGAATTAGAGTCCTAACAATTGATTTTTGATAGTTTTGCGATAATATCTGGGTTTGTTTATTCGTATAAAATGTATGAATTAGTGGAGGTCCGATAACTGAAATAATGAATTTTACATCTTTATTCATTCTTCAGAAGTTGAAAAGTAATTTGGGATGAAAACATTAACCAAAAGTTGTAGTTTACTTGAAGAGTAGAATAGTTTTCCTTCAAAATTCCAGTAGATTTTTAGTAGTACAAAAAAAAAGAAAGTAAGAAAAAATCTTGTTTGCTACAAACATTAGTAACTGGTAACAATCAAGAAATACAGTAAGATATGAAAATTGAAATTATTGGATTAAAACGCTCAAATCTTGTGGTCCATAAGTAGTTCATATTTGTTTTAACGTAAAAAATATTGAGAAATTAATGACACAAGTATTACAGTATACTGTAAATCTTGGTTTTTTAGTTAATTAACGTTAGAAAAGAGGCGTGAGGTTGGATGCTGGCCCTATAAGGTTTCGTAACTTTGCGCAAGCATATTTGCATAGCTAAAAATGAACCACTTTATGCACGGAAAATAGGTTCGAAAATAGTTACTTTTCGTGCAGGTAAAAAATTTTTGTGTACACCTGGGTTGCTGTAATCAGCACCTTCGACCTTCGCTTCGGCTGAAAATTCTTACAAAGCGCTAAAGTCATTAAGCAAACCTATTTCGTCGGAAGGCTAGGAACCCTCTGCAGATCGCTCCAAAACGGAAAATACTCAAAATTCAAAACCAACCTTGATAATTTACAGTGTGCATCCATGTGCCACAAGGAGTTTGGTGTTGGTACATTGTACTGCCTTCTTTTTATTGATCGGCTCCATCGTTGTGCGGCACCTAGTGGGTCAATTTCATTCAGAAATTGTCGAATTTTATATCTTTGAACAAATATACGTTGTGCTTTCAAATAACCAACCATCATCTACAACAATAAAAACAATGCAATAATTGTTTTTCACTGAATTCAGTGAATTTGTACTTCACTTCCACAGTTAGGATGACTTTTATGGATGTCCTCTATTTTACTTCTTATTTCATCATCTGTAATATTCGTGTATCGAGATCGCATACTTATACCTTCTGCATACAATCTTTTACTAACTGTACTAACGGAACAATTAAAATTCTTTGCCATTGACTTTATGGTATAACCTTCATTAAATAGAAACAATAGCTGATCTCTTGTTATTTTTACTGCGGGTCGTCCGATTTCTGAAAGAAATAAACTTCAGAAGCTATAAAAGCTACTAATGAGATTGATTAAATTACGAATAGAAATACGATTGCCGAAAATAACAATAGCGAAGTTGGACAGTGGTGCATTGAAAATTTGACTTCCGCCTTTCTAGTAAGTTCTTTACTCTGAGGTTGTTAATTGAAATGAACCACACTCCCACCGCCATACAAGTATTGTTTCTCATTACCTCCTGTCTGAACTCTTTCTGCAGTATAGCTCAAATTTGTTTCATCATGAACCGGCAATGTTAATAATCCAGTTATAGCATTAGATAATGAGATATAAGTTTCATCGCTTAAATCATTCCTGATTCTCTCCAAATTTCTTAAACAACTTATCAAATTTGGCCGATCAAAATTATTTGTAGATTCAAATGATCTACATGATTCTCCAATAGTATGTCTTATTCTGCGTAAAACTATCAAGAGTTGATGGTTATTTGCGTCATTTGAATTCATTTCTATGAATTAGAGTCTGCATAAATACGATTTCATCAGATGTTGTTTTATAATGAAAATATTGTAAGATCACTTACTTAACCACTTTTATTTATTATTTATATCATAATATCAAACACAATGACAATTTAGGTTATAAAACACAGTGTAGTACCCGTGATACCATCTTGCATCTGTGGTAGTGTTGCCAACTATAAGAAACTATATTTGTCGTTTAACTTGATAAAATTTTTGTCCCAAATTTTTCAGTCAAAAAGTATTCCATCATTGAATAAATCTTTTTAAATTTATTAGTTATTTTATTGTTGATTGAATATTGACACTTGAAAAGAAGAAAGAATGGAATTGTAAGTATATGAGGTTAGACATCTGCAGTCATATGACATAAATCAGCTGTTCCTCAGAGACCGGCTATCTTCGCATCATACCTTGAAATGTCATTTGAAAGGCGAAAAATTTGAATAGCTATTTTATTTTGTATATCACAGACTTATTTCGATGTATTTCACGTGATTTTTGATGAAAATGTTTTTTTGCTATTTTAATTTGTTATCTTTGGTTTGTGTTGCTCATTTTTTTATTCGAAATAATTGAATTTGTCGTGAATGGACTTTTAAATTATGCCTGTTTGTTTTTGTGTAGAGAAGTGTCTTTTAAAGGCAAAATATTGGAATTTTGAATTGAGCACTATTGTAGCATCTGAATGATCATCTCTAATTTTGGTTGCAATTGATTTCGTTTCGCCTAATGTCAGTGTGCCTGAACTAGACAGAGTACTGACAAAAATTACTCATGCGTACTTCAGCAAGAGTACTCTTTATTTGTACCCATGAGTAACTATGTGCGAGTATTTCAGTAATAAGATACTTGTAATCACGAGTACTTAAAAGTACTCGTTCCAAATATTCGTGAAAAAATTGCCAGTACCTCAATAAAAAACCTTATGTGGACACCCCATTACTTCCTCTTGTACACCTATTTATACACATTTTTGCAGCTGTGTTGCCAGCTATATAACAGTCGAATACGAAGTTTGGATCACATATACTGAGAATTGACAGATCACATTGATAGCTGTCAAACTGAAAGGTGATATGCAAAAAATTCAAATGAATGTTTCAAATAGAGTGTATTTTTGGTCGAGCCTATCGCAAGCATGCTCAGAGATTGACTTCATAGCTGTTTCAAATAGAGAATTTCAGCATGTTATAACCAAACATTTCGAATTTAAGCAAAAAAAAAAAAAATTTGAAGTAAACTGCACTTCTGGTTTAACCGATTGCAACCCTATTTACTATTAATGAATTAGACATAAAAGCAGTTCTAAATATCAAACGTCAACTGTTTTGAATTTATGCGAAAGGTTCAAAATATATTTTAAGTAAAGTACACTTTCGATTCAGCCGATTTTCACCAGAAGGGGAAGGGAAGGGCACAATAATAAGATGGTATATCAGCTTTAAATACAAATAGTCTGGTATGGATCAGACTCTGTCCCGCTAATTATCTATATTTGAACAAAATATTTCAAACGCGTGCAGTTAATGCAACAACTACCACAGAACTAAACTGCGCGAATTTTATTACTGAAATATTCGCACATTGGTACTCATCGGAACAAATGAAAAGTACTCATGCCGAAGTACTCATGAGTAATTTTTGTCAGTACTCTGCCTAGCTCTGCACACTGACATTGCAACCAAAATTAGATGTGATCATTCAGATGCTGCAATAGTCCTTAATCCAAAATTCCAAAATTTTTTCTTTTAAAAAACACTTCTCTAGATAACAACAAACAGGCATAATTTAAAAAACCATTCACGAAAAATTAAAAACTTCAAATAAAACTGAACAAAACACACCAAAAATAACAAATTGAAATAGCAACAAAACATTTTAATCAAAAATCATGTTAAATACATCGAAATAAGTCTGTAATATACAAAACAAAATAGCTATTCAAATTTTTCGCCTTTCAAATATTTCTATATATCTAACCGATCTAACCTCACAAACTGACAATTTCATTCTTTTTTCTTTTCAAATGTCAATATGTCAATCAACAATAAAATAACATTTTTTTAAATTTATTTAATAATGAAAAGCTTTTCTTTGAGTGAGAAATTTGGTACAAAAATTTTCTCAAGTGAAACGAGAAATTTAGTTTCTTATAGTTGGCAACACTACCACAGTTGAAAGGTGGTATCACAGGTACTACAGTGTGTTTTATAACCTAAATTGTCATTGTGTTTGATATAATAATTTAAATAATAAATTGAGTTCATATTGTGGATAGTGCTGAAATAAATATGTCTAACGGACCTTCAATTATACAAGATATATTAAATGCTGCCAACAATATCTCGCGAACTCCCGTAGCTGAAGAAAACAGCATATCCAATCTTTTGCAAAGTACTCGTTCATTGTTTCGTCGCAGTGACTCGAGATCAATCCGTAGTCGAAATGAAATACCTAACAGAGTCAGAGGCAGAAGGAGTAATGCAACATTCAAAAGGAAAGTGTTTTTGTTGAAATTATCACATGCAGATTTCTTTCCGGGAACAGCTGAGCAAGCTTTTCTTCGCAGAAGATCTTTAGGTACATTTAATGAATTTTCTATCCTATGATTTGATTTATGAAATATTATTTTCACTTCAGGACTTGCTGTGGAACAAGCAGAAATTGGAAGAAGTTGGGGCATTGACACAATAAAACATTATATTGCGTCATTGTACCCTACAAACATTGTAGATTTGTTAAATATGTCAGACTTCGATTTAGCGAAATGTGAGCGATCAAAGAAGTTACTTCTTTTACAAAACATAAATACGGGCGCTGAATTGGAGGAGGCTGTTGGAAATGGAATAATAATCATTCGTCCTATGCGAGACTTTCCCAGTGATTTACCACTTGCAATTATTGATGTTGAAAGACAACAACCTAATGTTAGATCAGAATTAGATGCAAGTAAGTAACTTATCTGACTCAATTTTGTTAGTGGAATACTTATCTCCAACTACTTACTATTGCACTTGATATAACATGAATAAATCTTACTTATAATGCTGGGGCCACATTTACGTCTAATGTCATTAATTGAGGCGTTATTTAATAATGAACACATTGTCAATGACAATATGTCAATTGTCACATAACGCCTTACTTAACGGCATTAGACATAAGTGTGGCCCCTGTATAATTGTAACAAGTTAACGAAATACAAACATCTGCCAGTAAATCTTAATACATATTTACTTGCCATTGGTTGCGTCAAACAAAATATTTTCTTACCCTATCGTAATATGCACAACATTATGTATTTACAGACAAACATACTATAATGAAGCTATTTTTCAATAGTTGTAGATAAATATAATGTCTGGTACTATGAGCTCTGTTTTGGGGTATACTAAGCCAATTTTTTTAGCTATCTTCAATATGTTGAAACAATTTACTAGAAATTCCAAAAACAGAGCTTGTAGTACCAGCCAATGTATCTATAGTATATCAATTACATAATATCTAGATATATTTTATGCCTGTCGGTAAGGGTCAATACATAAAGTTGCTACACTAGGATGACAGGAAATTATTATCCACGCAATCAATAGCAAGCATTTATTAATACTTACTAGCAGATGATTGTATTTTATCCGTTAATTTATTACAAATATAAGTAAGATTGGCTGGTACCACAAGCTCTGTTTTTAGCTACACTAAGAGTGTTGTTTCAAGGAGAGTTTTAAGGCAATATAAATGTTCAAAAAGTTTTTAATAGCAATATTCGAATAAAATATTGTAAAAAAATGTATTTTCCATAAGATGAACCTGAAAATTGATCTTTAAAAGAGATTAAGACAATTTTAATTGCACTAAAATATTTCTTAATACCGCACTCCTAGTAGAATTAAAAACAGAGCTCGTGGTACCAGTCATAATGTTTATGTGACACCAAGTGCAATTGTAAGTAGTTGTAGATAAAGTATAATATTTGAGTCGCACAATATAATGGTTATATTACTCTCGGATGATTACAATCGAGATTATAACCATTGCCTTCGGCTCGTACTATGTTCACCTTGTGTAGTATAATCTACATTTTATTGTTCTCAGATAATATAACATAGTATTATAATTTTTAGCACTACGACCTTCAAGTAGATCGAGGAATAGTACAAATTTAGATAGAGGTAAAGTAAAAGTGACAAATTGTTGAAATACGTTTATAAAATATGTTATTTTAGAGAGCCGCAATACAACACGCGTGTTACAACAAGGACCACCTGCCCTTCATCTACAGCCTGAATTTTATGAAGAAATAAGCCTATCAAGAAATAATTCGAGAAATAATATAAATTTAGAAACAGGTAAAAGTGGAATACGAATATTAAAATGTCAATGGTCATCATTGCAATTTCGGAAACCATTGATTTTACAAGTCAATCCAAATTGATATTTCTCCACGACTATTGAATAATATATTCATTACACAATTGTTTGCGGCGAGTAATGTATCCCATTACTCATTAGTGACTTTTTATAACTACTTAATTGACTTTTTAGTCTAGCCGAGAAGTGAGTTTTCTGAGAAAAATAGTTTTAAGTGTCCAAAAAATATGAGCAATAGCTCATTTGATTCGGAATGAAATTTAGAAGAAGATGTTTTCGGGATTTTTTATTGCAATTATTGTTATCAACAAAAAATGGAAACAAAAAAAAGTCGCCTAGTTTTCTTGCAATAACTCAAAGACTAAGAGGGATAGTGAAAATCGAAAAAAAGATCTGTATTGTTTATAGTTTTAATTTAATGTTAAAAATAGGATTCCAAGCAACCTTTATAGTACAAGCGCACCGGCTGTTGAGAGACGACAGTACATAAAATAATTTTTTTATAGTATTAAATAGAAATTTAAAAATTTGAAAAAATTATAGTGCCATCTCTAAGCTTGAAAGAATGAAGTTTTGTCAGAAAAAAATATTTACATTAATTTATAAGAAAGTGCGGCTATTGTGAACTATTTTTTTTGAAAATCCGTTTTCATTGAGAGCATCAGAAAATGTTCAAATAATTCGTTCATGAATTTTTGGCTTCTTGGAACCTTTCTTACATGTACACTCAACAAGATTACGTCATATAAGTGTTCAAAAGTAGCTTATCATATTAATTATTAATTTTTAAAATTGAAAAAAAACGAGAAATTGTCGTCAACTTTAAAAATTATTAATAAATAAGATGAGCTACTTTTTAACACTTACATGACGTAATCTTGTTGAGTGTACATGTAAGGAAGGCTCCAGAAGCAAAAAATTCATAGACAAATTATTTGAACATTTTTTGATGCTCTCAGTGAAAACGGATGTTCGAAAAAAATTAGTTAGTTTACAGTAGCCTCACTTTGTTACAAATTGATTTAATTTTTTTTTCTAACTTTCTTCATTCTTTTAATTTTAAAGATGACACCATAATTTCTTCAAATTTTTGAATTGCTATTTAATACTATAAAAATAGTTATTTGTGTATCAAGGCCGTAAAGGTTATCTTTTTTGGTCGAATCTGTTGTTTGCGGCCGAAGCGTAGCTGAGGCTGCAATTCAGGTGAGACCAAAAAAGAACTGTAGGCCGAGGTGCACACAACGTTTTTTAGGCGATCATTGCGAAATAATTCAAAATCACATCATTTTATCTATTTATTTCTGAAACATTGCAATTGTAAATCTTAGTTGCCGTTGAAATTGTTTTATTTTATTGTCTTCTATCAAGTTGACATTTAACAAAAAATGCGTATTTATTTTTTGAATTGCAAGAACTACAGAGGTTGACGGAAGAATATATGTACTATTTAAGCGAAAACTGTTTCTTAAAGAGTTCATCAAGCTGCCCATATAGGTAAATATAAAGTGTTTATGAAATATTTTTTGACAGATCAGTCCCAAAAAGTAATATTTGACAGATCAGTCCCAAAAAGTAAAATTTGACAGATCAGTCCCAAAAAGTGAAACTTCACGGCCGCAAAAGAAGCCATAAAAACACCTTTTTTGTCATGATCGCCTAAAAAATATTTTTTAGGCGATCATAACAAAAAAGGGGTTTCTATGGCTCTTTTTGCGGCCGTGAAGTTTCACTTTTTGGTACACATCTGTCAAATTTAACTTTTTGGGACTGATCTGTCAAATACTACTTTTTTGGGACTGAACTGTCAAAAACTACTTCATAAACATTTCATACTTACCTATATGGGCTGCTTGATGAATTCTTTAAGATACAGTTTTTGCCGAAATACATATTATATTCCTCCGTCAACCTTAATAGTTCATGCAATTCAAGAAATTTATACGCATTTTTTACAAATGTCACTTTGATATAAGACAATAAAATAAAACAATTTCAACGGCAACTAAGATTTACACTTGCAATGTTTTAGAAATAAATAGATAAAATTTTGTGGTTTTGAATTATATCGTGATGATCGCCTAAAAAACGTTGTGTGCACCTCGGCCTACAGTTCTTTTTTGGTCTCACCTGAATTGCAGCCTCAGCTGCGCTTCGGCCGCAAACAACAGATTCGACCAAAAAAGATAACCTTTACGGCCTTGATACACAAATAACTATTATGTGCTGTCTTCTCTCAACAGCCGGTGCGCTCGTACTATAAAGGTTGATTGGAGCCCTATTTTTTTGTTAATAACAATTGCAATTTTTGTTGGCGGAAAAAATCCTGAAAGCGTCTTCTAAATTTCATTCCGAATCGAATGAGCTATTGTTAATATTTTTTGGACATTTAGAACTATTTTTCTCAGAGAACTCATTTCTCGACTAGACTATTTTTGACCAATGAGCTATTTAGCAAATCAAACATAGTATTCTGTTGCTAGGTCACGTACACAAACTTTAAAAAGATTTTTGACAGCTGTCAGTGCAAATTTAACGTAAAAATTGATGAATTATTTAGTATATATTCTACTCGAGTTTGTCATCGCTGATATGTGTATGAAATTTGTTATTGGAATCAAATCGATTAATGGCCGGTTTTATAAAAGACCAAGTAAATTTACTCTCAAAATAAATTTATTCTACTTAACAAATTCTAATCGTTTTGAATTTCTTTATGACAACAGAATTATTGCTGTCAAAAAATCGACTTAAAGGAGTAAATTTTATTTACTCTGGAAATAAATTATTCTGCCCTTTATAAAACCGGGCATTAGAGAATTATATT
This sequence comes from Dromius quadrimaculatus, assembly GCA_963989225.1. Classification (NCBI taxonomy): domain Eukaryota; kingdom Metazoa; phylum Arthropoda; class Insecta; order Coleoptera; family Carabidae; genus Dromius; species Dromius quadrimaculatus. The sequence continues at coordinate 32,980 of OZ022332.1, forward strand.
TTATTTATCAAAAAATATTTATGTGACTACTGCACTGGATTCATTTATATTTTTTGTTTGAAAAATCATTCATATTGTTCAGTTTTTTGATAATAATGAATTTTGAACCAAAATCAATTAGCTATAAAATTTTTATGGAAAACAAACATATCTGAGACTGCAACGTGAAAGCGCATAAAAAGTCCCATATCAATGAAATTTTATCTTTAATTTCTAAAATCCTTATGGTTGTCTTTGCATTATAAATATCTATATTGTCATTTTTTCTAGAAACTACCAATAGCATACTCATGCTTGATAACGTAGATCAACATGAACCACCAGTTTGTCATCTCCAGTTCGAGTTTCCTGAGGAGGAAAATAATCTTATTGTAACATCTGTACTCGGTATGAAACAGAAAATAATTAATTGAAATTTTCTTGATGAAAATGGTACATTTGGGCACGATTTAAAAAATATATTGTATACATTTCGTACAGAAATTGCGTTTCCAGTACTCGCGTATTGCTTCAATCTGCAATTTACTCTGTCAATTCAAAAGAAAGATTCCTACTTGATGTCAGTTTTTTAGAAAATAAAATTTTGCAGTTGAATCTATAACCGAACAAGATACTTCAATTATTTTTTTCAAATTAGCCATGGGCTTCGAAGAACAATATCACAAAATACAAAACTTAAATGTTACCAAAATTTCTTCATTCTTGTATAGCTCTAAAAATTCTTTATTTCCGCATATTTATTTCCTTAATTAATGTATAAATATTTGTTTGTTTTAGACTATCCAACTATTGGTAACGATGATAAACCAAGGGAAATGTTAGAAGTTAGCCGAGTTGATATAGTTGAAGCTTTGTTTAAAATATATAAGGACGAATCATTAATGACGAAGTCTATCTTTGTTCGGTTTATTGGTGAAATTGGAATTGATGACGGTGGCTTAAGTAGAGAACTATTTAGTATATTTTGGAGGAATATATTTTCTAGTGTAAATTACTTTAAGGGGCACGATATTGTTGTTCCTTATATACCTCTACATATGATTAGAAAGAAAATAGCTGATTACACAATTTTAGGTAGAATTCTCTCGCACACATTACTTTTGACTCACTCATTCCCTAACAAATTGGCAAGAATCATTTACGTCATGTTAGGAAATGAAGATTTTGAAGGATACAAGAAAAATCTTCTATTAGATGAATATCTTCTATTTCTAACAGTTCCGGAAAGAAGACTAGTGCAAAAAGCTTTAAGACAATTCGATAATTTAACAGGAAGAGAAAAAGATAGATTAAATGCATTGTTTAATTGCAATCAGTTTTACGAAATTCCAAAAAAAGATGAAATCATTGATCAAATTAAAGCTATAGCAGAAAAAATACTTATCAAAGATTCTGCAGATTTTATAAATGAAATGAAGAAGGGTTTATCAGATAATATTAAAGCGTTTCTACGAAGTCTATCCTTGAATGATATATCAAACGAATGGATAAAAAATAAACCGTCGCCTGAGAAGGTTATGAATTGTTTAGTTTTGAGCGATATTAATTTATATACGACCAATGATGAAGAAAGAACATACTTTTTTCTACAAAATTATGTTGGGTCACTGTCCCAAGGTAAATTGGAAAATTTTCTTCTTTTTGTGACGGGTGGAGTTAACATGCCCGAAAGAATTACAGTTACTTTCCACAAGCAAATTGGTATTGGAAGACGTCCCATCGCACATACTTGCTCTTCTTTATTAGAGCTCGCTACGAACTATGATTCACAACAAGAATTTAATTTTGAATTCGATGGATTTTTAAACTTGGATTCATCGTATGAATATTCACTACTTTAATTATATTTGTTTTTTGTGAATAAAAAGTATACTGGGTGGTCACTCGAAGGACGCACCATAGCGTTTTCAATGCTATTTTTGAAATGTTCAATTATTGGTTTCCCTAATTATTTTACATCAAAAAAGTTGAATAGTTTATTGTAGAGAAAAAATTTCTGCATTCTTTGACACTAATATTTTTAATTTTACTCTACTAGGAACCAGTTAAATTACGGAAATGTTCATTGATAATTTTTATAAAATTAACAGTGCCATGGAATAAAAAACAAATTTACCCATTCAAAGTTATTGCTTATATCTGTCATCTGCTGTCATCAGCATTTCATATCAAGTGTTTTGAATTGAAATGTATAATTTAGAAGAAAAACTAGATATGGTTAAATGATTTTATGGTCAAAATAGTGCTCGACAAATATCAGTTTTCTTTGATTTTATTTAATTATATCATGGCACTGTTGATTCTAAAAAAATTATTAGTAAACATTTCCGTAACTTTACTGCTCCCTGGTAGAGTAGAATCAAAAATATTAGTGTCAAACATGCAGAAATTTTTCTCTACAATAAACTATTCAACTTTTTTGATTTGAAATAATTAGGGAAGCCAATAATTGAACATTTCAAAAATAGCATTGAAAACGCTATGGTGCGTCCTTCTAATCACCACCCTGTATAGATCTGGTTGACTGAATTTTTAGATTTACTCCTAATTATTTTTGTATTCCTTAGAAAATATTAATAATTTTACATATGTTTTCTTTTGATGTATACCTATGTATATATTGTACATATTTTATTTACAGTATGAAATAAATGGATATTTAAAATTATTTAACCAATGTCTTACAAAAGTTTCTTATAACATTGCTAAATGATATCATTGAGTAAGTAATACAATTATAGTAGTATTATTTACTTAATGATGATATATTGTATTGGGGCCCGAGTCGCCCGAGCACACTTAAAGCTTGTACACAAAAAATATAGACCGCAAGTTAATTTTTTTTCTGTACAAGCTGCAGTGTGCCCAGGCCCTTAGACGGATTTTGTCTCATGCACATTCTTTCTAAGCTAGTATGAGATATCTAAGTTTCCATGTAAAACTAACAATTTTATTGCACCAATCATGAGATCACTGGGGTAGAATGATTTAATAAAATTACAAATTTTTAACCAGCTTGAATTAGTTTACACAGTGTAGTTTCATGTTCCACAAGGAGCAAGAAGTTAGTACCTACATTATTTTGTTCTTTTAATTGATCGGTTCTATATTTGTGCTGTGTCCAGTGGGTCTTTTTTTTTCTTTTAGAAACTCGATTTTTTTCTCAGATTATTTAACGCACGTCATTTCTTACCATATTAATTGTTTATTTTTTTTCCGAATGAACCAGTTGGCTACGTATTCAAACCTCTAATCTGCAAGCACAGCCTGCATTTGTCTAATTTTTAAAACCTGCCTTCTTTTATACATCTACACTGCGGGAGATTTTGAATATAGAGAAATGCATTACACAGTATCTGAGCAAGGCTGTGTTTGAATAAAAAAGCAATACATCCATTCTCGGTTGTCTTGTCGCCCGTGCGGAGTGGGAGTATGAGAAACTGAAATCTTTTCTTATTTCTAAGCTTTAAGTGTGTTTATGATTTGACTTTGACTTTTGATATCAGACAATCAGAAACTTGGCAACGCCGAAAAAGTTCATATTAGAAACCAATAGATGGCAGCATTTTTTAATATGTATTTTAAAAATATGTAATTCAAAATTATGTAATTTGAGAATATGTAACTTAGAATTAAAAATATACAATTTAAAAATATGTAATTAAAAAATTTGTAATTTGAAAATTTTTATTTTGAAAATGTGTTATTCAAAATTATAAAAATTAAAAATATGAATTCTCATTTTCTATCAATTTTAGATAATTAAAAATTTTTCTAAAAGAATTCATGCATTGTAAAATATATTTAAAATATCATATTCTGCTATAAAACTTACAATTTATTATAATATTTTATAATTTGATTGTCAAATTGAATATGTTTGTAATATAATTATCTATGCTTATAATAACATATTTGTAATGGAACTAAATTTACAAAAGCTTATACGTAAATTATTTAATTAAAAATAAGAAAAAAATATTGCAAATATGATACTTTCACTATGCAACAGAATCTTATAAACATATTTTTATTTACGCTAATGTCTTAAAACTATATTAAAAAATCAATTTTTATTGCAAAACATATTTTAAATGAATTATGAATACATAACTTCTTTTTGAAAAGTTTCAAAATATAGAATACGGTTTCAATTTTCAAATAAGATATTTTTAAATTATATATTTCTTAAATGCATATTTTTAAATAATAAATTTTGTTAGTTCATATTTTTAATTTACATGTTGTTAAAAAACATATTTTTAATTTACGTATTTTAAATTAAAACATATTTTATAATTTCATATTTTCAAATAACCTATTTTTAAATAACATATTTTAAAATTACATATTTTTAATTCTCTGTCCTTATTCAGACCGCTATACGAAAATATGTAGGAGAGAGAGAGATAGCGATTTCAAAATTTGTTTTGAATTTAAATAATGTTTGAGTTAGAAATATGTTATTTAAAAATATACTATTTTAAAATATGTATTTGTGAATTTGTTAGTTTTATGAAATATTTATTTATTACTATATTAACAGGTATTTTAAATATACATATTTTGTTTTAAATATTTGTAATGTTTCAATGTAAATGAAACATATTTCTAAGTATATAAATATAATGTAGACAATTTTTAAATAGCTTATGAACAAAAATTATTTGATCATAAGAATATTGATATTTGAAAATTTTTGAAATGATGTGTATAGATATATACTAATTTGTACATTGATATTTTTAATTATTTAAAAATATCTGTACAGATAATAATAATTTGTTATTTAAAAGTAAGCATTGCTAAAATTTATAAAAATATGCTTATTGATAAAGTGTAGAATAAAAAGCAGAACGGCGTTCCATAAACACCAGAGCGTAAACCATGTATATCAAAAAACAAGTGCCTATGTCCATTTGTTTTAGAGTTATTAGCAAAAAACTGTAACTCTGATCCTAACCAAAGGAATTTGATCAAATTCAGTATACATGTCAAGACCAGTGCGTTAACCATGTATAATAAAAAAGAAGTGCCTACGTTAATTTGTTTTCGAGTTATTGACAACTTTATTGCCGTGCGACCTGCAGTAATGAAACTTGCCATACATGTAGAGCCTAAAGCGAGTACTTCGTATATCAAGTTTCAACTGTCTAAGTGCAACTGTACATGAGTAATTGATGAAAAACTTCTGATTGGTCCATTCATTTGTTTCCTTGGACTAATCAGAATTCGAGTTGGTTTTTCATCAATAACTCATGAACGGTTGAATGTAGGGAGTTCATTTTTGGTTTACAGGGTACTTGCTTCATGCTCTACATGTTTACCAAGTTTCATAGGCCTAAGTAGGCTGATATACGAACTCGGATAATAGCTAACCTAGGCCTACAAAACTTGGTATTCATGTAGAGCCTAGAGCGAGTATCTTGTATACCAACTTTCAACTGTCTAAGTTGTACCGTTCGTGAGTTATGAACAACTCATTTCCTGTTTGACCTACAGTGATAAAACTTGGTATATATGTAGAGCATGTATCATGTTAAAAGGTTTGCCTATTATCTAAAACCTAATAAACTAAACTGATAATAATCTCAATGTCCGACTAGTATATTATTGTTGTCATAATAACATTGTTTTCAGGGTAGTTACGTAACAAATAATACCCGAGGGCATTATGTTCCAAAATAATGCCCTAACAAACAAGTTGCCTAGTTACAGCAAGTAACTAGAGTAATTTCTCTGACAGAAATCAAAATGACAGGAGATACATTGCTAAAAATTTTGATTGATATACAACAGAAGTCGGACATTAAACATTGAAGACACCACGGGAGTTGAACAGACAATAATGCCTACGGTTAACGTACACACCTCGGTCCAGAGGCCCTCGGAAAGTACACTGTTGACCTCAGGCATTATTGTCCTTTTAACACCCTTGATACCTTAATTACTATAAAAACACTCACCGATTTCTTTCAATGAAGTTTTTTGGCTCATCGATTTGCTCACTCCTGCGGATTTTATCCTCGAAAGTAGATTAAGGCGATTTGTTCATGTAGACACCATATTCACTTTTTAACTAATATATTTCGTTTCGGCGAATTTAAAACGCGTCACTAACCCGCACTTGCCCGGTAATAGTATATTGTGTAACAAGTGCGATAAGTTTCCGATTGCCCACGAGAGCAAAGTTGGGCGCACGAACGAAGTGAGTGCGCTCATTCGCTCAAGTGGGCAATAGATAACACCGCACGAGTTGCAGATACTATTTTTTATTACGAATGTGGGATGAGTATTATTTTGCGTTTGTTTTTCCGGATGATAAATGGTTTGCGTGCGACAAGTTTACTTGTCGCACTGAAATTATACTTGGCGCACTTAAAAAGCAAAGAGCTATTTACCGCCCGGAAAAACGTGCGCAAAGTAGTACTTATCCCGCATGAGTAATAAAAAATATATTTTCAAACATATTTTTGACGAGAAGTCACGACGGATGCGGAACGGTTTAGAAGGTCTGTTGCAGAAACACTACTAAATTACTGTGGACTCAAGGCCCTCGGAAGAGTGTTTTGCTGGTCGATTTCAGCCTGTATTTATACCCAGATTTTAAGTAAACGGTACTGAGCCGGTTTAAAAGTAACATCCAATAAATATGAATAAATAAAATAATGACTTTCCGTGTGTTAGTTCTTTGCCAAATATATATTATAACTTCACACAGAAATATCACAAATGTGACATTCTGTTATGCTAGGAACATTCCAATAAAATTAGAGTTCAAATATTATAAATAATATAAATGTTCCATGAAAACTACAAATTTAAGAGTTGAACACAGTCCATCATCTTAGATAGGGGAGCAACTGTATACACGTGTTTCGTCCTTATCAGGACTCATCAGTACAGTTTATATTACAACATTTTGTAATCCTCATTTTATTTAAACTTAGAATAAAACTTTATGACTAGTTTCATATCTGACCGCCAGATGGCTCTGGGGGTCGTACAATCAGAGTTAATTAGCAATCAGTCAACAAATGTAAACAAAAGCACATGTCTACAATTTACAATTTATCATCTAACTACGGTCTATTCTTATATAAAAGGTAAGTTTTATTTACTGCTTATTGTGCACTACAACTTAGATCTAATTTATTCATTTCAGACGGTGATGTACAAATATTCAAATAGTAACCTATTTTCAATTACGGGAATAGCAGTTCTAAATAACCTGTAACTAGGTTTTACATAAATACGGAGGATTCCTATACAAACGGTGAGTTGTCGTCAATTACTACCTAAATATTTTATTCAACGGTTTTATATATTTCAGGAAAATAAATTAGATCAACTGCAAAGTTGACTTGCATCGGAAAATTAAACAGTTCGAAGCAGTTTCGGTGAATCGGAATTATTGTAGCTGAAGGCTTTTATCTGGAACAGTGAAATTGTGACTAAATTGAGTTATTTTAAATCATTTTATCAGACGGTTATTAACATCAGTTTTTCAGATTCTAAAATGAGAGCACTTCGTCACATCAGACAATCATAGCACGTCTATCCGTAACAAAACGAATAAAAGTAAATGTACTCAGAATGAGAACACTGCTTCAAACCCCACAGGACTGCTACTCCCTCTGAAGTAGACTGCAATCCCCTAACTCGAAGCGTCGCGTATATTATTTGTGTGTGTGTGTTTTAACTCACACCAATTTTAAACACAAACTTGCATACAAACTCACAAAACATTTCACACAGTCATACAGGAATGAAAGGATTTGAAAGGAAACTGGAAAGGATTTGAAAGGAAACTGGAAAGGGTTTGAAAGGAAACAGGAAAGAACAAATATCAACATCCTTCTTGGAATTGGTTGCAGCTTCTTGAAACTAGGACTCCAATCTCGTCCTTATATTTCCATCAATGTCTCGGATTCTAATTGAATTGGATTCAGCATCTTTAACCTGGAGGAAAGGCAGCAACCTCTTGAATCTCAACTGTTGGATTCCTTAAACAGAAAAAAATAATTAGTATCAAGTCATACTCATCAATAGTATAATAATTCCCAAAACTGTAGCAACTGAATACTAAAAAAGATATATTTCAGTTAAAATATAATAAATAGTTTGATGTATATTGTTGAAATCACATTAAACACAAGAACTGTTCTTTATTTCCGCAACTGCGCACATATTACATAAGTTCTTGGATACACCACAAGAGTCAACTTCTCTCCTGAACAATCCGTATAGAAATGAATAGAACACAATTGTACATTGATAATTAGCAATCCCCACCGTAATAATTGAATAATCAATTAATTGAACAATCACGCCACTGTGCATTCATAACTTTTGCAAAATTTGTTTTGTAATCGGACCTACAATAAATAATATTTTTAATATAACAGATTATCTATTCAAATGCAACCGTCATTAATTTATGCCATCTTTGAGCAATAGTGCAAATCTTAATGTAGCGCCTCTCTAAACGAGTAGGCGAAGCTACAACTGAATAAATTGTTATATTTTCATTTGAGATCATAACGATTATAATCACAGTCTGATGTTTTACAGAATATTGTCAAATATCTATAATAAATTAGTATTTCCAATAATTTATTTTCTTTCCATCAAAAATTTCAGCAAATATATGCTGTCTATCCGTAGTATTGCAAACTATCGTTTGACAGCTTCTGACTTATTAACAGTAAATTAAGACTTTTTGCCCCTACATTATCACATTGGCAATAATTCACAGCAAATGTAATAGTTATTTACATAATTAGTTATGAAAAGTGCCACTCACGTAATTTGCAAAACTCGCTGCGCTCGTTTTGGCAAATATTACATTTCGTCAAACAATATGGCTTTTCATAACGTATTCTGTACAAAATTTTATCTAATTTTATCTATATTTTTGAATGAGAACATCTCTCACGTTACATCACAAAATTCAGATGACTGTGATTCATGACTATCTATTTTTACTACAGAAACAAAAGTAAATAAATACCGAATTTTCACAAAACGTCAAAATAATTTTTAAAAATGTACTCAAGCAGTGATATCCTGAGTGCTATAGTATCTTTTGACATTAAAGACTCTGCCAATACTGCATACTGTAATGAATAAATCATTCTTTTGATTGTACGCAGCTAAATATAATTGATTAGCTCTGAAACAAGGCCAGTTATGTAAAGTCATTACGTAACTACTTTACGCAACTGTTGCAGGACAGTTATGAAAAATGGGACGTTTCATAAAATCAGAAATTGATGTAAAATTTGACTTTTCAAAACGGAATTAGATAATAGTATATTTCACAACGAGTATTCAAATAGCCGCTATTCAAACGAGCGAAAAATTTATTACTTTCTCTAACAAGATTTTGGAAATTTACCAATATTATAAATTATTTTGCATTTTTTTTGATAATAAAAAAACCAGTTTTAGTGCCGCTGATAAAATTTCATTTAATTGTGAACGCTAGTAAATTCGGCTGATACCACAAACTCTGTTTTTGGCTATACTAGCAGTGTTATTTTAAGAAGAGTTTTAAGGCAATATGAATATTTAAAGCTATTTTAATTGAAAATATGCAGATACATTTTGTAGATATATCTGTCTTCTGTAATTTGTATCTGAAGATTATTTTCTAAGGTATTTTGGACAGTTCTAATTGCGTTAAAACACATCTTGATACAACGCTCCTAGTACCGCCAAAAACAGAGCTCATGGTACCAGCCTTCATCTCTTGAAAATTCTTTCAGTTTTTTAATTCATGCCATCTGTGAAAAACAGTGCAAAGCTTATTAGCGACGCCCAATGACGTCTTATATATTAGACTCCGCACGTCCTATGTTGGTGTACAGTTTGTTTTGAAGCAGACATTAGCGGGTAGGGAGGAAAGGGAATGATCCAAGTTTGAAGTGCGTGATGCCTAGTTTACACTATTTGTATGACGTGTATGTTATTGTTTGTGTTTTAAATAATTACAATCTTAAAATCAATTTGAAAAATTTATCAATTCATATTAAAATCATACCGTAATTTATTTATAAAATGAAAGGCTTTAACTTATTGTAATTTTTTTTTGTGAATTGTATTTTAAATGTGTAATCCACGTTTTCACAACTTTTTACATTCATAAATCACTTGCCTTGTTCATCAATTCATATATTTCTGATGGAGAATTGAGTTTTAAATTTGATGAAGTTTAGAAATATGCAACCTGCACTACCAACTTGGATATTTTCCCGTTCCCCGCACCCCTAATGACTGCTTCAAAACAAATGCTAGCAAGCTGGGTCTAATGTTTTGACGTCATTGGCGACGCCGATAATTTTAATAGCAGCGCCTCTTTGAACGACTAGACTATGATGCCATCATCTGCCGTTTGACAGATCCTAACCTTTATTACAATTTGTTTGTAACCGAAATGGCTTTAAATCAATTAATGCATCCTCGAAATATATACAAGACGTCTCGAAATTTTAAATTAAGTATCCAGAATCCAGGGAATATATTCATGCCATCTTTGAAAAACAGTGCAAAGTTTATTAGAGTAGTTGGTAATTTTAATATAAACGACTAGGCGATATAAGCAACGGAGTAAATTCGAATATTTCCTATTGATTACATTCAAAGTGTAATGTTTTACAAGAAAACTGTCATAATTAATATGTCCAATAATTTATTTTAGTTCTGTGGTGCCATCTATCTGTAATATTGTAAAATGTCATCTGACAGCTCCTAATTTTTATTGTAAAAGTGTTTATAACCGAAATAGTTTCAAATCAGTTAATGCATCCAAGAAATATATACAAAACGCCTCTAAATTTCAAACAGATGGCTATTGAGTATCTAGAGTTTGGGGAATACATCAAACAGGTACAATAATTCTAATTGTTTTTAGTTTTTTAGGGTATAACAGGAAAAATACGAATAAATATAAAGAATAATAAAACATTACGCTGTTTTTCACAAACTCTACTCTAAAAGAACTTTGGTTTGGATGTTAATATACCGTCAAATCGACTGATTCCTACTGTACCTTTGAGGTTAAACTATATTTTATGGCTTGAAGATTTGTTGAGTATTTCGACTGATAATCTCATTGGAAATCTACATGGAGTTGATATAGGTGTTTTATTTTTGTTGTAAATAGTAATTATTTCAAAATATCAGTAGGTACGAATGCCACTTGTATATATTCGTTATTAGCTGCAGGAAAAAATCATCGGAGTATGACAGGTACAGAAATTGATGAAGACAGTTTTAAAATTGCTCAGGAAAACGTTAAAAGAAATAATTTGCAGGATTTCATTACATATAAGTTTGACAATTCATTTTAATCTTGCATAAAACAATAAATTCTCAGTAAAACACAACACAACGGTTCACTTTTAAAGAATATGATAAATGATCTAAATCCTCAAACAAAATCTCGGACACATCACCGGCCGCTGCCCAGAAACGCCCAAGTTTTTTTTTTTATCCTCTTTTCTGATAGGACTTGAATAAATAAAAGTATTAGTAAAAATGCGATTCAAAAAAACCTCGTAGTACTTGAGGAATATTTTTTTTCAATTGAAAAATTTCCGTGACGTCCAAAGTCTATTGTGTCACTCAAACGGTAGGTCTTATTCATCATCAAACATTTTGAGAATATTGACGTAAAGTAAAATAGGTGGCGTTAGTGTCTTGCTTATTTAACATCAACTAAATTATTTTTATTATTGTCAGTAAGATCACGAACTAGATAAATTATGCAATAATCAAATTCATTTAATGAAAATCACGTTTCTTTCGATCAAACAATATCAGTAGTTTGAAGCTTAATTTTCTCTCCATGCGCATGCCTGTGAAACCTGGAGGCCTCTCAAAATGTTTCTAGACAGCATTCGAAAAATAGAAATGATACATATTTCAACTTTTCCGATACATTTCCAATAATTTATGAGTACATCAAATTGCAACCCAATAATATTTTTTCATAAATATAAACAAATCTTCCAGGAATTTGTACAACTATGAAGCCCACTGTTTGAGGGCCACAATATACTTTTAAGACTGTATGACACGATGCATAATTTCTCTCAAAATTATGTTCATAATTTTGAACAAAATTTCTAACAAAAATTTGTACAATTTTTTGAACATTATTTTGAAGACCTGTATGTCACTACTATAAAATTTTGTACATTAATCTGTTCACGCATCTGCGCACATGCTACTTCACGTGACAACTTTCAGATTGAACAAAAATATTAAAATGGATGAAAGAAGATTTGTGGAGCATAAATTCAAATTATTTTTGATATCGTCGATAATAGTAATTGTTGGAAATAACAATACCTTAAACCAACAATGTATATAAAAAGTAACTGTCAAACAGACTAGAATGTATATTTATGCTAGTACGCATTCATATTGCGCACATTTTGAATGTTCACGCTTCTGCGCATAAGCTACTTCACGTGACAAATGTCAGATTGAATAAAAATATCAAAATGGATGAAATGAAATTCCTCAATTAAAATTATGATTTCATCTCTGGAGTACGATATTTCTAAAATAATCATAACTCTTACAACAACAATTCATATTTGGGCATAAAATGTCAGACAAATGAGAATCTTTATTTATGCCAATGCGCATTCGTATTGCGCACATTTTGAAGGAAAATTTGTAAGAATATAGAGCAAGTCCTACATTTTTTTGTACATTTTTTTGAACATTTTTTTGAAGGTATTTTGATGTATGCCACAGTACATTTTTTTGAGCATAATTTTGGAACACAAAAATGTACATAATTTTGGGAGAAATTATGTATCGTGTCATACGGCCTTAAGACATCATCATGACGTCAGACAAGTATTAAATTTAAATCGTCTTTTTATTAAAACGGAGCAATATTCAATATCATTTTCATTACTTATACCTATTATTTATCCCATATTTTCATTAAAGTTTCTCAAATTTTGATAGTAGTGGAATATCCCATTGAATATTCTATATCACATCAACCCTTAGAATAGAAAATACCTAAACTCCCAAAGAAAATGTACATTAACATTGACTTGCGTGTCATACAGGAAAAATCTGTTCAATGTGTAAAAAATAATGTACATTAAAATTGAGTGTGTTACACGGGCTTTATAACTATTGATCAATATAAAATCGTTCCCGAAATGACGTCAGATACTTTAATTTTGCACCAAATTTCATTACTCGGAGCAATTGTTTTATATTTCGTTGGAATTTGAAGTAATTCCAAAACTCTAATTTCCGATGAAAATCAATTTCTATTATTGGTTGAGTTATTTTTTATTCAAGGGCTTTCATGGGACTATGATTTACAGACATTAAATGTAGGATTCAAAACAAGTTGATAATGAATTTAAGAAATAAAAGCAAGAAATACATTACCTAAATCGATACAAATTCAAATCTTTGAACTGCACAAATCTATTTAAGATAAATAATTGATGAACGATAGCCAAGTACGATTTTTGTGCTTATGTGTAATTGGCCAATAACAATAAGAGCCCTTAGAATGTTCTTAACTGAAATAAATTATGAGTTAATATAAACTTGAAATTACTTCTCGTTTTAAATTTGCTATAAATTTTGGTATTAAAAGCGGCAGGTTTTCCAGGAATAGAATGTAACAGCTGCAATGGAATTTCAAATCACTTTCGCATCCACTTCAAAACAGCGACAGATCCAAATCCATGTACAATGAAAAGTACCCAATCTGGAAATGCACACATAAATAAAATTAATTTTATGTTTGATGACACTAAAAGAATATTTTTAAAAAATACTTCAAAATAACATTCTTATTTTATGAGAATAAATAAAAATGATATTTTGAAGTATTCTCATTTTTTCAATTGAAGATCCTTACGCAAACTATTCCAAATACATAAAATCCTACATACGGATCTCCAATTGTCTAATAAGTAGCTTTAAAAGCAGAATTTACTGTTTTACAATTATTGAGTTTGATGAACACATTCAAATTGATTAGAGAGGAAAGATTATAAGAGAAAATTTGTTTACTATTCAAAAATTCAAAGCACGAAAAACTATTTATTAAAATTTCACTTCAAATATTATTCAATACATTGACATAACCTTCAAAGACCTAAATTTCTGTTAATTATACTTGGCTATTTTTTTATATTGAAGAATTAAACTTAACTTACAGTTTTTGCGGTAAAAATAAACCTATTTTCTTGAATATCATGCAAAACCAAGTGATACTTTCTTCCAGAATAGTTTGAATCACGTATGGCCGGTTTCACGATCTCGAGTTGAATTAATCCGGTTTAAAGAGCTCATTTCCTTGGTAACAATATCAATTTCTGTATTTTTTGTGTCATCACTGCCCAATCAAGTTGATCAAATGAATTGAAAGCCTATTTATTGGTTAACTCCTCGTCACTTTAACCCAGGTTAATTAAACTCGAGATCATGAAATCGGGCGTTAAGGATTTAAAAGCTAGTTCTTCTGACCGTCGTCCTTTAAAGTTCCATTAGTACCGTGTTCCTACACAAAAACATCTATTAATTAAATGATTTTACAAAGATTTCAATACATTCTTCTTTATATATTAATATCTTCTCACAGAACTGGAAACAAAACTTCAAACTGATAGACAATAATTTTAATTTATTGCCATAAGGTTCAAAATCGTATAAAATAAGCCATTGAATATACCCCGTACAGACTGGCAATTAAAAGCCAAAAGTTGAAGCCGAAATTAGTGCCCCTGGCGGATGGAAATACAACTAAATCAGTGCCCCATGCGGATGGGAATATAACTAAGTTTTGGTCCCCTTTAAAACAAATTAGTTGCCGTATCCCTACTGTCATACATTTCTATGGGCGTAATAAATAATATAATCTTCCACTTTATTATGAAAATTTCGAAACAGCAAGAATATATCAGCAATTTATTTGATGAGATCATTAAATAGGTATTATTGGTGATTCTAACAATATGGTTTTAGGTTAATTGATGTTATGTTGTATATTTCAGCGATTTATTAAAAGTTTTAACGCAACAAGTTCTAATAATTAATTCAATTCTCATCATCAAACTACAAGAGTTGAATTTGATGCCCAATATTTATATTACACATAAATTCATAATTAAATTAAAAAATTATATTCCATCTATGGTTATTTACTACGTTCGCACAAAAAATATATCTCTATCTTAGTGGTGAACTCTATCAAGTCAATAAAACAATTTTTAAGCTACGATATAGAATGTATTTCAAAGATACTCTATATCTTAGGGCAAATAGGCTCTATACAAAACATATCAAATGATATTACAAAGGCATCAATAGAAGAATTTCCAATCATTTTCTTGTAATGTATGATGACATGAATATAAAGTTTGAAAGTTTTAGCTTGGTTGCACAGTCTTTGGATTATTCTAATTGTAGTCCAATTATCTTGTAATTTATTTCAGTTAAGAACAGTCCAAGGATTCTCATGGAACAACGATACTATTAGCTGCATCAACCGTCAATTATTCATCAATCATTATAAATGAATTTAAATTTTTATTTATTCAAATTATATGTCAATATATTTAAAGTGCTTTTATTTCTTGAATTCATTTTCAGATAGCTTTTTTTAAGTCCTGTATTTACTATGCATGAATTTAGGCCAATCAGAAGGTTTAAATCGTAATTCCATAAGAGTCCTTGGGCCATTCTTAACTGGAATAGATTATATAGTAACAATTATTTCAATAGCCCTTGAAATAATTACATTTTAGGATAAGCCAAAGATTGCAATCGAGCCTTAATGATTTATTTCAAATAGATCAGTGAATTCATACAGTTTTTTTAATTTCAAAGAGATCAGTGAATTCAAACAGTTTTTAATTGGTATTTTAGTCAAAGAATGGCACAGAGACAATTATCACTATATATTTTTTTTTTGTTTAATTTAATTTTGAAGATTCTATTGGAATCATTATTTTATTGATAAATAAAAGAGATAAAATGAAATATGAATAACTTATGTAGTACTTCATTTTCAACTCACCATTTGATTATTCCATATGTGGTCTTAATTTTACCTTTCACCTGCATTTCAGTTTTCTTAGGCTCCTGATGGATGAATCTTTTGGAGACTAAGCCGTCTCATTCTGAACATCCTGGAAAACAGTCCATTCTATAAATATAATAGTTTAAATAAATAGAAATCATTCGATGAGGACTCAGTATATTTCTAAATTTATTTATTTCAAGCAACTTCTTTCGAATTTCATAACAAAAATTCTAATCCAAATTTATATTCTGTATCTAAGTTTTTTCATTTTTAACTTCGATATTTGAGCTGATTTCATTTTATTATTTGTGAAGATAAAATGTATTTACTATTTTTTTAAATTCCTCTTACATAATTCAATTTGAATCCAACTTACGAACAGTGCTTTACGTAACCAAGCCGAAAAAATATTAAATTTTACTTTTGAAACATATTTTACAATGAAAATCGGATATTCAAACTACAAAATTTGTTATTATTTGCTCCAATTTATCTTCACTTCTGTTAAATTTGCAAAAAAAAAACAGCGGTCTGTTGAGAACAAGCCGACATTTGGATATGAATTATAATAAAAAGGTATGACATCATCAAATTACACAATATAATGTATAATAGTATTATTCTTCTCTACTACAGTACGTAAGAATATTTGCAATTCTAGAACCCCTTAATATTTTATTTTGGGCGATATGAGTTTTCAATTTGGACTATATATCAACAACGGGAAATGTCGTTTTCGAGATGACGATGACTATTCAATTACCAAAGTACATAACATATTTGTTATAACTATTAACACAATATAATGTACAATAGTTTCACTATTATTCTTTATAAAACGTTTAAAAACAATATTCTTTCATGCAAAACACTTTTTATATTATTATAATTGACATCATGTTTTCAACTATATTTCATTTCTCGGGGCAAATATTGTTCATATTTTTTTATATAATTCCCAAGAAAATCAATTTCCAATATTGGTTGAGCTAATTATAAATACAGGATGTTAAAACTAAGCTGTAACACCCAGCAATGACAGAGTTGGAACTCATAAAAACAAACATGTTTTCTAAGTTCAGATTTTTGATTTAGAGCCCCAGACCATAGTTATTGGCGTTTTATGTTTTTCGAAAAATCATCATTACTCCCTTATCTCAAGGAATATTTAAAAAATACAGATACTTTCAGTATTTGCTTTCGGTTCTCTAAAACATTTGTATTTACAGTTATCTTCTATTTAATTAAATAACAAAATGGCAACCGATCCAAAATTTCAAAACAAGATATTTTGAAAATCACTCGATCGATTTTTAGAAATAAAATGTTTACTAAATCGAAGAACAAAAAAACACCAATTAGTTCCACCATTTTTAGATGTTAGTAGTAAAACCTTGTATATTTAATTTTTTTTTTTTTTTAAAAAAAAACGTAATTAAAGGGTGCAATCATTCGCTAACTACTGAATAAATAAAAATAACTCACTTTTTGACTTTGGAAGCTGCTACGTAATCTCAATCACGTTTTGCATCTTCTTCAAATAATTTTGTTCACAATGAAAATACTCCATTTACACCTCATGAACAATCTGCAAATACACAAATAAATAGAAATAACGTTATGTTACATGAAACAAAAGCATTAAAAAAAGAAGTATTTTTGTGATCTGAATTTGTTGGACAAGTTATTTGCATGATTTTAAAGTAATAAAACTATTTCAATGGGTATAAAATATATAAATGAATAAAATCGAGACACATAATTGAAGCTCTTTTATCCACATAAATCATTCTCATTTCAACTATATAAAATAGAATTTGAATCTTTAGTGGAATAAAGTAATTTTGTTCCACTCTTTTAGAAGAATGGAAAGTAATGCTTACCTACTAATAAAAATCCTTGTTCGTTTTGTCAAATTTGATTCAATTTCCGTTCATATTATTACTGCCAACATTTTCAGAAGACATTGTGTTGACAGTTTTTAATGAATTTGCAGGAAGTATAGAGGTGCTATAGTTGAGGATCACCATCCACCGTTTAATGGTTGTAATATCAGCAAAATCGTTGAAGTGCGTCTTAAGCAGTAGCCACTGTAAATTTCCGCAACTTTTGACAATAAATTGATTTCAACAACCTCTAGAGTTCATCGCAAAAAGAATATATTGTGTGACAACATCTCCGCATCAATGATAGAAAATTATTTCTTAATAATGGCAAACTTATAAGAAATTGAAGCAATTAAATATGATCCTGTATCTTGTACATCAATTTTTAACTTCTATAAACAACTGTAATGCCCATTGTTAGTACAATCTGAAATAATTCAAAATTTATACCGGATATTATATAAGAATGAGAGTTATACCTTAATCATCAAATATTGTTCGTTAGGAGCTGCCTTCAAAAAAATGTCGATTGATTTTTTCGATTTGTATCCTTTAGACTATTCAAATAAAATGTCAGCTTGCCATATTTTGGAATATTTATACTTTTGTTCACTTTTATAGTAGCTTTGTCCACATTGACTTCTTCTTGATATTCGAGAACTTCTTCATTTATTTTCCTTACTCTCTGTTGTCCTTTTCAATCAGTAAAATGTCTTGAATTTGTCTGGCAATAAATACAGAGTTGCTTCTTAAACTTCTTCAATCATTTCTGCAGGAATAGAATCAATAAATCACTATTTTTTTAAGTAACCAGTCATAGCTTCTAGGTTTTACAAGATTTTACTGTTACAACTGAATTTGTGAACACAAAGATTACACGAGAAAATCTGTTTACTATTCAATTCATGCAAAATATTATTCAATAATAACTAACCTAACCTAAGTTTCAATCAAATCGTCTTATTTGGTTATTCTTTCATATTTAAGAATCGTTAAACTTTACTTACAGTTTTCTCCGGTAAATAGATGCCTATATTCTTGAATATCATGCAAAACCAAGCGATACATTTATTCTTTCTTGACAGGATTTGAATCATATATGGACTTAAAAATTAGTTCTTCTAGCTAGAGATATTGGTATTGTCTTTGAACGTTCTTTAAAACTCCATTAGCACCGTGTATCTACACAAAAATATCTCTTATTTAATTGATTTGAGAAAGGTGTCAATAGAACAGTGCAATGTATGAGAACATGAATATCAATTATCCAAAATCAGAAAATTTAAATAATACACATTATTTCAACTTTGAATGTACCTAATCTCAACACATTTTTCTTCATATTGCAATATTTTCTTACAAAACTACAACATAAAACTTCCTCATCATCAAATGTCAAATATGTTTGTTAACGACTTAACCTAGCAAATGAATTATTGAAATTTCGGCTACTCACAGCAAAAAAATGTGCAAACTTAATAAAAGTGTAGCTTGAATATTTAAAAACTTCACACAAATTCCTATTTCGTATTTAAATTGGCGGTTAATTTCCATAAGGTTTAAAATCGCATTAAATAGATCATTGACTAGACCCCCCAGATAGACAGGCAAATTACATCAAAAAGTTGAAGCAAAAATTAGTGTTCCTGGCGGATGGAAATATAACTAAAATGCACACATAGCGGATGGAAATGTAACTAAGTTTCGTTCAAATTAATGGAAAGTAGTTGCCATGTCTCTACTGTCAAATTGATCTATGGGCACAATAAATAATATTAAATTCTGTTTTTTAATGATAGTTATTTGCACGTAGCTGCGATTTATTAAATGAAATATTAATATTGAACTTTGACAGCTGCGATAACGAAGATATAAGGTCAGTTAATTTATAGCTTAAATTGAAATTTAATAAATCTAGTTTTTAGCACAAAATTGGAAGAAATGAAGGACTTACAGAAATTATTATTATTATTATTATTATTATTATTAACATACACTGCCCTACAGGTAATACCCAATGAACGGACAGGAGAAACACATTAAAAAACAATAAAGTGGTACATGTCAGAGAATAAAAAACATACAAAATAAATAAATAATAAGTTATTGAACAGAATTAAAAATTTACAAAATAAATAAATAATAAATTACTGAACACATAAAATAATTTTTTTGGCAAAGTCCTTTGGTTCCAAAAGAAAAACATCAACATCGGAAAATCTTTTTTCAAATGTGTCACACATTCGGTGGATGGGAGAAGAAGAAAAAATATTTGTGCGTGGAGTAGGTAAATAGAAAGTACGGGTACTGCGAGTGTTGATGGAAGGGGAGTAAAAAGGAATTAGACTTAGACAATGAGGATCATCAATTTCCCCGTGAATTAATTTATTCAAATAGCGAACCGCGATGATTACGAAGAAAGCATGATGGTGTTAATATTGTAGGCTAAGCCCTCAAATCTAAAGGTTTAGATCAGACGATGAAGCTTCCAGCGATGTATGTATCAATTTTTTATTATGTCAAAGTATTTATTCACTAATTACAGGTGGATCCACACAAAACGAAACTAGGTGGATGATGGATATGGCAGCTTTAAAAAGCGGCAAACTTAAAAAAGTTGATGATGCGTACGACACAGGAAACGGCACACAATTTTCAGTAGAAACCAATAAAAGAGACGAAAACGAAGAAATGGTGAGATACATTGAAGAACAATTATGTAGACGAGAAGGAAATGAAGCTACAGACAACGAGACTGAACCGGACATAAAGAATCAAAATCTAATTATTGTACACCTGAAGAAGCCGCCTTGAAGGCAATTCCAAAACATTTGAGGGAATCTTCTACGCAGAGGAATGTTGTCCAATCAAATGTTAAGCGGTACTCCGGAAATAGATTTTTTTCAAATATTAATTTGACATATACCAATAAAATAAAAGAATTCCAAAAGCATCCATGACCCATAATCTATTTATTTTTACCCAGCGGACAAAAATATCCATTAATTCCCTGTCAACTGAGAATTAATGAAAGTTGTTACCATGGTTTGGAATAATAGTATATTATGTTACAAGGACCGAACGACTGTCATTTTTGTCCAGAATAAATTTGGCTGCATTTGGTGAAGACGAGAGCAGAGGCGAGGGCGAAGTACGAGGCGAAGACGAGGGCAAAGCCCAAGGCGTAGCTCCGTGCAGCCAAATTTATCCGTAACAATAATCACAGTCGTTCAGTGTCCGTGTTGAATACGATACTTTTTGTAACAAGTGCAACGAAGTACCTCCATTATTAAGCTTTTTAAATAAATTTGGATGTATCGAAACTATCTTATCGATACAATGAAACATAACTTACATGATTTATTTTATTGACTGATATTTTTCACATTTTCTGTGCTATCCCATTCACAATAAATGCAAATACTATAACGAGCACATTCTATAATACAAATTTCTTTCAAATATCAATTCGACATATATCAATGAAATAAAAAGTCCGACGGCATCATGATCCATGATCTACAATTTCATTTTTATCCAGTGAACAAAAATATCAATTAATTCCCAGTCAACAGAGAATTAATGGAAATTGTTACCATGGTTTGGAATGGTGTGAAATGTCATAGTGACCTGTTAAGTCACCCTTACTAAAACATCTATTAATTGAATGATTTTACAAAGATTTTAATACATTTTTCTTTATATTTTAATATCTTCTCACAGAACTTCAAGCTGATAGACAATCTTGTCCATCAACAAGTATATTTGTATACGAATGAATCCTAGCAATAAATTTCGGCTACTCACAGAATAATATTATTTATACATAAAAGTGTAGCTTAAAAGTTTAAAAACATAAAATACATTTTTATTTAATATGTAAATAGGCTATTAATAATAATTTTAATCTATTGCCATAAGGTTCAAAATCAGCCATTGAATATACGCCATAGACTGGCAGCTGAAAGCCAAAAGTTGGAGCCAAAATTAGTGCCACTAGTGGATGGAAATACAACTAAATCAGTGCCCCTGGGGGATGGGAATACAACTAAGTTTTGGTCCATTTTAAAACAAAATTAGTTGCTGTGTCCCTACTGTTATATTTTTCTATGGGCATAGTATGAATAATACAGAGTGATCAATAATGATTGTCTGACAGGTGATAGGCCAAAGTTTGCATTATGATCAAAACTATCTTCATGGAATGAAGTTAGTATAGATTTATTTATTTTGAAAACTACGTTACCGACATTTCACGAACACAATGACGTATATTTTGCATATTTTATGACGGATTCATCCATAATCTGATTCAATAAACAAAAACGTGAGTAAATAGCTTGATTATTGAGAATTTATTATCATTCTACCAAATTATAAGGTTAGAATAGTGTTTTTGAAGGAACTGTCATCTGTCACTTGAAGGTCACTATCTCAACCAGGCGGCAAAGAAAAAATTAGAACAAAGCGGCACGGACAATCATTTTTGATCACTCTGTATAATTTATTATTAAAATTTTGAAATAACAAGAATATATTCTTTCGATTTGTATCCTTTAGACTATTCAAATAAAATATCAGCTTGCCATATTTTGGAATATTTATACTTTTGTTCACTTTTATAGTCGCTTCGTTCACATTGACTTTTTCTTGATATTCGAGAACTTCTTTATTTATTGTCCTTATTCTCTGTTGTCCTTTCCAATCAGTAAAGTGTCTGGCAATAAATGCAGAGTTGCTTCTTGAACTTTCTCAATAATTATTGCAGGAATAGAATCAAATAATTATTATTTTATCAACAAATCTAAGTAACCAGTCATGGCTTCTAGGTATTACCAGGTTTTACTGTTACAACTGAATTTGTGAACACAAAGACTACACGAGAAAATCTGTTTACTATTTAATTCAATTCATGCAAAATATTATTCAATGATAACTAACCTAACCTGAGTTTCAATCTGTTCGTCTTATTTAGTTATTTTTTTATATTAAAGAATGGTTCAACTTTACTTACAATTTTTTTTTTGTTGAATAGAGGCCTATATTCTTGAATATCATGCATTCCGAGCAATACATTTATTCTTTCTTCACAGGATTTAAAGTTAGTTCTTCTGGCTAAGGATATTGGTATTGCCTTCGAACGTTCTTCAAAGATCCATTAGCACCGTGTATCTACACAAAAACATATCTTATTTAATTGATTTGACAAAGGTATCAATAGAATAGTGCAATGCATGAAAACATGCATATCAGTTATTAAGATCCATGCTTGCAAGATGTTATGTAATTACAGCCACATATTTACACTTGTAAAATCAGAAAATTTAAATAATACACATTATTTCAACTTTGAATGTACCTAATCTCAACACATTTTTCTTCATATTGCAATATTTTCTTACAAAACTACAACATAAAACTTTCTCATCATCAAATGTCAAATACGTTTGTTAACGACTTAACCTAGCAAATAAATTATTGAAATTTCGGCTACCCACAGCAAAAAAATGTGCAAACTTAATAAAAGTGTAGCTTAAACATTTAAAAACTTCACACAAATTCCTATTTCATATTTAAATTGGCGGTTTATAATTATTTTGAATAATTTCCATAAGGTTCAAAATCGTATTAAATAGATCATTGACTAGACCCCCAGATAGACAGGCAACTAACATCAAAAAGTTGAAGCAAAAATTAGTGTTCCTGGCGGATGGAAATATAACTAAAATGCACACATAGCGGATGGAATTGTAACTAAGTTTCGTTCAAATTAATGGAAAGTAGTTGCCATGTCTCTACTGTCAAATTGATCTATGGGCACAATAAATAATATTAAATTCTGTTTTTTAATGACAGTTATCTGCATGTAGCTGCGATTTATTAAATGAAATATTAATATTGAACTTTGACAGCTGCGATAACGAAGATATAAGGTTAGTTAATCTATAGCTTAAATTGATATTTAATAAATCTAGTTTTTAGCACAAAATTGGAAGAAATGAAGGACTTACAGAAATTACGAAGAAGGCCTGATGGTGTTAGTCAGGCTAGCGAAACGAGAATATGATTTGAATTTATCATATTATTCTCCTGCCATCTATACGCGGTCCTATGGAACTATTAGAGATGTATGATCAAGTGATTTCATTTTTGAATTTTTGAATTGTTTGGCTTGAATTTGTTTCATAGTGAGCTGCAAAGAGTCCTAAGTATCAATTATGGTGGTAAGTGACTTTGAATGTCACATGAATAAATAAGATGTTAATATACAATTTGTGTATTTTTAGTACCGTTGCCTTGCTTGTTTAGGAGAAAATGTCAGTTCATTCTTACATTGTATTCCTCAATCAAAATTGGTCTGGAATTTGAATCACTCTTTTGTAGCAGAATACCGTCAGAATTAAGACAAACTTGAAAAACAGGAATAAAATGTCACATCGATGATCCTTCATAAGAAAAAACATAAAGATATGTATACATATATGGACATCAAAAAAATTACTCAAATTTTGAAGCATGGATTTCATCGAGAAACGCCAAGAGCAATTTCCTCCGCAGAATGTCTCAATTGATGAAAATTCATAAACGAAGCAGCATCTATCCAGGGTACCAGAAAAATCCCATAAAATATGAAACTTAATTTATATCTGAAAATGAGAAGAAGTCATTTCAAGACAAAATTCTAACTTCCATGAGAATACACTTTTGATAATGCAGGAACTTGGAGAGAAACATACGAATAATAAATCCGTATTTACCAAATGAATACTATAGGAAAATCCCATAACTCAAGAATTATGGATTTTATCGAAAAAACACCTACACTAGTTTGCGACGCAGAATGTCATGTTTTACAAGAACTGCATCGTAGTACAATATCGCGATTTCATTTTCTCTATGCATAAAACACGAGATTAGAAGAGAATCCTCAACGGACAGACAGGCGGACATCATTTTTGTGATTTTGTTAGATGAACTATATCTATATATAGTTTTTCAAATGATGTAATTGGACTATTTCCAGATGCAAGACTATTTGCTAATGTATATAAATGTTGAAATATGAAAATATTATCATTACTCCAAATTCTGTGATTGTATTTAATTTATTTTTACTCGTATTTATTCAATTTGTGATTTGTGATTCTAGTTATCATGATTCAATTCATATTTGGAATCATAAATATAGATCATAAAAAAAAAATTGTGTGAAATTTAACAGTAGGTACCTAGATTCGTATTCGCGCGCTATTACAGTGGTTCAATAGGACCGCGGATAGATGGCGCTAACAGTAATATGCTAAGTTTGGAATAAAGTGGGCGTTTCGCTTCTTCTTTAGTAGTTTTGTTCTGTGGTGTTAGTATTGTACGCTTAGCCCTGGAATCTAAAGGTTTGGACGATGAAGCTTCCAGCGATGTAGGTACCAATGTTTTATTATATCAGTAATTACAGAAGGATCCACACAAAACGAAACTAGGTGGATGATGGATATGGCAGCTTTAAAAAGCGGCAAACTCAAAAAAGTTAATGATGCGTACGACACAGGAAGCAGCACACAATTTTCAGTAGAAACCAATAAAAGAGACGAAGACGAAGAAATGATGAAATACATTGAAGAACAATTATGTAGACGAAAAGAAAATGAAGCTTCAGACAACGAAACTGAAGCGGACATCAAAGAATCAAAATCTAAATATTGTACACCTGAAGAAGCCGCCTTGCAGGCAGTTCCAAGTTAAGTTGAGGAAATCTTCTACGCAGACGTCTGAAAAAATGTTGTCTAATCAAATGTTAAGCGGTATCCCGGAGTAGATTTAGGAATAGAAGCTAAAATTAAAAATATTGAGGCTACTTGAAGAAGCTAAATTGAGATTATTGTTAAAGAAGCACAACACGCTTGATTTTTTTGATCGCATAAGATATAATAAAAACAATCAGCCACGGAGAATAAGCTTCACAGAAGGCTTATTTTTCGACACAACGAAATTATTTAATTAAAAGAAGGAATATTGCAACCGAAAAAAAATTGTGGAGGATTGAATTTATAGCTGTGTAATATGAAGGTATAGCAACCGTATTATAATTATATTGATCTCGAGAATGATTTCCAATGATCTATATATCAAAAAAAGTCAGGAGTAAAGTTAAAAAATTAAAGACAGGTAAATGATCTGTGAGACAGGTGCAATTACCTCTAAAACTATAATTTTAAGAAAATGAGTAACAGATGGCTCGGTACTGACTTAAATTGTTATAAAAACAAAAGTTCAATTCATTCTGATACTAACACCGAAAACCGCATGTCAATATCTTGTATAATTCGTGAGACATTGAGATAAATAGTTTCTACTCTAAAATGGGTGCTTATTCATATCAGTTCGAAATTTAGGGTATATAATTTAATTACTGACATGTCGCTCATTCTGTGCAGCAATTTTCAGATTTTGCATAGTTCAGCAGTAATTACCTCTTGAATTTTTTTACTCAAAGCTGGGTGTATGAATAAAAAAAATCAAGCAGTTTGTACAAGCCTACAAAATAAAAGCTTTCATTTAGTCCCTGATTTAGTCAATGAATGCTTCTGAAAAAGTATCTGGATAATAAAAGATTATTGGTCATTTGAATTGTTCAAAAATATCAAATTTTATTGAAATTATATATTTATAAGGTTTTAATATGCCAAATACACACTATTTTTTAACATTCATAAAAACTGTTTCTAAAAGGTGTTAGGTGCTGCCACCTTCAAATGAATAGATGAATTAGCTGGTTATTTGTTGAGCGACTAGTATGTGTAATGACAATTTCTTATATTGGCAAATAAACATAAGCGATACTCTATCTGGTGGCAGAATTTCAAACTAGTGATGTTAGGATAGATTTGGCGGGCTACATATATAATATACATGAGCTTATAATCAAATCAATAAATCATATTCTATATTCGGTTATTTAATTAGTATTCATAAAAAACATATATGAGATAATAATTCTGAATGATTTTAGCAAAAATTCATCAAAAAATATTGTGTAAATTGATTGAAATTTCAAATACAAAAATTTACTATGGAGGATTATGTGTAGTAGTAATGACTGATGAAGCCATTGCCTACGCATTCGCTGTCTGACAGTTGATATAATAAGATTGTTATTTCGTTTTGTTGTACTTTTTACTTTTAAATTGAAAAAGAAGATAGAATCCAAAGTTTTAGAGTTTTTCAAAATCTTTTCTTTCATGCAGGACATTTCAGATATTGCAACTGGTGAATATTTTTGTCTGGATTCTTTCCTATTTATCCAGGTATACTTTACAAATACAAATTATCTTCAAATAATTGATAGATTTTTTGAAACAACAAACAGTGCAACTAATATGTACTAATCTAATGTTTATTTAACAAAATTAAAAGGCATTCTCGAGCCACTTCAACTTTTCAACACATGGTACACAATAAAAAAAACTGCAGTCATATGCTTGCAACTGTCGCTGTTTTCTGCTTTGCAAGAACAACTCATATTCTCAATCTCCAAGGCATCATATTCATTACAATTCAATTCCCCTTCAATTTCACACGGATTCTCAAGCACTTTTGATGTTTATATGCAAGAGCATGCAAAAATACTCTCTTGTCACTATCATCATTTAATTTTTGACAGAATAATATAATGTCAAGCATTTACTAGCTCTTCACCCTCATTTACACAGCGTGACTGACATTTGCATCAAAATATTCTTGAAGTTTCAATATCATCATCTAGAAATTAAAGGTTAAGTTCAATTTAAAAATATGAATTAAATATAAATAAACAGATGGAATAATTCACTTGCTTGGTACTTACGAACAATATACTTTTAAAAAATATCTATGAAAAAGTAAATCTTTATTTCATATTCACGATTTTTATCTTTAAAAATCGTAAAAAGCCCATTTAAATACATGTAAACTTCAAATTTATCCTAACTTAGTTAGTTCAAAAATATCCGCTGCGGCGCTGCGATCTTAAATTTATTTGCCAATTATTTTGTCTCCTGTCAGAGTAAAAGAGGAAGGAGAATAAAAGATTTGACATAAAAACAATTTCAGTTTTCTTTTAGTTATTATTATTAGGAAATATAAGCTTTCTATTGGAATTTAACTTTTTAATGTACGGTTATCTGCTGAGCAAATGTATGTACCTAAGTGTCAGCTGACAGATTCTTGCAATATTTGACTCTCATGCAAATAAAAAGTGTTAGATCTGGTTTTCAAATGAATAAAACAGTAAAAACTTTCTACTAGGGGCTGATTTATTGCATTTATATCAATGAAACTAAATTATCTTGTTTTCTTTGGAGGTTATAATTGTAAATAATTTGCTACTGGAAAAATAGATCTAAGTTTTGGATTATCAGTCTAGAGAGTTTATTTTGTCCACGATATTAAGACAACATCTCTTATTACATCATATCCAATTATGTAGAATATTATATATTTTGAAAAGATGACTTTTTTTAAGCGAAAACGAGCTTTTCTTTCTAATTTTTTCAGATTAGGTTTTCAGCCTCCAAGCTCCAAATTTATTACGAATAATGCAAGAACTAGAGCCCCTATTTAAATTTAAATACACATATTCTGGAAACAATTGATAAATTTGAATTTATCTCTTCATGTTCTGATTCTATGAGCCTTAATCTATACAAAAATATACTTTTCATCAGAGAGTCAAATAAATTAATAAATATGTCAAGGAATTGGTTTAAAATCTCCAAATAAAAAGCGAATTATGCAAGAACCTATTCAAATTTAGATTGCAGATTCAGATTCACGAAATTGGCAGTGAAATTAAATAAAATAAATTATAATAAAAATCAATAGGGACACTGATCAAAAGTAATAAGACTGAACAAACAATTCTATAAATCATAATAAAAATCAAAAGGGTTGCATTTTGACTAATCTATCAAAAAAGAAAAAAGAATCACTGAAATTGGTTCAGAATTGCGAACTGTAATGAATCATACATACAGGTGAAAAAAATTTAATTTGTCATTCTTTATAGTCACCAATCATGAAATAAGCAATAAAAATAAAACTATTTAGCAAATCCTAAAAAATCAATAGGGTTCTATTCAAATAAATTTCTATTATTGTACTAACCTTTATTCAAGAATGTTTCCTTAATCCTTTCTTGTGAACTTAAAAACTAGAAATTGTCCAAACATTCAATTATAATGCACCCTGTATCATCTATAAGACTAATTTGTAATATATTTCAACGTTTCGGCGAATTTAAAGCGCGACACTAACCCGCACTTTCCCGGCACATTTTCCATTAGTAATATAAGAATAAAATGATGATGAAATAACATTCATACTTTACATTTTATATTTTCTTAAATATAAGTGACATTTCAAAAATAATATAAAAACAATTTTCCACTTCTTAATGTATTTAAATCGTACTTCCGATCGTGATTGGAACAGGGAGAATAATCTTATCGCTTGGAAAATGGTCCAGTTGTCCTTCCCGTAATTTTCTGTAAATATTTAACAATTTTTTTTAGTAAATATTATCAATAAATCAATTTAACATTCAATATTTTTTTTGTTCAATCAGGTTTTACAAAATCGACCATTGTCTAAAAAAAAATTGGACATAGGTTCCCCGTCTCCGGGAGGTTTATTAATTAAGCCCCCTTCCTCTTGGAAGGTAGGCTTACTAATAAATCTTCAAAATACTATTTAGCTATAAAAACAATAAAACAATTAAATATTAAACGCCTGAAAGAAATATCACACATAAATAAATGATTGTGGAGCTCTTGGTTCTCAACTTTGAATTAGGGGAGTTGATTAAGCCCTATCACCTCGACAAGGTGTCTCCACTCGATAGGGGGGGGCCTGCGCAGGCGGAAAAGGGTGGAAAGGAACTAAAATTCTATCATACTCTGAAAAACAAAAATAATTAAAGCACACACTCAAACATTCAGGTGGCCACCTTTCATACACATACACACACCGTCGCGACGCCGGCACTCTCAGCTCCTGAAAAGAAACAATAAACCAAAATTAATCTCAATATCAATATAATACAATATTTAATAATCATTTGTTAACAATATTTTCATGAAAATAAATAATGTTTACATAGAAAATTGTTTTAATAATTGTATATGGTCTAAGGTACTGGGACTATTTAAAAAAAAAATTCTTAGGAAATGTTAAGACAATAAAAAGAATTATAATTTAATAGCTATTTATGTAATTAGTATATAATATAGAACTTTATTGGACGAGCCGCTGGTTATGGACGAGCGAGTCTAATAAGGAAGGCGAGTCTATAAAGTTTGCTTATGTACGAATTACATACAAAGCTTTATGTTCGACTGCTCTAAAGACGCAGGATATCAGCTAAAAATATTTCTTAATTTCCCTATACAAAAATTCGATAAGTATAACTTGGTATGCTTTGCCAGTATTGCTATTGTTACAATTGTTTTTTACTGTTTATTTGCAGATGTCAAAAATATTAAATACAATTAAATAGAAGAAATAGATACTTCAGAAAGTGTAGAAGAAATTAAATACGATAGAAAAGAATAAATGGATACTTCAGAAAGTGTAGAAAAGAATAAATACGATAGAAAAGAATAAATTTTTTTTGACAATGACAGTTCCGTCCAATTATATAAAGCAAAAGTCCTAGTCCAATTAAGTGGCATATTACAAGCGCTAAATGCAACCATAAACTACATGATTATGATGCAGTCGAATATAAAATATTTTTATTTAAATTATTGGAGCATTTTCATTACTTTAATTAAGAATGGATTCAATATTTTTAATAATTATTCAACGAAAAAAAGTATTTTCAGTTTAAACTAATTCTAAAATCAATTAAATTCCATGAAAATATTATTCGAAATCTATTTATTAATTATTTTAAGGTTTTTTGGAATTTTGTGACAATTTTGAAATAAAATCAAGTTCAAATTAACAATTTGTTACTGTATTTAATTTATTTATTGAAACTGAATTCAAACTTTGAGTTTAGAACATATTTGAATTTTTTTTTTTTGTAATTAAAGAGGATTACTAGTAAAATAAATAAGTTTGACTTACTGTTGAAGAACTGGGGGTGCCTCTGTCTGTCTTGTCTTGGCTTCGCTTCCCTCCGGGTTTGGGTCTCCACTCTCCTCCCTCCAGGCTTGGATAACGGCCAGAAAGTAACGTCCTCCTGTAAGATCAAATAAAAATATTCAAAATTAATTAATAAAGTAGCGCAATTTGTGAAAGAAAGTCATGCATTAGTTT
This sequence comes from Dromius quadrimaculatus, assembly GCA_963989225.1. NCBI lineage: Eukaryota > Metazoa > Arthropoda > Insecta > Coleoptera > Carabidae > Dromius > Dromius quadrimaculatus. The sequence goes on from OZ022332.1 coordinate 64,243, forward strand.
TTAAAGTAAATTATTTTTATTATATTTATTTTTAATATTTTAAAACGAAAATATTTATAATAACTTGCCAGTAAAACCAAAGGATGCCTCTATCTGACCGCCTACTAAGCCCCTTGACTGGTGGACCTGGAACTGCTGGGCTAGGCTGCTTGGCAGGACTGCTTGGCGGGACAGCTTGGCTCATCAACTTCACGTTAGGGCTCAACAATTGCCAGATAAAACTGCACAATGAGTACTCTCACAGTGTGGTTTAGAACGACCAGACAATAAAAGCCTAGTTTGGAATGGACCAAACCCGCAATCATTTGGAATGAACCAAATAGCGGCTCTCACTACCCAATCTGATCCGCCCCACATTGCGATACTGCAATAACGGTTTCGTAAAAATACACTAGTTCAACTAGTTTCGTAGAAATCACCGATAAAGCGTTCCCCGTTGCACAATCGTCTCCGATCAAAAGATCGCCCCAACGACCCTTGTTTGCTCATTACTACCGTATTAACGGGACAGAACTACTAATTATAGTAGCTACTAGAAAAGTACCATGCCCTCTTGCCTGTATCATGCAAGTCTCAGAACTTGTGTCGGGGCCCTCGACACGCATTCCTGTGACTCTACCAATCATACGCCAGTGATCACCTCAAAGTGGGTAGCGAACCCACTCCATGCAACCGCTATTATGTATGAAAGATTCGACACAGGCTCAAGAGCACGCCTATCCGCAACGAGCAAACAAGGTAAGTGCATTCGGATTGAATACACTGTTTCAACCCCCTGGACTGCTACCCCCTCTGGAATGGACTGCTATTCCCTTCCAGTATTCCTCTTCCATAATTTGTTTGTGTGTATGTGCATTCAACCCAATATCAAACACCATTCACATAAAGAATCATTCAAACACACATCTAATTAGGTTTAGGAATAAGAGAAAGGATTTGATGATCCATTGGAAACCTGAAACAGAAAACAAAAATCCAGACTGCGCCCATCATCCTGCACGAATTTGAACTCGGGTGTCATCTAATTGGACTGCAGCTCCATCCAGACTGCGCCCATCCATCCTGCATGAATTTGAACTCGGGTGTCATCTAATTGGATTGCAACTCCTTTGAATTATTTATCCAGACTATGGTCATCATCTTGAACGAATTTGAATTCGGGTTGTGATGTAATTAGACTGCAATTCCTTTGAATGGTTATTTATTTAGATTGCGGCCATAATCCTGCTCCAAATTAAACTTGGATTGCCATCTAATTGGACTCCTTTGAATTATTTATTTAGACTGCGCTCGTCATCTTGCACGAATTTGAATCCAGATTGTCTTCTAATTAAGCTGCAACACCTTTGAATTATTTTGTCTGTCCATAATATTTCCTAAAACAAAATTTTAAATATTTAAAATAGAATAAAACATTTAAAACTTCTTTTAAAACTTGTACTATAACGTACAAAATCAATAAAAAATTTAATTATTAAACATTCTTTAATCAATTAGTTGACGCAAAAGGCAAGAAAGAACGAAAGATAATTACGTAACACATCACGCCATATATTCAAAAACTCAAAAATTCGATTTAAATGTAAAAAAAACAGCCCAAATAATCCTTTAAATAATATATTTCAATTCAAAATGTGAATTTCAGGTTTTAAATTTGGATCAATTTCATATTAGAAAAGTTTAAAATATAATAATTGCATACAATTCAAAATTTTGCTATAAATAATATAATTTGAAAGCTTAAAAGCTTATAATAAATGAAATAAGTAAAATCAAAGCATTTAACTTCTGATAAATTGTAAAAAAAAATCCATTTACATCCCAAAAATTTTCAATTTTATTATTTATTGATTCAAATTACTTTCTGGTTAAAATATACACTTACTTTGAACAAATTTGTTGATTCAATTCAAGCTACGTTTCCAAAAACAATTCTTTTCTTCAAGGTACGCTATCAGGGGACGCCAACCAATTAAGTATCAATTAAGCAGCACTCTATTGTTTAAACGTCCGATTTGTTCGACTACTGGCTTGTAAATGATCGTTTCAATGCGAATAATGGCGTCAGAAGCAGTCGAATTCTGGCCGGAAACATCACCTTACAACTGAAAGCCAATCGTAAACTAATTAAATTATTATTACCAATAAGCAATAAGAATCTTGGCGCGTTACTATTTCAACAGGAAACTACCGTAAATAACATATTGGCATCATATTTAAAAACTGTACGAGATTAAAAATTCGGGTAAAATGGATCTGTTCTAAAAATATTAGGGCCGTTTGACCAGTGCATTAAATGTTGCATTTTGCTTTACAATGCAAAAATTTTGTGCAATAAACTCTGATTTTATGTTTTTTTTTTTTGCATTAAAATGCAAGGAAAAATACATACGTGTGTATTGTATATTACTATGTCAGGAACTTTCACGTAAACGCTAACAACAATTGTTCAAAAATTCAACTCAATCGGATGAGCGATGCACAAACGAACAAATACGACTCGTGTGCCATTTTGTACGTTAATTTTATTGTCAAAAACCTTCAAAGAGCCAACAATAACAATATAAGTCAATAGGTATCGAAATTTATCAATCTTAGATATATACAGGGTGTTTAATTTAAGCGGCGTACTATTGCTATCTCAAGAACTATAATACATTTAAAGTTGGTTAAACGAACAAACAATTCCTATATTCTAGCGATATAAGTACAAAATATTTTAGATCAGTGGCTCTCAAAATACTTTTATTCGGCTTGGTTTTTTTTTTCTGAATTCAACGACATATCATTTTTATGCACTCACATAACGAAAAATTAAATAAAATTCAAATGAAGATTGTATTTTTGAATCAACTGATGCTATAATATGAAAATTGTTTACTTATTTTATCTATTTCTATCTGATAATTCTTGAAATAGTAATGGTGCTCGACTTATATTGGACATTCTTTATTATTTTATTATACTGTTTCACAATGAAATGCAACATAAAAATTTCTATTCAATTTCAATTGAAAAATAGTTGAGAGCCTTTTCTCTTCGTTGCTCCAGAGTCTTCCTACTTTTAAATACAAACCTGAATATTTGACATTTGAACACAACCATGAGTATGAGTATTTCTGTGGAAAATTATTTCTATTCTTGGCGTCTTCCATTCACACTTTTCTCTACTTGTTAAACAATCTACTATTTTTACGGTCATGTGTAAAATATGTTTTTTTCCGCACCATAAACGATACGAAAAGTAAGGCTTTTTCGCGTCTCAGCTTCAACATTATTTAAACTAACAGAAGTTAAATTTCTGTGAACGAATTGATCCATTTGTTGGGATATATCTTAAATCTAAATGTCATTCTGTCTTTCTGGCTCTCTTGCTATATATTTAATAATTATCAAAATATGAAATTTCAAAACTGTAGAAAATAGTAATTTATGCAACAAGAGTATAAAGTTAAGCATTATAATATGAGACTAGGTATTTGGTGAAGAGACTTGCCTAGTCACTAAAATTGTGCTATGTTATCTCGTGAACGTCATTTCGGAAACGATCTTTAAATGTCATAATGCTTGCTTACACTCGTATCGCGTATAAGTTTTTATTTTACGGCTTTCAATTTCAATATTTCAATATTTTAACAATATTAAACAGAAAGCAAAGAAGCTCAAAGTACAATCTGACATTTAGATTCAATAAATATCTTAACTAATGGAACAGTGAAAGAAGCTACAAACATAAATTCATCGAAATTTAATTGCTATGCATTTAAATGATAATGAAACTAGGACACAAAAAGATTCACTTTACACATCATTTGCGATGCGTAAAATACATATTTTACACCCCTACAACAAATTTTTATGCAATACGGATGTAAACAATCAATGTGACATTTCGCTAATAATTTTAATGACGAGGCTTGGCTTCATATCACTTTTGTTGCATGAATTAATATTCTTAGTCTAATCGATTTTATTCCAAGAACTACTATTATTTGCGCTATTACAAACTTTGACAGATATAAATATTAGTTTTTAGAATAATTGAATTTAGAAATGTGGAACTGTTAGTCACCATCACCAAAAAGTGATGGCTAAGCCCTACCACCACGACAAGGTCGTTCCACTTCGGCAGGGGGCCCGACCTCAGTTCTAAACTGAAGTAGAACCACTTTGCACCTTTTAATCGGGTACAAAGTGCCTCCCTATTACAATCTAAGCAAATGACTTAAAATAATAGGAATATAAAAGGAAAAAGGTAATATTAATAATGTAATTATTCTTAACTTTGTGAACTTTCCGGATGATTCACAATGAAAAGATTCACTATATTACTATGATATTTGAAAAAAATAATGTTTAAATATATTTAACATAAACTATGCATAGTTTTTTGAGTCAATTCTTAATAATTATTTGTATTTTTTTGAACCTGACGAATCAATACAGTTACGGAATTTTGTAGCCCTACCTAATTTTATTCCACTCAATACTAAAACTATATTTTTAAAAACAAATAAGAAAGAAACATCTCATATGCTTTCAATCCGTAATGTCAAGTCCTCAAAACCTTAATAACTAATATTAAATCTTACTCCTGTTAATCAATCGCAGAAATAATTTATGCAATCTCAAAACGCAGAAATAAAACGACATCAAGCCATTTTTTCTTTCATTTAAGTCTAGAACCAGATTCTGTTTGATAAATCGCAGGAGCCTCTTATGCAATAATAAGCCACAATTTCTAGACATCAATAATAAAACTATTTCCACAAGCTTCCATGTATTTTCTTTTTGTTTAAACCTACAACCATTTTTCAACCAATCGTAAATACATTTTTTATATTATCAAGACCGCAATTTCAAAAGCGCAACAATAAATAACAAACCTTATTTCTCTTAAAACTAAAAACATTTTTTATTTGATCATTTGTAGTAAAACACCTCATGTGTTTTTATGCCTAATATTCAAAACCACAATCATGAAATCAAGCGCAATTTTAAGATCTTAAAAATGGTTCAATCTGAACAATATATATCAAATAATTCGCAAGCGTAAGGAGCTCCTTATTATGATAGAAATTATAAATAGGACACAATACTAGTATTTATATATTTTTTTAAAATTAGATGAATCTTGTAGAACTGGACGATCTCTCAGCACAGCAGTGGAGTTTTGTAGCCTTACCTAGTTTTATTCCACTTAAAACTAAAATCATATTTTCAATAATAAATCGGAAAGAAGCATCTCATATGCTTTCAATCCGTGATTTCAAGTCCTCAAAAACTCAGTCACTAATACCAAACCTTATTCAATTCAATCAAACGCAGAAACACTTTTTGCAACCTCAGGACACAAAAATTAAACCACATCAAATTCGTTTTTCTTTCACTTAAATCTAAAACCATACTTCGTACAATAAATCGCAGAAATCCATTAAGCAACAACGAGCTACAATTTCAGGACAACGAAAATAACACTCTATCGAACTCTTCCTACAAACCTTATTTATGTTCATGTCCTTTAAACCTTAAATTATTTTTTTAGCCAATATATCGCAGATATATTTCAACTAATATCAAGCCGCAATTTTAAGACCGCTATTAAAACTAAAACAATTTTTCATTTAATCATTTGCAGCAAAACACCTCATGTGTTCTTATGCCACAATTTCAAAAATACAATCATAAAATCATATTAAATTGTACAGAGAAACACCTTATGTGCTCTCAAACACATTACGTCAAAATACGTCACAATACCAGTATTTTCGAAGAGCCCCATCTTTTTGTCCTGCTTGTACCCAAACTAATTCTCAAATTACTGGATTTGCACCCAATTTGTCTCACAAATCTAAAACAGAAAAATAATTAATGCATCCTAATTTCTTGGGTTTTTTTGTAGTTCAACACTTGAGTCGCACTACACTTTCACTAACACTTTTTTTAATTCGTTGCACTATATTTGCACTAAATTAACACTTGTTTAAAAACCCGTATTTCACTATTTTTTATTTAATAAAAATTGAGATCTCAATTTTAAAGCAAAAAACAAGTTGTTCAACGTAATTGAATTGAATATTTCAACTAAAGAAAAACCATCCTACAAGAAATCAATTTATGAATTTTCAATGATTTTAAAAATACTATAAGTTGGCCAATCTTATAGCTTGAATTTGATGAATTAAAAATTTATTTGAACCTATTTTCTCATTTCAAATCTTTTAATGAAAAACTGATGGAAAATTAATATCGTAAAAATTGAAATTATGAATTTAGGTCTAGCTGTGCGTATAAATCAAAGGATTCTATTGAAAGCAAGAATGAATAAAATATAAAAATTAACAACGATTTGCAGCTCGTTGCCAATTTTTTTTCTAACTATGAGCAAAGATCTGCAGCTCTCAGCTAATAGTTTCTGTTACCATTGCAAAGGTCTGCAGCCCATTTTCAATCGTAACAGTTCAACAATTAAGGTTTGTAGGGTTTCACGGCGGGCGATATTATTCAACAATTGATTAAATATTGACTTGACAGTCTTAAAAATGTACACAGCATGCCCTAATTTCATATTAAAATATATTAATGATCGCGGTTTTATGTTGAAAAACGGCTCAAACAAATTTGATTCTAAAATGAATTTTAAAGCTTTATATCTTTAAATCAATAAGCTATCTGCTATTTTAAATTTTATTCTTGTAAAATCATTTCGAGTTATTAAAAATAAAAATTGATAACTTGTTCTTTACACTAAAAATTTAGTGTTTACTGTACGAGATTTAATCGACGACTGACTAAAGAAGCATTGCGTATTGTTCATATAAATTGTGAGAAATAATCATGTTACCCAATCATATTTTATCTCCTTCTAAGCATTACACCATCTAGTGGCAAGAAGCTAACTAATGCTAACGTCACTTTACCACTAGATGGTGTACCGCTTAGAGAGACTTAGCTATTATCAAATGGATAAAATATAATTTATTTCAAACAATACGCAATGCTCTAATCAGTCAGTGTTTGAATCTCGTACAAAAAAGACGTGCCGTTAATATTTAGATATGTAAAGAACAAGTTATCAGTATTTATTTTTAATAACTTGAAATTATTTTACAAGAATAAAATTTTAAATAGATTCAAAGAAAACCAAATAAAGCTTTAAAATTTATTTTAGAATCAAATTCAATGAAATTTGTTTGAGCCGATTTTCAACATAAACCGCGATCATTAATATATTTTAATATGAAATTAGGGCATGCTGTGTACATTTTTAAGACTGTCAAGTCAATATTTAATCTATTGTTGAATAATATCGCCCGCCGTGAAAGCCTACAAACCTTAATTGTTGAACTGTTACGATTGAAAATGGGCTGCAGACCTTTGTAATGGTAACAGAAACTATTAGCCAAGAGCTGCAGATCTTTGCTCATAGTAAGAAAAAAATTGGCAACGAGCTGCAAATCGTTGTTAATTTTTATATTTTATTCATTCTTGCTTTTAATAGAATCCTTTGATTTATTACGCACAGCTAGATCTAAATTCATAATTTCAATTTTTACGGTATTAATTTTTCCACCAGTTTTTCATTAAGAGATTTCAGATAAGAAGAAAGGTTCAAATAAATATTTAATCCATCAAATTCAAGCTATAAGATTGGCCAACTTAAAGTATTTTTAAAATCATTGAAAATTCATAAATTGATTTCTTGTAAGATGTTTTTTCTTTAGTTGAAATAGTCAATTCAATTACGTTGAACAACTTGTTTTTTACTTTAAAATTGAGATCTCAATTTTTATTAAATAAAAAATAGTGAAATACGGATTTTTAAATAAGTGTCTGTGTTAATTTAGTGCAAATATAGTACAACGAGTTCAAAAAAGTGTTAGTGAAAGTTTAGTGCGACTCAAGTGTTGAACTACAAAAAAGCCAAAGAAATTAGGATGCATTAATTATTTTTTTGTTTTAGATTTGTGAGACAAATTGGGTGCAAATCCAGTAATTTGAGAATAAGTTTGGATACGAGCAGGACGAAAAGATGGAGCTCTTCGAAAATACTGGTATTGTGATCTATTTTTGATTATGATTTATGTGTTATAATTGTTAATGTGTTTGAGAGCACATAAGGTGTTTCTGTGTACAATTTAATATGATTTTATGATTATACTTTTGAAATTGTGGCATAAGAACACATGAGGTGTTTTACTGCAAATGATTAAATGAAAAATTGTTTTAATTTTAATAGCGGTCTTAAAATTCCGGCTTAATATTAGTTGAAATATATCTGCGATTTATTGGCTAAAAATATAATTTAAGCTTTAAAGGACATGAACATACGTAAGGCTTACAGGAAGAGTTCGATAGGGTGTTATTCTTGTTGTCTTGAAATTGTGGCTTGTTACATAAAGGGTTTCTGCGATTTATTTTCTAAAGTATGGTTTTAGATTTAAGTGAAAGAAAAACGAATTTGATGTGATTTTATTTTTGTGTCTTGGGGTTGCAAAAAGTGTTTCTGCGTTTGATTGAATTGAATATGGTTTGGTATTAGTGATTGAGTTTTCGAGGACTTGAAATTACGGATTGAAAGCATATGAGATGCGTCTTTCCGATTTATTATTGAAAATATTGTTTCAACTTTAAGTGGAATATAATTAGGTAGGACTATAAAACTCCTCTGCTGGATTGAGAGATCTTCCAGTTCTATAGAATTCATCTAATTTTAAAAATATATATAAGTACTAGTATTGTGGCCTATCTTTAATTTGTAGCAAAATAGGGAGCTCCTTACGCTTGTGAATTATTTGATATATATTGTTCAGATTGAACAATTTTTAAGGTCTTAAAATTGCGCTTGAGAGCACATAAGTCTATATGATTTTATGATTGTGATTTTGAATATGAGTTATAAAAACACATGAGGTGTTTTACTACAAATGATCAAATGAAAAATGGTTTTAGTTTTAAGAGAAATAAGGTTTGGTATTTATTGTGGAGGTCTTAAATGGCGGCTAGATATTACAAAAAAATGTTTCTACGATTGGTTGAAAGAAAATATGTGAAAGCTTGTGGAAATGGTTTTATGTTTGGTTTCTCGAAATTGTGGTTTATTATTGCATAAGAAGTTCCTGCGATGTATCAAACAAAATCTGGTTTTAGACTTAAGTGGAAGAGAAAATGGCTTGATGTGGTTCTATTTTTGCGTCTTGAGGTTACATAAAGTATTTCTGCGATTGATTAAAAGTTGAAAAATGGTTGAAGTTTTAAACGGAATCTCCGATTTATTGAAAGGAATATGGTTTTGAATTTAAAAGAAAGAAAAAAAGGTTTACTATGGGTTTATTATAATTATTATAATAAGGTTTGATACTATTCATCATGATTTGGAGGACATAAAATTGCAAAGTGAAAGCATATGAGATGCTTCTTTCCGATTTATTAATGAAAATATAGTTTTAGAATTAAGTAGAGGAAAATTAGGTAGGGCTGCTGTATTAAGAGATTTCCAAGTATTACAGAACTCATCAGATTGAAAATAAACAAATTATTATTAAAATTTGACTTGAAAAACTATGCATAGTTTATGTTAAATATATTTAAACATGATTTTTTTGAAATATCTTAGTAATATAGTAAATCTTTTGTTTGTAAATTATCCGGAAGGGTAACAAAGTTAAGAAGAGTTATATTACATGATATTTATAACTTTATACTATCCACAATTAACTTTTTTCCTTTTATTTCTTATTGGTTTAAGTTATTTGATTAGATTGTAATAGTGAGGCACTTTGTACCTGTTAAAAGGGTGCAAAGTGGCTCTATCTCAGTTAAAGACTGAGATAGGGCCCCTGCCGAAGTGGAGCGACCTTGTCGTGGTGGCAGGGCTTAGCCATCATCTTTTTGGTGATGGTGACCAACAGCTCCACATTTTTAAACTAAATTACTCAAATATTCTAAAATATGACCATTTATTCATAATTAAATTAAAATAAAGTTATCTTACTAGAATTGGAAGCTGGTGTATTTCTCGATTTGTTAGATTGACTGCATCATATCCAAAATATGAGGTGAAAAAGTCAGCTTTGAAACAGATTGGTAGGCTCTTTTGGTTGTTGCTCGAGTTATTTCTTAATCTCTTTGAAAAATAATTTTCAGGTCCACGTTACGAAAAATACATTTATCTGCAATATTTTATTTTGCTATTAAAAAAATTAGGAACATTTATATTGCTTAAAAATTTTCTTAAAACAACACTCTAAGTATAGCCAAAAACAGAGCTTGTGGTACCAGCCATAGTTATTTCTCATATTCATGTTTAAGTATTTGTGTTCACAAAGAAATAGTGTTAAGTAGTTTGTATACCTAGGATTACGAATAACGGTCCAAACTCCAAGGCCTGGAAGTAATGAAAACTATTTAATTCACTTACGTATTTTTTTACTTCAATATTTGTAGTTGAAATTAATTTTCTAAGCAATTACTTGAAATAGAAGAGAATAATTGTAAAAACATTAAAATTTTTCTTGAAACTTTCTAGATAGCGACAAAAATCTTATATTATATAGAAACGTCAGACAATGAAAATTCAGAATCGTAGATTTCAACCACTATTTTTTCAATGTCTTTTACAAATAGAGAATGTTGCCTGTCAAGTGCCTGATAAAATAAAATGATATAGAAGCATTTTTTTTGCCCCATTTTCGAAAATTCATCCTCATTAAACGCAGCAGCAGTCAGGTGACTGAAGCTTGTTTTATTGTTTCTAATTACATTGCGAAACTTCTGATACAAGATACGTCGACAATAAAATCATTTAATTTTGAGTATATCAAGAACTATTTAAAAAAAATCATATTGCAAAAAAATGCAGACATAGATTTCAGCCGATTACATCTATATCTATATCATATCGACAAGTAACGTTTTAAATATGTGGCTGACACAATAAGATTATATAGAAGCATGTTTTTTTCTAGCATTTTCAATTGACTTTCAATCAAAAACTCAGCAGCGCCTGAATGACTGAAATGGTTTTTCTTACTCTTTATAATGACGTCTTTACAATTATCAACTTTATTCGCACAATAAAATCATATAAAAATTTCTGCCAGCAGCTCCCCAACTATTACATAATTTACAATCACATATTTACACTCGTAATATATGTCTGCCATTGACAGTACCGTTAACATGATTACATGAGTCAAGTTAAACTATATTCACATGGAATAGGAGGGAATGAATTAATGAAATTTTGGTTACTCACAAGGATACATAATGAATGCTATGAAAAATTCAGCTTTAGAACATTTAAAAACACGGAATAAATCAGTTTTTAATATTTAGATAAGTTTTTTATAGTTATTTTGTTGTTTATAAAGTTTAAAATCGCTTCAAATAAGTCATAGAATATATCCAGGACAGACTAGCCAACAATAGCGCCCATGTTTTGGCATGGTTGTTATTTTGTGGGGTAAGTAAGAAATTACAAATTAGATTTTCTTTTGCAACAAAACTCATAGTGAAACTATCGTTTGAAATATGTATTCTGTTGAAATAATTACTTTATTCAAAAATATATTTCGAAAATTAATCAAACCTATAAATATAGAGTTTTTTTTCTATTTCATACATTGTGATTATTAAATAAAAACGACTTTTGATAAAATTCTGAAAAATGTATAGATTATTGTGATTATTTCTTGAACTAGATTTTTGTTCACTCCAACAAACCCCAGTTGTCATTTTCCTACTGTCATAAATATCTATGGAATAGTAATTTATTATGACAGCAATAACAAAATGTTAATTTTTTTTTTTTAAATATAGTTACACATTGTCTTATTATTTAGATTTTAATTGAAAATGCATTGGATTAAAAATAAATACATACATTTTGTATGTCTTAAATCAGTTCTAAATAGCCAAATTTCAAAATATATGTTTTTGTTTTATATGGAAGAATTGACTTGATATATTGTATTTTTATGTATTTTTTTTCACTCTAAAAGTTCCATTATCACTTTTAATTATATCAATACCAGCCCCATAATATGGAATTACATAATATGATCCATCTGCTGGACCAACTACTTGAGTTGCTATTAAAATAATATCTACTAATTGTCCCACGAACATAAAGCCAAATGTGCAGAATTTAATTAATCCAATTGCGGGGTACCCTAAATAAAAACGATCGATTCCAAACATGCCCAGAAATATTGACAGTAGTAAGGTTATTTCAAACGAATAACCATTTCTGTAAAGGAAGATATTGAGAGATAATATTTACAAATGAATGGTAAATAAATAAACTCACGTCCATTTACAAGGTAATTCTTTAGTAAAACTGGAATTATTTGTCTCTTTGCATATTAATCCGTCAGCTGCTATGCACCAAGCTAAAAAATTTTGTTGATGATTATGAATTTACTTGGAATTTGAAAAGTACCTTTTGCTTTATTTTGGGTGGTGCATCCTTGTAGTTGTTGTGTTTTGGGATCTATGTGATTTAAGTGAGGATCTGGGCACAAATATTGTCCCATTCGTAATTTGCTACAGCTTACTATATTTTCAGCTCCATAAACGATATTTATTATCAAGTAGAATAATAGTGTAACAACAACGTTGTATATAGGCATTTTTAGGTTAGGTAAATATAACGAAATGAATTAATGATTTATATACCATAATTATTCATATTTTAGTATATAGAATATTTCTGTACCTTGAAACAAGAACAACCAAAGTCAATATTGTTAATTTGTAGATAAATCGCTCGAAAGAATGGAGCCATTTTTCGGTGTGATATTACGCTCCTACATTAATTCTAAGGATCTAACTGAACTATTGTGTTTTGTACACGTACTTAATTCATTTGAAATTTGTTTTTAAATTTCTCATACCATGCATGACCTTTGACTTAGGTACGACATTGGTTATTATTGCGCGATAGATATTCCATCAAATTAGTGACATAGTAACAAAATGCTCTTATTTCAACGATATTAAAATCATTTCGTTTGAGTATTTAGGATTGAATATAGGTCAAATGTTAATAAAAATATCTTGTCAAATTATTTATTCATAAATTCTGAATGAGAAACATTTGTGGATATAAAAATAATCATTATTATTGTAGTAACACTACAAACTAGTTCACATCAACGTCGCTATCTTCATCCGAATCAGAAATAAGATCATCTGTAGTATCATTTCCTGTCAATGTTTGATAAAAATGACGAGACGATTCATGAATGTAAGGGAGAAGCGTCTGTAAATCTGCTAATTTTTTTGTGGCTAGAGCCAATCGCCTAGAATAGAGAGGGGTCAACGCTACATGGATATTACTTCTGCGACCTTTCTTTCTCGATAAATCTATAATTTTAAACTCCTCGTTTTCATCAAATGAATACTTATAGAAAAATTCATCTGGATTTTTTTTTCTGAATTGTAGCCATTTGATTTGCAGCCAGGATACTTTCTCTTTGTTTATATTTTCCTTCCTACGAACGTATTTTTGGCTAATTAGAGTTTTAAAAGATATAAACTGCTTTTGCCCCATTTCAAGAACTTCGATGAGATACCTTCTTTGTACAGAACGTATTAAATTTGCTCAGTCCCTTGGTAGGTCAATTCTGAGTGCTGTCCGTTTTTTTTCCTTTTCTATTGACGCGTGAATAGTATCAGCTTCCATATGTGTGTGGCCAGGTTGCAAATACTTTTGATTGATAACTTTTAATTTCATATTAGGTTTTTCAACAAGATCCTCGGCAAGAAAATGCAAGTACATCGTTGCAACGTAAATGTTTCTGTTTTGTCCTGTACAAGAATCACTGAACAGACTTATTTCTTCCACTTGCTCCGGTAAATCCAGTAAGTGCTTCCTAATACAGGATGCTATTTCCTCGCCTCCGCGTTGAGCAATTGTTTCATCCCAGAGATAGCATGCTGCAGTAGTTTGTTGATTAATTACTGAATAAAATGTTAAGTTAAATGTCCACAAGGATCTTTTATAGAAGGAAACATTATTCTGCAAAAATGGGGTCTGTAGACATTTCTCTAGGACAAAACTTATAAATGCATACTTTTCATTACATTTACTTTTTTCCTTATCATTCTTTCTTTCTTTGTAAGATGCTTCTGCTAAATTTAAATGCATCTCATATTGACTTGAAGCTGCAGCTTTTTCTTGTTCATTGATACTTGCTTGCATTATTAGTTTGAACTTGTCGCACTTATCACATGTGTAATTTTTTGGCTTGTGAAAAGATAAATTAAAATTTTCCACAAATATTTTCCTGTACATGGCTTCATTAACTCTTTGCATGATATTATTTTCTTCACAGTGCATTTTGTATAAACGATAACATTTTGAAATCGACAATACACCTGACAAAAATTTTTTTTGTCTTCTATTACGAGAATAGTGTCTCTCATATGCGGGAAACATATTAATATGATCAATGACACTTTGTTTTGCGTCAGCAGAAAATTTCTTCTGATGGCCATGTTTTCCTCTACCATCCGGAGGGCACATATTTGTTCCCAATTGTCGCCTCTTCATAACAATTGTTCTGATTTTCATTAGTTTTACAGACAGGGTATTCAAGAACATGGTTTGACACACCTCGATCTTTTCATCAATGCTCTTGCATTTCAGAAAATATTTCCTTGAAAAACTTCGACGACTTACTGTCTTCTTTGTTCTTAGTCTTTGAGAGTTCTTTCTGAATTCATCAACACAGTCACTAAGATACTGATTCTGGCTTTCAACAGGAAGTTTATAAAATTGTTCAAATAGATTTATTCGCTCATTTTCATTAATTTTTTTCCAGCATTCTTTTCCACATGAACAAGGTGATTTCAGAGTTTTTTTTGGCTTCATTGATCCAGTTGCAGATAAGTATTCTTTGCCAGCATCTTTTGCACTTTTCCTTATATTTCTTTTCCAGTTTCTTTGATCACGTTTGCGCTTCTTAGTAGGAATATCTTGTTTCTGCCTCCCTCCTCGTTTTCTTCGTGTAATTGTATTCTCTTCAGTATGTGAAGGACTTTGTATTTCACCGCCAGAATTTATCTCTTCATTCGAATCAGAAAAATCAGAATCTGGTACGTAGTCATTTGAACTTCCACTACTGAAGTCTTTGTTTTCTGAAGAATCTCTTGGAGAAGTAATTATAAAATTCTCAGTAATATTTTCTGAAAATTCATCAGAAATTGGAGTTCGCCTTGTTAAAGCACTATTAGAATAATAATACTGTTACCTGCTTCATTATTCATAACAATTAACTCAGCTGCCACTGGACTCCTCACATTGAATTCATTTATCAAATTGGAAACCTGTAGATCTGGATTTTGACTTATATTAGAAGGCCCAGCAACATTATCATTTATTCCGTCATTTTCTGAACAAAAAAAACTACCCCATATTAGACTAAGAATGAAGATTGAAAAAAATTTATTAGTATTTTTACCTCTTTGAATCTGATCAGTTAGGCATAGTTCCACCAACATTTTACCTCTTGAACACATACTTTCCTATTTTGAATACTTTAAGACACAAAAAGCTGAGTTTCACAAGAGAAGACAGTAGAAATGTAACATGACATTCATGACACCTTAACCTCACTCTCTGCCAATGTCAAATGTCACACTCACACAAAAGTTTCACTCATACAAGAATAACCAATGTCCACATTGGTTATTATGGAATTATAAAATATGAATATTATGCACCTATGTACACTTTGGTTTATTTTGCACCAAGTAAATTTTCTTTTCCAAATGAACATTGGTGAGACAGACTGTGGTAACCTAATATCTACAAGGATTTTGACATTGGTTGTACTTGCAATAAATAAAGTTAAAGAAGAAACACCAAAGTTTCATACAATCTCATTTTAGAAAAATTTTGACATTGGTTGTTCTTGTTTCAAGGTACAGATTTATAAACACAATTTAATTTTTTTTTTAAGTCTTTAACGTTGTTACTATTGGAAAGTTTGAAAACTGTTGTACGGTACATCATTGGTAAACGTGTGGTAAATCTTTCAGAATTATTTAATAAATTATAAGTGTATAATATTTTTGAAAAATGGCACTTGTATTACAATGTATGGAAAGAAATTGTAATATTGGCATAATAAAAGAAGGATTATTCAAATTGTCGTAAGATATAAATGACGTTAATAAAACATAACCTTACTAATTTTATAATTTTAGCCTCCAGCCCACTAATAGCACACAAATCCGTGGAAAATTAACATTTCAAAGACCACGACTGCGAAATCCTACTTGGTTTACTAAGAAAAACCGGGTGGTAATTATTAATTCATAAATTTTACTGCCGTAATACTAATTTGAATTTGTAGCTACATAATGATTATATTGTGCCGGAAAACAATGAGTTTTTGAAGGAAATTGTACAAGATAAATATGCAGTAGATAAATATGTATCACCTCTACAAGGAAAAACTTTGATAGCAAAAGATTGGGACCGTTCGATGGTGCGAACCGGTGTGATTGCTCGTAAAATTGGTAATTATCCTCTATGGCTCAAGGATGGAACTCAAATAAGAACTACATTACTACAAGTACGTCTAATACTTTGAAATACATGATATGGTTTTAAATAAGATAATTTTTAGGTTTTGGATAATCATGTAATTAAATATTATACGCCAGAAAATTATGATCCACCAAGAAAACCTGTACTAACACCGAAACGGAAATTAGGGTGCTTGTTATTAGGGGCAGAAGGGGCTGATCCTTCATTATTCACTAAAGAATATTGTGGTTTATTTAAAGATTCGGGTGTAATTCCGAAAAAAATTCTTGCCCGATTTTTCATTTCGCCTGAAGCCATTTTACCTATTGGAACATTAATAACAGCAAATCATTTTAGAGTTGGAGAGTACGTTGATATCAGAGGCAAAACGTAGGTTGAATTAATTATATGCTGATTATTTGTCCATAACAAAAATAATAAATTTTAGAATTGATCGCGGATTTCAAGGAGTCATGAAACGGTGGGGCTTTAGTGGAATGCCAGCATCGCATGGTGTAACTAAAACACATCGTCGGCCTGGAAATATTGGAGGCGGTGGAGAAAAGGGTCGCGTTTGGCCAGGAACTAAATTACCAGGACATATGGGCAATCGTTATCGTGTAGCTAGAGGGTTAAAAATTTGGCGAATTAATACAAAATATAACGTACTTTGGGTACAAGGAACTGCCATACCAGGCGAAACAAACGCCATTTGTTATATTTATGACACAATTTTACCTAAAAGGAAACCGGAGGAAGCGCCACCTTTCCCTACATTTATTACAGACAAAGAAACGCCAGATAATATTCATGATCCTAAAGTTCATAGATTTTCTGATCCTACTATAACTTATAATGAAGTTTAAATGTCGTTTAATGTTTTATTAATGAATAAAAATATAGTATTACACACTTTTTACTGTACAAAGTACTAACAAATAAATATTGTTTAGTTACCACAGTAGCAATACAATTTCAAATGGTAATGCGCAATACAAACACTTTGATTTCCATATAAATTAAGTCTACTTATCGTACCCGTTAGATCAAAAATATTATTAATTTCACAATCAATACACCTAACTGTTGCTTCAAATAAACCGCCACCCGGTTTAGTCCTCAATATCAATGTATAATCATGAATTGGTCTTTTATTTTCGAGATAATCAGCCGAAGTTGATAACCGTGCATTTAAAACAATATCCAATGCCAAATTGGCGCAACTTTTATAACCTTTCAATAAATTATTTATGTAAGCAACAATAAATTCAGCAGCTTTTTGAACAACAGGATTAGTACTATTCATTTCAGTACTTTGTTGGCAAGTGCACCAATGAGCGGAAATATTTGCGGATAAACAGGTGCGATTTTCGGGAACCGGTAAAAATAAACTAATTCCTCTTGATTTATACAAATTTTGTGATCGTTCTCTCATATTTTCAGTTGTTAATAATTTCGTGTCTAATAAATCTTTTAACGTTTCGTGAAAATCAAATGGAGTTGTTAAACGTTTCGAATTCCTTCTCAAATTTGCAACAGCACTAGGATATTTTTCAGCAAACCATTTAGGGAATATAAAATAAAAAAATGGTAAACGTTCCTCTAAATGTCCTTGATGCGTTGATCTAATATCGCCCCATCGTATACCGTGATCACTCAAAAATATTAATAAAGTGTCATCCAGTATTTGATTTTTATTGAGCGTTTCAAAAAGAGATTTATAATATGTATCTCCTATTTTAGGATAATTTAAATTATCATGCGTTAAACTTGTACCCCAAAATAATCCAAAATAGTTTTCATTTTTTAAACTGATTGTGAATTTTTGTATGTAATCTAACAGTACTCGGTATGTTTCTCGTCGTCCTATACATAAATGCGAATTATAAGTTTTCAGATGTCCAATTTCTTTTTCTGCTAAAAAATTAAACGTTCTCCAGTAATAATCGGTCGGTTGTTTAGAAAATCCTCGTTTTAGATAATTAAATAAACCCATCCAGGACGAATCTTCTGTGAAAGATGTGAGGTATCCTTGTTGGCTGTAATTTTTCCAAATAAAGTTGCACTCGTCAAACTTTGACTGTTCTGTTGGCCAACAATTTTTTTTTAATTCATCAACAGATTGCCCAGTAAGTACGGGTATTAAATTCGGAAATGTATTATCGCCAACTTTGTTGTACCCAATCAATTCAATTGCGTTCAATTTTTTTAAATATTCTTTGGTTAACGGCATTTGCCTATAAAAATTTAATCGAGACACTGAATCAATTCCTATTATTAAAATATTCAATTTTCCTTTTGTTTTTGTTGTGTTCTTCTTGATTGGCACAAATGAATGAAAATCCTCATAAAATTCGTGTTTATTAATTTTACAAATAATTTTTATAAATTCTTCTTTAATTTTTGTACTGGAATTAAAATTGATACAGCTTCCAAATTGATATAAATTGTCTGATACATTTGAATTGGGGTCTTTCCTCCAAAATGGTTGATAACAACAATTGATCACATCTTGTTGACTTATATTATACAATGGTAGTAGTTGTTCGTCTATATAAATAGAATTTGAATCGGATTTCACAAGCGGTGGAACACTACTACAATTAAATGGTTTTATCTTGAATATAAATTTTAAAATTGATTTATCAAATGGTTCCAATGATGGTATTCGACATCCAGTTGTTTTTATTAGAAATCCATTGTTTATAAAATCGATTTTCACATCTCCTTTTAATTTGAATGAATAAAAATCCAATTGTATTATATATGGTAGGTATAATAGTAGCAGGCACAGAAGTATTGGTACAAAAATCAACGGGTTTTTCAAGTTTATCCATTTTGCTGACATTCTGTAGAATCACCAGTTTATTAATTATCACAGTATTTACACTATAGATAAAACTCAAAGATGTAACGGAAGTTATGATTATATATTTTAGTAACAAAAAGATAAAACTAATATAACGTTTAAATATCATTATTGCCTCAAAGAATTTATTTCTTTTGTGTGATTAATTGAAGATGAAAGCATTCTGAATGAATTCATATATACTTTACACAACTATACAACACAAATCCGCTCAATAAAATACGTTTCAGTATATATCAACTCCCGCGCACCAATATTTGCGCCATTTCTGAAATTATTATCTTTGTTTTCTAATTTTTCAATTGAATTGTTTGGCAATAACGCATTCAAGGGGCGTATTACAGTAAACTCCCATTAATCAATCTAAAAATCTAAACAACAAAAATAATTTTTACTTGAATTACCTACTTACATTTGAAATATAAAATTGGATGTTGTTTTTTGCAGAATGAAATTCAAAACTATATTTTTTTTTTAAACAATAACAAATCTTTATCTGCTTTATCTTATTGTTCAACGACTTAAGACAATTTTTTTGTGTTTGATTAGTAATTAGTTGAATGCCGTTTAAATTATAAACTTTTTATTTCCAATTCTACAAACGTGATAAAAAATTGTAAATATTTGCATATAATTTTGAAATAATAAATTAGAAAATAGGCGAATAAAACCAATGTATTTTGCTATAAATAATATAATTGATATTTTAGTGTTAACGCATTTTAAAAATGTAAATATCTAATGAAATTTATGGTCAAAATCCTCCGAGACCATTGTATATTCTGTTGTTGGAGCTTTGCTTTAATATGCGTTTAATATCTAAAACAAAATTCAATTTAAATTTGTAACATTCATTTATAATATATTGAAATATACCTTCTTTATCTTGTTCGGATAAACCATTTTTAGGGAAATCTACGTCAAATGTAATATATAATGTGCCATGTAAATTATTATTATCATAATTAGGCATTCCTTCGCCCTTCTTCCTAATTCTAGCGCCTGGCCAAGTAACTTTATCCCTAGTTATTGATACCATATGACCGTCTAAATGTTTTAATTCTAATGAGAATCCAATTAGAGCATCCTATTAAAATACAAACGTACACAACACATTTTTTTATACTTTCATAGTTAATTCATACTTGTAAGGTAAGTGTGACGTTAGTATACAAATCATCTTCTTTACGTTCAAATACGGGATGCGGTAAGGTTTTAATTTGTAAAATTAAATCTCCTGGATCCCCATCTAAATGCGGTTCACCTTCTGCTGTAAATTTAGTTTCTTGTCCATCAATCATTCCCGGTTCAACTTCCATTTCTAAAGTTCTTTCCTCATTAACTAATTTAACATTTGGACATTCATCACACACGGTTTGTTGCATCATTTGAAATCTTCCTGGACCTAAATTCCGTGTGACCATCTCTTGTCGGCAATTACACTTCCTTGTGCCTTTAGCCATTTTTATTACAGGTTTATTTCTAGTTATCTATGAATTAATATATGTATATTACATGAAAATTTGCTTCATTATATTAATACCTCAATAAATGTGCCGCTATAAAGATCTTCTAGTGTAACATGAATGTCCATAACAATGTTTGCTCCTTTTGGGGTTTCATGACTATTCTCTTGCCCACCCCCAAAAGAAAAACCAAAATCGCCAAAGAAACTTGCAAACGGATCGGCATTATTCATCATACCATCTTTTTTCAAACATTCTTCGCCACATTTATCATACATTTCACGTTTGTCTGCATCTGAAAGTACCTCATAAGCAGCACCAAGATCTTGGAACTTTTGTGATGCATCTGGATCATCTTGATTTTTATCTGGATGCAACTCTTTGGCTTGACTTCTATACGCTTTTTTTATTTGATTTGTACTAGCACTTTTACTTACACCTAATATTTTATAAAAGTCTCTTCCAGCTATCACTAACGAAATTAAGTAGAACACATTAAAGACTAAAAGTAAAAAATGTTTATTTAAATACATTTTTTTAGATATTGTGCATGTCAGTTTTGTTCAAACCCAATAATGTACCGGGTTTTGACATATAAAAGCTGCACTTTTGCTAAAACGTACACAGGCATGTGGAAATTTCTGATTGGTTCAAACATTACTATTCTATTTACTTTATTACTCGATAGATAGCACTGATCTTTACCCAGAAAATCCATACAATCATCCACTAGTACATCACATCATTCATACTTATAAATAAAAGATTTCAAATCATTAAAATTGAGCATCACAAATTATTAATACAGGAACTTTTTGGATCAATTTATTGGCAAATCTCATACTAGCATACCAAGTATTGTTGAACAGAACATAAGTATTTAAACATCATTTGCATTTGGTTATTGTACGACGACCTCAAAATGATACCCAGTAAACCTTTAAAAAGAAATTATCAATTAAAAATGTGATCAATTCCAATTTAATGAACTGAAATATGATTTTCATTGAATGTGTACCTTGAAAGGTATTTTACTTTTTTATAAAAACAATTTTGTTTAAATTAAGTTACTAGTTGCGCCATCTCTTCCAAATTGCTCGAACTTTACGTTTACCGGCTGACATACTTTGGTTAACAGTCGATAGATGGCATTGACAATCCGTGCAATAACCTACTGGTACATTACATTATTTTTATTTATCAACACATTTTAATTCTTATTTTGCAACAAAATAGAAAATCAAATAACAACTTATAAGCTTTTACGTTGATTTGTCTGTTAGTTTCATGTTAGTACATCGAGTATTAAAAAATATACACATAAATAAACATCACTTGTATTTGGTTATTGTACGATGACCCAAATTAGGATGACAGCTAACAAAATTTGGTAATAATATTTTACAAGCATTAATCAATTAAAAACGTAAGTAAATACGATTTTCATAAATTGTATACAAGTAATATGATCATAAATAATTTGCAGCTAGCAAAATGTGGGCCGATACTTTGCTTATTGTATTTATTTCAATTTGTACGGCTTTATTGGGTGAAGGTTTGACTTGGTTGATGGTATATCGTACAGAAAAATACCAAAAACTAAAAACTGAGGTTGAAAAACAAAGTAAAAGATGTACGTATTATGAAATATATGTTTTTATGTAATTAATTAATGCGAATTCTAGTGGAAAAAAGAAAGGAAGCTCATGGCGATTCGTTGGATAAACAACATAAAAAGAAAATTGAACGAGAAGAAGAACGTTTGAAGAATAACAACAGAGATTTATCTTTGGTAAAAATGAAATCTATGTTCGCTATTGGTTTTGCATTTACAGCTCTTTTAAGTATGTTCAACAGTATGTAAGTATTATAAATATATTTTTAAATACAATAATAAAATGCGTATTTCATTGCAGTTTTGATGGTCGTGTAGTTGCCCGATTGCCATTCGTTCCAATAACTTGGATTCAAGGTTTAAGTCATAGAAATCTTCCAGGTGATGATTATCAAGAATGCTCTTTTATTTTCTTATATATTCTTTGTACTATGTCTATAAGACAAAATATTCAAAAGCTTCTTGGTTTTGCCCCGTCAAGAGCTGCTTCTAAACAAGGAACGAGTTTATTTGGTCCAACACCTGGGCAATTTAAATAAGGTCAAAAACAATTGTTTTCCCTAATTGGTTTATCTAATAAAATTCTGTCAAATCCTAAACGCGTCAAATCAATTGTAGTAAATCCTCCGTCTAATATCATTTCGGCCATGGCTCTACCAACAGCTGGAGATTGTTGAATGCCGTGACCACTAAATCCTGTAGCAATATATAAATTATTATAGTAAGGATGAGGCCCAACAATTCCGTTTTCGTCGAAAGTATTAAACTCGTAATAACCACTCCACGCGCTACGGACCTACAATTTTAATAATGATAATAAATATTACCACAAAATTGCAAACTATTACTTTAATACTATTGAATGCTGGTATTCTTTCAGCTAAAATGGGCCAAACATCATCATCGAAATATTTATGATCCACATCTAAATTTTCTACAGTAGGTTCTTGATCTAATCGGGGAGATTTTCCCCCAATATAACTACCCCCTAAACCATCTCGTCGAAAATATGTGCCTGTATAATCAATTGTTAACGGTGTGTTTAAACCAGGACCGTTTTCCTGGCATTCAAAGCAATATACGTATCTTTTCCTTCAAAATAAATAATTAATTTTTATATTACAAATAATTTTACTAGTACCTTCGTTCTACTGGTAATGGTACCGATAAAATTCCTTCACCTTTGCCAATATTAGCCATTTGGGCAACACGTGCCGAATCCGCTCCGGCTGCAATAATTGCAATCGCAAATTTGATCGTTCTTGTTTCACCATTCGGTAATTTGACCTATTTATCATAAACTTGGAATAAAAAAAAATAAAAAATTGATTTATCAACTTACAAGTAGACTATCTACACCATTATAAGTTCCTTGTACACCAGCTACATGCATATCCGGTTGTTCCCTAAATTCAAATCCAGTAACATCCCCTGCCACATATTCCGTCCCCAATTGAATTGCCCGTTTTTTAAACGAATTTAAAAGTGACCAAGGATCGAACCAACCTTCATTTTCTAAACCATAGCAACCTAGCTCCACCTTTTCTACGTTTAACCACGGAAACCTAATTATCAAATTATTAATATTGCAAAAATGATTAATTTAATTAATTTACCTTTCTTTTAGTTTATTTTTAGTTAGCAGAATATTTTTGGCTCCCAATTCAATTTGTAATTTGTGGTTTTTCATTATTTGTTCAGTCCCCCGTTCGCTTGCTAATAAAAGATAGCCATTTGGGGCGAAATTTACCTCACTTTCATCGCCACAATATTTGTTAATATTCCGTAAAAATTCTGCTCCAAATAACGACATGTGAATATTTTCTGGCACTGAAAATTGTTGCCGAAGGCCACCAACCGATAAAACTGTTGATGCTGCAGCATACTATTCAATTATTATTATATTATCTACAATAGTTGTTGAATATTTTTACCGTTGGATCTCTTTCAACGACTGCTACACTTAATCCTTTCCCAGTTCTTTCTTTTAGCCAGTAAGCAATTGATGATCCAATTGCACCGCCACCGATTACGACTACATCACAATGTGACGGAAATTCATCATTTGTTACAGTCGCATTTGTTCCTACTACATTTTTAATATCTTGTCCTAAAATTCTAAACGTTTTTGAGATTGGATTTTCACGTTCATATCTCTTTTTGGATAAATGAAAATTTTTTACTTGTAATAAATTGTTTTTGATGAAAGAGCTCACACGTTTCGCAAACATTATGACGTTTAATGGCAATTAGTACTTGTCATCTCTTATTTAAAGGCTCCTGATAAGATAACACTGATTTTAAAAGATTTTATCTTTATTTGAGGTTATTTTATCTTCTTTGCAACTATTGACATAATTATAATTGCATCGCTTTGAAACAAAGTTATAATCTTATTTCATTATTTAAATAAAGTGCAGTTTTTATCAATTTATATGAATATATAAGAGCAGTTTGATCTTCTTTTGATAAAATGAGGTTATAATAAACATTCGATTACAGAGGCGCCGACTTTGCTATGTAGCGAAGGGAACAAAATAACTTTTTTTTAATTTTAAATAGATTCTAAACGTTACTAACGTCAAAAATTATATACAATAATTTCTCATTTAATATTTAAAATAATTACGTGTTAAAATTGGCTCAATTATACAGAACTTTAACACAAATTATTAGAATTTTTTCGTTACCCCACTGATATAGAGCGACACAATGCGGCGAAAATATCAACTATTCACTGGATGCGTTCAATATTACTAATTCAACAATTTATAGACTTTTAACAAATTTTGATTCCAAATCTTCAAAATTTAAAAGTGCCAAATACCAATAGATTTATCAATTGTTACTTTCTGTCGGTAATAATAGAACTCTTTTTTTGTTTGTGTAATTCATACCCTCTTTGCTAGAATAGTTTTTTTACTTCCCCGACCTATATAATAAAGGATTCTTCATTTTCAAAAATACTTATTTTATGAAAGCCCTTAAATATAACCGCCATCTGTCACTTCAACAATGACAGCTGTCACTTTCAAATATACAATTAATTGATGCAACACTCTACTTTTATAAAAGAGCAATGAAACTGGCTATGAAATTTATGGTCTGGGAAGTACTGTGATGGCCACAACATATTTTTCAGTAAATTTACGGAATTTTAAACCAGTTTCTTTTCATCTCTTCTTATGTGTTGATGGGGTATCATAAAAAATATAATATGATTATAATAATAGAAGCTGTTTGCGTATTATAAGTGTCTGCCACACTATTAGCGGGTAAAAGGCATCATTGATAAATATATATTTTTTTCTGTTTGACTTGACCGGAAGTTAACAAAATACATTAAAAATGAAGTGTGTGGGTTTGCTGTGATAAATTTTTTTGTGGTAAACCAAATATCCGTTAATTATTTTCTCTCATTTATCATATGTAAGTATTTCTCATTAGTTAATTATTAATCAACATGAGTAAAGGTGCTTACGATGTTAGCGACACATATGTTGGTCCATCGAAAGATGGATCTTTTAAATCTTGTATTTGTGCAATGTTAATTTTTCTTGCGATTTGCGGAGTTATTTTAGTTACTACGATGTTGGTGAAAAAATCGGGACATAAAGAACTGGTAGAAGTATTTGTTTAATTTTTAATTTTTAAATAATATTTTTTTATTATTTCAGAATAATTCTGATGAAGGAGCTGGATATGCGTACGAACAAAAGGGAGGTTATAATAAATATACAACAATAAAAGATACAGAAAACAATGTTCTTAAACCAGAAATAACGACAATTACATCAATTAGAAAACCAGTAAAAGCACCAAAGGAATTTACCACAACCGAAAGAGATGTAGAATTATTAATGCCTGAGGAGGGAAATAAACAAACCAACAGATCTAATGAAAAATTAATTTTTACAACTATTACTGAACTAATTTCAACCGAAACAACAAAAACTGATAAACTTGATGAAATAATTGAGAATATATCCACAACGGAAGTACCTAAAACCACAAACATACCTGATTTGATAACGGATGGTAAATTCGATAAAACTACTTTTACTGAAGAAAGTGAAACCAATGAAAATAATAATGAAAATATTTTGAGTACAACAGAAGCAATTGTTGATAATAATACAAAATTATTTGATAAAATTGAAATTACTACCAATCAAAATGAAGAAACAACAACAATACCGCCGATTGATTTAATTACAACAATTAAATTCGAGGATAGCACAACTTTGAAAAATGAGAAAAATGAAACAACAACAGAAAACTTTAGAGAAAGTACTACTGATTTAAGTACAACAATTAAAATTGTAGAAAATACGACATATATGAAAAAAATGGAAGTAGCTACCACAACTGTGAAAAGTGGGGAAGATGAAACACCTCCAACAATAGTAGAAACAGAAGAAACTAAAAGCACTCTTCTTCCGCGAAATCAGCACCACGAATCGTCCAATATTGTGGATGATTGTGGTTCAGAATGCAGAGGAATCGGAGCCCGCATTCTCGGCAGAATGAACCATTCAGTAGACGCTTGCGAGCAGTTTTATGATTACGCGTGCGGTGCTGATAACACTGATAGCATCTTTGAAGACAATTGGAAAAGAATCGCCGCTGGTTTGGATCATGTTAATGCGCAAAGTCCGAATGTCTTTAAAACGTTCAAAAACTTTTATACTAGCTGCGTGAATTTTCATACTAATTATGATTATGATATGCGACTTGAAGATGGTATTATTTTATATTATTTATTTATAAATTTTCAGTTGATTCACTTACGTTTTTCAGCTCGGTATATTTTGTCGTCTGTAGGGCAGCCGGATGAAGCTGAAGATGATGGGAAATCGACCTTGACGGAATTGCTGACGCGGCTTCTTCTCCACGACAGTTCGCCTCTCTTCGATATTTCCGTCGATGTAGATAAAAATACTCAATACTTCATTTTTCAGGTAACCTACAACAAAATACACACATTTCAATTTCATTATTACTTTCTTAACGGTTATTATAGTTATATTTTCATTTATTAACAATTTTATTATTTTTTCGTCAAGGTAAATTTGGGAAAACATTTTTTAACATCACGAACATCAAAAAGAAAATGTATTGAAATGGCAAAAAGAAAATACGAATTTTCTAGTTCTTTTTTCAATCACATTCCTTTAAACAATATGTACAATGTATATTCAGAATGCCAAAGAAACGAGTTATATAAAAACGAAACACTTGAAAAGGCATTTGAATTATTTGGATTATACGAATATATGGACGAATCAGTTGGACATATTCGTGCAATAATAGAAAAATATAATGTAAGTAATATTAAATATTTTAAAATAATTTATTCAGATTTACGTATTTTTTAGACACTTGAAGCCAAATTAACAATTCGTCAAGATATTATAACAAAAAACTTCCAAATAAAAAAAGTTAGCGAAATGAATCTTCAATATTCTGTAATTGATTGGAAGAAATTATTTTCGAATTTAGTTGGACGGGAAGTAGGGGACGAGGAACGAGTTCAAATATATTTTAGTAAATTTTTGGCCGAATTGTTCAGCAATGAGAAGTTTTTGACTGCCCTGTAAGTACAAAATATCGCATACATAAAAAAATGTTGAATTATTATTTTTAGGCAATATTATGATGCGTTAATAGCAATGTTTGCGCACGATTTGTACACCGATTTCATCCTCCCAACATCGATGTACAACCCGGAAGTGTACTGCCTTCATCATTCATCCGATTTAATGAAAGAAGTGGCCTCATCTTTTTATTTAAATTCAATTAATTTCAAAAACATTGAAGGAGATTTGAAAAGAGTGCAAGATCTTTTTAGTAAAATGAAAGATAAATTAAAAGAAATGATTAATGAGGCAAAATGGATTGATGTAAGTTCCCGACTATCAATGACTAATAAATTAAGTAATATTGAATTGGATACGTGGAATCGGTCGTTGATTTGGAAGAATATTACTGTAATACAAGAGAGAATGAAAAGTGTTGCGGATATTAGTGGAAATTATTCGGAATTAAGTACTGCGTTAGTGAAACGGAATCGACAAATGATGTATAATATGTGGAAAACTGCGTCGTTCACAGATGAAAATGTGTAAGTAATTTGAATAAAAGTTTTTTAATTATTAAAAATATTTATTTTAGTTGGTGGTACATTCTTACTCCGTATAGTACAGCGCCGGTATCAATTTACGCTTTAAATCGAATTTGTAAGTAAGTTAAAAACGAAAGTTTTGAAAATATTTAATAATACATTTTTAGTTATTCCACCAGGAATGTTGCTAACAAAATCTGAATTAATGCCTCGTTATATTTCGCTGGCAAAATTAGGTTTTAATTTAGCGAAAGCAGTCGGTTCACATTTTGATTTTACGGGACATAAATACAAAATAGGGTTGAGTGATAAATCAAATTTAGCTTACGAAGAATCCAATACTTGTTCGTATTTTACATTAACTAAAGAAACTGAAATGGAATTTGACGGAAAAAATCTTAAATTTCAGGTAAGTTATCATTTTTTGGTATTTATTTTTCTGTTTTAATTTTCAATTTAAGGTGACGAATAGTTCTTTTATGCGTTCAATTAATGAACGTTTTGTCGAAAACATGGCAATTCATTTACTAGCTGGTATGTCAAGTGAGGACGTTAAAGATTACCAATTATCTTGGGTTTTGGGTAATCGGGAACTTGGTAAAGATTACAGCCGTGAAAAATTATTTTTCATTGCTTTAGGTCAAGGTATTTTTTTTTTTTTTTCTAGATAATAAAAATATAATGAATTATAATGCATTTTGTTTGTAGAACACTGTAAGAAGATGCAATGGGATGATTTCTTTTTAGATTTATTTGAAAACGAACATCTTCCGCCTGCGTTACTTTTAAATTATGCTTTATCGCATTCACAACTATTTACTGATGTTTTTAATTGTAAAGAAGGAGCCCGAATGAATGTTTTTTACAAGTGTAAAGCGTTTCCGTTGTACGATGAGCCAGAAGAATATTACGATGAAGAACAGATATAATATCGCATATAAAATATCGCTCTATTGCCGTTGTCATTCTACATAAAACAGTATATAAAGTAATAATTTCTAGAGCACGTCACTTTTAAGTCGGTATCAGTTCCGTACATCTTGGAATTTAAATCACAAGAGCCCCGTTTCATGAATAATTTATCATTTCGCAGGCACCCTGTATATATAGATATCTCCGGTTGGTTACTGTGTGGATGGTACTTAACGCTAACGCGAGAATGATGTGTTATTAATTAACTAGGTTTGTATAAACGCTGTTTACAGGACTATTAATCACTTACGGGAATGAACTCCAGGAATCGAATTAGGGATACTGGGGATACTTGTATTCAATATTTTCATTATTAATTGTAACGTTTAATGCATAAAATTAATAAAATGATTGTAAAGTTCCCCTCCCTCTTTGAAATGTTGTAGTTTGGGGGCCAGTTCATTAATATGCATAAATTGACATTGTTCGTTCGAAGCTAACCTCTAGTCTCTAGTGTGCATACAGCAAAAAGTCCCTGCATTTTAATATGTTTGCACTGCTTTTACATGAATATCATAAAATGTAAATTAAAAGCGGAATGCTAATCAATGTTTGTCAAATATAAAGATTCGATATTATATGTTAATATTTTTAGAGATATTTTGCTTCTTTGAAACTGTCAACTTATTTGTATTTGAATGTCCGTGCTTTGGCGTTCCGTTTGTGGAGCTTAAGCCGAGCAATCTGAGAAATTATGGCTCCCATCTAAGACGGAGGTATTTAAAAAGGTCTGCAGCTTAAGTTTGTGCTTCAAAGGGAGCAATAGAATAGTAATAGCTTGATATAAACGTCTGCATGGCCATGATTACGAACCTCTAATCTTATTCGCGAAAAATATACTAGGGATTATTTATTTAATTAAATACCAATTATAAACACAAAAAATCGAATTTAGAATAAAATTTGACACGTACGTGACTTCCGTGTCACAAACAAAATTGGCATTATTTTTGTTCCTTGCTTTCCTACAAGCGCTACATTTGAAAACTTGTAAAATTGAAAAAAATTTGTTTGGATGCTGATAGTATGGGCCTTGGGGCCACTTTTTCGCCCTCTGTCCCATGGTTTGAGCACTTGAGAGAAGATACACTTAGCGCTCAAACTCCGGACGTGACGTATCTGACATCGCGACAACCGTGTTTAAAACCTGCGAGATACTAGAGGGCCTTTACCGCACTCTTGTATGGGCAGAAGCAAACAGACACGATCACACGCCTTAAAATACGAACAAATAGAATAATTTTTTGCTTATCTACTATGAAAATAAAATAAATATGCAACCTGCGTCACATTAAAGTAGAACTGGTTAAAAACGCATCAAACATAGATTTGAAAATAAATTTTACTAAACATTTTAAATAAGATAGGTAGGTACAATACTGTAATTGATTATTGAATGATTGTTGTTAGCAATTGGATACATAAATATGAAATGGGAGTTATTGGTGTTTATTCTGTTTATGGGCCACCACAGACAAACAGAGCAGTCAGGATTGAAACAGAGTAGTTAGGAGTAATGCGAAAACGTCCCTTTTAATAAACGAATAATTAGTGAAGCAATGGCAACGAGGCGCTGTTTGCGGATGGAGCAACACAGATTCACCTGAATCAGCAAAATTAGACGTCTGCTGTGTGTTCAGCCGTGCGGGATGCGACGCGGGTAACGGAGGGTAGTGGTGGCGTACGCCGCTAGAGGCACTGCCGTTGCCTTCATTAATCAAACCGCTAACTATATTACAAGTTGGCTTTTTTGACGAAACTTTCTTGCTTCAAGTGTTTCTTGATGATGTGTGATATGAAGTTATGTATTTATTTTCAAAGAACGGATGAATTAGCAATTTTGTTACTTACGTAGTATAAGTATCGACTTTGACGTCAAAATGAGAAACGATCTGACAGATGTATTTGAGGGTAGTCTTTTATAGGCAATTTCCACGCTTTGCGAGGCAGGAAACCGCAAGAATGCTGATGAGATCCTCTTGTGTAGTATGTAAAGTCATATCTGGCGTGGTCAGTCGCAGCTATCACGAGTTCGTTTAAACAGACGCTGCTGGACATCCCGCGATGCATACACTATTATTTCAAGGGAGATGTTATCGCGCCCCTGTGCTAAAGAGGGCGACGCGACGCTCTAAAAGCACGCACGATCTCCTACGTGTACATTCCACAAAAAATCTTACATTATCTTTATCAATCAAGTAAACATTTTTTTTTTTTTTTGTCGTAGCCGTATCAGCTCTTACAGACAAACAAACAAACAAACAAACAAGCAAGATAGCAAAAGAAGCCGTAACTCTCCCTTGTGTCGATGGCATGTCGTGGTCCGGTGACATACTGGCATCTCACCCTCGCTAATCTAATAACATCTTTGTCTACCACACAGCAAACACATAAGGATGTCTTTGTTTAAGGGATGAACCGGACAGTGCCAAGATTATAAATCATTTTTGATGTAGAACAATAGTCGGGCATTGCTTTCAAGTAATTAATAATATTTAGTTATTTAATAGCCTAATTTCAAAGTGCAATGTACTATACAAACCTAAAATCAAACAAAAATAGTTCTAATATATTCAATGAATAAGTTACAAAAAATATTTCAAAATAAACAAAGAATTAAATAGATCAGATTAGCCAATATCAGCGTCTTTTGATTGCGAAAAATGCACCTTCAGCATATTTTATAAGTAAATAGTTTCCAAGTTCACTTACCTCCTTTTACAGGTATATGAACTACCGTAATTATTGCGTATTCAAATGACAGCGCATTTTTTTTTTTACTCTAAAATTGTTCGTCAATATTGTCTTTTTGGATAAAATACACATTAATTATAAATTTGGCTAAATTTGCAAAAATCTGTTACACATTGCGCTATAAATCAAATATTTATTGCAGTTATATTTTCATATTGAATTACAAGGATGGTTTGATAGTGATCATATCAAATGTTTGTTTTTAGAATTATTTTGAATTAAGAGAATGTACGAAATCGCCTCAAAAGACTAAAGAAAAGCCTAATAATCAATATGATTGATCTATATCTTTTTCCAATGTTTTATAAGCGGTTACAAAATGTTTGATGATTGTTAGGACTGTGGGCACCAATATTTGAACATAAAAATCTGCTGTTGCCACACAGTACTTCCCCGACCATAAATTTTATGGCCAGTTTCATCGCTGTTTTATAATTGTAGAATGTCGCATCAATTAATTGAATATTTCAAAGTGACAGCTGTCAATGTCAAAGTAACAGATGGTAATTATATTAGAATCCTTTCCCAGATTTTTGAGGTCTTTAATCCATTGGCGCATACAGACCGACAGACTGACTTTTTTTAATATTTTTTTTTTTGGGTTCAGTAGAATCTAAAACGTGAAGATTCATTAAAATTTCGAACTGTCAAAAAATCATGATTATTACATAAGTTGGGGAAGTCAAAAGTGGTTGGTTGAAGTCTAAAAGGAGCCAACGCTGCAAAATACTTCCGTAGAAAATAAAAGATTTAAATTTTATAATAAAAAAAATTGTTCCGCGCGGATGGTAACTGATTATACAATAAAAATTATAATATCACAGACGTAACAGTCATTTTTAAATGAGCCAGGTCATGACTCATGACTTATCTTGTTATTGACACGTGGAAATTTAGTTACAGAATTTTCAAAACTTCAGTATCTCACTAAAATTCAAACAATGTAATGAATTTGAACAAAAAATTTCATTCAAACATAATATGTTGGAAGCTAAAATTTCTATAAACTATTTTATAATTTTTTAAAAGTATTTAATTGTAATAAAATGTGTTAATTTATTTAAAGAAATATTGACGACCACTGAAATGATTTATTGGTAATATAAAATGTACGTAAAAAGTAATACATGCGAAGATTTGAATCTATTTGCGAAGTAAATCAAGGAGTATGCGGGCCGTATCACACACAGTTGGGAAGTGTCAAAGCGAAAGTCCCAAAACGAAAAAAGTATTGAACTGAACTTTTGCCAGGAAAGGATGAGGGAAGTTTTTACTTCCGGCATGAATGTATTTAATTTGAACAGTCGTTGCGTCGATAGAAAGATATATATATATATTTATGTGTGTGTGTGTTCATTTTCAATAAATCTGGTTCTGTTGGGGTGATTTGCGTCCAGCGTCTTCTTTGCACTAAATCACTACACGGCTGGACGATTTCCACCCCTTTTAATAATATTCTAAATCTTACAAAGATTAGTTTATTTCATTGCAAATAGGTATAGAGAAAGCAAGTGAGTTGCTAGTAAAATTTTTATACATTTTCATTTCCTATTGTAATTTGATCAAGTTTTACGAGAGAAAAACTTTAGAGTTTATTGTTTCTTTCAGTGTTGACGACGAATAAACGTTGAAATCAATTTATATCGTATGAAAGATGAGTTGGTTTAAATCCTTGGAGGATTGCATTCAAGCCGAAGAGGCTCACGGGAACTTTATAACAGCGTTATGTCGTTCTTTTGAGTTACAAATATGGAACCGGAGTTTAGGGGATTTATAATAATCAATATAACCTATATAGGATTTAGATTGTACACAATAAGAAGCAAATAGAGCGTAACGAATTTATCTATTCCAATAAAATAAATCCGATCGGATACTGCAAAGGGATGAATATTTCCTAATTAAACAACAATATAAATGAAATGCGGATGCGTCAGCTGATTTTTTGGAATATATATATCGTATTGGATGCACAAGGAGGCGCGGACATTGGCTAGAGAGGGCGTCATCTGCTTTTTTACTGTTTCCGCATAATAATAAAACGTCTGTCCGTAAGCGCTGCACGACACTTACGAGCAAATGTTACTTCGTATTTGCGTTTTTGGACATTTATTATTATCTGGACATGAGGGTACACACTGACTGCAACCAATGAAATGATGTCTAAAAAATATAACAAACTATTTGTTGTATTTCCAACTTATTTGATAGCGCTTGTAGAAGTAAAAAGAAAAAAAAAAAGAAAAACTCCCCTTCGAATAGTTTATGGGTTTGGGGATACAGTGACCATCTAATTATGCTATGCTGTCCTCTGATTATTGCCTAGGGAGGGTTGAAAGAATGGACACGAGAAAAAGAAATCGCATCTTGGCGTTTGGCTCGTCCCCAGACTATGTTCGATTTCCAAGTGTAATGACATCTCCAATGTTCTTTCCTGCTACATGTATTGAGTATTCCGCCTACTCATGCGAGACATTCAGAAAAAGAGACGCAGCCACGCAGCAAATTCAACCAAAATAGGAACATCACTCTGAATATTTTATTCGAAAGGAATTTTTCGTGTTCGTCAAATCGTGTGTAATTAATGTCCGGTAGCGTAACGTAGTGGGGGTGCTGCAGCCCCATAAATCAGATGCAATTTGCGGCCAACCAAGCGCTACGACCACAAGATTTATTAGTAATAACTTGTGCAGATATATGGAGTGTGCGATCATAATTAAAATTGTGCTCGCCCGGCTGATACGACAATCTACGGATTTTATTCTACGCACAAAAAACATTACGCTACGCAATTGCACGATAAAACGCTCATTATTACCTCCTTCTCCTTTTCTATTAACTGACTGATGATTTGTGGTTACTAATGACAGTATTGTATGGAACTTTAATGCACTTTAGGGACTTGCTCCCGTCGCCTCTTTGCCCTTAACAGTTCATCGGTCAGGCTTTGTGTGAACATCAAGCGCCTCCATCAATTATCACCACCTTTGTCTTCATTGCAGACAAATATTATCTAATTATTACACAATATGCCCGACAGGGGGATGATCATTAACCTATATGACAGAAATGTTTTTTTTTTTTAATGCTACTCATTAGAATAATGTTTATTTAAATCTTCTGCACTTGAATTTAATAAACAAAATAGGGCAGACAACTATTTGTCCGAAAAGACGTTAGTGGTCAACTTTAATAGAACTTCATTCTTTGATTTCGTCATTTCTGGTGTGTTTTGAGCAACCAGGAGTAAGGGTGTAAGGAGTGGAATGGACAGCATTGAAGCGCGTGATGTGATATATGCCGTACACAGCGGCAGTGATTCTTCAGCGGGTAGCTTGGGTTCATTCTTCTCGAAACTAATTGACCGAGGTGACCGCTGCGTGCTATAGTAATGAAGTTAACGTTGGTGTTGCTAATGGCCTAGTGGTCACACAGAGCCGCGCCGCCGCGACCGACGCTGATAAAGACACGTGAGGAGACGCGAAATAATGATCGAAAGGGAAGTATTTTATGAATGGTTGATCGGATGTGGAACATATTTCAGTTAACGTTTCGGTAGCTCCACGGATTCACCTAGTCTGATTTATGTACTTCTTATATTTTATGGCCCAGTTTGTTCCGGCCGTTATTATATTAGAGTTCGATACTATACTTTATCTAACACCCTTTACAACTCTTGACAGTTATGTGCTAGGGGCGGACGTGAGACTGTCTCGCTCGATTTGTCTCTTTCTGGCGCGCGCAATCGCCAACGGGGTGGAGACGCCAGGAGGCGACGCCGGGAATTGCAGGAACAGATACGCCTGAGCGCCTGCCACTCTTCCCCATGGAATACCAACTTATTTCTTTGATTTCAAATTGTATTTTACGTTTTTTTTTTTTTAATAATAGGATTACAGATTATTATGAAGACTGAAAAATTAAGTTAGATATAAAAGAATAGAACATTGACAGAAGCCTTATGTGTGATATTCTATCGCCTGGATTAATGACGGATTGTCTACGTTGAACTACAAATTGGATCAAGCTCATTTCACATAATACATATACAATCCAACTCTAAGATATACCCGATTTCTTTTTGATTAAACAAATATTTAGCAACATCGATATCTTTATCCTTTTGTTATCATAATAGGTCCAGTTATGTAATTAGGACGAAAACCATTATCATGAATCCATGTACACCCCAAATACAAACATACACGTCCTTGAATTTGCTGATTCGGCAAATCCCCTTTCACTCATATCCATTGCTTTAGCATTGCACTGTTTTTTATCTTTGTGTCCCTGGCGATGACATTTATAGTAAGATTGCTGTATATATTCTCAGTGTGTCCCCATAAAATTGGAATAATGCGGAAGACACCTTGACCGGACACTAACAGCGGTCAAGCGTGCACACCGATTACCGACC
Source organism: Dromius quadrimaculatus (assembly GCA_963989225.1). NCBI lineage: Eukaryota > Metazoa > Arthropoda > Insecta > Coleoptera > Carabidae > Dromius > Dromius quadrimaculatus. Next base: position 101,000 of record OZ022332.1, read on the forward strand.
CGACCTGACGACGTTTTTATGCCGTTTCTTCACCGACATGTGCACTGCCTCTTCAATAAATAAAAAAAAAAATCGTATTTGAATGAAAATAAGAAAAATATACATTATTCGTATAGTCAATCTTCGTCTTAGAGCCGTTGGCGGGCGCTAACTTTTTACGACTAGCGACATAATGTGAGTTGGCCCTAGGGTCCGGATCTGATATATTTTATAGCCGATGTCCAGTCAATAAATAGCAAAGCGCCACCTTACATTGCTACCGCCCGTCCGCCTGCCCGCCTCCTATAAAGACATCACAATGCAGGGGTTGGGGACACTCATTCCGATATCTACTTCTACAGAAGATAAACTCGGACAATTTCGTGCTCATTTTATGAAAAGCAAATCGTGCATTCGATTAAAACGATTTATTGAATGCCCTGTTGAGGCAACTACCCCATAAGCTAATTTCAATATAAAAAAATGTCTTTCATCTAGATAGAAATTGTGTTGTGTTCTATGGATGGTCGTTTCGTTACTATATGCAAAATATTAATAGATTACTATACGTTTAAGACCAAAGAACAGTCCAAACAATAGTTTATTTTAATACGAATTTATCAAACCACTCTCGTTTCTTCTATATACAATTACAATTGTCAATTGATGAAAATTTTGTAATATGTATTTAAGAAAAATCTGTCGCAAAATAACTTGGTATTCAGTGCGTTTTTCTGTGGCCTTAGTAGTGGCCCTATCCTCAATTTGTAAGTGTTAACAATTTTGGCATTCCCAAGGAGTGCGTTCAGGACATAATGATATTTCCATGGTGGCGCTTGTGGAATACCAACCACCAGAGAGTCGGTTGCAGACTGCATGTCGCGTCCAATAAATACATCCTTTGCGGTCATTGAGCGAGACGCGCTAAAAACAATAGACGAGCTGAAAGGTACTTAACCACGATCCTCTAGCTCTGGATAATGATTTAAGGGTGAAAAGAAACTCTAAAATACTTTTATATTATTAGAAATTTGTACGGATACAAAACGTGATGGGAAATAATCGTTTGTAGCTCGGAGTACAAGACATAGGTAGACCCAGCGGGCCATAAAGTCAAGTCTCCGTGATTGGATTACGTTTAGAGGGTAATCCCGTTGACGAGCGTCGAGGGAACTTCATCGCCAACAATGACACCGTGCGACAAATCGGCCGCTTACCCCAACACCCCGGGGAATACTAACGCATCTGTCTTGACCACCAACATTAATTTTCTCAACAAATTTTAATACTCAATTCTTCTTTATATTTCACCCTTGTACATGTCTAACATAATACCGGTCAATCACGGGCTACCCCTTATCTGATACACTGACTGTATTTGTGACAAGAATCCCAATTTAGACCCTTCGTAAGACAAGAACATGTCTCTTTTTTATTTCTTTCTATTTCAGAAATTCGATTTTATTTCTTTATTTTCTAAAATGTTAGAGGCATTATAAACTCATTAAATAATTAATTGTAACCTCAATTGTCACTCCAGTTCTTAGTTCATTTATAGCCGGAGATCAGTCAGTAAGGGTGGCTATCGATTTCCCAGCGATTGGGGCTTCCCTTAGGGACAAACCCCAGACTATTTACCGAAATGAACCCACATTTGATTCTGATTGCGTTCATATTTGTAGGCTTTTGAAGTGACGCAATGGTGAGAAAACATTTTTTACTCGTGCATTGTTTATTTCTAAGAAATTATTGCTTCTATAGATCCAAAGCCGCGGTGACATTTCAAAACAAACAAATTGATACGTAAGACAATAGAATTCTTTAGCCTTTAAAGTTCAATCTCTAACAAAATATTATTGTTTGCTAACTAAATAAATCAATGCACTCAACTTAAAAATACCTATCTTTCATTTTAGTTTGACATTACTGCAAACGGAAATTATTTTGCGCTTGTTTTCCCGGATGTATGCGATAAAGACTTATTTGTTTTCGGCAAAACAAAATAGTCAAAGATTAAAGAGCCAAATAAGAAATTAAATAATTATTGTATTGTGTTTTGCACCCTCCAGTAGATTAGTGTGACAAATCAAGGGATGCACTTCTTAATTTTGCTCCCTTACATAACAATTACGAGGTTTTAGGCTAAACATTTCAAAATCCATTATTTGGTTTAATTACTTTTAAACTAGTTGGTAGTATTGATAAATTTCTTATATCTCATCTAAATACAAATTGCATACTGAGGCATGGACCATGGAATCATGATGATGCCAAATCAACCCCAAGTCCCCTGATCCTCTTCTTGTGATCCACCCTGAATCAACTAAAGCGATTGCTAATACTATATAAGTGAAGCCATCGTGACTAAATGGATTTTATCAATTTTTCCGGAAGTATCTAAGGCGGAGGAAATTTTATTTTTTAATAATTGGAGGCACCTCAAACGAAACATTTAACATTAGAGCCCCCTTATTCTCTCAAACGCACCGCCCAACGTTGCCGGTTTCCATAACGAACCTAATTTGCACCCCTGTGAAACGTCACACGTCACCGTTTGACACATATCGTGACGTCACTAATTTGGATGCGGAGAAGGGTAAGATATTTATAATAAAGGAAAAAAATATTTAATTTTTTAGTAAATTTTCTTCTGAAATTCCCCTAGCCTAGATCTAGTCGACCGTGACAGAGGTGACAACAGAGCATCTACATGCCGCGTCAGCATTCCTGCAGCACCGCGCCGTACCGATTCTGCCCTGACTGCGACACCATACCGTACGCTGCTGCCTGCTCTGCGTCGAATTCGTGGCCACCGTCGTGCAACTTTACACCACGGATCAAGTGCACTGCACTGCCCGGAAATACGTCAGCATTTATGCGAAAACTACGAATTTCAATCAGTTCATAAAAATATTCACAGCATTAAAAGAAATTCGATTATATTTCTTCAACAGTTTGTCACATTGAAATTTGGCTTAAAACAAAATTGAAGCTCATTGAATTTTCTACAATTTTGCATGTATTTATTTTTTTGTATCTCTAATTGTTTCAGAGTTAATCTACACATTAAATTTTTGATGGTCAATATCTCTGAAACGGTTAGAGATACAAAAAATTGTATAGGCACAAACTTCTATAAAATTTAATCAACTTGAATAAAATTCAAGGAAGTCAAATGAGCTTCATTGAAGAAATATGTTATCATGTATTGTACATTACAAAGAATAAGATTAGTATTATTAGAATTGTTATCTGTTGAAATTGTTACAATGTAACTATTCAAGTAACTAATGAATATTTTTAAATTGTTGTTTCCACACATTTAAAGTTTTTATTTTTCTTTCACTATTCCCAACTAATAAATAAGCTAATTGAAAGCAAAATATGATAATAAATGAAGCATAAAATGCGATTATTAAACAGATCTTTTTTAATTTATCACTCCAACGTGTGATACATATTCGAGCAAAAAAATGTTAAATGCCGACGCTGCAATTTTCAAATAGGTGCAGATATGAGAACACCTTGCGCAAACAATACAAATACATATTATATTGAAAATGCTTTATCAAACATTAAAAAATAGATTTTTGTCTTGGAATATTATTTGTTCTTGAGGCTTCTACGTACAACAACAATAATAATAGAGATTTGTCATAATGTCGCATATTGTATTACGTAGGAGGTGTTGAGTGCCGCGGATATCAAATACTTTTATTCTCTTCTAGTCACGTTTGTTTATTTCATAAGATTATGGCTACTACTGACATTTCCAGCTAAATAATATTCATATTTTTATATAAATTCTGTCTTCTCAGAAATTTTATTTAATATTATCATCTAAGGGTTGTAAGATGAACGACCTTTCAATTTTTATTGTTTGGTTATTGACTGACGGAAGGTCATGTGCTGTTTTGTAAGAAAATAATTTGATCTTCAACAAAGTTATATTAAAAAAAAATCCTGAAAATTTGGTGCAATTACCTCTAAAACTGTAGATTTGTGAAAATGAGTAACGGCTGGTCATATACTAGCCCAAAATGATCATAAAAACAAAAGCTTAATTCATTCTGATACTAACATTGGAAACCACATGTCAACATCTTTTGTAACTCGCGAGATATTTAGATAAATAATTTCTACCCTAAAATGGGTACTAATCCATTTAAGGTATAAAATTTAATTACTGATATGTTGCTAATTCTGTACAGCAATTTTTTACCCAAAATTGGGTGTAAGGGCAATTTCATTTGGTACCAATTTCAAGTCTGTAAGTGCTGTAGTTACTGAGAATTCAGTCAAAGTTAATATAATAAAAAAAGTATTGAAAGTGGTTCTGAAATAAAAAAAGTTTCTTATCAACTTTGGCTCATTGTTTTACGATTATTATTTAAGGAGATGTAATTTTTTTGAAGTATGACATACTATTGTTCAACTATTTAATCCCTTGTCGCACTAAAGTAGAGAAATAGAGGGTTGAAATTGGTCATATGATCAATGATGAACTTCCTAACAGAGTTTGATTTATTATTTCAGAATTATTATTCTTTTAAATGTGGCAAATTTTTATTGTATTATTTAACCCCCGTATATCAGCAGGGTTGAAAGATCAAGGACCAAATAACAATATTAAAATATAATTTAATATCGCTATAAGCGATTGTTTCATTAATGTAAGTATTATGTTCTTTATCACAGTAGATAGTAGTATTTAGAATGTGTTGTTTATTACAAAATTAGTTTCAACCTTCAATTTTTTAACCCTGTTGGTATAGAGGGTTAAATGGTGCAACAAAAATATATCACAATGTAAAAGCTTCTACCTACTAAAATAATAATTGCAAAATGCAATATCATTTACTAAAAATCTTCTAGTCCCGGTAGTATAGAGATGCAACATAAATCTGTTCCAGTTACAAAGATCGTATTTATTAAAATAATAATCGTCACACCTCCAGAAAGGACGTAATTTTACATCAAAACACCAGAAGATTAAATAGAAAGAGTATAATTAATTTCTATTTTTGTTCTAAAAGATAATGAAATGTACAAAAAGATTGAAAACGCCAGAAAAGTACCATTTAAAAAAGGGATGCTTTTAGGAGAATATTTTAGTTTTGTACGTGATACCACTATCAACACAAGTGTGCTAGTTAAGTTGCATAATCTTTGCGATTATTGAAGAAATTGGATAAATTTAAAATGAATTTCCATTACACATTTGAGTACAATGACGTCACAGAGCTCAAACAGTTGGTGGTGACGGGCGAGGTCGGGTCACCGGTGACTGCTGACCAATGGCGGGAAGGAAAGCGTGCCATTGGCGCTGGCGTCGCGACGGCGCGCGTCGTTAAACCGCCCTCTGCACGCGCACCTTCAGGTGCTATAATTAATTAGCGATATTTTACTAAATTGTTTTGCATTGAAAGAAATCAAGTGATTATTTATAATAAATCTAAACAATAGTTTCTAAGAAAAATAATCGTTGAATGAAAATTGATTTGTTTTGTTTATTTTACTACCGCCTACTTAGAATCCCACCGGTCGTTATTATATTAAAAGAAACATTGTAGTAAGCGGCGTGATTACTGTTGAAGACATAACAAACTATGCGATAAATTTAATAGACAATTGAATCCCTGATGCCCCGCAAACAACATATCATGTGCGAGATGTGTGTTGATGGAATAATTGAATGAATACTTTTTAGGCTAAAACATTATAGTTTATTGATACTATTTAATAGTAATATTTTATTTACATAATAATAATATTTATAATATTTTAAAAACACAACCATAATGGTATAATTACAGGTATAACTTGAAGGATGCATACCATTTCGTAGAAAAATAGACACAATTAATAATAAATTGAAATGATTGCCCAATGGTAAAACCTATTTTAGTATATTATTTAATTTTTTTGTTTTGTTGTAATTTGATCAAGATATGCATTTTATGTCGAGATTCGTTGCAATTTACAGGTAAAAAAGTACATAACAAAATAAGGAAGCATTTTTGTGCAAACATCACCGGCACTCGGCCACACTAAAACAGTTCAGTACTAGATGCGCCGACCCGGGAAATGCGGATGTCACAGGTAAAATTCAGGAGAGCTCTGTCCGTCGGAATTGAGTTGATGCAATGCGGGGTTCCTCACATGCAATCGCTGCTTTAGAAGATCGCGTTCTTGGGACACACGGGCCAATTCCACTTTAATTCGATGCAATTCGTTTTGTAAATTTCGGTTCATGCTTTCCAAGTCATGCCGTTGTTGGAGTCGTTTACTGCGACAATTTTGCGCGTATCCTCTATTTTTAAGGGTCCGTCTTTTTTGCTTGAGGCGGACGACTTCTTCTCGAGGGCAGCCGTGTAATCGTTTGTTTAATTCTCGGACTGATAGGGACATGAGTAGGTCATCGTTGAGACCGATTTCATCGCTGCAGGTGGAATAGCCACTTCCGTTGCTCAAGTGGTGTAATCGTGGTGATTGTGCGCTGCTGATGCTGCAGACGCTAAGAGGGCGCGGTTGCATGACGTGGTGCGAATGATGAAGACCATGATGGTCGGGTAATGTGTAACCACGATCCCATTCTGGTTCTTGCATGGAATGCATAGGCCTTAAATCCAACGGTTGTGGCTCTGCCCTCATGGCTTGACCTAGCCACATCATTTCGTCGGCGACGGGGACGCCAAGGCTTGGAGGTAAGGGTCGGCACGTGGTATTTTGTACAGGGGAATGGCTGATTGGCGGGGTATCAGGTGGAGTGCCAGGATCGCCGTTTACAAGAGTCATATTCACCAACATAGGTTGCTGAGCTCCTCCTCCTCCTCCTCCGTATTCCGGAGGTGGTGATATTGGTGGCAAACGCCGCTGTTCTAACCACTGCAGACGAGGACTACTTCCAGTACCTTCGGGCGTCCAAGATTCAGTAGTAGGCTCAACTACACGGCCACGCTCTTCACGTTTCACTAACGCAACGTCTTCCAAATGATCTAGAACAAACTCCTGAACGTATTCCTCGGCGAGGTGCTCGTCGTCCATTCTGCCGTCGCACCGTGGAGGTCCTAACAATGTTTGCATCACACACACAAACACTGAACACTACATTCGTATTGAAATCGGGAGCTCACAGTCAACACGGGGCGAACTGTTTCGCGTTCGACACAGAAATGAGCTTTGGGGTCGTACTCGACGACGGCGTCGACGACTCAATGTCGGGGGCGGCGCTCGGCGCTGTCTACGCCCATGTCAGGGACGTATTTGCCCATTTATAACCCAATTTGTTATTAATTTAGAAAAAAAATAAACATTTACGAAGCCAGCCCTGTTTACCGCCTTCCTATTGGTCGGTCATGAACCCCCACCACCGTATTTTGTAGTGCCGCAACAGATTTTTGCACTACATTAATTTTGATTTAATAATAGGTAAATATATGTCGGTTTCACTTTTTATAATATTAACCCCAAACAAAAAGAATTATTGAGGTGTATTAGATAATTGAATTATGTTTTTATTACAGAAACCTTTCAGTTTTTAGCTTATTATAGATAAGAAATAGGCTAATCCTCAGACAAAGGATAAGGGACGATACTTGGATCAAAGTTCTAAACTTCTTGTCTATTATTTAAATTTCAAATGTAATTACTTCAGACTTAAAATTGTTTAAAAAAAAAAAATTAAATTCGTACATATTATATTTTCTAACTTATACTCCTGAAATATGGCTGATTTATTGAAAATATAATTTCTAGATTTCAAATACTCCAATTTGTTGTTCAATTACAAAAAATTCAATAATTTATTTTTAATCCGTCTCTGAAATTAATTCATGTACGAAATATCTGAAGAAGAGTGTCCTGAGCTCAATACTTCGTACAGATTTTAAATATCTCAATTAAATTTGAAATTGTAGATCATTTCGTGAACGTATTTTTTTTTTTTTTTTTAATCCAATTAATATTCTCAGATTACAATTAAAGCCATATTTTCCTTTACCGACCACAAAACATAAAATATTTCTCTCTATGTCTAAATCCGTCCCTGTCCTTTATGTATGCCCTAAATATATAAAAAAATAATACATGAGGTACAGTTATAATTTAACACCTCAATTAAAAACTTTTTAAATTTTGTTTTCAGGCTACATTTTTCAAGGGTTGGACAACAAGGAGTTAAAATTGGTTTTATAATAAATAGTACTACATAAACTTCCTATCAGCATTTAGTTCATTATTCTACAATTTTTAATGTAGAAGATATTAGCTTTAAAAGTGTGACAAATTTCAGTAGCATCATTTCACTCTTTACACCGACATTTTGTTCATAATACCATGATTATTATTCCAAGTGTAACATATTTTCATTCTATCATTCACCCTCCTGTACCACCAGATTTGGAAGAGTAAGGATTAAAGTTGGTTTCATATTAAATGGCATTACATAACCTTCCTACTACTGTTTAAATTATTATTCTACAATAGTTAAATTAAGAGATAATTTTATTTTAAGATTTTCATTGCATTTAACCTCCTGTATTACCAGGGTTGAAAGATAAACTGAAGCTACTGGTTTCATCATTAAATGATATTTGGTTCATTATTCTACGATTATTATTTTAATAAATACGAACTTTGAAGGTAGAACAAATTTGTGTTGCATCTTTTAATAGCTCATATTATAAATTTTAAACATATTTTTTCATTTAGATATTAGAGACAATAAAAAATTGTAATTTTCAAAATTTTCAATCGAAATTTTGGGTATAAATTAAATAGGAATCACGAAAAGATCGAAAAGCGCCCAGAATATGTCTAGACTCCGTGGCTTGAAGTAGCGCAACAATCAAACAATTAAGAGAACTAGTTGAGTGAAAAAAATGAGCAGGTAGACAAACAAAAATCAATTATTCCAAAGACAAGTTAATTTTATTCAGAAAAAATATTTTGAGACTTACTATTTGGTATTTATTGAGCGCTTCCTGCTGCCATTGAAAGTTTATTGCTGACGTAAAGAAAAACCGCGAATCTCAGCCAGGAGCACACGATTTGCGACAGGGTAAACTAAACCGCACACAGAGAGAGAGTTTATGTCGATTGTTATTGATTAACTTAGTCAAATACTCTGTATTTATTCACAATTAAAACTGTAAGCATATTAACCCTTTAACCCTTCCGATACCTTAATTTGAGTATTAAATAATTTTCACTATTTAAGGGTGGCCAGCGGCGTGCCAACCAAAAATATCAAAAGATTCACTTTTAAATACAATGTAACAATTTTATCGCACGAGTTTAGATAAAATTATTAATAAAAAAATAGTACATTGATACTAATAACTTATTAATAAAATTGTGTCTTATTTTATTTTCCAATCATATATTTGATTAGTTTTATTCTTATAAATTAATTAAAATAAAACTAAAATCATAATTTAATATTATTTCAATACAATGAAATGTAGAAATGTAGAAAAAAAAAATAAGAACGCCACTGGCAATAATGTCAGGTTGCATATTTACCCGCTGAGGGTTGTACAACAATAGATCATCCCCGGTAATGACCGATTGCGTGTTGACTTATTAGATCATCCCTGGATGACTTGTTCTGCACTCTACCGAAGGAGTGACAGCGATTTATCCCGTGACGTCTTTAAATGTCATTCATTCGTATAGAATTATAACGACGGAGACAATATTAACGACCTGTTGCACCCAACCGACATTTAGGGTTGACAGTTTCGCATTTGTTTGCTTGCTATCTGATTAATAAGGAATTAGTATTGAAATCTCATGTACTACAATTTCAGATATTTCTAAAAATTAATAAAACAGAAAAATAAGAATATTCACCGAAAAGATTGCATTATCCCCTATTCACAGAATTTCAGAATTGTAGCACTGGCCTGCAGGGTTGAATGTCCTCAAAGGTTGGACTGGATATCAACCTCGATTTTATTTTCACTTTAGACAAATTTGCCAACGATGGCTTACGAAGACCGCACTCAAAGCACAAACTTTTAGCAATGTCCAAACGAAATGAACTTTTGATATTATTGTTCCAGAAACTATTGTTTATTACTTGAAGCCACCATCAATTTTAACATGACTTGTTTCCAAAATTTCTTAATAACACCTGCGATCTTCAATATGATCATATTCGCATAATTAATATTTCCAGAATAAAACGCACATAAATATCTTCCAAAACTTGATAAAAGTATTTGTATACTCAATATTATGAATTAATTCTAATTACAATTAAAATTTCAAGTATTTATTTCGTAACACTTTACACTTGTAAACATATTTTGTTTTTAATATTCAACAAACGTAATAGGTGCTGCCATCTCTACAAATGTAGATGAACTATATACTTGAAGATTTATGACTATCATATTGTAAAACATATTGTTATTAGAATATTATTAATTAATGATCTATTACCAGGAAAATACATATCTGAAAACATAGTTTTGCTAAAATTTCCAAATTAAATTTACAGCATAACACGATCATGTATATGCATTGGCAAAATTAATATTTCCGAAGTAAAAACACACACAAAATATATTTCAAGCACTGATAAATGCGTTTGTACAAATATTATTCCGAATTAAGTCCAATTAGAATTGAATTTTGAGCTTTTTATTTAATTACACTTCACTGACACCCAATATTACGCTGGTAAATAAATTTTGTTTTTAATAATCAACAAACATGCTATGTTCTGCCACCTCTACAAATATGACAGAACTGTATACCTGTAAATTAATTTTAATTTATTTGTGGGTTTTATTGTAGCTAGAATATTATATTTTGCTTTTATTAAGACGTTTTAACTGAAACGAGGCACAAATAATTTTTCTATAAGCGGAAAATTAAAAAAGTTTGTTTATAAATCACGAAACGAGCTATGTGATGCCATCTATGCAAAAACTTTTCAACTATATACCTATAAAATTATTTTACTTAATTTATGAGTTTTTTTGCTGCTAGAATATTATATTTTGCTTCTATTGAGATGTTTTAACTTAAACAAGACACAAATAATTTTTTTAATAGCGGAAAATTGAAAAAGTTTGTTTGCATTTCACTAAACGAGCTATATGGTGCCATCTGTACAAGTACTATTGAACTATGTACTTGTAGTTATTTTAATTGATTTTTAAAGCTTTTTATACTTGAAATTAAATAATCAACCAACCAGTATCATTTTTAATGCTTGAAAATTATAATTAAGAATTAAAAAACGTATTGAAGTCAATTTTAGGCATTTTGGGGCACTTAAGTTTTAAATATTGATTTGTTTCTCTTAATCGTACCTTAAAGATGGTACGTACAAAAATTGTCAATAAATAAAAATTCATCGTTCGAGGTCTCTAGATTTGAGTTAGTTCATATTTTATAGTGTACAGAACACTTTAATCTTCCAGAATGCTGTAAGAATGTTTTAAAATGTTTCAGGACATTCTTCAATGTTTAAAGACATTCTAAAATGCTTCAGAATCTTTTAAAATGTTATTCTTCAACATTTTGAAACACTTCTAAATATTTAAAGTTCCAAAATGCTCTAGAATAGTTTTGGAACCTTTAAAATAGTTTTCTTGCTTTCTTGAACATTTCAAATTATTCTAGAATTCTCTGAAATGTATCAGAATACTGTTTAACTTTTCAAAATGTTCATCGATTTCTGTGCAATTAATAAATTAAACATTTGGGACAGCATTTGACCTAAAAATTAGATTATTCTATTAAATTATTGCTTTTTTATCAATTTCACATCATAAATATGTTATAAAAGTACAAAAATAAATTAGAATTTGTTTGATTTATCAATCTTGAAGGATTCGAAAGAAATATTCTAGTTCTAAATTGGTATCTTCTGGCAAATCAGTACAATGGATGGCATTTCTATATTTATCAACTCCAAATTTAGCTCTCAAGGTATTAGGACGTATTTGTCGAGCAATATCAGGATCAAATGGTCCTGTAAATTTTCTGAATTCCTCATGAATTGGACATCCATCTTTTTTGGCAATTTCCATGCCAACACAAGGTCCATCGATAAAACTTAACATCATGGCATTAAAATCACTCACAACTCCTTTATAAACCTCCAAAAATTCTTCAGCATTTGCGTTACTTAAATAAAATATTTCCATCGATGTTATTTTGTATCCATTTTCCATAATTTCAGTCACAATATGTCCTAGATTACCAGAATCGACTGCATGGGGCTTGACTAGACAAAAAGTTGTGTTTTTCAGTAAAATATTACTTTTTGGACACTTTTTGTTGTCCGTAGATTTAGGGAAGAAGAATCTGGATTCTTTTTCGGCAATTTCTGCGTTATCAGCTCCGTGAAAACCATTTGAAGCACGCTCGTGTCCATAAATGGCTCTTAGAGAATCAGGAACTTTGCTTCTTGCTTCAGCAGGATCGGTGGGCCCTATTATTGATTTCCATCGCTCTATAGCATCTTCTCCTACTAAATTAATAGCAACTATTGGTCCGGAAATGAGCCCTTCTATTAAAAACGGCAAAAACGAGTCGCCTTTTTTACTTTCGTAAAATTCTAAAGCTTCTGTTCGTGTTAAATCGCACATTTTTAGTTTCATAAAACGGAATTTCTTCTGAGTGATGAATGTTAATATTGTGCCCAGATCTTTAATTGAAGTTGGTTTTAAAATAGCTAGAGTTCTTTCGTTTTTCTTCGAAATAAGTCTTTTAGTATCCAAATTTCCATAATCTACTAAATGAAGTTGACGGCCGTATACTCTGACAGTATTTCCTAAAAACATATCCTTGAAAGACAGCCCTTCACATATCGATCTCCTCAAATAAATCCTGTTGAGATCTTTATCGTATAGTTCCACCGTATTGTCAAACGGAAAATAATGTAAATAAAAGTTTTTTTGATGGGATCTTTCAAAGTCGTACCATTCGGCCACAAATACAAGTTTTCCTGTATAATCCAACTCGTCTGATTGGGCCATATTCATCTAAAAATGTATATATTAAAATAAAATTGGTATCAAATAACATACAAATGTCACGTATATATTTATATTAAAATACGAACCACAATATTGATGTATCTTGTATCCTTTCTTCGTTCATTGATTAATTTAAATGTTTTTTCAATACATTAAATGTCAAACAGTTATTAATTTTAATGCTGCCACCCGCGGCAAAACCATGAACTATACATAATTGTCATTCAAGCGCGCATGCGCTGTATCATTGTTATTCAGCTGAAATAACTACTCGCCAACAGAGGGATGAGAAATTTTAATGTCGATTTTGTAGTGTTACTACCGTCTAGTTCAAGCGTTAACTGTAAGAGGGCAGCATGTAACACATTTAAAAAGCAATAATCATATTTTACTATTAAAGCCAGTTTTACATGCAGTTTTTGTTGTAAATTGCGTAAATTTAGATAAAAACGGAAATAAAAATGAATCCATACAATAGAGAAACAAATACTAAAAATTAATAGCATTCATATTTACGTTTTTCGGATGCAGAATTGAAATAATATCAAAATATTAATCAAAGAAAAATTGAGTCTGCAAATTTGTTTAATAAAGATAAATCATTGTGTACTAACTATGATTATATTTGTACTTTTCGTACATAAACAGAAAGTACATTTAAACAGTGACCCTCAAACTTTTTTTGTTTCTTTCAACGAACTTATTTAGAGCAACAGTAGGCTGAATTTTGAGGGTGCCAAATGAAGTGGAACCGAAACAGATGGTAATTTTAATAATTACTGTGTTATACTTCAAGTATATTTATTTTAGCAAACTAATATTTTGAAGGCGGAATTAATATTTATGAATATAAATTTGCAAATTGGAATTTAAATGGATATATAAAATATAAATACATAAAACATTTTCAAAATCAATTCCAGCTGTTCGGAATTCAAATCAAAATAGTTTTGACTTATTCACATGAATAATTAAATGGATTAGTTAGATATGATTGGTTTATTTGAAGAACGTGAGACAATAAGAACGGAATATTGTGTGACGTACGACGTAACAAAAACAAAAATTGTACTATGAAGAAGCTAATATCGTATCCTTCTAATGAATGTATTTATTTTTTAAATAAGTATATCTATAAATAAACTGGAGTTTACAGTCGAATTTACATGTAGATTTGACGACAAAGAACAGGATTTCTAATTATCCTGGAGGTTAATCTACATATTAATTAAATAATAGAAAATATTTGTGCGAGGAAACAAGTCGATTATTTCAAATAAATATTACGATTATAGTATGAAAAATTCAATGCTTCTCGCTTCAAAGGAGGTCCACTTTGCTTGCAATAGGCAACCGGACTCACACCCTAGGGACTTGTTTCTATCGCATTTGTGCTTTCTATAAAATTCTTTTCAAGAAAAAATAATAAAAATTTTATAAAACATTAAACCCAAAACTCGACGGTATTTTATTAATAAATTAATCATTTCTAACAATTGACAATTGAGGAAGGTCACGTTGTTATTACAAAAAAATAAGATTGTGAGTGAGCATTCATTTGTTATTATAATTGAGCTCTGCTCTTTAAACGGAACAAATTTAATTGGAAAGTGAAATACAAATGTTCTCAATGATATTAAGGCAATATTAAATTGAAAAAAAAAAAACAGCCCAAAATAGATCAAACTGATTATTTGTTTAAATTTCTAAATGTTTTTCACCTTCCTATGACCAAAATTAATCAAATTACAATCCTTAATGGAATCCTTCAAGATAAATAAAATTTTAGCTAATTTTTTTGATAATAATTATTTTTTTCTATCGCTTGAATAAGATACCATATTGTTACATTATACTACATGCAAAAGTAAGCCCTTTTTGGTATTTCAACAAGTTGGAAGTTGCCATAGCAACTGTACAAAAAGTACAATTTTTTTTTCTACTAAATAGTGACACTAAAACAGTGGTATTTGATTTCAAGTGGCGGTGCTCCGCACCCAACTATCGAGCGGGCTTCATCCGCTCTGAACAAGCCTAAAGTAGAACTTCAGAAATGTAATAATAAAAACTTGTTAATTAATCTGTAGCCTCACTACCGAATTTTAGTCATTTATTCACTGAAATATTATTAAAATACAATTTTGGCGGCTGCCTTAAGGAGCTGTACAGACATTTATGAATGAAACTTTCACTGAAAAAGTTTTATTAAATAAAATTTTGTTAGAACAAAAGTTCAAGTTAACGTGATTTTGAACAACTTTTGTGGCTAACTTTTAACTTGATTTAATAAATAAATTACTAGGACTGAAATATTTCGTTTTCAAGTACCTACAATTTATTTTGTTAATACCAAGTGATTATTGCAACAAATTATTCATTGGATATTAGTATTAATTCATTAATCCGGTATGATATATTTTGAAATATAGTATCGATAAATTAGTTTAAAATGATTGGATTATTTTTTGCTCTTTTAAGGCTTGTTTAAAACCTAAAAACTTGTTTTCGAACTGAAAATAATTAGAAATCTTGTGATTTTAAAGAAGGCACTATTTGTAATAATTTCTCTCATCCTCTGTTTGACGTACGAGTGTGTTGGAGGTACCTGCGCGATTAGCAATACGCCTCCACCAGAAAGTGCACGGCGCGGATATAAAACAGACGAACATCGCTGGCGCTAAAGCCAACTCACTAATAGAAACGTCACCTTTAGTGTAGTGTGGCTCCGGTACGACCATCTTCTGCTGTTAGACCTGCAACAGGCGATCAAAGCGTCCGCAGGATAATTTCGCCCGAGGAGTGAGAAAAAGACAACGCACAGGTTTGGATTTCAAAATTTTTTTTTTTTTCATTTTTAGTTATTTCAATTAATAATTAAAAATTACAATATTTCAAGACAATATGTAACTTTTTTTTCAAAAATATATTATCCCAATTATTTCTGATAGTAAAAGAGCTTTATTTGAGCTCTAAAAAGAAATAATAATGTTTGCTTTATTTTCATTTTAACGACAATAAGATTTAAATAACTCATAATCAACTTTTGTTGATTAAGGGAGTTTTTATTGAGCTACATAAAAAATACTAATAAAAAGTTATATTAATTTTGAGTGGGATCATTTAAATATTTTGTATTTAATTAAAAAATATTCAATATATCGGTCCCTTAGGGCATATTATTCCATTCCAATTAATAATAAATTAATAAATTTATAATTATTTCATTAGTTTGAGTTTTTCAATATTTTGAAATTAATTTTTAGGAAGTAAACAAAAAAATATTAAGTTGTTTATCGAAATTTATTTAATCAATAAACTGATTAGTTCACAATAAAGTTTGAGTTTTTCACGATAAAAGTATCGAAAAACTGTCTGAAATTTATAATTTCAAACTAAAAATTGTTTGTTCAATATTGAAACAATAAAAAAAACAAAGAATTAATCTTATTTGAATACATCAAAGGGAAATTCGATCCGAATACTTGAAATTGGTGTAATGTAAAACAAATTTAATTTGGAGAAACAGTAGAAAGCGATTGTTTTTTGATTTGAGCATCGTAAATTAAACTTGACACTAATAATTTGCGCATTTTCGACGATTTATGAGATACGAGATGTTATTAAAAACCATGTAGGTGCCTTAATTGGGGATTATTTGGCTTATTTCCAATCAGTTGACAATCAAGAAGAACAGTTGTATGACAAGCGAGCCTCAAAACAATTGATAATCAAGATAGCCAATTGAATCATTAATAAGAAAAATTCTCATCTGTTGATTTTTTTTTTAATTTTATAATCAATGGTAGGTGGTACATTATTAATTAATTTGATTTTTGAAGGCATACAATATCAATTTAATTATTATAAAATGAAATAAAGTTTCATACATCATTTGCGATACAAAATGAACTTTATTACACGAGATACATATTCATAATTAATGTAATATAGAATTATTTCATAATTCAATTTTGTTTTTATTTTTTTGACTTCTGAATATCATAGTTCAAATGTGCCATTTTTTTTTAATACTGTTTACAGAATGTGTCTTTCAGGTTTAAAATATGAAATATATTGAAATATGCACGAGAAAAAGGCTGTGAGCAATCGGGGGACCCATCTAGCGAACCTTCCTCGCAAAATAATAAACTTTCCTCGTATATATAATTTTTTCTGCGCGTTTAAGGGTGGTAATAGGAGTTAATTTCGTGTAAATTTTGATATTTCAAGTACGTCGACAAACACAAATTACGGAAACGGAATTAAATTAATGTTTAAAATAAACTAAAACCAGTGAAGTGACAAAAAGTCGCTCGTGTGAAATGGGATAAACTTTTATACGAAATGACGGCAATTCGGAAACTCTTATTTGTCTTGTGACAAATCAAATTATTCTATATTTTTTTTTTTTGAGTGAATTAAATTTGGAATTTTTGGATATTTTGAACATGTAGGCAACAGGTAGTTATTTTTTTCAAAGATTGTAATGTTTTAAAAAATGTTTGTTTATTTTTTTTAGTGTTGGCGAAAAACGCCATTAAGACCTAATACAAATATAAAAGTTTATGGTTTTTATAAAGACGCTGTAGTAGCGTCGTCATAGTTACCGCTATTAAAGTTTTATCGTATATCTATCAAATTTCATAAAGGTCCTTTTATTTGAAATACATTAATTACTAAAATATCAATTGTATTTAGTTGAGGCTCACTTATCTTTCACTCAACTAACTCTTTTAATTATAATTGTGGCCTACGTATAGATGCATGCATTCCCCCGGAATCATTTATAAATTGTTTCAAGTGTAACTGATAAGGGTAGAATAAGTGGAAAAACTGTTTTTTTTTTTATTTGCCCATTCGGTCGAATGGAACTTGGAATAAAAAATAGCTGAACAAAGAGTTCTAATTGTAGTATTTATTGGCATTTTTACTAATTAAAAGGGATATCTTGTATACGATAAAAGATTTTCTCAATTATCTACAGTGAAAACATCCGATGTGGAAACATGACACCACTTCTCGTACGTCAAACACTTTTCTTAATTCTTAACCTATTTAGTGTCTCAAGTGGTCAACGGATAATAGATTTAATACCACCAACTATTCTGTTTTGTAACGCTGCAAATACGAATTATTGTAATATGAAACATGATAGCTAGTTTAATGAATGTGCAATGTTCCTAAAGCGTATCAAATAATATAGGGGATGTACAAACAGATTTTCAAAACTGATACGTATCCTCACAGCATGACACAAATTTATTTCAATCAAATTTTATTTGAAAAGATGGAATTTGAGGATTCTAAAAGAAATGAAAGTAAATTTAATAGCTAGGAAACTCCTGATGAAATTATAAGAATGGAAGCCATATTTCAATGTCCACTTTGAGGTTTACGAGTAGGTGGAACAGGAAATAATGGGTACTTTTGTTTCTTAAAGTGCAACATTAGAAACAATTAAAAACAAAAATACAATTTGATGTAAATTTGGACAGATTTATTTGTTTTTATACAATTTTATGAGTCACAGTGACCTCAAACTACTGTGCAAAAATAATTTGAAGTAAAAGAGTAGGTACTAATTGTAGGGCACTGCCCCTAAAACAGCCCTTCCTCAGTATTGATGTACGTATAAATTAAAAATACTGACAAGAAAATTATAGCTTACATGTTACAAATATTATTTGGTTATACAAAGGGTGAAATTATAATATTGTATATTAAAATTGAAATAATGTTATTTTTTATCTATTATCCTCAATAGTTTTTGAAGCTACAATCTTTTGAATTGCGGTCATTGATCCTGTCCCTTGATAAAATATTAAAACTAAAGTTAACACTAATGGAAAGGTCCTTAAAATTTCAAAGGATCATAATGTGACGAAATAAAGTTGAAGCTACCACTAAAAGTGAGTATAATAAAATTAAATAGTAAATCCGGTTAATGTTAGAGAAGGTAAACTAATCCACAACAGATCTCGGGATCAAAGGAGGCTTTTGTGTGAAATTTAATACTTAATTAAGTGAAGAGGACTTGTATCTAATTTGGCAATCATTACAGGACACATTGTCAAGAAAATAGAAATGACCAAATGACATTGCACAATCAAATAAATTGAATGATTCGTAAAAATGCTAATTTTACAAAAGACAGTTTAGACAATGTGCCGCACCTACTAATGATAGAATCGATTACATCTCTCATTATTGGGTTCTTTCAGTTGTTTTCTTTGCTCAAAATTGCGCTGCCAAGTGAAATCGTGAGAAATGTTAAAACTAATGTTAGTTTGTCTCATTTGGATTCTAAATTTGGCGTAAAAAATTCGAAAATTTGATGGATTAATAACGGCCTTATCAATACTTAATTATCAAAGATAATGATATATAATTAGGCACGCATCCAATAATTGCAGCTGCATGAGAAAACAATTTCCAAAGTGAATTAATTCCAGAAAATATGATGATTACAATACAAAACAAGAATCGATACTTTTTTTTTTTTCATCTATTTCGATGTAAAATACAAGCTAATTAAAGATGGTTTGTTCTAATCACTTTTCACCAACTATTTTAATTCGTCTTTCACGTGTTTTTCTTGCACACGTGATGAACTTTAAGCCAAGAAGTAAACAATTTAGAACCACCAATGTTTTTTATTCCAAGAATGACGCATTTTATTAATTGAAAAACAAGTATGATAATCAGTTGATAGGTAAAGGGCACAAATTGCCCGTAACAATTGACAATCAAGAAAACCAGTTGAGCGATTGAAAAGTTAAAATAATAGACAGCAAATTAAAAATATCTTTTGAATTGTTTGAATAATTTTTCAATTGCTCCTGACACTTTTTATCCTGTTAAAAGTTAAGCTATTGTCATTTTTAAATAATTGTGACATCCAACACAAAGTTCAAACGAATTAAGAATTTTTGTTTGTTATTTTATAATTTTTGAGTGAACGGTGGTTCACCCAATATATATTATGTCGGTAATACAATTTTTTTTTGTTGATTTTGTTTTGTTTGATAAAAACATTGGCGCGTAGCTAACTACGTACGATCCTTTTGCTTTTGCGTTTGGGTTGCATTAGTTGCGCGATCAAAGGCGACTTGATAAAGGTGGATGAAATCGTTTTTCAAATTGATTTAGCATTGTATCATCATTCCAAATGGGGTTTTTAATTATTATTTTTTATTACCAGAATTAAAAGCCACAGTATAATCCCTTTACGACAAAAATAATAATTATTTTCCACCCTCATAATCATTACCATTGCGAACCATTCACAATTCTTAATTTAAAAATGGCGCGCTTTCTCTGGGGACTCCCCACCTCTCTCATTCCTATTGAAACACAAGTCCATCAGAACTTTATTACAAAACAATTTCCCAACAAGAATACCAAAATAATAACATGAAAAGAATATGAAAATGAAAAGTTTTCGTTTGTTTCAGATGTGCGTTTGGAGAGTCCTGCGGTTTACAATATATTTATTGGTGATCATGGTGGCGCTTTCTTCAGCGCGGGAATATGTTGACAAAAGATCACCGGAAGGTACAATATTTAATTAGTCAAGAAAATCAATCGACTTTAATTGGAAAACTTTTGAGAAAGAAATTACAATAGTTTTCAAATGGACTTTCAGTTGATTATTTTTTTCTTTTTTTTGTTTAGATCGTCAGTCATGGTTCCTGGGTTCGAGGTACGGTCGTTCTAGTGGTCAAAATATGGGCGCTGGGTCACGACAAGTGGTGGTAACTCCACGTCGTGACGACCGTTTTCATCCCGGATCTCGTTATGGCAAACGTACTGTGACTAATACGGATTTGGACAGCGGAAACGATCAAAATGTGGAGTGTTCGTATACTGGCGTCGCGGATTTGTACCGGTGTCATGTTCACGTCAGGTGAGAATTGATTTGCTTATTAAAATTGAGGGATAATTAAATCCAATTTGCATAAATTTTCTGCTAAAAAATTACTCCAAAGTTGTCACCAACAGAAGTTGCAGGAAACGAAATCTTAATTACTTCCCCGACCTATATAATAGGAAAAATATTGTAATTGTTAATTTTTGACTGTTTAAGATTTTGATGAATCTTCACGTTTTAGACCCTACTGAACCCAAAAAACATAGTTTTAAAGAAATACGATAACTTGAGAACGTGTACGAGTTTTCAACTGAATTTTTATATTCTAGTTTTTTTTTTTTTGTTAAAGAGCTAGGTTTACTGATATTAAATACATATAATTAATGGATGTTAGCATAGGGAAAATTGGTTGTGACAAAAATAATGAATATTTATGGCAGTACTGTTACCATTATTAACCTACTTCGTCTCTTATTATTATCTAGCATTATGGAAATGAAATTACATATTCAAAAATTTTTTCAACTGTCCCTGGCATCCGAAAAAAACCTCGAGAATTCATTATTGCACTAGATAAATATTTCCGATCGCTTGTTGACTATTTATGTTTTGTTTTTCCAGGAAAGAAAATACTAGCGGAGAATTCCTAGCCAACTGAGTTTGAACTTTAGTCAATTTTTGTTAATACACCGATAGTTCTTTTAGACCTTATAATATAGATAACATTATAATATAACTGTAATTTACTGTACTTTAATTGGCTTCATGTAATACTTCATCTATATTATATAGTCAAAAGAAATGGATGAAACGCGGATTCCGTTTTAAAGGGCTGGTAAAATGGAAT
The DNA here is from genome assembly GCA_963989225.1 of Dromius quadrimaculatus. Lineage (NCBI taxonomy): Eukaryota > Metazoa > Arthropoda > Insecta > Coleoptera > Carabidae > Dromius > Dromius quadrimaculatus. The sequence continues at coordinate 122,697 of OZ022332.1, forward strand.
AACGTTTCGTCTACATGCTAACTAAATAATGTCAATGTTTTGTCTAAATGTGCAATAAATTCTATGTGTAAAATATTTAATTTTTTTTATATGCAACCAACAGCACACCAATGTCATGCTGGTCAATAAGCAATAATTATAATAAATTGCTCATTATCTACAACTTGAATTCATTCAGTCATCTTTAAGTGTTGAAAAAGAAGCAAAAATATGACTGTGGCATATAATTAAAAATGCGCGCGAGCGAACAACGTCCGGTAGCAGAATTTCCGGTTATTAGCGAATAACGGTTACGTTTAACGATTTTAAAATGATTCAAAAATATCCTTGTGCTTCTAAAAAACTATTGAAAATAAAATCAATACAGAAAGAAGCCCGCCAAACAAATAAAATATCAAGAAAAGTATTCAATTTACGTGACAATGTGCAACACCACAAGTTATATTCAATAAAAGTACTTACCAATGCTGGCCAGCTACGTCACTGTCCACTGTCCACGATCAGATACTGAAAAATAGAAAATAAATTTCAGACGTGTGCAAAATAACAATTTTTATTTAAAAACATTTATATTTATTCTTGTTTCCTAGCAACTAAAGCATAGCAACGAGGTGAAACACAATCATCGGTTACTTTTTGGACAAAACAAAAGTATCCCAACTCTTTTATCATTTCAACTCGATCTAACAAAACAATATTTTCACAAACACTTTGCAGAGAAGTTTGCAATGCTGTATAGGCTTCCATAAGTGGACAATCTTTTTTGTAACTACTCCAAACTTTAATCATTTTATCGCGAAAATCTTTTGTTGCAATCATTTCTTCGCCTGATGGTTTTGTTAATTTGTGCGATTGTTTTAAACCGTCTAAATATGATGAAAAATCGTTTGTTTGGTGTGTTTTGCGTTTTAGGCGGCTCAGGTGATAGCCTTCTGCAAATAAATTTGAGATGTTATCGATATTTTATAAATTTGCGTGGGAGCTTTTCCCCAGTGCATTTCCGAAATTATTATATAATTTATTTGATAATCCAGTCAATTTATTTGTAGGTATCAAGAAGTGCCAATATAATCATTATTAATGTATCAATTACACGAAAATGGTGAGCATGTGGTAACACCAAAAATATATTAAATTACAAATATATTTTTAAATTTCAAATTTGATTGACAATCAAAATTGAATAAATAGATTTTTGTTAAATTACCTTGTTCTGCAACAAGTTGTAAGACATTTCGTCGCATAGCTCCCACAGAATGTTCATCATGATCTTCTGGCGTCATTTTCGCCCAACTGCTCACACTATTTTGACAAGCAAGTCTTAAAAAAGCCTCACTCAAATACAGATAAGCCTCTTCCTTTTCGTATATCCTTCGCAAACTATTACTGACAGGAAAATTAACGAAACGTTCTCCCGAATCATCTTTTTTTAATCTGTGGTAGCAACAGGGCATTACTATAGCCTGATTTACGCAACTTAAATTGGCGAAAAGTTTTAGAAGAATTATTGAAAGGTCAGCACACGCGTGCAAACCAATTAAACAAACATTACTATTTTTGTGGTATTCATTTATTAAATTTAATAAAAAATCGGTCGAATTTTCGTCTACAAAATGATGAATATATTTTATATCATCCAGTGATGAACTGTAAATTTCTTTTTGTCTTTTAATTGCTGTTTCGATATATTTTGGGTTTGCATCTATAGCGAGGATTTTATAACCGTATATTTTGTTTAGCAATTGAGGTAAATATCCCTAAAAATTTGTACCATATTATAAATATTAAAAATATATGAAATATTTACCAGACCGGCTCCTATATCAATAATAATGTTACTTCCATATTTTCTGCAATTTTTATGAATAAACGGTGCTAAAATCAATATTTCATGTATTTTTTTCGGTTTCAAGCCTCGAAAAAACTGTTGAGGTAAATTCTGTTCCAATTCAGAACATAAATGTACAACTTCTGGTTTTAATGATAGTAATTTTTTAATAAACTCTTGTAACGATTCTGGCCAGTTTTCCTAAAAAAATATGATCATTTTTCATGTTTAAAAATGCGTCGTAATACTTACACGAAAATATTTGACAGGTAATTGATTCAATTCCTCATATTTTAAGTTATTTAATATCGGCCGCCATTCGCTAGGGATTTTATCAAACAGTTTTTCCACTAAAATATGTGTATTACGTGTTCGGTATAACCACTGGTAATTTTTTAGGAATACTACTGCTTCGAGAAAATATTCTTCTGAGGGAATCATTCGTTATTTGAGAAGCACGACTAAAAATAAAAATATTATTTGCATCTGTTTTAAATGAACACAAGCGTCATTTTAATAAGAAAAACAATAATAATAAAGTCAAATATATTTATTAAATAATCATTTTTACAAGCGGTCAGTACTCAAAGTAGTCCACAATTCATATTTCCTATTTTTAATACTAAAATCTTTGCTTCTCGGCCCTAAAATAGCTTTTCCTTCCAGTACATTATTTTTGGGGCCCAAATATTTGTTGCAAACTTCATTTAATTGCTCCAAACTAACAGACATAATTTCAGACCGATGTCGTTGTAAAATATCGGGCGTTAATCCTCGAGAAAACTCCTCCAAGCCTCTATTACAAGGCGGTACGGGTGCATCAACTGCCTGAAATACTCCTAATTTAGCTTCCAAAAGATCCTGTTGTGTTATATTTTTCAATTCGCTTTGAAACCAATCGTGCGTATAATCAAAAACATCTAAAGTTTGTAAATGTCTAGGGTCACGGTAACTGTAGAAAACAAATACTCCATCAGGAGTCATCCGGGCTCCGCCTCCGTAAGCGCCCTGTCTTTCACGCAATTCCGGATGTAAGTATTTAGCGGAAATAAGTCGAGCTAAAACTCTCAATTTAGCGTAATTGTGGTTTATATATGGAACTGTGAGGACTGATTTGGAGCAGAAATGGACGGGGATGGTCAAAACGTGGTGCAAACATTGAACGGTATCCACAGGGAACCACAGTTTAGGTGTTACATAAATATTTTTGTTTTGAGGGCCCAGTGCGTCGCCTGGAAGATTTTTTATGAATTTATCGTACGATGTGAAGATTTCTTCAGCGTTTTTATCGGAAACGTTCAGCGCACACCTAAAAAGTAATTCACATTATTTTGCGTTGCTGTTAACAGGAAACATATTTACCTTAATTTAGTTTTATCGAAAATAATTCGAGCAATTCTGGATAGTTCCTCTAAAATCGCTTTGTAACTGGAGGTTTGTATTAAATTTTTCATGTAGGTAATATGTTGCAGACCTGTCAGTTGATCTCGTTGGTAAGATGAGCCGGAAACAAGACTAGAAGCTGCGCTCATGGCATAAATGTGTCCCATATCAACAATACCATGCGTTAAATTAGTCACATAAAGTTGTACCAGCATTTCGAATCGTTTAACATCTTTTAATTTATCGAGAGCGAATATTTGTGCCCATAAATCCCACATAATTGGAGTGTTTTCATCTAAACAGTAGCTAGAAATTTCAATGGCGGGTTCGTAAGTGTGCAACTGGTGAAGACTTTGTCCGCCATGTAATGAAAAATTTAAACCAGACGTTTTTCGATTTATTAAACTATCGAATTGTAGATAATCCATTGAATTAGTGCCTAATTTATTGATAATATAACAAAAAAGCGGCAACATCATGGTTTGTTCTGGCGTAAGATCGGCAGTACTCAAAATGCCGCGAAAATAAGTTATTCCATTTGTGTTTATTTTGCAGATTTGTGTTGGAACTGGACCAGAAAATGATTTTGTTACATTTTCACGAGATACATCGCTTTTTATATCCGCCATTGTTAATGTTGGAAGTATATCAATATTTTGTTTCGATTTTTGTTCGTTCTGTAATTGTAAACCTTTCAAATAAATATCCTTTTTGTCAGCATCTGTAAGGTTTTGCGTTTTATTTTTGATTAATTGGGCTTCTAAAGTTGCGTATTTTGATTCGTAATCTGGATCGGGTGACATTGTTACAATTAATTTGTGTTTATTATCCTTAAAAGATTTTTTAATAAATTTTTGCAGGTACTGAGGGTCACTCAATAAATTTTCTTTCAATTTACTCAACAATGAATTAATTTGTAATGCTTTAATAATATCCCCGTCGTGATTCCAAACTGGAGTGACAGAAAAAAGTGCATTCAGTCCAAAATTACTGCTTTGATGTTTAATTCCCAGTTCGTAATGATGCATCACAGATTCAATATGTTTTTCATCAAACCCTTTATCAATAATTTCATCTAAAGTTTTGTCATAAATATCAATAACTTTATGTAACAATTCAGCTTTCATTCCTTGCAAACCGACTGTAAAAATACTGTCACGTGTTTGGGTATCATAGCCTGTACTTGGTGTAAATCCACCCGAAAATTTGGGCTCCACTAGTGATTTATAAAAGGGAGAATTAGGGCCGCGAACTAATAATTCCGAAATGAATTGCAGTAAAAACGTATCGGAAATGTTTTGAATGTCAGACATTAATAAAGATATTGATATTGTGTTTTGTTGGTCTTTGGGTTGGCCGATATTATCGAGGCGACATTTTACGTGAATCTTTTTAGGCTCATTCCAGCGTTTTTGCGATGGAACTATCGTATGATCAATATTAATTTTATCGTATGTACTCAAATATTCATTATTGATATATTCCAAAGTAGGTAATAACGAAAAATTGCCGTAAGAGTAAAATTTGCAATTGCTGGGGTGATAATGATCCCGATGAAATTTTCTTAAATTGTCCCAAGTTAAATTAGGGATATGAAAAGGGTCGCCCCCTGAAATACATCCGTAAGTATGATCAGGAAGTAGAGCATTTAACGTTTTATACATCATAATATGTTCGTTTTCCGATAAAGCTCCCTTCATTTCATTGAAAACAACTCCTTTTATTACAATATCAGAAGTAGCATCTTCTGGGTTGACATTTTCAAGCCTCCAGCCTTCCTGCATAAAATCCAATAGTTTAATATTCGGCCGAAACACGGCATCCAAATAAATCTTTTGTAAATTCCGGTAATCCGTTTCATTTTGAGTACTAAAAGGATACATCGTGTAATCGGGACCAGTCATGGCATTCATAAAAGTCGCTAAGGATCTGTTTAACATTTTAAAAAATGGATCACGCACTGGGAATAATTTCGAGCCACATAGAACGGTATGTTCTAAAATATGCGGTGCTCCTGTACTGTCCATTGGTGTCGTCCGGAAATTAACAGCAAACACATTATTTGAATCATCTCTGGATAGATGTAAATATTGTGCCCCAGTTGCCTCATGTTTTAAAATTAATGCGTGCATACGAAATTCAGGAATGCTTGCAACATTTTTCAACGTAAATCCATAATACTTTTCACCAACCTCAAATTTTTGTACATCTGATAATTTAGTAACCACACTATATTTATTTTTAATGATTGAAATTATTTTTTTTGATGGGTTAACTTGTCTTGACCACATTTTGAATCTACAATCAATAAATATCAAACAACTGAAAATATTACATTAAAATTAAGGTTAAATTACTTACTTGTCATACACAATTCATAGATTCATTCATTGAACAATCGGTACAAGTAGTTCGAATTATACATCCACAACTATCGGCAGCCTTATCATTACGTTTTTCTTTTTTGCAATACGAAGGAATAGCAATAAATTTCGCGTACACTTGTAATTCCTTACGATAAATCATTAATTTCATTCAAATAATAAATAACCATTTACCTTTTGCGAGTCCGTGCAATTGTGACATTTAATGAGAACGCCAGGCGCACCACTTGGCGCTATATTCAAATTACACATAATACATTTCGTTTCCGGTATTATTTTTCCTTCACAGCAACTTATTAATGCATCTTGTTGCTCGAATTGGTCGCATGGAATATGTGGATCCAGTATTTAAAATCATAATTAAATAAATATCAACTAAAATGATAATATATCACTTACTGGACAATCTTCGTCGTTTTGACATGGCGGATACTCAATTTCCGGAAAATTCATATTTGGATTACATCCGGTTCGTTTTGGCGGTTGTATTATTAAATCTACATCTATTTATATTCAAAATATTAGTTCTATAATAGTTGGTATTATTTTATGATTAAAATACCACCAGAAGTAGCATTAACATTGCCACAAATTTCTGCATTTTCACAACCAATTTGGTTAGGGCAAATAAATAAGCACATACCCAACGCTAAAATAAAATCAAAAAATATTTTAAACATACTGTATGATTTGGAATATTTAAAGAAAATTATTTGACAGTTCATTCACTAGAATTTTGATCAAATGACAATAATTTGTTACCTGGTTATCTGTTTGTTTCTTGTTTCATGGCTGATTATATAAATTAAAGTACCGAAATAATAGCATATATTAAAATATAACAAATATAGTGCACATATATATATATATATAATAGATCTATATATAATACTTGATTTTTATACAAATTATAATAGACATTAGTACGATCACGTTTTATAAAGGCTCGTTGCGTTACATATTGCAACATTATTCAAACAGTTTCAGTTTTTTAATGGATCTAAGCTTTCCAGCGAAAAATCCTCGTTTCCAAAACTAATTCCGCGACTGAATCCTGTCTACAAAAAAAAAACTTGCAATTACTTAAACCAAGAAGAAAGTATGTTTTGAAGTTACCTTCATTTCCAAAATTCGTTTGTCCAGCAAACCAATTGCGTTTTCAATTTCTTGTGGTGTTGCAGAAGGACTAAAGTCTCCCATTTCGAAAGGATCATAGGATTGTTTGTTTTTAGCGCTAAAAAAAAACGTACAAAGTGAAACTTTCCTCAACTAAATTCACTTTAGTAAAATATTTTGCTAGTCGTTTTGGGATTTACCTTGCAGGTGCGGTACTTTGTGGGCTAAATGGTGTTGACCCAAACAAATCCTGCCCAAAAATGGGCGGAGAGCTACCGTTATTTATGTTTAATCTTTTAGCTGCCTTCGGCGGTGGAGCCACTACAATTTCAAATAATTAAAATTCAAATATAAAATATTGATAAGAATTTAATTTACAAAGCGGTGGACTGCTTCCATTGACACTTGGGAAAGTTTGTGCCGAATTGTTATTTTCGAAGCTTCTAGGATCGAAATCTTGGTCGCTATCGACTTCATTTAACAATAATCCTTCTAATTTTGTTCCAACGGATGGTTGTTGTGCTTCAAAGTGTCGTGGAGGGACAGGAGGTGCTGACATACCTAAATAATTAAATGATTAAATTAAAAATAGCATCTTTTGAAATATGATGACTTGCCATTTGTATTCTCGCTAATCAAATCAACCAATTTAACTCCATTGACGTGCTCACTGTCCGTTGTTGTTGAATTATTTATTGTATTGTTGTCTGTGAATGAAGCAGGCAGCTCTAGAATATTTTTGAGTTCGTTTTTGCGTAAATATTGGTCAAGTTCTTGTTGGACGTGTGAAAATTGAGCAATGTCCAAAAGACGTTTCTTAAATATATTAATCTCTTGTTCTAGACGTTTTATTTTTTGTTGTGTGATCATGGCTCTACGCTGAGACTCGAGATCTTTGCCTGAAGTGTCCAGAAATCTTCGATATGCCAATTCGAATGCTTGGCCTATTGTTAATGTTATTTCTTCGGCTAGTTTGTCTGATATAAACACAAAACATTCGTGTTTTTCTTCTTCATTATCTAGAATTGAAAAAAAAAACATATTTATTTGTGGAACAAAACGTTTATCATCCCAATTTAGATGTGTAGGTGCAAATTTGATGAATATTTATAACGCGTTCTAAACAAAACTACAAAAATATAACAGTTATTCGTCAGACAACAGAATATTAAATAGGAACACATGTTTTTGTGTATTTCGAGGAATATTAATTAATTGCTTTAGAAAAATTTAAATGTTTTTGTATAATAACTCACCTTGCGTAGATTGTTTGGCAATAAAAGAGAAAAACTTCTTTTCGCCTTTATCATCGGCACAATATGATATCCTATGCAATGGAAATTGATGTAAAATGACATGCGTTCTGGGTTCCTGTATAGCAACACCATCTGCACTAATAGTCAGTTCAACTTTTTTAGTTTTTGCACCAGTTTCACTTTTTTTCAGCTGTTGCGTGAACCGTAATTTCCGAATGCCCTCTTTTACAACTTCAATGCCTTTTGGTTGATCAACAACTGTGCAACCAAGAAATTTGACCAAATAGGCAATGTGTCCTTTCTGGAGGGCATCTGGAGGATGGATCCAATTCCGGGTGCCATTAGAATGATTGTTTTTGGCATTGTTTTTGCTGTTGGTGGTGTTTTGGGCCCATTTCAACACTTTAGACATGATCTAAAACAATTTTGTGGTTAAATGACATAACAATTTGATGAACCGGAAATTACGTGACTATAATACTTACCGGAAACACGTCTGATAATTATCTTTAATGTTAATAAATAAAATTTCCAACGAAATTGGCTGGTACCTGGTACCAATTTTATTTTTATTTTTTTTTTTCAATAAAAAACAATTTTAATTGTGCATATTATTTTATTTCTTGATATTTTATAGTAGATACTCTTCGCTAGATTTATATTTAAGTCAAGCAATAAATTGTTAGTAATTTATAGTTTGTAAATAATAATACATTCACATAAATTGTTTCAATTCAAACATACAGCAATGTTTTTTTTTTTTTTTGTATTTACGCTCATTTATCAAACGCTAGTCTCCTAGCAACAAGCGGCAATGTACCACAAATAAAAACAATGTAAGGCATTATTTCAGATGAAGTACTATTAAATTGTTTTTCTATTATATATTTTTTTGTTTGATTTTGAGTGAAATCTTGTACAATTTTAAGCTTCGCTAATTCAAACCAATACCGTGTATTAGTAATAAAGTACTTTCTTTTGTCTACTGATTACAAGTTTATAAACAATTCAACTGCAACTAACAGAGTTTATAAACTTTTGAGTTGGAAAATAATCGATTTTCTATAACTGAGTAGGCTTTTGTTTGGTTACTAAATAACATTTAAAAAATAATCTTTTGTTTAGTAATAAAAGAATGGGCAACTAGATTTTAAAGTGAAATAATCTTAAGACTAAAGACTATAGATTAAGTAAGTGTAAGATTAAATTGAAGCCAACATGAAATAGTGTCAAAGCACTAGTGGACATTATAAAATAATTATTTTACAGTTATTTCAATTTAAAAACTCCGTTAACGTTGGTAAAATAATTGATAATAAATATTTTAAACCGGTAATTCTTAATTGAAACATCATTTACTGTCGAAACTTTTAGCAATGAATAAATTCAGGGATAGCTAGATTCCCCAACTGTGTTTCCTTCCTCATTTTTTGTTTTTTTTTTTAAAGTTCTATTGTTGTCGCATGAAACATTAGAAAGCGAAATTATCCATATCTTTTGAAATACGAGCTAACTATGTCAATATATTGACGTACCTTCAAATACTTTCAAGTTTTGCAATTTTGGATGCAAATTGTTTAAAAATATATTTATTGTATAATGCAAAAATGCGTCAGAATCACAATCTCAGAACGTCATTTTCAATTAGAAAGAAGCCTTGTGCATTCCGGAGCCTGAGAAACTTGTTATTTCATCATTCAATTGTCTTACATATTCACAGCACTCTTTACGATGGAAATACAGAAGTTTAAGTAATTTACTTGGTATGAGAAGAAAAAGCATTGTTATTTTTTTTTTTTTTCTAGTATCACTAGGGAAAAGTATTGCTCTTTTATGATTGTTATATCAAATTTTATAATAATGAAAAATAAAAACTATAATAATAGTCTTTATAGATGAATTTTAATTTTAAATAGCCTTGACTGTGATCTTCAAGGATATCAAGTCGAAGAATTATGGAAATAAATTTAATAATCTAATAAAACCACATGAAACAATTAAGATGTAACTCTAATTGACAATTATTAAAGCGTTTTAAATTGTATTACGTTTAAAAAAGACGTAGTACGTTCAATCATGTAGGTTTATTTAATTTATATTATTTATTTAAAAATTACGAAAGTTAATTGCAATTATTTTATTATTGCAAACTCATATTTCGCTTATTGGGCACGATAATCAGTCGACAATCAACAGCCTCAACAGGTAGATATAAAAACCAACTGACAGTAAACTCAATAACTGACAAGCAAATATTTAAAATTTATGAAATAAATTGAGTTTAGATCAACTAGATTTATTTTAACTTGAAAGTACAGTAAGTAAATAAATTGATTACAGTTGTTCTGGTCGTAATGAAAACCTGACGTAATTCGCAAAATACGCGGAAAAGAAGATATTACATGGATATAAAATCAAACCAGTTATTTTAATGAATAATTATTAATATCTGGTTTAGTCACCTTTGCTTTATAAACATTTATTTCTTAGAATTAAAATATTAGACAGAGGCGTTTGTAATAAAAAAAAAAAAAAATGTATTCAGTAAATAAATACTTTCTAACCTCCTTGTATGTATGAAGAGTACTCGAATGGTTGTCACAATTATTTGCAATGCAATTTAGCCCGCCGTTAAATCAATGCTAATGTACAGATTTCACTTTAAATAGCGACCATATTGTTCTAAACCAAGTAAATGAGGTTATTGAAATCGATTAGCAATCTAGTTCGATGTTCTTTTGTTCCTTAATTGTAAGTTGTTTTCACTTGAATGTCTTTTAAATATATGTTTGAGAGTTTTTTGAATAAGTTTTTGCATAAAATAATATTTCACCTTCAACTATTTGTCCTAGCCTCCTACAATATACGAGATAAAATTATAATTGCAAATAAGAACATCAATACTAATTCTTTTGTTACATCTCATTACTTGAAACAATGTCACACACATTCTTTTGTCATCCGCGCAATCGTCATTGTTCTGTTTTTTATTTGTTTATGGATTAATAATTACCAAGAAATAGCTATTTGATTTTTTTTCGTAAATACTTTTTAAATTTTAATCATGACGTCATCGTACGCATCGTGTATTTAATGTTTGGAAAGTGTTTAAACTTATGTACACGCAAACAAAGTGAAAATAAAAGTAATATGCCCGCTGTTTCTATCAAGTATATGATCAAAAGTTCCACGTGTCAACGAGGGAGGAAAAATTGAATATGACAAGCAATTATTGCATTAAATATATTTATAGACTGTTTCCTTTTGGACAGTGTTTGAATGCACAATCAAAGAATATTGCTTTCAAGTAATTTGGCCTAAATATAAATGTTTGAAGAAATATTTGCCAATAACTCATAAACTGTAAAAGATAAAAAATATTTTTGACGGAAAATTCACCAGGAATTATTGGGTCACCCAACTTAAATGAGTTATGATGACATCACCAAGTACTTGAATGAATGAATACATTCTGTATTGTCACAATGACCTTTTCCTACCGAAACACTTGAAAAAATTTATATTTTCTGTATTAGTTGATGCTGTATTGATACCGGATGAAATGAGACGATACGAATTTTGCGCTTTAAATTCATGAATTGTTAATATGTTTATATCCAGGGATTCCCAATAAATTACAAATATATTTTATGTATCTTGAGAGGCGTATATTTAATCATTTTAAAATAAAAAATTATCGTAACAAGTGGAGGTCAAATGTTACTACTTTGTTCATTATATATGAATAATAGAATGTAAAAAACAATTCAAGATAAAAATTTTATTTAGTTGAAGGATGGCGTGAACTGTAAAGTTAGAAGAGAATCAAGAAACCATAAAATTTCATCCGATGTGCTTGAGAAATTTTCATAATCGAAAGGAAATTGTTATTTACTTGCAGAATAAATAACGCAAAACTATACACACTTAATTATTTTAATTATTATGTTTATATAATTAATCTAAATTGCAATGAAAGTGCCAACAAAATTGCTATTAATTTTTTTAAATAAATGTTTACAAAATATGAAGCACCTGTACTAAATTTCCTACGCCAACATTTAGAAACAATCGTGGAATGATGGAAGACATCTGTTTGAAATTTTAGAATTAACAGTGACGTAGTTAATTTTCTTTTTAGTACAGGGACAATTTATTCATTACATAATTTCTGAAAAAAATCCAAAATACAATAAAATAATAATTATGGGCTATTAAAGGATTGTAATAAAGACACAATTGTTTGATAAAGTATCAATAACCTTAAAATTGCAGACCCAAGTAAGAGCTGGTACGACCAGACACGAAAAAAAAAATTGAGATGAGTGAATGTTGTATTAAACCCGGAAAAAGTTCAGTACTGAGAAGGCCTTGGGAATAACTGAACAATATTGAAACAAATGAAAGTTTCTACTTTAAAGACTTTAATGAGTGATATTATTATCCCCTGATGATGATATGTATTACAGCACCAATCAAGGTCGTCATAGTAACGGAGATCTTTCAGGTACACACAAGACTAAATTGTTGATTATAACAAAAAAAAAAAAAAGTCATTCAATCGAAATTTATAATCTGTGAAGTTCTAGGTCATAAGCTACAATATACCTTTCTAAACTCTTAAACAATATCAACATGAACGTAACAAAACAGCTCTAGAAAGTTACTGTGTCACTATTTATTTCTAGAATATTTTTTAATTAAATAAAACTTGCTTTACTTACTAAATAAATGAAATTTTCACTGAGTAAGCTAATTAAAACAACTGACAGTTACTTTGTTAGCCTGCCATAGGTAGAAACAAAGCACTATTAAATAATAATGTACGACTTCACTAAGTTGAGTTTGTCTAAGCACTGGATGTTCCTTAGACACCCACCAACAACCAACAAGCTAAACAAATGAGCAAACAGGTTGTTGATACTGTCGCTACCTAGCGACCAACTCTAATACTTAATTTAAAAGCAATGGCGCAAAATTTTTACATTTACATATAGTAAAAGTATTATGAAACTGATAAAATTCACATTTCGAGATTATTATGGAAATATCCGCTTTGAGCATCCCTGAATCCATTTAAGACTATTTTCAGCTTGATGTTGATACGTGTGTATGTATGTATGTATATAACTCGCAAATCTCAAAACCCGTCCAATATAAAACGTTGAAATTTTGTATTTTATCTTTCAAAGATATTCACGTCAGATTTTTTGTTTTAAATATCAAGAAATACATTTTAATATTGTTTGTAATGTTATAATTTATTCAACAACTGTAAATCTGATTACAGTAACATTGCTTATTTATTGCTTGCATATTACATTTTGCTCTACTAAACAATTCCGAAGAAATAGAAGCGTTTGCGGCCTTAAAACATAAACGACTAGACAAATTTAAAAAAAAAAAACAGACTAGAAAATAAATTATTTATTTAGTTGGTTGACTAGTAGATGAAGAAGGATCTAAAACAGAGTTAGGAGGACATATTTCCGAAATCGGAGTGCCTAATACTTGTTCGCAAACATCGCACAAATCTTTATCAAGCATTAAGCTATTAATCTGGTCCTCGCTTAACATGTCAACGCTAAAAACAAACCAAAATAATACCAGAATTCAATCATTTCATCAGTCACATACCTGGCAAGACTTTCAGAATCAGAAGTATCATCCTCATTTGTAAGATATGTAAGTGTTTTTTCCAACGGACTTGGAAGTTTCTTCGACCCAGGTCGCGATTTTTCAGGCTCACTATTCCTGCGTTCAGTTAAGGAACTAATATTTAACATCATAATACCTTGGGAGAAAATTTCTTTCACTTTTTCGCCTGTAGGGCCTAAAATATTATCTAAACTTTGCCGGCGACTTCCATTAACCATAGCCTCCTGTTCGCTTTTAGCGGACGATCTAGAAATCCAATTAGCAATGCTACTATCTAATTTTGATTTAATTTTTGGATTATTCATTTCCCCTTCCGTAACCGGCAAAGTATTTTGTTTAACCAATTTCGGTTTTTCAATTTTTTCAACAGTATCCAATCTCTGATATGGAATATCATCTTCAGGGCTGGAAATTTCCAAATTAATTTCAGTCCATTCGCTCGATTGCGAATTGGATTTTTGGGGTTTTGATGGAAGATTTCTATAGCCAGACACTTCTTCCAATTGGGATAAAACGGGGCTAGTTGTGGGACTTAAAGTAGCAGGAAGACTCATATATTCCTCTTCTTCTTGGTTGTAAGGGAATGATTCTGTTGTGTCTGATTTGGGTGGTTGCGGTGGCCGAGGGGATTGATTGCGAGTGCGGTGAATTTCGTCGGATATTTGTTCCAGGTTTCGAAGGGCGTCAGCGTAGGTGAATTTGGCGTTGCATACTTGCGATTCTAAACTTTGTACTTTGGAGCGTTGGGCTTCTAGTAGATGATTAAATTGGGCTTTCATCTCGTAATAAGGCCTACAATAAACCATTATTTCAAAATAATTTGATAAACGTAGCAACCATGAAATAAAACAAAGGACAGTGCTTGTATAAAAATGTCGAAAATAAATTTACTTACAATAAAAGTAACTGGTGCTGGCAAGCAATATTATTCATCAATAAAAGACTTCTCCTTGCGGCTAAACTATCAAAACAAAAAATAAAATAAAAATAAAAGAAGCTTCATGCGAGATTCTCCTTGCAAAGTTACCTGCTTTTAGTTATAGAACGTTTCAGATCCTTCTGTAATTGTTGCACTTTAACATTAGCTAATTCATGGCGAGTACAGGCGGCCCTGTGTTCAGTTCCAGCAGTTCCCCGTTCTCTTTCAGCATCGTTAACTCTTTGGGTAGCATGATTTAACATTTCTTGCCATGCAGGATCTAGAGTTCGGCCCCCTAGGCCCTGCTCTGCTAGGAAAACCATTTCTCGGGCTGCGCTGTGCGCTGAATTTGCCCGTTCGTATCGCATCGCAGCCACCTTAAAATCATTCATTCCAATTTTAATAATAATTATTATTAATAAGTGATAAAAGTACCTGGGTTTTCCGTAAGGCTTCATTGGCACAAAATCTTGCTTCATAATAAGGCTTGGCTTTTTCCACACACATACCAAGTTTAACCCTCAAATTTTCAACTCTGGTCGTACTATCGCATAATAATTGCCTGAAACTAGCTCTAGCCTCATCCAAATCCACTTCCAATTTGTTAATATTGTCAGTTGCATTGTTTAATCGTTCTAATTCTATTTGTACGCGAGGATCAACGGTGTCTGTGTATTCTGCGCCATTGTCACACATAATTTTATGCAATTATTAGTATTTTACCGATTTAAACATTATTTGTCACTTGATATTCAGTTAAACATAATTAAAAACGAATAAAAGATGAGTTTATTGAATGACAGCTGCATCACTTGACAGTTGGCCAAAATCGTACACGAGCGGCCATCTACCAGACAAAGACTGAACTATCACTGAAAATTTAGCGATAGTTCACGCTAATTTACACAGATGGCAGCGCAACTAATCTGTCATTAAATTTTAATCAATTTGAACAATATCAGGCATATTTTTCTATTTTGCATACAATAAAATATAATTACAAGTTTATTTAGTTTTAAAAATATATGAAATATAAAAATTTGGTGATTTTGTTGATAAATGCGTGGTTGTAGGTCACACTTTCACATGCTTTCTTTTGCTATCTAGCACACTGCACATTGAATATTGTCAGTCAGTCAGTACAAACGATTGCATCAAGAGGGCTGTAATAATAAAAAAAAATATTTTTTGTCTGACCCAATTATAATCAATAAAAATTGATTTCTCACGGTCTCCTACTAAAATTATAATAGAAAATGATGTTTTCTAAAGTATAATATCAAAAATGAGATTTCTCTATGGAATATGCTTTTGTTTTCACTTTCTTGAACATTATTAATTAATGATAATTCTAAGAATATTTTCTAATAAAAAGATTCTGGCATTACTTTCATTTGCTTTGTATTTTTTAAATTAAAATGAGATATTGTTAAATGTTTATTGATGCAGTAAAAACGCAATTAAAATTGTGTCAGAATCAAGAATTATATTATAATTTTCTAATTATAAGAGTTGAAAGATTATCATACGATTATTGTTTCGGAAAATAGTGTAACAGATTTCTGTTGCCTTATTCAGCCGTTTGTACTAACAGAGTTAAAAAATATAAATTTGAAATTGGTTTTATGATAAATCAGATTTAATAAGCTTCTCATTACTGTTTGAATCATTGTAGGATTGTTATTCCAGCAGATACCACCCAGAATGTACTGCTGCATCAAATTAAATTATTTTTTGAAAGTAATATCGTGAAATAATCCATACAGTTATTTCAAAGTTCCAACAAAATTCAAAATAGTTAAAATGAATTCATGGATTCTCAAAAGGGATATATATCCATCAAAATCTCGAAATGTGATTTTTTTCGGTTGCACAATACTTTTACTTCGTACAAGTACGTAAAAATGTTGCAATCTTACATTTTTTTCTTGAAATTTTATATATATATATATATAACTTAAAAATGTACTTAAAATGTCATGTTTTTAAGATGATATAACTGAAATTGTAAATAATCTTAGCTTATTAACATCATGGTAGAATGAACTTCCTATTTCGTAACAGCCATGGGATATGATCTCTGATTGATGCTAATATCATGTTTTTGGACCGTGACTGGATAATAATTCCCATGATTCATAAATTAACCGGAATTTTAAACATGAAAAAATATTTTCCCTTGGAATAATTTTTCTCCTAGCCGAAATAATTATAAAACAATGGTGCGCATTCTAATTGTCAAATTAGCAAAAAGAAAGTAATTTTATTTAATTTTAGCGCCAAATTGAAGTGGTTGTAGAGCCGAAATGGCCGATGGGAAATTCGAAATTATAATTCAAATCAGTATAGAATTGCAAAACGCATGTCCACTTTCATATGTTTTCACTTGTTCATTTGTTCACTTACATAGAATGTGACGAGTGGTCATTGTGGTGGCTATTTACTATTTGGTCATAAGTGACGTTCACTTTCTAACGGCGACCTTCAATTCGATTTTGTTAGAAGAAATCCAATAATTTCTCATCTAGAAAAATAGCTCGGAATCACGGACCAAGATGAAGAGTTATATATAAAAGAGAGAAAGTACTATAAAATTTCTTCTACCGAAGGTATTATAAACTTGCTCGTCTCACTTCAACATCCATCAGAGAACGAACGATTTTTATGAAAAACTTTCACTCCTTTCAGTGTTTCCGTCTTCTAACATTGATTGTGTAATTTACCAAGAAAACTTTATTACAACCAAGACATTTTATGTTTATTTTATTGAACGAAACTAATTAAAACTCTTCATTGCAATCATCAATCAGCAATACTATTTCCTAATATAAAAATATGCTCCGTTTGCAACAATTTTCAACAGACAATAAGTAAATACTTGATGAAAAAATACTCATTCTTCTTAAAATAATAATATAAATTTGTGTCAAGTGAATAAAACAATAGGACAAACCAACATTTAAGCTTTGTTTTATAAATGAAGCAATTACTTTTTTTGAATTTTAATTAAATAAAAATAATGGGAACTATGTTTCCTACATAATTAACAATTAAAACATTTTTAATGAAATCTCATATTTTGTCAGTTTATAAGAAAAAACTTGGAAAAAACTATGTCAACTGAGATTTAAGTCAAGATTTTAACACTTTAAACATAAATTTTGCTAAATACTTATTGTGTTAATTACAGTAAAACTTTTAAGGAAACACAAACACGTGTGAATGTAGCTGATGTAGTCGACTCAAAATAAAATCAGTTTGCCTTTGTGCGAATTTAATTTTGGGTTTGTCTCTTAAGACAATTGTGTTTCATTTTAACAACTTAAATAACAATACTAACCAAAAAAGAAAGTATTATTTGTTCTAGTAGAAGTGACTCGAAATTTTCTCCTGTAATTTACATACATTTAACAAAATGGTAATTGTTTGAACAATTTTTAACACGCTATCCGATCCATTAAATTAAACATCATTAAATTAATTTTCTATTAAAGATTGCATTTCAAATTAATAAAGAGAGTTTTGGAATTTTAAAAATGAATATTTGTTGCAATTTTCTCATTTTGCCAAAAAATATAAGCTTTGAAAGTGTGACTTTCTGTTTCATCATTTAACCCCATATATCAACATAGGGTTGGAAGTAGATACTGGTTTTAATAAAAATGATTAAGGCCTGGTTGCATGAAAGTTCAATAACTAAAGTGTGTTCTTTAAAAGTGAACAATATCAAATTGAATATATATGTCAAATTAGTTGCTCAGCATTGCTGTCTATATTTCGATTTGATATTGTTCATTTTTAAGGAATTGTTTAGCTAATGACCGTTCATGCAACGGAGCATAAGTGACATATTTTAGTTGCATTATTCAGACCCTGAATAAAAAAAATTGCAACCATAAATTTCATGGCCAGTTTCATAAAATGTAGTGTCGCATCAATTAATTGCATATTTCAAAGTAACAGCAGCTGTCATTGTTAAAGTGATGTAAACTTGGCCTAATCTGATTAAATTGACAATCGAAAAATTTATTCATTTTACATTTCTATTAAGCTCAGCTTCACAATTTAAATCAATACCAAATTGGACATCATTTCAATAACTAAACGCAAAGAACTGAAAAGTTCTATCACTGGTTGAAATAAGCTCATCTATGAACTTGAACCTAGTTTTTGAATAAAAAACTTCAATATAAAATTCCAATAAAAAATTCGTAAGTATTCTGAAATTATTGTCTTTTATTCAAAATTATGTTTTTTGGGTAAATTAAAATCAGGATTACAATATCTTCCCTATTATATAGGTTGGGGAAGTAATTGAATAAAAAAATCAATTTAGGCTACAAAATATCACAATGGCAGAGTGAAAATATGAACATGGCGCCAGATGAATAATAAATTGGATTCGAATTTCGAATGCGAAGGTGCAGCAATCAAGAAATGTAAAAGAAAGTGCCAAGCAATTCGATAATGTAATAAACAATACTTACTTAACATTATTTCTAATTTATTTTACATTATTCTAATAGTACAATCCTCAAAAGCTGGGACACTACGAGAAGGGTTGATAATTTGATTGCATAAATCAAAGGAGCAAGCAAATGTATCAAATAAATTAAAACTATTCTAAAATATTTATGATTATGAAATATGCTTTAGGCTTTAATCGAAAATATAAAATATAATTTTGAAATTGGGAAAGGTGTTTGGGGTAAAAATAAAGCCGGTAGAAAGAGAAGCCTGTCTTACACTATCAAAGTGAGTAGTCGTCGTTTGTATGAGGACCACAACTTAGTGAAAGTGGTGAGAAAGTTAAACTCTCTACTTGGTGAGTCCAAGTCAACAGTATTCAACGTCCTGTGTTAGTATGTGTCCCGTGGCTGCCAGGGCCACTAGCTCTACACACATACACAAACACACAACACACTCATACACAAAAAAAAGACAATCTGTGATAAACAAAAACAAGTGCAAACGAAATAAGTGATCAAGTGTTGGTGTATCTACAGTAATGTGATTGACTCAAAGGATCCAATTATGAGGATCTATTTGCAGTCGGTGCTGCTTGGGGTGGTTATGAGTAATTTATTAACAAGGGCTGCCGACCCACCTAAACAAGACAATCACATATACATCAATGCTATCTTACAATCTATTGGAAATACCGAATATGCAAGATTATTACAAAATGACAACATCAAACCTCTGTTGACTTTGTATCAAAAACAAGTGACCAACAATTCGACGGAAATTACTACAACCTCGGAAAGTACACCAATTAACGATATATTTGTACCTTTAAGTCAATTGTTACAACGAAAACAACAAACAATCACAAATGATGTCCAATTGTTAAATCAAAGACAAATTAGAAGAAACGATTTTGAGACTTCAGGGTCTGGGTTGCTAGGGCAATCTGACACTGACAGTCAACTGTTTAAACCATCCATATTACTTTCAATAGATACAAGCGATCAAGAAGGACAACCAACAACTATTCAAGACAATACAACCCCATCCAGTAGATTTATTTTTGAAAAGGATTATTCTTCATCCGATTATTACGAACCTTCTGCATCAGAATCATACCCTTATTACTATGATCCGTATCAAGATTCAAGGATGCGTTACAGGTTTCGTTCGTATCCTAAGCAAAATTATCGAGGAGCTAGAAAAATCCCTACAAGGGAAAGAGGGCATAGAGATTTATACAGTGAGCCCCAAAGGGAACCGTATTATGAAGGACAGTGGAAAAGTCCGTGGAGAAGTCGAGGACCTAGGGTTATTTTTCCAAGTGATCTAGTGACTTTTAGGGACCAACAGGAGCCTGACTACTTAGCAGGAGATCAGAATTTACAGGATATTCAGGAAAACGACACACGTGACAGAGGCAAGTGTATTTTTTAAATACTATTTTCGCTTATAACTCGTGAAAGGAAATTCAAAACCCTACAACTTTTACTTAGAAGACAGTTTCCCGGAAAACGTCACTTGTAAATATAGAAATTTAACAGCGAATATATCTTAAATAATAAGAGAGACAGAAAAACGTGTAAATTATAGAAAATTTAATCAACTTTAATTTTATATTATCATTACGACCAACCGTTCACGAGATATAAGCAATAAACTAGAAGGCTATTTCTAGATAAAACAATCAAATTTTATCAGCAAATATCTCTTAAATGATTAGAGATACAGAAAAAATGTAGGGTACAAATTTTTAAGAAATTTGATGCTTTACAACTTTTATTTCGGCAATGTGTCATAAATACTTCAAGCGCTAGAAGCCAATTTCAGCTAAAATCTGTAGGAGCCCTTTTCGGCTTCGAATCAATTAAATTAATTTGGACTTTTACTATCGTTGTGTTAAGTGAGAGCAGTTCCTACAGATGGTAAGCCTATTCAGAAACTAGTCTGATGTTTATTGAAGAAATTAACATCTTAGCTTCAAAATATTAATTTATCTATAATGTATAAGGTTGAAGGTGTTTTTGTTTCTAAGAGAAAATTTATAATAAAATTATTGAAACAAAAACATTCTTGCATTTTATTTACATATATTTATCTACATATAATCAAATAATTGGAAATATTTTCTTCAATTTTTATTTTTTTTTAATTTATGTAAAGTTCTTTTGAAAGTGAAAACATTAAATTATAAACAACTGTGACCCAATTTATCTGAAGAGAAAACTAATTGTTCGATACTTTTTTATTAATTTACAACAATAATTTTATCCGTGGTTTAGGTGACGCTTTTCTTTCTTTTATTATTATTGACGGGGGTAGCTTGAAAAGTCTATGCAATAATTATTAACGAATTTTTCACGTAATTTACGTTTAGCTTCTTCAAACATTTTACTACCCGAATGTAGTTTATTTACTAGTAAATTACTCGTTTTGGATGAACTGTTGAGCCCATCTTGCGAATTTTTCTCATTTTTGTCTTTGTATAGACTTTTCAAACGATATAATTGGTAATAATGTAATGAATTGTTGGTTCTTTGGTGTTTGCTATCAATAATTCTTGATGATTTAGTTGTTGGTAATTTGGTTGCAATAGAAGACAGTGAGTCGTGTGGTGGTGTGATGGGTGCCCGTTGCGAGTTCTTCTTATCGTGCTGGCTAGCTGGTGGTCTTCTAGATGGTTCGTGTGATGGTTTCCTTCGGGGATGCTGCCACCGCGGTGCCGCCAAGGCCGGCCGCGTGTCGAGTCAAGCGGTCGGGACCCTGGAGGCGCCGCCTGAAACACCAAAAGCGCATGCCGCACTCTTCGATACTGATGACCACAGTAAGTCAATTCAAACGAAGGTCCTGACCGCATGACTCGAAACAAACGCACAACAGGGGGAAGCTTTATTTTGCATGTTACGGTTTAAGCATTTTACATTATTAAAGCGTTATTAATTAAATAATGTCTGATTTGTTTGTCGACAGGGTGCGGAATATCCAACCCAAAACAAACAGCACAAAGACGTATTGTTGGAGGGGATGAAGCAGGGTTCGGGTCGTTTCCCTGGCAGGCATATATCAGGATCGGATCTTCCAGGTAAAAATACCCAACAGGATTGTATTCAGAATAATAATGAAATGTTGTAGGTGTGGAGGTTCTTTAGTAAGCCGACGTCACGTTGTAACGGCAGGACATTGCGTGGCCCGTGCCACCCCTCGACAAGTGCATGTCACACTCGGAGACTACGTCATCAATTCAGCAGTTGAGCCACTACCCGCCTACACTTTTGGCGTGTCGCAAATTCAGGTAATTTAATTTTTATGGCACGCCACTGGCTTTAACCTTTGGCCTGTAACTCAGGCAATCGTGAATCTAGAAACGTTGTTTTTTTACTTTGTGAGACAAAAGAAGATAATCTAAAAAATACTGCTGCTTTATTAAATTATGATAGGACAGTGGCGCAACAATATTGTTTCACATTAATTTAATACAGAATCGAGAAAGTAACTTTCTTATGAGAATAAAAATAACTTAAGGTTGAAAGTTCATTGCCATTTACCTTATCGGTTAAATCTTGAACAAGATTTATGATCAAGCCAATGAACTGAAGAAAGGAAATCAGAAACCAATCAGAATTGATGACTTATAGACAAGTTAGAAGGCTTTATAATATTTAAATAATAAAAAGTCTGCAACCCGCGTCACAGTGATGATGTACTGGTTGCCTAAATTTTACGAATACTTTTATTTATTGAAAAAAGAACAGAGTCGCAATTATTCGTCGAAGGGTGATGAATTGTAACTGGTTTCATAATATATATGTATAATAGGGGCAGTATTGTAATCCTAATTTGTTGACAGTTCGGGATTTTGGCCTAACTGAACCCAAAAAACATATTTAAAAAAAAAATCGATTTTATTCTCTGTTATTTAGAAATAATTCCTACTGTTGTTTGCTCTATTTCAAATGAAAATATATTTTAAAATTCATAAAGGGGAGGTTTATTATTCCAGTATTTGCGTAGCTGCAGGGAAGACATATGAGATGATAATAAAAATTCTGCATAAATTCAATATTTACGATTGAATTTACGTGTTTCATTTGAAAAGGTCAAATATGAATTTAATTTCCAGGTTCATCCCTATTTCAAGTTCACCCCCCAGGCAGACCGTTTCGACGTAGCAGTTCTCCGTTTAGATCGTACCGCCCACAGTCTGCCCCACATCTCTCCAATATGTCTCCCAACCAGAGGAGAAAACTTCCTAGGAGAAGTTGGGGTGGCAGCGGGATGGGGAGCCCTCTCCCCTGGATCTCGTCTCCGTCCACAAACCCTTCAAGCAGTTCCCGTGCCCGTAATCGACAATAGAATATGTGAACGGTGGCATAGATCCAAGGGTATAGGTGTCGTGATCTACGATGAAATGATGTGTGCGGGATATAGAAATGGGGGGAGGGATAGCTGTCAAGGTGATTCGGGGGGGCCATTAATGTTCCAAAAACAAAACAGGTGGTATTTGATTGGGATTGTGTCGGCTGGATATTCGTGTGCGCAGCCGGGACAACCCGGGATTTATCACAGGGTGGCCCATACGGTTGATTGGATTAATAGGGCCATTGGCGCGTAGTTAAAACAGGAAACAGTAATTTCTCACAACTATTTTTATAATAACGTACATAAAACGGAATTAATTATTGAAATAACTGTCAAAATTTGATCTGGAAAGTATGTTATTGTCAAAATAGTATATATTGTTTTATTTTGATTTATATTATGATATTGCATTCGATTGCCTTTTGTATTGATAAGTAATTTTTATTAAAAATCAAAAGCTAATAATAAATTTGTATAATTTGAATTGTTTTTCATACGGATACGAATATACGTACAAGGATGCAATATGTTGATATAAGTATTGTATTTATTTTTTTATGAAAATTATTTAAGAGTTTAAAATAAATAGTGATACAGTGTGGTCCAGAACTGACAGATTATTATAATAAATTATTGTATATTGTAAATATGACTGTATGAATTCAATTATTTTTATAGTTTTATAAAGTGATAAAAAAGTTTCAATGTAAATATATTATTATTAACATGAAATACATATTTCCTCAATGCGGCTCTGTTTTCTATAGCTGTCTTTGTTCGCCAAGGTCGTCTTGATGCTCTGCATTGGAAAAGAAAGCATCTGGAGGTCGTCCAAGACAGCTGAAGGCACCCATGGTCCATCAAACCGTTACGCGATCTCATATATAAAATTGTAAATTTCTCTTTGCGTGCATCATGTTTATTTTCATGTGGGAGAGAACCAATTATTTTGTTGGACTACTTTTCCAGTTTCACGATATTTTATAATTTACTGGAACAGATAAACTATATTTGTTCTAAAGTAGTTTCCTGTCCATTGGGAGCAGAAAACTACAAACTGCGAAATGACGAATTCATGCGAATTCGAACGAATTCGATTCAGTTTATTAATTTTCCCAACTCTATATTTAACGTTATTGTTATTTATTAGTTTCACAAAATTTATTCACTCCGTTATCAATAGTAAATGTTTTTCTTGCTAGTAATTCTTTTCTAGAATTGTTTTTTAGTTTTGGAGAACGTGAGCAATTGAGGGACCCATCTATTCAACTTTTCTCACAGAATAATGACCCAATTAGATTTAATAACTATATGAATCAGTTTAACCACCTTTTCAATAATTTTTTGATGTATAATAATAACGATTATAGTAGCGTCCTTGCGATCGAAAGTCTTCCATCAACCATCGCACGTTCGATAACTAGGCCAATCTGTGGTCTCTTCTTCGCAGCTCAATCTCTTCGTCTCCCGTTATCAAAAGTCTTCTTGTGTTACTGTTAGCACGGCATCGACATCGTCAGTGTGTCTAGTGTGCTGTGAGAGGTTCTTCTTGTGCGCTGAAGAGTTGTCAGTGTTCACATGGACGTACGTGAGAAATGGTCCCCGGTTGGCGGGTTGCGCCCGTCTTTTTTATTTGTGTTTGTGTACTTTGGACTAGGTGCTATGCTGGAGGTAAAACAATTTTATTTTTTTTAATCACGATTGACGATTGTTATCGTCTTGCAAAATCACGCCCTTTTATAATTGCATATAAAAGGCTACGATTATTTATTTCGATTGTCCACTGATTACAATATTATTGAAGGAACTGTTGGTTAAAATGTGGGGCAATTTTCGATATTTTTTAACGAATTAAAATTGTTGGAAGTGTGTTAAAAATCCTCCGGTATAATTTGTTATATTATTTATAAAAAAAAATGTAGGTAATGCTTACAGCGATACAATACTAAAAAATAAATGGGTTTGTAGTTTTGCTATATAATTAACTCAAAAAAAAAGTAAGCTAAACGCTCTTTTTGTTTACGCAGTTATTTAAAATAATTTCATTTGAAAAATAATGGACACGCTTAAATATCAATTAAATATTGAGAGAAAAATTGTTTCACTCACCAATTTAGAAGTTCTCAGGAAAAATCTGTAACAAAAAAATAAATTATTAGTTACATTTTCAACACTAAAACAAATCTTGAAGTGCTCCGATTAACATAAAAATATGGCAGCAATGAACGTTCGTTAACGGTACCCTTTTATCCAAATGCACAACTGAAAACGGGACCGTTTTGTCGACAATTGCTACGTTTATGCGTGCCTTTAAAACGACTTATTTCATTATTAATTGTATTTGTTTTAAGCAGGCCATGAACCACGAAAACTAAGCCCAAATCCAAACCGCACTTAATTTATCGAACGCATATAAAAGAGACGCAGGAGTAACAAGTTTATTAATTTTAGTGGCCCTTTTTTCAATGCCATTCATGACAAATTTAAATTTCTAATTTTTTTATAGTTTTTATCATAGTACTGTAATTTGAATTATAATCTATTAACTTCGTTACAAGCTCGTTGTTTTCCTCAGAGTTCTGTACAAGAAAAGGGGCATTATATTATCGTCAAAAAAAAAATCAAAATGAATTAGTTTTACATGAAATATCTCCCATTGGAAAATAGTAGTGCCTCTGGCACTGGTACGATATCAAGGTCATAAGTGATAGCATGAAGAAAAACATGCTTATTACAGAACAGTAAAAACTACCTTGTATAAACAAATGAATATTATCAAATTCGTTTGACACAATTTTAATAGGTTGCCTACTTGACTTTTTTTATTTTTGTTTAGGGCGATTATTTGTCAGTCTTCTGGGATACCCAGGCACCTGTACTCGTGGGCACACATCTCACGCTTGCACCCTAGCCCTCACATGCTGGTTGGCAGGAGGAACAAGTGAATCCGGATGTGGTGCCAGCCCATGGCTCGTTGCTTGTTGTGTCGATAAATCAACACCAATTCAAGCAATTATTAAACATCAAGACTCTTTGGAAGAGTACGAATATTTAGGGGATGTTACTAATTCTCTAATAAATTACGAAAGTATTAAGTAATTACCTAAATATTTATCTTAAATTATGTTATTATAAATGTTTTTAAATTTTTTCTAGAATAAATAAGAAGCCGGTACTGCAAAGACGGGTGGATGCTGACACCAATACAAATGATATTTCAGCGGAATGTGGTGTTTCCGCCGATAGAATTTTATATAAACGTATAATCGGAGGAACTGAAGCCAGATTCGCACAATTTCCTTGGCAAGCACATATAAGGATTGCCGCCTACCAATGTGGGGGTGTTTTAGGTAAATCAATTCAAATTTCAAACACATCTGCTTTAGAAATGTAAATTTCATCCATAAACTAAACCATTTTATTAGTTTTTTTAAGCTTCTTACAATTTAATAACTTTTAAATCAGCTTAAAAGATTTTTTGGTTCCAGTTTCTCGTAATTTCGTGGCGACAGCCGCGCATTGCATAGTCAGAGCACGTCTCCCCGAAATAACCGTCCATTTAGGGGAATTAGACACCCAAGACACTGGACAAGTTTTAGAGCTAGCTCCAGCGGAGAGACACCGCGTCCGGAAAAGATTGGTGCACCCAATGTTCCGCTTTAGAGTGACGCAGCCTGATAGGTAAGCAATTAAAGTTGCGTTGGTGTAATGCGGGTTGCTAAATATATATTTTATTTTTTTTAGATACGATGTTGCTCTTTTGCAATTATTTTCTGCAGCGGGACGCATGTTTCACATTTCACCGGTTTGTTTACCATCTCCTGGGTTGAAATTACACGGACGCAGTGGTGTAGTTGCCGGGTGGGGCAAAGTTAGACCCTCCACCGATTTAACTGGAACTAATGTACTTAGAAGTGCTATAGTTCCAATTCTAGGTACTCAAATGATTTTTAGGGTGAAATTATAATTAAAAGTTTTCAATTTTAGATAGTGAGGAATGTATAGAATGGCATCAATCCCGTCATATTAACGTAGAATTACACGAGGATATGGTTTGTGCGGGTCATGCAGACGGCAGCCGTGATGCCTGCCTCGGAGACAGCGGTGGGCCTCTTATTGTATTAGAAAGAGGCCGTTGGACCCTCGTAGGTATAACTTCAGCAGGATTTGGTTGTGGAGAGCCTAGACAACCCGGAATTTATCATAATGTGGGGGTGACTACTGGCTGGATTAAAAGTATTATAATGAAAAATTAATTTGTACCAATTTTACCTCAATTATTTATTTAATAGATAATACTCTGTAATATATGATTATAATAAAAAAAAGAACAATGTATGATTTGAGCGGTGTAAATCTACCTCCTCGCAGCTTTCACCTCGCATTCTTGTTCATGACTTAGACCTTTCTTAAAGAAAGTATGCCAGAGACGCAAGTTAACCTTAACCTAGTGTTTGGACGGAAGAAACGTTATAAGAAGACGGAATAAGGATGAGAATTGTTTGAAAAATAAAAATTTGAAGCTTCCTTTATAGTATTAAGATTGTTTATCATCATAATACGGGAGGTTTAGAATTTTAAATTGTGTGATTATCTGACGGATGTGATAACGAAACGAGATTTGAATACTTGTAGTCCTTACACGATCAGGATTATTATTATATTTTTTAGAAATGTTTGGGCATCTCTGTTTTCGCGAATAGAGATTTTCGAATTCGCATTTATGTACACTTTCACTGATTTCGTTCGTGAAATGTTACTTTTTTTTTTGGCAACGCCCAAAAAATGGAGAAATTCATCCAAAAAAAAAAGGATCAGAAATTAATATACAAGATATATCAATAAAGACGTGTGCACTCAGTGGAAAATTACGACAGCTGGCTTTTTTTTAGCTAAAAGAAAGTACGTAACTGAGTTGCTGTGTTATGGTAGGTCATTTGTATTGTAAATTGAGCTTTAATATTAATATATTATGATGGTAATATAATTAATAACGCCTACTTGTACTTAAAATTCTCATAAAACAATACAAAAGCCATCAATTCAATTGTTTATTGTAAATAACCATTCATGGTACAACAATAAATGTTTTACCGCACTCGTATATCACTTTAGAGAATAAGAGAAAACACTTTTACCTTCTAAATTTCAATACATACATCTTTTACATACTAATGAACAAACAAACAAACAAACAAACATCTAGGAAGACATATTTTATATTCGAAACGTTGTCATGAGAGAGTGAAAATTGAGGTTCGTTGTTCATACGTACATTGGGATCTTCACGAAAAAATAAAAGAAATTCCAACAGGATAATTGCCAAGTAATTAATTAAAATTAAGCAACAGTAGTAGTGTGACGCGAGCAAAGAAATTGAAAACAATCGCTGATTGGGGATATCAGTAGAGAAGAGATTTTCCTGCTGTGAGTGTGTCTTCCACGGTCGGTTGCTAACAGATCGCCAGTGCGTCTCCCACGTGCTGTTTTAAATGTTACTGCTGGACTCAGTCATCTCTCAGATTCTCTTCATGGTGATGTCGTTTGTTTGAGCGATCAAAATGAAATTGCGATTGTTTTTGGCAGTGAGTTTTTGTGCTTTTGTGAAAAATGGTCAAAGTGACACAGAAAATTTTATTAATGGTGAGTCAAATAAAAACAGAAAAATTATTTTTATTGGGGAAATTATTTAATTTCAGATTTGGACGACTTCAACAGACCAAAAACAAGATTTTTCGACGAATTGGGCTGTAAGTAAAATTCTAAATAATTGGAATACTTCCTTGTTGCAACCTCCTTAGACTATAATAACACTAGACAATGATGTGTCGACACAATGTAAATTTCGTTATGCATAGAAATTATGAATAATAGAGACGACTGTCATTTCAACTAAATATACTAAACAGTACTTCTAGATTGATGGTACTTAATAAAATATTACTAATATGTGGTTGGCTTAAAAATATCGAAAGTGCGTAATGAGATCATTGAGATTACAGACTGCACAATGAATCCCTCGAAAAAACAATACTGCCCAACACTACAATTGTAGAGACATCGAACAACAGTCCAAACAATGAATTACCAGCGTTCCTTGCATTGAAAAAATTATGACGACTATTTTTATTAAAGACAAGTGCGTATTGAGCCTCTAAAAAATTATTCTTATGACGACACCTCATTAGTTTCTTCTTTTCGAACTGTAAACGTCATTTATGCGTGCACTTCCGGTTCAGTCGATTGTTATGGAAATAGTAGGCTATCATGCAGATGCTACAGCGGACGGAAATATCAAATTTCAATACTCTACGGCCAATCGTTTCGAATTTATGCGAAAAATTTGAAAAGACTGTCAAGTAAAGTGAACTTCCGGTTTAGTCGATTTCAATATAAGTTGGATATAAATATCTAGATGGTACAATCATTCTAAATACTGAATTCCAATATTTTACGCTCAGCCGTTTTGAATTTATGCGAAAAATTCAAAAAATGTTCTCGCAGAAAAAATTTGAAATACTCGGAAAATACTGAAATTTTCTATAAAATATTGCAATCCCTTGAGAAAATATATAATTCCTATGAAATACTCAAGAACTACCTGTATTATCTTTGAAGTACCACTAAAAATACCTGTAAGATAATTGTATTTGATGTAAAATATAAGTATGTCATACAAAATACAAGTATTTTCTGAAAAAATATTGGTATTATATGTGAAATAACTTTGGTGTACCAGTATTTCCTTTAAAATACCCCAAATATTTGTATTTTCTGTGAAATACTTGTATTTAAACATATAGGCTGGTACCACAAGCTCTGTTTTTGGCTATACTAGCAGTGTTATTTTAAGAAGAGTTTTAAGGCATTATAAATATTTTAAGCTATTTTAAAGGAAAATATTCAAATAAATTTTGTAGACATATGTGTTTTCCGTAATTTGTATCTGAAGATTATTTTCTAAAGTATTTGGGAAAATTCTAATTGCGTTAAAACACATCTTGACACAACGCTCTTAGTAGCGCCAAAAACAGAGCTCGTGGTACCAGCCATATTGTCCAAGAAATACTTAAAAACTACCTGTATTTTCTATAAATGTATCCAATTTGGTATTTTATAAATATTATAGTGAAATTTGTCTTGCAAACACAAGGAATAATAAGAAATTGTGAAAATTTTTCACAATTTGATTATTAATATCTTGAGGCCCGCATGTTAAAATTACAACAAACATGTCCTAAATTAATAATAAGGCCCTGTGGCATCATCTTCTATCAAACCCGCAGTTGATAACCGCCAATTTTCTAATAATTTCAACATCAATTATCAAATTCAGTATTAGGCCCCTGTAAATATGGAAGAATCCCTACGGCACTGGTATCAGAAAGCAGATTGGTCAATTGACCTGATTTAGAGTGAGATGGGAATACAGTAACACCTATGTTAATGAGGCAGTAATTACCCACAAATCAACAATACTAGCGCCACTTTCTATACGACCTATCAGCTGATCAATAAAATGATACTTTGTGATATTGGTGGAAGGTGAAAAAGATAATACTTTTCAATGTTAATTATTTTCACATGAGAATTGAAAGTATGTTTTTTCTTTTTTTTTGTTATTGTCATTTGTTTAATCGTTTGAAAGAGAAAATGAAGCAAGAAATAAAATGAATTAGGAACACATTTTAACCTATAAATCTTCCAATACACACAGCAATTGCAACTTTTAAATTATTCTTGTATAAAAACGTTGGAATATGATTTTTAGTCTCAGTATGCATTGACATTCAAATAGATGCGTTTGTGCCACAAGGTGAAATTATTCATAACAATCGAATAAAGGAAGGTAAAATTTTAAACCCAATAAATAAATTAGAAAAATTTCATGTAAATATTGTAAATAATTGGGTTAGAAGAACTCAACCTTTTTGATAATTTGATCATTCTCATTGTATCATCCCTTTGCAGTGTGTATACAAATAGTGCTAGTGGTTCCGCTATACGCTTTAAATAGCATCTAGCTCATCGCGGTAAAAGTGAAAGACAGTAGCCGCTTTCACTAAAACTACACGAACAAATTCTTCCAAAGACAAGCAAACGGTCGCTCGGTCTTTCGGTCGCCGGCCGTAAGCTTCTTCAATACATAGTTCGGCGAAGATTGCCGTACGGTTAACACCGAGACATGACGCGCCAGAGGATGGTGCTGGTGATGGTGATGGTGATTGTGTGTTTGGGTGCTTTTGGTGACGGAATTGTGGATGGACTTCCTAGTGAAAAACAAACGCAAGAATTGTTACTATTAGACGCCCTTGGGAAGCGATCTATTGCCCATCAGGATCACGAGACTTTTATGGATATGTTGGGGAGAAGTAAGAATTATTTCTAACTAAAATTGAATTTGCTACCCTACTAATTAATTAATATCAAATAATTAGGAGCTTCTTAGAAGTGTACCTGCATATTCGGAGCAATTTCCGCGTACTCTTTTTCCCAAGCCTTTTTTTTTGAATAAATTTACGTACGAATTTGTGTAAAATTACACTCAAAAAACGTAAATGGTATTGTACTTTGAATGGTAATATTTTTGAAATGTGAGAACTATCTCAGCAGGTCATTGTCAGGTCACATAAATTGTCATCCGGTGTCAGTTTATTACCAACTTACTAAATATTTCTCATTAGATTATTATATATTTTTTATAATTAAAGTATATACGCAAACTGTTTTCTATTTAAAATAAAAAGAAACTAGATATCTGTGCTAGCATTTTAAATATTCAATGACATAACGGAGCGTACTATAACAATAAGTCTTAACGGATTTTTTACTGAGCTAAAAACCATTTCATTTATATTATGCATAAATTTACAAGGGTGCCTTGTTGATGGAGTGCGAATCTAAATTATTTTCATTTGGTAATATCCATTTCAAGTATTCACACCAAATTTCAGTCATATTAGTTTATAAATCGGTGAGAAAAATCAGCAAGATGGGTCTCTTGATTGCTCACAATTCACCAAAAATGAAATGTATGTAAGACTAAAAAAACAGTCCGCAAACAATGAGTATAACCCTCGGGAGCGGTTCACCCACCTTCGTAATAATTACAAAGCATCATCAAAAATAGCAAAATATTTCTATAAATGTATGTTTTTAACATGAATATTTCAGTGCAGACATCCGCGTGTTGACAGTTGGTAAGCGTGTGTGGTCATAAAAATATTACCTGTTATTTCACTACAGACCTCCTGAACTCATTTAGTTTTTTTTTTTTATAATTTCCAGTGATTCCACAATCCTGCCGCTACAAGGGCTCAAAATACGAATGTGGATTGAGCATCAGTTGCGTTTTAGGGGGAGGACGACCCTTAGATTTATGTTCTGGTGGGATGATTTGGGCCTGTTGCGTAGACCGCGATACAAGGCCTTCTTCGACGCATCACACCCCTGATCAGGGATCTCTACACAATGCCAGTGAGTGTATTATTCCAAAAGAGTTTCTTTTAGGAAATCTATTGTAAAACATCAGACAGCACGACAAAATTTAGAAAGCCATGTCTTGTTTTGATAAGTGAAATTTAAGATCTAGTTTTCATTGGGAATTCAATTGAATTATTTAATCATCATTGCAGACTCAGATACATTCCATTTGATTGGTTACTACCCAGATGTCAATACTAATGTAGTAAGTGGTGGGGAGAGGCCATATCATCGTCCTCCTCCCCCACCACCTCTGCCGGTTGTTCCCCATCGACCTGATCCAATGCCGCCCAACAAGTTTAGGGGTATTTTGTCAACAAACAGCATTTTTTAATTTTCCTTCTGTACTACACAATTTTTCTTCAACTTGGTAGGCACTATAGTGAATGACGTTCAAGTAGATACTTTATTCTGCAACGCACACAAAGTATCTCAAATTATTCTTCAGTAGATAGAGCACCAAAATGTAGTTTTTTCTTTACAGGTTTTAATCTAGAAAAGTATTATTTTTGGAATATGTAAAACTAATTTTTATCAAATATTTAAATTTTACATGAAATATAAATATGTATTTTACACGTAATATACATCTTACAAAAAAATACCGGTATTTTATAGTAAATTTAGGTATTTCACGTAAAATACAAGTATTTTACAAGAAAAAAGAAGCATTTTTGTACAAACTGTTATTTCTAGAGAAAATACAGTTATAAGATTAAAGGTGTTATTGTATATAAGAAATGGATTTTAATTTGAACAACAATCGTAAGGCAAGTCTGTAAAATCGACTTAAAGCTTTTTGTAAAAAATTGTTCCAAATTACACAATAAATTGACAAGTTTACCTGAATATGCTTTACTTTTGGACTCATGTAGATCGTCTGCCAATTAATTTTCAGTCGATTGTGCAAACTTGTTTTACGTTTGAAAAAATTGGCAGAGTGTAAAAAGTTATTTGAAGAAGTTATTTTTTGCTGCTAATTTAAATTTCATCCTTCTTCCCCCATCTATATAATAGGAAGAGTAATATAATCATGTTTTTTTTGTCAGTTTTAAACTCTATTGAACCAAAAACATAATTTAAAAAAAAAAGACGATGTCATTTTGACAACTACAGCTGTAACTTTGAAAATGACAGCTGTCACTTTGAAATCTAAATTTATGAAATAGCGATGAAAGTGGCCATGAAATTCATGGTCGTGGAAGTACTGTGTGACCACAATAAATTTTTTAATATGCATTAATACCTAGCGGGGATTTCTAAATGCTTACAGTTGCAAGTATGGCAGCCTATAAAAAAATTGTTTCATTTTTATAAATACAGGCATCAAAAGATCAGATCGATTATTTTTCGCAGCTATAATAAAAAAAAAAAAGACAATTCAAATAATTGGAATTTCATTTGGATTCTTGTTGAGATAATGTCGTAATTTTACAAAATCAAGGTTGTGCTACTTTACGGTACCTGCTTCAGTCACTTTTTTGTCAATTATAAATAGTTACATAATATTCCAAAAATAATACTTTTAGTTGTTATTTCGTTAATAAATCAGTGATGATTTGCAGGTTGCGGAGAATTGTATACTCGGAGTAACCGAATAGTAGGCGGCCATAGTACAGGCTTCGGGTCGCATCCATGGCAAGCTGCGCTCATAAAAACAGGCTTTCTAAGTAAAAAATTAGCGTGCGGTGGTGCGCTTTTAAACGAACGGTGGGTAGTAACCGCAGCCCATTGCGTTGCCACGTAAGTATAATTAAAAAAATATGTAATTGAGCATTAGCTGATGATGTTGTTTTAGCACAGCAAATAGTAATTTAAAAGTACGTCTGGGAGAGTGGGACGTACGAGATACTGACGAACGATTAGGACATGAGGAGTATTCAGTGGAACGAAAGGAAGTGCATCCAGCTTATTCCCCAACCGATTTTAGAAACGATGTTGCGTTAGTTAAATTGGATCGGAACGTCCGGTTTAAGCAACATATTGTTCCAGTTTGTTTGCCACCATTACAAACAAAATTAGTTGGGAAAATGGCGACGGTTGCGGGGTGGGGGCGAACACGTCATGGGCAGGCAACCGTCCCAGCTGTCTTACAAGAAGTAGACGTCGAAGTTATTCCAAATGAGCGCTGTCAGCGCTGGTTTAGAGCAGCGGGACGCAGAGAAACTATTCATGACGTATTTTTGTGTGCCGGTTATAAAGAGGTAAAACAATTGAATTTATTTATTTGATATGATATAGATTTTGGTTGTTGGTTGTGGTTTTTAGGGTGGAAGAGATTCTTGCCAAGGCGATTCAGGAGGGCCCCTTACGATGGCAATAGAAGGCCGCCGAACGTTAATCGGACTTGTTTCATGGGGCATTGGTTGTGGACGTGAACATTTACCAGGAGTTTACACCAATATACAAAAATTTGTACCGTGGATTGATACTGTTATGGGTTGAACAATAAATGAATGATAAAATGGCGAGCAAATAGCGCAGGCGCATTGTAAATGACGTTGATGAATCTGTGAGATTAAATTATTTATTTATGACAGATGTATTTATTGTAAATACAGTTAAAGTGTGTTAGGTTTAGTTATTTTTTTTATATTAACCAGTTTGAGAATAAATGAATTATTAAAATATTTTTTATATTGGCAACCAGCGTATCGTGAATGCGTTGCATGTTGCAGTGCCCCTACTAACGGTGAAATTTCACCTGAAACCTGTCTTATCATCCACTCCCAGTGCAGAGATACCGCAAAGGCCTCCGGTGGGAGGTTCAACGACCTTCCTTGTACCAAACAGCCATCACCATCGTCGCTTCTCAAGTTGCTTCAGTTGTTCGTGGACGCGCCAACACGATACATCAAAAACAATTGAACAACGCGTTATTGCGCACACTCGCAACAAATAAGCGCGCGAAAACATAAGTGTTGAAATGTACCGAATTTAGTGTTGTTATAGTTATGTTATTGTGATTTTGTTTTTTATTTTAATTATTTATTATTTTATTTCTAGTCTTTTAAGGTGAGTGAAATTATTAATTGATTGGTTATTAACTGTACTGCTTGCTGTATGCATAATTACTGATCTCACTAAGATCAGTTATACGGAAACTGAGTGCTAAATACTTAATAAAATAGACTGTCAAAAAATAAACAAACGTTTTGCTAACGGTATCACATGTATGTCCGTCTGTAATTATATGTAATGAACAATTTACAGTCGCATTTAAAACTGGACTTGACGAACAATTAGACATTTAGTTATTATTACTAGAGTTGGGAGCAATATTAAATGCTACAGGTGGCTAAATAACTCACCGATTGAAGAATTTCAAGTAAAATTGATTGTTGAAACAATAATTGTTACCAAGGTAATTGAGCTACGCTTAGGATAA
The DNA here is from genome assembly GCA_963989225.1 of Dromius quadrimaculatus. Taxonomy (NCBI): domain Eukaryota; kingdom Metazoa; phylum Arthropoda; class Insecta; order Coleoptera; family Carabidae; genus Dromius; species Dromius quadrimaculatus. The sequence goes on from OZ022332.1 coordinate 158,938, forward strand.
ACCAAAGACTATGCAACTGGGCCTAACAGATTTTTATTATATCATTTAACCCTAAATACCATTAAGATGGAAGATAGAGGATTTTATAAATGTTTAAATGATTATTATTTTAGAGAATACAGGCTTCCAAAGTTTGAACATCGAGAAAAATGTAGTTCTGCGTCTATTTCTATTAAAATAACTAAATAAATTGACTGCTCAATATTTTGTAAAATTTTTCATTAAAAGTGGAGTCAAAAAAAGCATAAAAATTGCCGGAAATCTCATAATGTAGCACCAGAAAACAAAAAAATAAAAGCAGGACGGTGGTCTTAACCGGTCAATGACCTTTTTAACTACCTGTGTTTAAGTTGCAGAATTAAAATTTTAGGAGATTTTAAAATAAAATAAAAATTCAGTGCATTTTTGTTGATCAGACAAACAAAAAAATAAAAGTATCTATTCATTCTTAGAATTGATTCATTTGGACCGCTTCTTAGAAGAATACATATGAAAATTCATTAATATTCATCTGATTTTTTGTTCGGTTTCTTTGTTATTTCAAAGCAGGGCCGCGTCTAAACTGCGACTGTAGGTAGATTCTTCAAGATAAGCCCTTCATTTTACGTTGGCTGATACGAATTTGATTTTTGTTTGACTTTCAGCTTCCTCATAATTTTTGTTAGCACACTGTAATTTGATTTAGTGGAGCTCTATATGAAAAATGAAAATAACGCCTGACAGTATTTTGTATAGTTACATCCATCAACATGTGTTTGAATAATTTCAGTTAAATTTATTGAATATAACTTTTTTTAAATGTCTCACTTTCACTTGACAAAAGATAATATAAAAATATGTGGGTGCTATTGTTCAGTAACATAATTTTTTTATCGATATATGAAAGCTAAAACATCATTTTAAACTTGAAGGACTATTACAAAAATGTAAAGAATTGATTCAATAAATAACAATAAAACAAATGAGAAAACATTGTTGGACAACTGGCCTACAAATATTAAAAATTGGATCTAAGAAACACGCCTTCCCATTTTAAATACTTCCAACGCATTAAACAGAACCCATAATTATCCTTGAAGAACATCGTATTACTTAGAAAATAAACAAATACTTTAAGGCTCAGTTGTACAGTCTCTGATTTACCCTAACCCTTGCTCAATTATCTAGGTGATGATTGTTGAAACAATTTGTTACTAAGGTAACTAGACCTCAAATCGTCCGCATGTTTATCATATTAATTAAATTTGAAATCTCAAGATGCTATGGAAAAGTGACAAGGAACAATATAACATTAGATTTGCGTCTAATGCGTGACATTTCTTTATTTTTTGTGAAAATGTTTAGTTTCGCAACTTTTGGTTTCATTTACATGTTGACATCATATTCTCTATTGTTATAGTCTATCTATTTTTTGTCTATGCTTTAACGTAAAATCTTGTATAATTCATTCTGCTTCTTAAATAAGGAACTAACTATAGAATAATAAATTCTACAACATCTTTACCGAAAATTACAACTCAACAAAAGTAGAAGAGTTATTCCCACGAATCGTTAATATTCTACTCTTGAAAGAGAAATACTGGATTCACTACTTTTATTCTCGTATTTTTCCTTCTTCTATTTCATTTTAAAATATGTACTTGAAATTGTTTATAGTCATTTAAAAATATTCACATCGAATTTCAGATATATTGGTTTATTACTCTAATGAGAAAAGTTCATAAGACGACTAAAAAATAAATCATGTGACAAAACTAGACCAATTCTGTTATTTTGAACAAATTAGATCAGCATTGTACAAAGTATATGCCACAAAAAATTTTATTCAAGCAATTTGATAATTAGTTATGTGCTCAAAATAGAATACAGAAAATGGGGCACTCTTTATTTCAGCCGTAATTAAGCGGAAATATATCTAAAATACTGACGCTAATTGGAGACAATTTCATTTTTCCCCGTAATCTCAATAATATGAAAAATAAACCATGGGAAAAAAATTATAAAATAATTTTTATTGTTCTAAAATGGTAAGTAAGAAACGCCCAGAAAATTCGAGACTACCACACAACAATCAGTTGCTAATCAACAGCGCGATAATCAAGAAAAACAATTTAATAAAACAAACGAGCATCAACGGACAGGGTATAAAAAGACGTGCCTTATGTACAGCAATTGACAATCAGTCAACAATCGTTGTGTACAACAATCAATCAAAAAAGCTGAGTAGCTGACCACGTTAAAAGGCAGGTATAAAAGAGGGTGACTTGCCCGCAAACAATTGACAATCAAGACAAGCAGGAATTTTTAATAATATTTAAATAGTAACTTTCCAGGAAATATTTCATGTACTACTAACATGATTTTATTTTAAAAACAATGAAACAACATTTGAACAATTGCTGCAGCGAAGCATAACATTTATCATTCATATCTTGACAGCTTAACAGCGTAATTTTGAAAAAAAAGACTCACTTCCGTATATGTTATTACAGAGTCATCTAGCGGGCAAACCAAATGAATTTCTAAAATAATAATTAAAAAAAAAAAACATAAACAATCACAACCACAACAATTCATTTGTCTTCTCCCATAACCAATCAGAACCTAAACAAAGCTCAATCGTATCCTTGAGACATAGAAACAAGTTGTTAGATGACGATGTCTTTGGCGACCTTTGAATGTCACGATCGTGTCACCCGTGGATGGAGAGTTCTTGTGCAGAAGTTCGCTATTAAAGCCGTATGTTCGTTCGTCGACACCGGAAGTCACTGAACCCGTCATGGCCGGTACGTTGGCCCAAGAAATGAACCTACTATAGTAAAGTTAGAAAGCCCCTTTTTATCAAATATAAATTATTACCAACTGTCAAATCATTTTTTAACTGAATACACTCCTGTAATTATTCAATTAACATATTCTACTACTAATTAATAGCGACATGAAACGTTGCCATACTATTTTATGACAAATGAAAGGCGAAAAACAAGATCTAATTGCAAATAAAATGACAACTAAAATGCAAATATAATCAAATGTTCATTATTTATTGACTTTTCTCTTTTATTTTAGATGCTGCCAACAACATTAGTATTTACAGCGGCTGTATTAATGCTTTTTCTTGTCCAATGCTCAAGTTCGCCGATTTACACAATGCAACCAGCATACATCACAGCAAATATCGGTAAGTTACCACACTTTTCCATTTCCTATACAACCTACGATATTTATGGCCTTCAATTCAAGAAAATGTCTGGAGCTGCTATGCTACTTAAAATTATTTATTTATCAAAGTTAATGCGCCACTATCCCTTGGGGCACATTTGATCTTGTACAGAATACCAAATGTGTACGCTTTAAGCAAATAATTTAAAAGTAAAAAAAAAAAAAAAAAACTATTTTGTGTAACCTTTAAAGCTGCAATCTCACGGCTACGGCTCTGCTCCAATCAACTTCATATCTTTGAACAGCACCACGCTTTTATTTTAACACTATTGTACTTAAAATGTACATGATTAGCAACTAGTATTCGCGATTTACTTTTAAAAGCACTACAAAACACTTTTGACACAAGTAAGACTCCATATTGAATTTAAATAATTTTTGTTTCTCATGTGTACTTCTAATAAACTTTACCAAACATAATAATCACCTTCTAACAGTCGTTATTTTACGCAAAATTATTACAACAACATTTAAATAGCTTTTTAGTAAAGTTTTTCTTACTTTTACAACAATTAAATACGTATTATCAACGATAATAATGAACAACAATGCACTCGTGACAGCCTCTCGCTGTTCCTTGTAAACAAAACAAATGCACGTGTGAAGCGGAAACCCGGACGACAAGCGCGCCAATTTAAATGCCAAAATTAAAACATTTTCATCAATAATATCATAAAAATTGATCATATTTGATTCATACAATCTTAAATATGTATTACTGGCGACATAATTAATGCACTAATGGCTTTAAACGCCACAAATTTAAATATTTTAATTAATTAAATCATTTGATAGGAAATTTTATGTAAAAAAATATTTTACTTAATTTATATTATTTCAAATAAGCAACAATTTTTGACAGTCACTAGTAAATATTTCAACAATATAGTCGTAAGTACGTGTTTTAAAAGAAGAATTATTTTCAAATATAAAAAATCAAATATGAGCTCTGGTTTAACAATAATAAATTCCTGACAGATGATTCTGCATGTGAAAGTAGATTTTTATTACGGTACAACAATATTTGTCACTTGTTTTGGGTGTGTTTATGAGTGACCGACTTTTGTCATCGAGTAGGCGTCCTATAGGATTTGTTTTACGAATAATCGAAGATATTTATGAGCTGCACGGGTCACCAGCAGTCAATTTCATATTTTTTCATTTGAAAACAATGCTACAATTTCTCAGTAAATTTAAATTATCAGAAATGACACTGTCGCTAGGGAATTCCGCATAGTGACATACATAGCCGCCTTTGTGCGTGGTCACATATGACCCGGTTAATAAAAGTGTTACCGGAATAAAGTCACCAATTTAACAGGAATTTTGAAATATTTTTCAATTGTTTCTTAAAGATGCACGAGTGGCAAACCGAATTTTCTTTGGAAAAAATCACCTAAATATCTCCTGCCATTTCTTTTATGTTTTTCACCTAGTGCTACTAGATCAAATCCACGTTGTTGGTGTTGTGATGTAACGGTGAAACATTCTTGGCTAAACAGCTGACCGTCGGCCGCGGTGGGTACGTCATGACGTCACTTGGGTACCGTTAGCATGGCCCAGTGTTCCACGTTGCGCATGCGTACAACTATGACCTCGGCACTGACCTACTGACAATATACACGCACTGGAAAACGCACGATTTGTAAAGGGACAAGTTCATTGGTGAAGGTCCCCAAATTACCATTCGAATCAATTGTTTTCATTATTTTCGAGCACAAAACAAACAACACTTTTTAAACAATTTTATTGATAACGGTACGTATTTTTTTTTTTTTTGGAACTGTTCCCTTCTATTTTGGCCATTTTTTGACCACATTATTAATAAAGGAACCGAAAAACAAAAATGCCTATTGAAACTTCACACGTATGTAGTTCAAAAAATTGCCGCAAAGAGACAGCACCTGTCAGTAAGAATAATTGATGAAGAAAGTATTCTAAAAGAATTAATTAGCAATTTTCTCGAATACTAAAGTCTTCAGGGACAAATATTTTAAATAAAAGTTGCATAATTTTCAACGCCCTACAATATTTATTTGAAAGAATTTTCTCTAAAGCTTCTACTATCCTTAATTTGAGAATTGGAAGAAAATTCTATTTACCTTTTTGATAATTGATTTAAATATATGATATAATTAAATTCTCAAAAACACTTGAAATTGCTCTTGATGATATTTTTAGATTTTTTAAACACACAAAATTCATCGTTTTGTGATGTGAAATAATAAGAGCAATTTTAAAATTAATTTCAATAACATGTAATAATTGAATTTTTCGAGTTCTCCATTCATCCTTTTTCTCTCATTATGCATTTCCTCTGTAGCATTATTCAGAATTTACTATTCAAGAACTTATTCTCAAGTTGGCTTTGCAGCATGCGATGCGTTAATAAATTAATTAAGTGGTTGCTATGCAACTGGGAAACAGAAGCCAGTAGCAATTCTCTTCAAAGCAAATGTTTTCAGCTAACTTCATTAGCAAGTGCTGCATCTAAATTTAGTCAAATTGTCTTTTGCATTTGAAATACTTATAAATATGCCTTAATTATAGTATTTTAGGAACTAAAATTGTGTTTTCGTATAGATTTTGATTCATACTCACAGAATTCAAATATTTCTCACCGTTTAGATTGGCAAGGGCCTCATTTGGAACCTAAATATGCATCAAGGGTTCAACTAGGAGGTAGAGATATTCCTCTTTTTTGTCAAAATAAACTTCCCACACTAGAATCAGGATTGGAAAACTGTAACAAACCCAATATATTATTAAAAATAAATCAAATTACAGTATTAAAAATTAATAAGAGCTCAAATATTTCTAGTATTTTCCAAAAAATTAGTTTTAATAACATTTTTTTTTTTTTGTTTTTTGTTGCAGGAGCATCATCAGGTCGTAATATTAGACACCTTCCGTGCGTTTCCCGTCGGTCAGGATCAACCGGAACTTGTATGTTCGCCATCGATTGTTTAAAAGCAAACGGAACTCATTTGGGAACATGCATTGACCGTTTTTATTTCGGTTCTTGTTGCCACATTGAAATAGCGACCGATGTATCGGACAACATCATCATAGATACAGCCCTCATTCCTGTAAGACAACCACCGAACCGATTATCCACCATAAGCACCACCGAAAAGGCGAATATCACCACCACAATGATGACTAGTTCTTCTAGTTTAAAACCTGTGATTATTACTAGTACCACCACTAATAGCAGTACTCAAAATGTAATTAAAGTGGCAGCTACAACTGAATCATACAAAATATCAACATTTCAGTCAGTTGAAACCGCAACGTCATCAGAAATCACAACTAATAAAAATAAATTGACCACTAAACCGGTAAAACCAATTAAACCAGTAACTACTACCACTAAAAGACCGCCACGACCTTCATCAAAACCAATATCAACCAATAAACCAATAAAAACGACTACTAGGCCATCAAGCAAACCTATAATTAAACCTACAACTAAACCTATAAGTAAACCAACAAGTAAACCTACAACTAAATTTACAACAAAACCTACAACAAAACCTACAAGTAAACCTACTGCAAGTAAGCCAGTGACGTCTAAACCATCAGTTAAACCAATAAAACCAACAATTGTTACTTCAACCAGACCAGTAAGCAGTAATAAACCAATAAAGACTACTACACAAAAAATTAGTTCAAGCACAAAATTGACTTCCGAAACAAGAACTACTCCTTTAATAACTAAAATTACCACAAAAATATCAACAACAAATACAACTCCATCACCTTTAACAACTTTAACAACAATAAAAAAAGCTACAACAATTATTTCAAACGAAATATTAGCAACATCTAAAGCGCCTTCATTTGAAACAATAAATGGTAACACGGCAACAAATGAAATTGAATCGGTACCTGAGAAAAAACCGGTCGTTACTATAACAACAGAACAACCGACTTCTCAACTACCTTCTTTGATCACGTGGACTATGCCTAACAGCGAAGAAACAACAAAAGAAAGTGTCAATAATACAGCAGGTTAATTTTGCTCTGAATACAGAAATATTTTTAGTAATTAATGAAATAATTTCAGAAACAGAAGACGAATGGACTCCCATAACACCACCAGATGGTTGGGTTCTACTTCCTAGTGTTTCCACCACACTACAAACAACTGATTCCTCTCCTATTTCCTCCACAATTTCCGTTTCATCTTTATTAGAAACATCTTCAATTTCTACTAGCACAGAACGAGTTCCTTCCACGGCAACTACAATTTTAGGTGAAACTGTCACAAGTGAAGATATAGTAACAACAGAAGCTGTTACTATGGAACTGATATCTTTGTTGAATACTACTGAAGAAGCTAGTAACACGACCGAAAAAGCTGATGTAACGACGCAAGGAGCGGCTCCAACAACAACAACAACAACAGCTGGAATTAATATGACCGATTATACCGAAGGTAATTATTTTTTCCTAAAAATATTATCGTGAAAAGCTCATATCTCCTAAAATATAATACCTACCACTTATTATGAAATCCTTCAACTTGAATACGGCAACTCAAAGAATAAAAATTAGGTAAAATTCCACACTTTGTAAGCCTTCTCAAAATAATACAATGATAAAACGGGAACCTAAAATAAAAAAGTTGTTTAGTACCATGTATTATAGCACTAGTTTTAACTTTGACAACTTATATCTCCTGAAATAATAATTAATATGATTCTCACTACCATATGTATGGATAAACATTCGTGAAAAACTATTTCTCAAATTGTTATTATTCCTGAACTTTGATCAGTCAGAGTTGAAACTGATTTTACAATGAACTAGGCAACATAAGTTTTCTAATAATTTTTGATTTACCATTCTACGATTATTAAATTCAAATAACTGTATGAGATTTGAATGTGACAGATTTTCTTGTGACATTCCGCTCCCAATATCGGCTGGGTTAACAATAGAAGACATTTTGTTAGTTTAATTGTCTGTTATCATTATTATTTACTTGATTTTTATATTTAAAATATTGAAAAGTATGGTTATTTTCAATTATCTGACATTTGTATCAATTGACATTTATTGTTCTTTATGTCACATTTCAATAAGGACTAAAATCGCGCATCAAAAAAGTCATTGAGTATACCCCGCATGGACAGTACAACTGCAATTAATAATGCGAACACGCGACACTAGCGACACCTTATGATGAGTAGCAAAATCAATTGTTGTTCACTATTACTAACTATGAATGCGAGTCCATAAATTAGATCTATCTGTGGATATTCTGACAGTTATTTGACATAACGTTATGAAAATGTTGTTAATTTAATTGTATAGGCTCCGTGCATGAAGTCTACTAGCGCCTCTAGTGGGCAATGGAGAACGATTGAACTCCATTTTATCATTGTTTCATACCTATAATTTTTTAAATGTACTAATATTATTTAATCCAGCTGTGTGCGTATAATATAACTTGCATAGCATAAAAGGTACGTTGAAATTATTTATTCTGAGTATTTTTTTCTTCAATTATAATGTACCTATTATAGAGAAAACGTCTTAATCCGTCCAAATTGACAGGATAACCTCAAATTATGACGCCATGATCTTGCAGATCGGGTTTGTATTTATCAAACACTGTACCCCTTTTACCGAGGAAGCATTGAAAAAAAGCGTGAAATTAGTTTTGCCATATATTAAACATGTTGAAGAATATGTTGCTGACAATATTAACAACAAAATTATTGCGAAGTGCATCTGACAAACTTCTATCACTGAAACATCTTACAAATTAGAGATAGAGGTAAATTCATGAATCCCAAATCGATGATGAATATTTCTAATTTCACAATTGAATTACAAACATATTTGCCATATAGATTAATGATGAAAGACAGACAATACTCTATTTACCGCTTTGATTCACTTCACTCGTTTTTTTATGTTATAACTGGATACATACAATCTATGAAACTATATTTCACTTGAATCATCCTTAACACAACAGCCTGGAACAGAACAAACGTTTTCCCGTGTTTTATATGCAATTATTTTCACTTTTAAACTGCAATGCTCAATGACAGCTCATTGACGTATTCTGAGAAATGGAGTTCAATGGTTACAATGGTACTCACCATGAGCGCTCGCATCGATATTTGTTCAAACTCCGCCCCCTTGCACATAGCACATACTGTTTTATAAGTTTATTTACGTTAAAAACAGTTGTGGTTGGTCGTAATGCAAATCAATTTTATCACTATAAGTAAATTCGAGGAGTTTAAATGTTAAAATTTGTGTATATCAATTTTTTATTGATTCAGTACGAAGAGATTGGAAGAAAGAAAAGATAATAAATCATTTGATGTGATAAAAATATGAAAAGCTGAAAAATTGTACATAATTAAAATAATAGTGAATCAATTTTTATCCGTGCTTTACATATTCACGGATTTACGTGTTTCTTAATTTTTCATTGCAATTGATAAATGAATCCTTTGAAGATTTTGATGCATGAATAATACCTCCAAGAAATAGAAAATCAATTGGATAAAACAGCAAAAAATATCGATAGCATAGATGTACCGTGGGCAGACTTAGAAGTTAATCATTATATTATGCTTTTCATTGATTACAAATATATGGGGGCGAATCCGCGGGTAACTACTATTTATATTATAAAATCAGTTTCAACCCTTTGATTACAGTAGCATAAATTGTATTTTGTTATGATTTATGCAATCCACTTGACATGAAAGCCATGCTGGTGAACAGCACTCAGTTCTTTTTTTACTACCTGACAATTATTTGTAAAGAACAATTAGTTAGCAACCTTGTGAAACTGGTATTTAATTTTCAAGTACGAGGCTGTTGTTGACAGCCTCATCATTAAAATCCATTGTCTATTGTTAGAACGATAACTTTGAATTCAAAACAAATTATTTCTCCCAGTTTTGGTTTTGAAAATAAAATGAGTCAAGAGTTGGTAAAATCAAGTGTTCAGAGACGCGGTTTCTGAACCCAATTTCAAGGTAAGCATATAAGCACCACGCATGACCTCGGAAACAACAAAATGAAAAATAAAATCATCAGAAATATTCAACAGTCTGTCAGTGTCAAGTTGAACATTCAAGTAACGAAAGTAAAATTATTGTTTGTGAATGATGATTTTTAAAGAGAAAATATGAATAAAATCTTGTTTTTATTATTAATAAATGTTACTAATGGAACTTTACCGGAAACAGTTTGCGGACGTCGTATGTTCCCGGAGCCACGAATTGTGGGTGGAGAAAAAGCTACTTTTGGTCGCTGGCCCTGGCAGATTTCCTTACGACAATGGAAAACATCAATGTATCTGCATAAATGTGGCGCCGCTTTGCTCAACGAAAATTGGGCCATTACTGCTGCCCATTGTGTCGACAAGTAAGTAACAAACAATTCAAAATATTTTGAAGCAAATATATTTTATTTATTGATTTATAGTGTGCCTCCAAGTGATCTTTTACTTCGATTGGGCGAACACGATTTATCTACCGATGCAGAGCCCTACATTCATCAAGAAAGAAGAGTTCAAATAGTAGCTTCACACCCCCAATTCGATCCAAGAACTTTTGAATACGATTTGGCTTTGTTACGCTTTTATGAACCGGTGCCGTTTCAACCAAATATCATTCCCGTTTGCGTCCCGCAAACTGATGAAACTTTTGTTGGAAGAAATGCCTTTGTTACTGGATGGGGCAGATTATATGAAGGTAATTTAGCAAACGAAATGCGAACTAGTTTAATTTTTTTTATTTATCAGATGGGCCTCTTCCAAGTATCCTACAAGAAGTAACAGTTCCAGTAATCAACAACACCGTCTGCGAAGCCATGTACAGAAACGCAGGATACATCGAACACATTCCGAACATTTTTATTTGCGCAGGGTGGAAACACGGCGGTTTCGACTCTTGTGAAGGCGACAGCGGTGGCCCAATGGTCATACAACGAACAGATAAACGATTTATTTTAGCAGGAATAATTTCATGGGGCATTGGATGCGCGGAACCCAATCAGCCTGGAGTTTACACGAGGATTAGTGAATTTAGAGATTGGATTAGTCAAATATTGCAGTTTTAAATTTAAAACAAAAATTAACAGAATTTGGTGATATATTTATTTCACTTTTTTTATAAGAATTAAAGTGACAACTTATTATAAATGGACGCTAATCAGTGCAATCAATAATTTAAAATAGTTAATAATATCATATTTATATTACAACGAAACAGCGTGACTTTAGATGCTAGAATTAATTTATTAAGTAGATTGTTAAATATTTTATGCCATTGTAAATATACAGGTGATGTAGTCTCGTTTTGTAAAAATTAAATTATATTTATTTAATTTTACTGTCCTGTTTTTTAAAATAATTCAAATCTTCCAACAAAATAAATGGCAGGAAACGTATGAAAGTTGGGTGTGCCCCTTGTTTAATTATTTCACCTCCTGCACTGCATCACCGCATTCTGAGATCATTATGCGATGCCCTACATTCTTTTATTAAATCATTTTTATTATTATGATTAGAAAGATGTGTCTTGATAATAATTGAGATATAACAAGATATAATTTTATATTTGAATGAACATTAAGGTAAAGAAAGATGTTCCAGATTTATAAAATCAATGAAAGATCAGTTATTAACATCTCATATTTCTAATTTAGAACAAACCACTTGTTCATTAGTTAATATCTTTAACAATTTCTATTGTGCAGACTTTTGTATTAAACCAACATAACTTTGATGTCAATCGGGTTGCATAGCTCAAAAAATACAATTTTCAGCCAAATCTAATGATTTTTCCTACAAATTTTGGTTCAATATTAAAAAATAATTCTTTAGCTTTATTTTCTGCAATTATTTCAGAGTCAAATAGGAGTAATGTAAGAATAGGATAATCAGACTTTAATGAGTGATCAGAACATAGTGCTTCAACGTTGATGACAATCGGGTTGCATAGCTCAAAGAATACAATTTTCAACTTTTTCTTTCAGTGTTATTATTTTTGAGGATTGAAACTAGTTTTAGTTTTATAATAAATGTTATTAAATAAGCGTTTGCTTTATTATTGTATCATTATTAGATTAAGAGATATTGACTCCTAAAATATATCGTTTAATTTTCAATTTTTCAACTAATATTTTTGAGAGTTGGAAGACAAAAGATTGGAACTAGTACTATCACTATATTTATGGCTGAAATACTTGCGACAATCAAATAATAGACGCCAAAGAATCATATTTTAATATTAAACCAAAATTTTGTGCAAAACTTTCCAAATTTGTCACTAAAACATTATTATTATAAAGTGTACGATGATTGAAATCAAAAACAAAAATTTAGGAGATATTGGCCTGATTGCATGAATGTGCATTAACTAAAGAGTTCTTCAAAAATTAACAATATCAAATCGAATATATTCATCAAATCAGTTGATTAGCATTGCTGTCAAAAATTCGATTTGATATTGTTCATTTTTGAAGAACTCTTTAGTTAATGCACATTCATGCAATCAGACAATTGATTCTTAATTTAATATTTATTTTACATGGTCAATAACTGATGAACTAACACGCTTAAGTATTCTTTGAGGTTGATTTCACTTAAATCAAGTATGTGTAAATAATTTATGCCACCAATTGCTCAGATACGCACTAATAACGACATGTTTTTGTAATTCCATCTTACAGCTGACATCCGCCAGACTTGCAAAATTTTATTTAGATGTCAACAAAGTACGGAGCACCAAAAGTAATTTTTATTAATTTAAATGGAGCATACAACAACAGCCATTCACCAATTAAATGAAAAATTATTATTCATAAAAGGTTATAATGAGGCTTTTATGTCACGGATTCTCTTTGCAATCTCTCGTCCTTTGATTACCACTTTCATAAACAGATGACTGACGGAAGGATTTGTTTGCTGTTTTATGGCACAATTTTCTAATATTTTAATTGTTTGTCAATAGAAGAGCATTTTTACCGTAAAGAGAAAATTCTATTATTTTTATAGTCTATTGTTGCCATTATTTCATATTTTGACGAATTTGGACCAAAATAAAAAGACGACAAGATAATTTGTTTGAATAAAAGAAAGCAGAATTCACTTGAAGTGAATTTTACCGGCTGTCAACTGTCACTTAATAGCACAAAAAAACTGTACAATTTATTCAACAATATAGAAATTATAATTTGTTGGGAATTGGTATGAAAAGTAAAATAGGTGACCCGCACAACATGAACGAAACTCTTAAAGCCTAATATCAACACGACTTGATATTTTTAAATTTGAAGTATTAAAATAATGAATTAATTGTTAAAATTACCAGATTAGCAATAATTTCAATTAAAATCTCAGTGAAATCATTTAACAAGACGTTTAACCTAAATCTGATTGAATCAACCTCAATCGTCTTTAGATAATTATTAATTTTATTACATTGCGAATGCTTGTAGATTCAATAACATTAATTATTATTAAATGTTCATACTATCACCTACTTCCAATATTAGAGAAAGAGAGTTTGTGTTCTGATCGCTCGTTGAAGTCTAATTGTACTTACATTATATTTATTGCAATTTGTGGTTGAAATAATTGCAGCAATTTATTGTGTTTTACATCAAATTATATTTTAATGTTAAACCAAAATTTTAGGCAAAACTCGCTCAAATTTGTCACTAAAACATTATTATTATAAAGTATTAAACAATTGTGTTCAAAAACAAAGATAAGTAGGCACGGGTAGGTGGAAAACAAAAAAGGGTTAATTTCATAACCAGGAGGCGTATTTCTGAGCTCTATTTGATTATATAGCTATTTTAATTTTTTGATTAATTTACTCATCTGAATTGATTAAAAATAAGTAATGATTTTAGTTTCCTGTATCAATCACGCAATCTGGCGGCCTTCGTAGTCTTCGGCGACGGAGGATCGGCGCGTGCTTGACGTACGTACTACCGCTAGGCTGTCCCAGTGACCCAAAAATGCTGTTTGCTGCTCTGCTAGCCGAGAACTTAAGAAATGGCTTACCACGAACCTCAGTCACTGTCCGGTCTCGAACTAACACACAACTAAATCTCAACAAAAAGACAACGCAAGGTGCAATAAACAATTGAAAATGGAAGATATGAACACTTGAAAATAATTCGGTATAAAGTGATTTTATTTGAGATTAGGAAAAACTTTCAGACAAAATGTTCGATCTTTTGAAAAGTGACTTTAGTTTTGTGATTCTTCTGCTATTTTTGTGGGGGGCTGCTATTAAAGGAGATGAATCAGGTAAGCCATAAATAAATTACTGTTTTACAAATTATAACTAACTGTTAACTAAAGTGAAACTTAACGGTTGAAATAAATTAGCAAACAAATTATATATTTACCTAACATTATACATATTTAAAATTGTCACGAACTACTAACCACTGTATTAACACCGTTGAAAAATTATTTCATATTTAGACGCAAATATCTTTGAAAGTATAACATTTAGACATAAAATGTATAGTACATGATTTGTTCCTTGAAAAATTTCCTATCAGTATACCATTTTTTTAACTCCTAAAATAGATTTTCAGGCCAAAAAAATGGCAAATTTTCAGAAAAATATCAAAAATTGTCTGGGCATACAAAACGATTATATTAACGTATCCTGTCTTTGGGAATTAATCAAGTAGAAGTTGGAAATACACCTCCCGTTATTTCATACTACATAATAATGATGTTCTAGTGACAAATCTAGTAATTTTTCTCCAAAATTTTAACCCAATGTTAAAAAATAATTCTTCAGCTTCAATTTAATATATAACATACAATAACAAATAAGAATAATGTAAAAATAAGATAATTAGACTTTAACGAGCGATCAGAATACAATACAACTTTAAAAAATTGCCTAGGCTGTCTTAATGGACCAATTTGAAAAATATAATTTAGGTTTGAAGCTTAAAAGGTTCCTTAATATATGTATATAAAAAAATGGTGGACCACCAAAGGCTGTACTTACTGCGTAATTAATATTTTTTTTTTTTAAATCTAATTTGGAGCAATATTAGAAGCTAACTGTCTTGATTATTCTGCCCATTGATACCCATTTGTTTTAGTTGTCTTGATTATTTGATAGTTGAATGATTGTAAACCTGAAACATTATTTTAAAATTAGTCACCAAAGAATTGAAACGTTTTAAAGTGAAATCAACTATCTAAAAAAGCATAATGGGAACAATTCAAAAAATTTAAAACCTTTTTAACCTTCAGGAAAAAGCAAACCGGAACACAATAGAATTTCACTGTCATAAACGTCCAACAAAAAAGATGAAACACTTTTCTTTGCGATAGAGTCGTGCAGGTAATACAGTATCGCTCATTTTATCAGCAGAGAAAATATTTGTGACTAATTGAGCATGAATCTTATCGCTCAGGCTCACAGGTAAGGAAAGAATAGAACACCAAGTAATGTCAGTTGATTTGACTGATTGAAATTGAATTGTTTATGATGGCGTCTGTTTGATTTATATACTTAACAATTTGTCAATAAGGTTTATTTGTGCTACAAACATACATTCATGTTTTCACGACGTCGATTTTAAAGAGCATTAAAGTCAAATAAAGTACCATAATTTATGTACACTAAAACTGGTGCAAATTAATGCATTTTATTATGTTTTCAAATATTAAACTAAAAGGTTATGGCCATAAAATTCCCAAAAAAAACTTCATGACAATATAATTTTACATAAAAGCGTATTACAGCCCCGTGAATGTGTCTGATAATATTGTGAATTTGGCTAAATCTAAATTAAGACAATTGAGATCGACTGAACCGGAAATGCACTATACTTGAAAGTGTAATAGTTTTAATTTTAATATCAAAAAACGTTAGACTTCGTACCAATAAACACGTTCTACTTTTACTAAAATAATATTCGGAGCAATTCTTTAGCAACTGTAATTTTGGCAATACAATAGTGAATTAACTTCATTAAAACAACGTTATTAAATTGAGAACGGAAATAATAATTCAATTTGGGGTGAAATAATTGAAAATTGACCAGCACACGCAAAATATAAACATGTATGTCACTTGACAACAGTCTTTTGTCATAACTATAACAAGTAAAAAAAAAAAAAAAGAAAATCAACTTGAAGTAGAATTTTATTTATTGTGATAAGTATGTCACATATGTAATATATAGAACTATTCAATTGTCATTTGAACGCGCGGGAAAGAAGTAATATTGCATTTGTTAACAATGGGTAGTTAAAATAACATGTAATGATGGAGAAAATATTTTCTAATTAACTTCCTTCTCTTAAAACATCTTGATCACGACTAAAATAAATGACGATCGCAACTAAGTGGATCGTGCTTTCATGCCACGTGAGTTAAGAGTGCTATGAGAACAAGTGCAACACGTAAGCGTGAAAGAAATGTGTGACGTCACACATGAAGTCATGAATGAAATAAACAAATGGGAATCGATTTGATGGTGAGATAGAGTAGGCAGCAGGTGGTGGAGCAACAGTTTGTAAATAAACTTGAGTACTGACCTGCTAACACAAATTACAAAACGGCTTTCGTTACAACAAATTTGTCAATTTTAAACAATTGCACCACATAAATAAGGGCCAATATTTTGACAGTTTTTACTCAAAGAACAAATGAGCCAAATTTCAGTAAAATATTTCCAATAAATTAAATAAGTTATAAGCTGAAAATTGATTCAATTTAATGAATTAGGTCAACACCCACTAATATATTTTATGTAAAATTGAAGTAATTTATTAGTTCCTACATAAACCACCTGTAAACAATGAAAGACGGTCAAGTTCAAGACCAAATTAGAAAGTATAATAACAGACTGACATTTTTGAATTAAAAAAAAAAAGCTAATTTATTAAATAATATAGGAATAAGCAAATATTTGAACAACAAAAGTAAAGTTACGGAAATGATGGTGTTGGCTAATGTAGAACAACAAATTTTCCTCCAAACATTAGAAAGGAGGTGAAACCAGCATTTAAACTAGTCGAACGAAAATAGGACAAAACTTCGATATAATAAATTATTCTACACTGTAAGTCACGTATACGGGTTTAAAACAAATGCAAGCTAAGAAATCATGACGATTACAGACAATTAAATATATTTTAAATAATTAATAATTGACAAATTACAATTAAAATATGTTTAATATCGACGACGTTTCGTGTAATTATTCCAATTTTCATTACTGTTATATGAATCCAAAACAATTTGATCTTTCGAATCCAAATCATATTCATTAGTGGAATAATTCTGAATGACTTGTTCCTGTTGATCCAAAATATTATCAAGTTGCTGTGCCTGCATAAATAAAGAATTTTCCTCTTGTCTTCGCCGCATATTTTCCTCTTGGTAACGAATCCTTTTTTCTAATTCCTCTTGTTGGATTCGCAGTTGTTCGTCATGTCGTCGCCGTTGTTCCTCAACCAATCGTTCACGTTCTTCCCACTCTCTTTTCTTGCGTTCGCGATCAATTTCTCTTACTCGCAACTGTTCGCGAAGTTTTTCCGTTTCGGCGTCGAATTTTGCATACTTCATTTGAGCTTCAAGTTTTTCCTCTTCCATAGCCAATTCTTGATCAAGAGCAAGTTGTTTTTGTTTGTATAATTCATGTAGTTGTTTCCAACGAGTTCCATATTCATATTCAAAGCTGCCAGGGACGGCGAAACGGGGACCAACGCTACGAGCTTCATGAAATTGTTCAGTTCTTCGGAATAAATTTCTTTCGGGGTAACCGTCCGAAGTATTCATTTGTTCGTACGTTTCAACGATTACCGGACGCAAAGAGGCGGTTAAAAAAAAGCAATTTTCTGTGCAATGTTTAAGGGCACTTTGAGCACCCATTTTTCTTGAAAATTCTACTATTCCCTCACCAGAAGTTTTCCCACGGTCGTCTGTAATTATAACGCACCGTTCGATCTCCCCAAACATAGAAAATGCCATAAATAACAACTCATTTGTCACCCATTGGGTCAAATTTTTTACTTTTATGGTCGCCCCATTCGGGGCAAATCTTATTTTAACTGTACGCCCTTTTAATAAAGTCCCATCAAGCTCTCGTTGAGCTTTTTCAGCATTACAATGATAATCCAAACGAACAAATCCAAAATTCTTCTCTTTATTAACAAAAATTTCACTTGTTTCGCCAAAAGGCTTAAACATTTCCAGTAAATCCTCTTCAGTCATTTCCGGCGATAAATTCCCAATAAACAAACGATTATTCCCTGAAAATTTCTTTTCGGTCATATCTAAAGGAGTCAGATCAAAAGTTGGACCTCTAATTTGTTGAATGCGGTCCATGAGGCGCTCCTCTGGATTTCGAGTACCTTCTGAACTGCCCTCCACCTTAAAACCCTTTTTACGAGGACGAAAATTCTTTTTGGGATGAGAATCCATTGATTTATCATTCCGAAATTGATTTTTACGACGATAATTAAAAGCCTTATTTTCACCATTTATATTTTCCTTATTGTCACTTTCCAGCATCATATTATCTTGTTTTGAATCCATATTAGATGAATCTGTAATTTAACAACACTAAAATACAATTAAATTATGTTTTAAAGTTAAATACTTACTTTATTTTACAATTAAACGCTCAAAAGATTACAACTTTGTCAGATTTATGACAAAAACTTCTGTCAAATATATACAACTCGTAATATTTCCGGTTTAAGCCGCCATATTTCAACATAAACACAATTTAAGGTGAGCCTGTAATTAAAATCACATCTAAATATTGTAAAATTGATTTAAAACTAAATACTCACTTATATTTCACGGCAAAATTTAATAAACGTTCAATATATCAATATTTTGTCAGATGTCAAACGTACATACTAACTTCCGGCCTAGTGATATAGTAGAACACTGTATTTCCCCCTCTACTTTTGTACAAACGAAGTGAATGTAGTTGCTTAACAGAAATGTCAAACGAAAATATTTATTATTTTCTGGAATATTTTGGATGAATTTTACGCACATTGCAGTAATACTCACAACTTGATATTCAAGTATTAATACTTATTTTTCCATATTTTGGTTGATACAAAATCGTACCTTATTCTAACTAGTTTGGCATTGATGACTGGTTGAATTGTCAGATACCAGAAAATTAAAAATATTAGTACCGAAAGTACATAAAAGATTGTAATTGGTGGAAAAACAGTCCAAAAAATATTATCGGTTTGCATAATAAATGGAACTGAATTACGATTTATATAATTTTTCTCTGTATCCTATTCTAACTGTATTAGCATTAATGACTTGTTGAACTGTCAAATAACAATGAAAATTGAAATTGCAGATAAATTTAATGTTGCTTCAAATAAAGGTACAAATTTTTGTATAAATTCGTCACTCAATTGCAATTTACTTTCATAAAGTTGGTATTAATAACGTACGGAGTATTTCAACAATGAGGTCGAGCGAAATCAAGCGACCCAGAACAATATTACGGAAAAGAATGTTCTGGTGACGAATTTTAAAATAAATTTGCAACTTTCAAATCCGTCATTGTTGATTTTGCGCGGGTTGCTTGACATTTGTCAACAACTCTTTTCTGATTGTTTATCTTCCAAGAAATAGATTGTACACTGTTACAAAAAAGTAAACATGCAAATTAATTATATATTTGCTTTGTTTAATAACGCGGAGCTTCCGTTTAAGACAGTGACATATTTTTGCGATGTATTACGTACAATTTGAGCGACTGATGTTAGCTAAGAAGCCATTTAAAATGAGATGACACCGTTTATCGTCGAGGCGAAACTTTCTTGTGTAAAAAAAGCATCATTGGCAATGTTTATGTTTTTTTTCTTGCTACATTTAAGCAACCATCCCTCCATTTGATCAGGTGAAGGTCACTGTAACCACCACCACCGTTCCATAGCACAAAATCAATGTCTGTATGTTCGCGCAGCCACCAAACGCGATGCAGCTACACTATTTGCACATAATTCATTTTATTGTGATCGAAATATATGACATTTTTGTTGTTATAGTAATATCAATAGTCAACAAAGTATGGTATTGTTGACAGGTGGGGATATTAACTATAGCAACAAGAGTGTTGCTCTAGATTGTAGTCATCTAGATGAAATGTCTTCACTGGAGCATAATCAAGCACATGGTGTCCTAAATAGGATAATATAGCTGCCGTATGCATTAATGGTTGCTACACACAAATTATGCAGTTTAAATTTCCGAGTTCTCTTCAGCACCGACTCAATTCGAGACAGTGAAAGTACTGAGATAACGGTGAACCCTACTTAACATCTTTTCATTGCGTGCCCATTTAACAACAATCAAATTCAGTTGCTATGGTAATAATCAATTGATTTTGCTTAAATTGGATTATTTGGACTTGTTTGAATTATTGATGCGACAAAGTTGAATTTTGATTATTGTTTTGTAATATAAAGTTAGTAATTTCGAAACATTTTTGAACGATCTCTTATTCTGTTACTTAAAGTTGAGGATATCAAGGCTGGGGTATGTAAACCGCTGTACTGATTTGATTCAAAATTCGTATCGAGTAATTTTAAAATGTCAACTAATTTTTTATTTCTTTTTTAAATAATCATTGTTGCCAAAAGTAACCATCTCAGCTCAAGTTACGGTTATTCTTAATACGGTGTTACTAATTATCGAAGAAGGCCTGCCAGTTTATGGAATGCAGGTTAGCCATGGTAACGGAACATATATCTGTTGGTGACTCAACAGCGGCTGTCAAAAAGTGGGACTGGGGGCGAAAGTGGAAGTGAAATTACTGAAAGTTTACATTCTTCTATACTTAAATTTCTTACAAATCAATTTTATAATAAAAATAATTGGTATATATATATTTTTTTTTGTTTTCAGAAGGCCGAAAGCTATTTGGAGGTTACAAAATAACCCCCCGTTACTGCAAGGCGACTCGAAAAATGGCCAATCCCCTTTCGGGGCCCAATATTTGCATGTTCAACCACGAATGCGCCCTCCGTCAAGGAATAGTAGTAGGGGCATGCATGGACGGCTTCCTGTTTGGTGCATGCTGTCAGCTTCCAGCTGGAAGCGCGGGAGAATTAGTTGTGAATAATTTGGATGTCCAAACTAAATCGACTTCCGGCCCAACTGTACACGTAACATCAAATGGAGTATCACATATCACTGAAAGTTTAATAGGCTCGTCTTTAGCAACAGCGCAGGATAATGAAGTTGTGCAAATTAAACCAGAGGATTTTGGTTACGGAGGAGGAGTGACGCATTCATCACTTCCGGAAACTGTTTTATTGAATAATTTTAATAATGAAATAGATCCGATTGATTTTAAAATACCAGGATACGTTCAAACTACTGATAGGAGTAGTACTTCCGGTATTAGTGATAATACTGCAATTTATGGGGGGACTGTTTCGCCAGGTCTAATACAAATTGCAATTTCACACGCCCCATATTTAACCACAAGCAATAATTACAATAAACCCATGTTTAGACCACGCCCCACCACTGCCAAACCGGAAATAACAGACGATAAATACATATTAGTTCCTACTATAACACATCCGACACATCCTAACAAAACAGAAGAACTACAATCAATTGTTAATATAATTCAATTATTAAACGATTCCTCTACCCCCATTCCCTTTTTAAGTTCATCCAAACCATCAACAATTTATTTACAATACACTAGTAAATCAACAAAACGGCCATCTACTGTTTCCTACGCAACAACTGCTAGCAGCAAGCGACCAAAACCAAAACCAACGACTAGCACATCAAGAAAACCGCCCTCTACTTCATACGTCTTCAGTACGACAATCCCTCCACGAAGAACAACCAAAAAACCTACAACCATAAAAAGACCTACATATGTTTACCCACCCTCAACAATTCGCCCGACAAATAAACCAACAACATTTAAAGCAACAAGTAGGCCCAAACCTACAACCGCTAGACCATCCTCTACATCATACGTTACAGGCCCTACTCCACCTAAAAGAGCAACATCAACTGGTCCAACGTACACAATAATAGGCCCCGCTTCAAGTTACTCCACTCCTGCTCCCCCTACTGTTATAGTTTTCGCGCCCGTTTCCTCTGAAACCTCATCATCAACAAGACCAACACAACCAAGCAATCAATTAGTAACAACACAAAAACCCAAACCAGTTACTCAATTAACAATCAATAATATTGTTACCGCAAATAATAATTATCATTTTAGTACAAGTAAACCGCCTCCTACAGTATTAATAACCCCTAAACCACCTGGTGGTGGCTCCTATCGACCGGGTTTCCCCACCACAGAATATACCACATCAGCAGAAATTGAAATAGAAACATCTGCAAATGATGTTAATAATTTCCCACCTGTGCGGAATCCCAATTTAAATACATCCGCCTCTGTTGCTAGTTCAGAAGACGATCCAGATTTCACCACCCCTATATTTATTGAGGACAAAAATTTGGATAAAAAAGTAGAGTCATTTGTTAATAAAATCGTTTTAAGTTTACAAGAACCTTTTAACGAATTAAAAGACGTTATTTATAAAACAAATAAAACGGCATTTACTACGACATCATTACGACCTCCTACTACCACCAAAAAACCAATAAGGTTATCTTCTTCGACTTCACAACGACCCCCTACAACCAGAAGACCCACAACCAGGCGACCTACGACAACAAGAAGACCTACTATTACTATAATTAGTACCACATTTTCTTCTACCACTACAAGAAGAACAAAACCAACCAGAAGAATAACAACGACACCATCCCCAATTGAATATGAAGAAGAAACTGTTACCGAGGAACAGTTGGACTATAGACGACGTAAGTGAACATTTCATTATTATTAATATATCGCTAACTTTAGGTACACGTCCTTACCTCAACAATACAAATTTAGATAATCGGCTTTGAGACACTACCCTTGAAACTTGAACGTTTCTCAATCCAATATGTTTATAACGGGCTCCAAAACTTTCTTAATCCATATCAATGTTTATTACACTTATTCTCTCCATTAGATGATCCAACATGTGTCAATCTGAAAATGCCATTTGATATATTAGGCACTCTATACTCCCCCGACTTTAGTTGGTCATTTATTTTCTCCAGCTCAAATCTATTAAATTCTTTAGGGATTTCACCCACATACAGCTCTGAACACAGTCACTACAATTATTATTAAACATGCAATCTGTTTGTTTATATACTTAGTATTACATTAAACTCTGATACAGTAGAGATTTATTTATTGACATTTGTCTATAATCCGAAAAATATACAGAATTTAATAATTCTGTTCCACAATATTCTGTTAAAATATGTATCAATTTTAAATATATTATTAAATTTTGATTAGTGTTCCGTACTGTTAGCTTAAAATTGATTTAAACCAAATTAGCGATATATTACTAATAAGTAATTTATGTACAGTATTATTGCCATTTACGTAAAAATTATTCAGTTTTTGAGTAGTTTAAATTTGGTTAATGGTACAATTTAAAAATGTAATGAAGCCAAAATAAGATATAGTTTGTATCGTGTGAAAATATAATAACAATCACTGTTTTATTTATTTAAAATATTGTTTGCTTGTTGTTGCCAATTCTGTAACTATGCCATCAGTCGGTTGCTAACATTACGTCCAATGACAGCATTCGATAATAGTTCAATTGTTGATACAATGACAGTAACGTTAGCAACACACAGTAACAGAATGCAATTTGTTATTTATTATTGTTATTTGTTATGATTTATGTATATAAAGTAAATAAATTATTTAAAAATAATTTCTTGCTTTTTATTAACTATTCCACACGATATTAACTGATCTTATTTTATTCTATTCTGCTAACTTTAATTTCGCTATTAATAAATTTAGACTGCGGCATCCGTCCTTTATTAAAATCAGGCCGCATTGTGGGTGGCAAAGGATCAACTTTTGGAGCCTACCCTTGGCAAGTCCTCGTCCGTGAATCCACATGGCTGGGTCTTTTTACCAAAAATAAATGCGGCGGCGTTTTAATCAGTAATCGATTTGTTATAACCGCGGCACATTGCCAGCCAGGCTTTCTTGCATCGTTGGTTGCTGTTTTCGGAGAGTATGACATCTCAGGGGACTTGGAGAGCAAAAGACCGCTAAGCAAAAACGTTAAAAGAGTTATAGTGCATCGGCAATATGATGCAGCTACTTTTGAAAATGATTTGGCCTTATTGGAACTTGAAAGTCCCGTGGAATTTGATGAACACATTGGTAAGTCATTATTTTCATAATTACATACATTATTGTTGTATTCTTAATACCATTTATGGCATTAAGCATACTTCTATAACACCGTAACCTAACATACTTAAAACAATTTCTAAATAAATAATAAAAAACAACAAAATATTGTTTAATCGTATAGCAATACACAACATTCGCTAGTAACATTAGCAACAGTGTTAAGATATTATACTAGAGTGGTAACAGCCATTATTCAAAAATGTCCTCTAATCTATTTTTTGTGTCAATAAAATATTAAATTGGCAGTTCCAATATGTCTGCCTCGTGGTGATGAAGACTTCACAGGAATGATGGCAACAGTAACCGGCTGGGGACGCTTAAAATACGGAGGAGGTGTCCCGAGCGTGCTCCAAGAGGTTAAAGTACCAATCATGGAAAATCACGTATGTCAAGAAATGTTCCGAACGGCGGGACATTCAAAAATCATATTGGATTCGTTTTTGTGCGCGGGGTACGCCAATGGACAAAAGGATTCGTGTGAGGTAAGTATAAATGACTTCTGTTATTATTTTATTATTAATTTGGTTTAATTTAAGGGTGACTCAGGAGGTCCTTTAGTACTTCAAAGACCAGACGGAAGATACCAACTCGCGGGGACAGTTTCGCATGGTATTAAATGTGCTGCGCCATATTTACCAGGCGTTTATATGCGTACAACTTATTATAAACCATGGTTAGAGTCCATTACAGGGATTCATTGAGGGGAAAAAAAAGATATTTTGTAAATAGAACACCTTGTATATATACTTATTAATAAAATAAACGTAAATAATCCTACGCCTTTTTGTAACAATGTTATTAACTATAGCAACGTTACTAACACTTCTAACCAATCATAAGTCTTAGCAACATTGCAACTATTAGTAACCATGGTTACAAAATAGGGAAACTAGCTAAATTTTAATGTTTGACAAATTTTTCAACTGTTGGAAGTGAGTTGTGAAAAGTTATTGTTAAATTTAATGTATTGTATGAATGATTTTGTATATTTTATAATAGAGTAAATATAATTGTTAATTATATGAATCCTTCGACCATATAATACAGCTTTATGAACCAATTTGAAGCCAAAATGAGGTAAGTGTCGGCAATTTCACCTAAAAATGTTTTTTGATGTTCGAAAACTTTGTGACAAGTTTTGTTTGCTTTAAACTAAAATTAAAAACAAACAAAATACCCTAAACATAAAATCAAGTGACAGAAAAGTTACTAGAATTGTTTTATTATAAATTATTATTGAAATAATGCAGTTTTAGGCGATACAATTATTATTTAGTTGTGTACGTAGTTTATTATTACAATAATTTTTCATCAAATTTCCAATAAAATACTATCGGAAAATGTTATAAATACATAAAAAGGGTGATTTGAAGAGGAATTGAAGCATTTAATATTCTTAAAATCAGAATAGCAAGCAAAGAACACCTGTAGATGATACAAAAGGTTACAGGAATGATCAATACGGAAAATATTAAGGCGCATGTGCTGTCTGAAACATGACGTTGTACCCGGGAAACTGAAACTTTTTTTTTTCTCATCTCACGTCATTAGGAGCGTCCCTAATTATTCAAATTAATTATTCTATCGTAAAAATTGATTTAAAAATGAAATAAATATTTTTTTTTTTGTGGGTAGTAAATCACCTCGCCCTGCAATTGTTGCATGTGCATAATTATAATATATGCAACCGAATTAGCATATTTTATGGTCTGAAGCGGAAACTGCGTAATTGAATTTGGGGAAGTAGAATAATTTGGTTCTAAATCAAGCATTCACAAATTGCTTTCTATCTATTTTAGTATCAAAGTTATCAGTTATTGATCTGTTATAAAAATAGGGTTAATCATATAATTATCTCTTTAATACGACGTCACAAAGTGTCTAATTTTATTCATGAAAGACACAAATTAAATTCTATTCAATAAACTG
This sequence comes from Dromius quadrimaculatus, assembly GCA_963989225.1. Classification (NCBI taxonomy): domain Eukaryota; kingdom Metazoa; phylum Arthropoda; class Insecta; order Coleoptera; family Carabidae; genus Dromius; species Dromius quadrimaculatus. Next base: position 185,440 of record OZ022332.1, read on the forward strand.
GTAGTCCCTAAACTTCAGTATTCAAAATTTTATTCCTATATCAAAAACTGAAATTGTAAATATATTTAAAAATATAAACTTTTTAAAATATTTTCGAGGATTGAAAGTTTCCCCTACTCCAACAGGATTAAAAAATAATAAATGGTACTGCATTGCAATTATTATTTCAAAAAATATAAGCTTTCAGAGTACAACCGACTTCTGTTATACTGTCGGGCTTGGAAGATAATTGTAATATTTCAACTTCCTATCAGCGTTTGGTTCATTATTCTACGAATGCTACAATATCTAAAGATCAGAGTAATGCTGCTCTAAAAAAAAAAAAAAATACGCCTACACGTTCATCCCGATCACAGCCGATCACAAGCGAATTCACCCGATTAGAAACCTTATATTAGTTGTGAGGCGTATGGATCGACGCTTTCAGTGTGTGCCTGAGTTCTGAAACTGAAAAGTGTTTCAGAGGGGAGAGTCTATCAGTGACGCTACAGTTTAGTTCTTTATTAGTAGAGTGTTTAGTGAGTTATTGTTTGGGAGGCACCCTCAACAAAAATGTAGGTAAAATTTATTACAAAAATTGTTCAATTAAGTATTTATGTAAAAATTATTTAAATATTACTTTCTTAAATGTCTAAATATCGATTTGACATTTTATTTTAGGATCACGCGAATATATTTCGTCCTCACTCTTTTAAATCATCGCCTGAATCGTGCAACAGTTACTATTAAAGCAAAAGTGAACTTTTATCATTTAAATAACTTATTAAAAAACAATTGACGAACATTTGCATGTGATTTTCGAATATAAGTGATAATTTGTTACTTTGCTTCAAAAAAATATAACGAATTTTATAATAATTCAAATTTTGGTAATAACAAATGAACTACTGAAAATTTTGAAAAATGTTTCAAGTAAATTTTGTGCCAAATTATTCAAGGATTAATTTTAGTTATTTCACATGATACCATTCATAAAATAAACGCAAAAAACTAAAAAGTTACATCAATAAAGTTTTAGTACCACTGCTTCAAAAAAGCTCATTTAGAAACTTAAAGCTAGCTTTTTATTAAAAAGCATAAATATAAAATTGCAGTCGAAAATTCGTGCACGTTCTTCAGTTATCGTGCTTTCAGACAACCATACCAACTTTTTTTTAAATTATGTTTTTTGGGTTCAGTAGATCCATCTATTCCTCTGTCTATTATATAGGTCGGGGAGGTAAAAATCGTACGATAATAACCTCTATTATAATACCATTTCAAACCCTTCATAAATATTGCAGCATTAAAAACGGAAAATCATGAACTAAACATTTATAATGAGCTAATATAATGTCATTTATTATAAAACCAATTCCAACCCTTCATCTTTCGAACCTGCCCTTTTAGAGAGCTAGATTACTTCCTAAAAAAATTATTGTACAATATAATAAACAAACATTCTAAAATAATAATCAAACACTAGAAGCAGGCTCAAGTAGTGCCACTTGTTATTAAATTAGATTACTGTTATATGGGGTTAAATAATGCAACAAAAATATGTCACACTTTGAAAGCATAAATAATCCAAACGTTAATAAGGAGCTTAGATTAAATGTCATTTAAAAACAGTTTCAACCCTTGACTCTTTTAATCTTGGCAGTACGTACAAGAATTGCAAAGAAAAATCTACCAAGTTTCGAAAGCTCATATATCTTAAAATAACTGTCATTAATTAATGAAACAAATTTCAGTAGGCAGCTTATGTAGTACTATCTAAAATGAATTCAAATTCAACCCTCTACCTATTAATAATAACTCCTAACTTAACTAATAATAATACAATAATGAACTAAAAGTTGATAGAAAATCAGTTTCGAAGTATAATTTATTACAAACCCAGTTTCAACCCATAATCTTTCAATTCTGCCGACATATAATGTTAAAAACAAATAAAAAAAATACGAATATGTTCTTTGTTTTGTGTTTCACTTAGCAGATAATATAAAGGATAATAAAAGCGAATGGGGGGATGAGAACAAACGCGTAAAGCTGTCATTTAATCCCGAGTAAGCTCCTATTCCAGCTATTAAGCTTTCTCTCTTGACGGCGATAAAAATTGATCTGTGCCATCAATTGCACTTGAATAAAACTTACAATAATAATATGCTCACCTCCCTTTATTCTTGTTTCAGAGAAATGAGGGCTGTGGCGGTGGCACTTCTTTGTTTAATTTGCAGTGGCAGTCGTGTTGACGCTTGGGGTGGGCTTTTCAATCGCTTTTCCCCTGAAATGCTAGCTAATATGGGCTACGGTGCTCATGGTGGCTTCGCACAACCCTTCATACAGGTAAATCATTTCCAAAGTCTCCTTTATTATTTTATAATATATTTTCTTGAAGAGGGCTGGCGGCGAAGACGGAATAATCGAAAATTTCGAAGAAGGCGAGGATCCAGAGCCTTGCTACGGACGACGCTGCACAGCAAACGAACATTGCTGTCCTGGATCTGTTTGCGTCGACGTTGATGGAGGTAAAAATATAAAAATTAGTCTAATTCTATTCATAACTGTATTGCAAACTGACTTACCTCGAGTTTATCTATAAGCAATATTAACATAAAAATAATTATACAACGTGCGTCGAACTTGCAAAACACTTCAGCCATCTTGTCACCACTTTGTAACAGCTACAAGTTATAACAAACATACCGCTAAAATATTACTTACTGTAATAAAAGCCGGAATAATCTTTAAATAAACGCTTTCTGACGTTCGTATTGCGATTAATCATACTAATTACAACATAGTTATTATCCATTTGCAAGCATTAAACACAACATACAACAACGCTTCATTAAAAGAAAAGTGATTTGATTTGTGCATTTCGTCCAATAAAAACACTTGACATATCTGTCATTTGTCTTAGTAACGACTATTATCATTGGGCAAAAGTGACAACAACAAAGCAGTACTGACAACTTGTGAAATATTGATTATTGTATAGTTTATTTCAGTAATATATTTCTTTCAGTGATTGGTTCCTGTCTTTTCGCTTACGGAAGACGCGCAGGTGAGCTTTGCCGTCGCGACAGCGACTGTGAAAGTGGTTTACTATGTGCCGAGGCGGACCAAGGTGCCGCACGGGTATGTCGTCCACCTGTTCACCAAGAAAAACAGTACAATGAAGCTTGCCACATGTCCGGAGAATGTGACATTTCACGTGGGCTTTGCTGTCAATTACAGCGCCGTCATCGACAGGCACCACGCAAGGTAAAACACAAAACATTTCAATTAATTTAGGCATTTATTATCGCTTCCGGTATGCTATCAGTAAACGCAGCCCGCTTTACATAGGTGTAAAACTTGTTTGAAGCTTTCAAAAGGATTTTCATTGAATTGCTAATCTTTTCAGCTAAATATTTCTTAACATTCCTTCAATTTATAGGGAATTTATCCCGGATATATCGAGTATGTAGGTCATCACATGACCCAGTTTAATTATTCCAGACGCCACTGCAGTATAACAGTTAATATAAATATTTTTATATTTTACGTACTTATTACATGAAGAACAATTGCATTATTAGCACGCAAATAATTTTTATCGCTGCTTTCATCCACGAAATATATTATTAGAACAGGAAACTAGAAAAATAATCAATATTACAATTTATTTACCACCGTAAATATTCTGTCCATTGAAATGTCATGACAACGAATGAAATACTAACCTAAATATTCCACAAAAAAAAATTCCATTGAAAATTTACATTTTCAACAAATAAATAAATATTGCCTGAGCCATAGAATAAAATATTAAATTTAAAATAAACCAGTATCAGCGGTGCCATCTTACGAACAGTAGCTGAACTAAGATTAAGATGACAGCTATTGGAAGCTGAAATAAGCTTTATTTAAATTTGTATTTTGTAAATAACTGTCATTAATTATTTCAGGTATGCTCCTATTTCAAGGATCCTTTAGTGTGCATAGGCCCAGTAGCCTCCGACCAAATAAAAAACACCGTAGAACACACAGCAGGTGAAAAACGATTAACTGGATATAAAAGGCCCATGCATTAAACAAACTCGCAACTTTTTTCAACAACCCAGCAACCGAAAGTATGACAGAAGCGGCATTTTCGAAACGAATTTTCATTATTTTTCAGCAAAAATATTTATTATAAGTATGTTAATACTCATTGTACCTGAGTATTTTTTTTTTTTTATAAGTAAAAATTGGAATAGTTATAAACCCTGAGATAATTATTCCAATTATAAAACTAGGTGTCAATTGGGAATAAATTGTGAAAATTCGTTTCAATTATTTATTTAAATAGGATAGAATCGAAAAAAATCAACTTTATAACAAATGGCTGAGGCATTTACTTAGTTTTTAATTATTGGGCCTATATAATAATTATTTACAAACTCTCTGATATTGTAAGAATTACTATATTATAAGCAGCTTTCATTAATAATATTTGACTATATAGATGTATTACAAGTTATTCTTACATAGCAGAGAGGTTTAGCAACGCATCCGTACTTATTGTACTTACTCATTATTAACTAAAGTCAAGTGAAATTAAATTTGACAGCACATACTTGATATGTCCCCCCATATGTGTAACTGTGATGTCATTGATCAAAAATTGGCTTAATCATTTATTTATGGAAAGGTTTTGGTAACCTAGATATTGCAAATAGTTTTAGTGTACTATTACTATTTCATGAGATACATATCATAAAATACATATCAATGTTATACTAAATGGATTATATCTATGAATAAAATCAATAAATGTATTCCACATTATTATCCTCTATTTTATTGCTTATTATTCAGCATTTTGTACTAAATTATTATGCCCAATTTTATTTTTCATATAATATTTAACCTTTTTAGTACAATTAGTTTTTGATGCATTCTTAAACGAATGACAACTAATAGTATCAAGTTGTAGAAAGTAAGTTATTACTAATAAAATTTACCTATTGTAGTTCATTTGGTCCTAACCTCAATAACCTCGAAGTTGAATGCACAACATTTGTTCATACGTTTAAATAACTTCTCAACTATATTAAAGCTGTATTGCACTTTAATAAAACTTTTATACAGCTTACTTATATTGAATAATACTGTAATTAAATGACAGAAATCTTTTACGCCGGAATAATACGTTTCACGTTTGAAATATGTCAAAATCGCATCGAAAGTCATTGAGTATACCAGAAACAGACTGGCCAATTGCATTTAATAACTGTAACAAAATCGGTACTAGTGACACTGGTAGCCAAAGTTGTAACTAAACTTTGAACCACTTTTGCTAGGTGTAGTTTCTAGTCTATTAGGGAGATGAGTCTAGGGTCACAGTATTTTTTGACAGTTCTCAAATATTTGGCAAAAATACAGCAAAATAACGTTTTTTGTGAATTGTATAAATGTTTATCTAATATTGGGTATTTACAAACTCTTTTTTTTACAAGATAAAAATAATATACGCGTGCATAAATTTTTTTAATTACATAAAAAAATTGGAATGAAGGCACTAAAATACAAAAAATTAAATAAGTACTTTCAAGATGTCACTATCATAATAAATGCATGTAAAATAAATACTTTTATAAAAATTTAACCAGACATAACCATACGAACAAATTCTTCATAATTTACATTTCCTTGCGAGTCTTCTTGACCTTGCAGAAGTTGTTCAACCTGTAAAATGAAAGTAGATATTGTTATCAGCTTAGAATATTGATAAAAGCACATACCTCGTCGTCGGTCAATTTTTCCCCCAAAGTAGTCAATAAATGACGTAATTCTGCTGAGCTAATATAACCATTACCGTCTTTATCGAAATGACGAAGGCCTTCAATAAAATCGTCTGCAGTATCAGCACTTCTACACTTTGATATTGCCTAACAAACAAATAACTTTAAAAAAGTATTACATTCTCTAATTGTAACTTTAAATTACTTGGTAAATAGGTAAAAATACTTCAAATGACACTCGTTCATCCGATTTATGTTGTTGTGTGAATTTTTTCACATCGGATTCAGTTGGATTCTGGCCAAGAGCTCGCAACGCATCTCCTATTTGTGATACGTGGATTTTCCCATCGCCACGGGAATCAAATAGTTGGAAAGCTTCTTGGAACTCTGCAAAAATAAATTAAGACATACTCAGACACAACACAAGCAAACAAACCTTCAACTGTAGTCAAAGTTAATTTTAAAGGAGGATCGTACAGATACATTGTGCTGACTGAATAAAAGCAGATTGGAAACTAAACAGATGGTCTTATGAAGTACATAAATGTGCAATAAACTTTCAAAAATCATACCAAATAAGGGCAATGTGATTCATTGCAAAATCTACTTCATTCGTTGTAACTTTAAAACATTTTATTAATAAATTAACAGTAAACAACACTTGAATAGTTACTAAAATCAATATATTGATGCTAGCATTAATAATTATTGGTTTGCAATAAATAGCCAACAAAATGTCTTCATTTATAGATAACAAAAAAATGTTGCAGTGTCAAGATATCTGCGAAGCACGTATGAGGCGGGGCTTTGCAACCTAAATTCGTATTTCTTATGCACTTACCAGCCATCTGATCTTCTGTATAATTCGCCTGTAACAAAGGGCACCTATTAGTAAAAATCTGGCCTAAATTTTGAGTTTATCACTAGAAAATACTTGAAATATTCTAACAAGTTTAATATTTACCATTGTGTTTTATACTTCAGAATGAACTGTCAAATACGTTACAGGAAATGATCTAACCAGCTGACGCGGCGGGAAATTCCACACAACGCGCCAATTTTAATTTGAAATTAGTAACAAGCAAATAAATTTGTTGCCACAAATATAATACAGATCTTTGAATTAGAATAAATAAATTATAATTAAACCAATTGTTGTTGAATTGAAGAGAAAGGAGAATGAAAAGCAACATCAAATTAAATACTTTATTTTTAACTTATTCACAAACACGTCTATTGTAAATTCCAAATTTTGTTAATATATTTATTTATGATTTTAGATTGTAATTATATAAAATAAATTTTTAATAAAATGCGAGGTCAGTACCCAAAAAAGTTTATTTTAGCGAATGTGTATACGGGTAGCAGTTTCCGTTCACCTCAACCGAAAATTTTGGGTTACATGTGAAGGTCTTTTAAGCAAATCAATGCGCAGTTATAATGAAAACTTCCTGAATTTACAATTAATGTATGTAATGTAAGTCAGGGTCGTGTAAAATGGCCTTGATATTTCAATCAATTTAATTTGCTCCTTTAGAATGTGACATTACCACGTGCAATGGACAACGCACCTCTTTTGCTGCAACGCAAAGAAATGCATGGGCGATGCCCTCTCAGACTTTACTAAAGCACCTAAATCGATGAAATCACAATTGCGACTTAAGGCTAGTCATGTAGTTTATTCAGTAATAAGGAAAGGCCTCACCTAATGTTGGAATTTAATTTTTTTCTCGATAATAGCACAGTTTATACACTTGAATTGTTACCGTGGCAATGAGCGGCACATTACCTTGGGCATGTGTTGACAACTAAAGGAATCAAGTCTCGTAGGGAAGTAATTATATGAAAGACTGCATAACTTGAAGGAAAATTCTAGCAATAATTTGTTCCTTTCACGTGTGGGACTAATGTTCAAAAGTAATGTTACTGTTACATTTCTAACTGCTGAAAACGGGAGGTTTTACAAAGGGTGTGGCTGGATTATAAATGCCCGCAAATGCACCATTCAAACATTGTGAATTCAAACAGCATTTACAGTACATCATCAACATGTTTGTTAAGTTGGTGAGTTTTACACAAAGATACATTACACTAAATACTCTCAAATTACATTGTTACGCATCACCAAACACATCTATGTTACTATAAAAGTGTTTGTGAATTATTGTTTTGTGTTACAGGCAGTATTGGCTTGTGTAGCTACAGTAGCTTTCGCCCAGTGGGGAGGCCACAATGGAGGCTGGAACGGTAACCAGAACGCCCTGGACTCTGGTGCATACACTGGAGATGGAGATTACCACGGAGAAGGACTCCAAGAAGCTGGAGCTTATGGTGACGTTAGCCAGAACTGGAACGACAATAATCAAGGACAATGGAATGGTGGAAACCAAGGACAATGGAACGCTGGAAACAACGGACAATGGAATGGTGGAAATCAAGGAGCCTGGAACGGTGGAAACAATGGACAATGGAATGGTGCCAACCAAGGAGCATGGAATGGAGGAAATCAAGGACAATGGAACGGTGGAAATCAAGGACAATGGAATGGTGGGCACGCACAGCCTGGTCTCTTACCCGCTGGAGTCGACGCCAGTTCTTGCCCCAACTATCCCTTCTGTCACTAAAAACTGCTGTCACAACCACAGCTAGACAATACAACGTAACAAAATGTTGATCATTTGTGCTGTAATCTTGCCACCATTTGTACAATATTCACAAAACATTGTTTATTTAATATATATTGTACTTTACGGTCCCAATTTAGTCAATAAATTAAAATATTCAAAATATTATTGAGTTTTCTTCATCACACTAATCAAGGTTAAGTAACTGTCACCTGTCATTTGTCAACTATTACCAATATGAAGAAATATATATCTCTATCATGAATTAATAATTATTTATTCGTAAATAATACTTTAAAGGTCAATAGACAATATTTCTTATAACTATGAAGGATTATTTACATTATTTATTAATTTTACTGAAGAAAAAATACTGGTAGCGTCATCTCCTTAAAACTGCTAGAACTACTAAAATTATTAATATTATTTTATTATTTTATTTGATATAATCACGCCCAAATTAAGTTAATAAATTAAAAAATCTAAATTAAATGTGACTAAATTTACAAAATTATTGATCCAAGCAGCCGTTTAGCCAAAAATAAATAAATTAACTTTTCATGCATTCCGAACGAGTTACGTAGTGTCATCTCTGTAGCAAAATTTAAACCAACAACAAACTCATATTGATTTTTTAAATAATGTTGAGTGTTTCATATACATTTTTGCGATAAGGGCTCTGGTCTTATAGATAATTGCTAATTCAAAAAATAATAATATACCACATTTATTTTTAGTGCAAATGAAAAATTATATATATTTTTTGGGTTGGCATTACCGCGTAGCAGTTACCGCCAATTTTCGGTTATTAAACACCTGTCTAACCTTACTCATTTATTAAAGTTTTACGAACATGTCTGTGTTAAAATTCACAAAATTAAGTGCAAACGCGTTTGCGCCTTCTAAAGGCTCAAATAAAGCTGCTGGATTTGATTTACGAAGTGCTTATGATTATATTGTACCAAAACGTGGAAAGAATATAATAGATATTGACATAAAAGTTGAAATTCCGGCTGGTTGTTACGGTAGAATTGCCCCACGATCCGGTTTGGCTGCTAAAAATTCTATTGACGTTGGAGGTAAACTAATTCGATATTATTTTTATTTGATTGATAATTAAAATTATTTGCAGCTGGGGTTGTCGATGAAGATTACAGAGGTCCAGTAAAGGTGATTTTATTCAATTTCAGTGATGCAGACTTTGAAATCAAAAAAGGAGACCGCATTGCTCAACTTATCTGCGAAAGAATTGAATATCCTGGACTGCAGGAAATTCAGGTGAATATAGAAATAAATTTGTTGGTATTTTTTTTAATAATTAATATTACAGGAACAAGAATTAAGTGCTACCAACCGAGGAGAAGGCGGTTTCGGCTCAACCGGCGTACAATAATTATTTATTTTGTATTATAAGCTTGTATCTTATTTTTGTAATAAAAATGATTTGAATTGTTTGAGAACTGCTGTTTGAATTTGCCGGTTAACAACTACATCACGACATAATTTTTTGAGTGTTTTCTGTAGTAAAATGAGCAAAGAAGTAAATTTGGCCCAATCTGCTCATGCCGGAGGTGATACTATATTCGGCAAAATATTACGAAAAGAAATTCCATGCAATTTTATTTACGAAGATGAACAGGTAACCATAACCTCAAAAAAATGACCTTTATATGTCAAATTTTTGTATTTTAGTGCGTAGCTTTCGATGATGTAAATCCGCAAGCACCTGTACATTTTTTGGTGATACCCCGTAAACCAATTACCCAATTGTCAAAGGCGGATGATGCTGACGAGAAACTTTTAGGTCATCTTATGTTAGTTGCACGTAAAGTTGCTCATGACAGAGGTCTTGCAAAAGGGTTTCGTTTGGTTGTGAATGATGGGCCAGTTGGGGCCCAATCTGTCTATCATTTACATATTCATGTCTTGTCAGGCCGACAAATGCAATGGCCTCCTGGTTAATTGTATTTTAAACGCGTCAAATGAATAAATAGTTGATGGAGTAAGCATTTTTTATTAATCAATTACAAAATATTTCATGATAAATTAAAACTTCAAAATTTTTATGTATTACATATAATTAAATACAATAAAAAATACACGAATTTGGTAAATATTACAAACTATATCTATACAATCGTTATTAAAATATAATTAAACATTCACAATATTAGTGCTGAACATTGACATGTGCCACGTAAACAAATATCAGATTATACATAATTTTCATTTGGACATACATGTTGCAAAGATAAAACTACATACCATATATATTTTCTAATATAATTATTAACAACATGAACAAAATTGTTATATTCCACATATGAGTAACAATAATCCTGAAATTACTTCAAAAGAAATTCAACTTTTACAAACATTCATGGTGATTGTATAGCAACAGTAAAAAATCATATTTTTTTTTAAATAAATATTTCATTTTTCTCGAGTAAAATCTATTTTTTTTTTTAGATTAAAAACCGTATACACAAAACAGGGCTTGAGTGCAGAATAAAGTGCGCCTTTTTTGCTGCATTTAAACCCAAAACAGGTACTTCCATCACTAACTTGGATCCAATTTCAAGCTTAATTTAGTTAAGCACCTCACAACATACTCATATGCAGAAAATGCACCGAAATTTCTTTATTTAAAATGAATTTACGATATAATGGTGCATGCAATTAAGTATTTTTTTGACTTAAATATTAGTTTGTATTAAAAATACGCCAATTTTTGGTCAAATTTAAATCTTTCCTTTGATAAAATAACTCTTATATACATTTTCATGTAAAATATTAACAAAATAAACTTCGAAATAAATACCTTTGCAACGCCAAGGGGACAAATAACAACGATATAAAATCCTTGAAAAGGAGGACATTTGCTCAATAAAAACTCAAGAATCTAACCATTCAAAAAGTAAAATAGTACGTTTCGTGATCTCAATATTTACATGACTCAGACGAGAAAATTATTAGGACATTGAACTGCACGGTAATCGCGGTGAACCCATTTGGGTCAGTACTCGGTCAAGCCATTGCAGGGGCCCATTTAAATGGAGCTCAATCCAACAGGGGGTTGAGGTAACTGTTTGACGCCTAACAAACAAAATATTACATACAAAATATTACCAAAATCAAATTAATAATTACCTATATTCGGCCCCCCATCCTTTCACAAAAGACATTCGAATTGTACACATTCTAGTCAATTGATAAACCGCCTCGAAACCTTGGCTTACAGATTGCGACAACAGAGCGGCAAATTCCTGATTATTGAAGATTTTTAAATTGCAACCTGGTGGTATTTTGCATACGGTTGCCGGATGCCATCCGTACCTTTGGTTACAATTAGGTGATTGTACAAAAATACTTGAATCACTTAAACATTCAGCAAATACCTCACCACCTAACAAATTAATTCAATTAAAAATCAAACAATCATATCTTGTAATATTTTACCGATATAATAGAGTCGTACACCTTTTCCAATGTGTCTACGGGTTTGTTCCACAACAGTATTACGGTTTACATTGGATAACAGCCCCAAACAAAACCTAAAAACTTATTTTATCATTTTTTTTTCATTTTAATTATAAAACGTACCTTTCAGAATTGGATGGGTCAGTAAAACCATCAACAGTTATTGATGGTTGGCTGGCATGAAAAGTCTCCCCAACTCTTGTATTGAGTTCATAATAACTTATACTGCACCAGAATGCTGGTTCGCAGTACATTACAGGCTGGGCATCCACTGGAGGACTTGGGGTTAACCGAGACAAACCTAAATATTCAATTTCATCAATACTAAAACATTTTCACTTGCTATTGCGTTACTTACTCATGTTATCATTATGGTCGATGGGATCTCCGTCTTCTGACATGTAGCCGGGTGGTGGTGTCTCTGTTGGAGGTGCTACGCTATGCGGTGACTCCAATGAGGTCGGGGGGCCATTAGGGCATAGCCCAACTGCATCCATGTAACCACCGGAGTGTTGCATATGCAAACTAAATTAATTTAACACTTTAATAAGTTTATCTAATAAGAAATTTAAGATTTTTACCTCAAAGTGTTTGTATTGTGGGGAAATGACGTATTTTCAGGAACAGATGTACTTAAATCTTCTAATGAATGTGGAAATAAATTAGATTCGTCGTTTGTTAATGTGTGACGAGGAACTAGAATTGCTGGTAGAGCTAAAACACAACTAATTAAAGAAAAAATATTAGATTTTAATTTGAATGTTGTTACCTGGGCTCTCAATTCTGCTGTAATGATAAGGGTTGACACAAACTTCGTCCCTTTTCAATGTAAAAGCATATTCGCAATTATCCAAAGGGCGTAATTCATGATGAGACTGCAAATCAGGCCAACGCCACAAACGACAGTATATAACGTGCGGCAGGCCCTTCCGATGAGCCTGCTGTAGATTTGATCCTACATCAGTTAATGGTTTGACCCTTCAAATAATAAAATTTAGCATTGTCCATTCCAGACAGCAGACATATTAAGGTAGGTCAAAACCCAGACAGGGAGGTGGGGGGAACAACAAATCTATAAATCACCAAAATTCTCACCTAGGAATAGTAACACATTTAGTATTTGGATTCTGTGTGGAAATGGCTCGTTCTAATTCCTCCAAAGCACCTGTTTTCTTTAATTTTTTTACCAAACTCTTGACAGCTTTCTCGCACCACTTATCATCAGTCGCTGTCGCCGAGCCATCAGATGCTTTCTTCCACCCCAACAAACGCTTCACCACCGGAGGATTATTAAACGGTAACATCCCACAATTCACAATCACATCAAAATTTATTCAAATACTTTATTAAATAACACGTCCAACTGAATTTAATGAAAAAAAATATCTAAAATAATTGCCTGTCCGTCGCCATATTGTCCAATGACAGAAGTTAATTGCCGGCGAAATCACAGACGTCCCGTCTACCGCATTCTTATTTCGCAACGTATGGCGTTGATTGTATCTCACGCATGCGTAACAACAAATTTTATTATTTTTTAAACGTCAAATCAAAACAAATTTAAAATTATAAATAATTACCTTGTCCTTTACATTAATGATCGAAATGATACACTGTTAGGTCACCTTTACATAAAATAACGCACGACTCATCCAACTAAATAGTAAACAATGGTGAGCACAAGCTCCTTGACGACAGTGTTACGCTCGAGGAGCTGCAATTCCGCAATTTGTCATGCCACTTCTCAAAAACACTCCTTATTTCGCTTATTTCGGTACCGCACTTACCGCTTAGTATGTGTACGATTACTGACGAGCAAGCTTCACCTCTCACATAAGATTTAAATAAAATGTACACTCATTATTTGTTATTGTGTTGTTTATACTTGGTCAACAAAGTTTATTCGGTTTCTGATGCGCGTTTGGCACAGGTAACAATTTTATTATTATTTATTGACTTACTTTAGTTATTTATAAACATAAACAACTGAAATTGGTGCTTTCTAGCTGCGTTACTGTTTTTAATTCATGTGTAACGTTGCGTGACGACCTAAATAAGCAACATCTTCGCAATTATGTTAAAAGAAACAAACAAATGTTTCAGGGGACAAATTTAAATTTGGGCGAAGCACTCCAATTCCTTCGAGAATACGATGCGGAAGCTTCCGGAATGTGTTTCCGCGTTAGTTCCGCTCAATGGAATTTCGCAACAAACATTACAGACTTTAACAAACGCAGAATGATAGAAGAACAAACTTTAAGAGCTAAATTCGAGCGACTATCTTGGAAAAAAGCTGTCAGTTTTGAGTGGTCCAGACTTCCAGATCCAATGGCGCGAAGACAACTTCGTATGCTTGTCACAGATGGCAGGGCCAGTCTTCCGGATGAGAAATTCAACGAAGTACCACAAAAACAATTAAACATTATTAAATTTAATGATACATTTTAATTTTGTTAGATTTACCATTTAATCGCTGAAATGAAAGATATTTACGCTAACGCTAGAATTTGTCCGTATAACAGTTATGATTCACGTTATTGCGATCTCGAATTAGAACCGGATATTATTAAAATAATGGCGCATTCTCGGAATCCAGAAGAATTAGCCCATATTTGGAAAGAGTGGCATGATAAAGTTGGACCTCCAATGAAAAATAAATTTATGAGATTCGTACAACTTGCCAATCAAGCTTCTAGAATGAATGGTAACAAAAGAAAAATAAAAATAATATAACAATTCGTGTTCTTTATTAAATTTGTAGGATTTAGAGATGCGGGAGAGCAAATGCGTTTTGCGTACGAAACAGAAGATTTAGAAGCTGAATTATACGAAACTTGGTTAAAATTAGAGCCTTTATATAAAGAATTACACACGTACGTCCGAAAACATTTAATTCAGCGTTACGGCGAAAAATACATCCGTCCGGATGGTCCAATCCCTTCTCATTTGTTGGGCAATTTGTGGGCCCAAGATTGGACTAACATAAAAGACATCGTGATGCCGTTTCCTCAAATTCAGAGCATGGATGTCACAGATGAGATGTTGCGACAAGGATTCACTCCGTTACGGTATTTAAATGAATTATCTAGTAATTTAATATTTGACGGTTATATTTTAGAATGTTTCAAATGGCTGAAGAATTTTTTACGTCTCTTGGGTTAAAAGCAATGCCACCGGAGTTTTGGAGGTACTCCATGATCGAAAAACCGTTGGATAGAAGGGTTCAGTGTACTGCAAGCGCCTGGGACTTCTGCAATAGAATTGATTACAGAATAAAACAGTGTACTCAAATTAATATGGAAAATTTAATATCGACGCACCATGAAATGGCCCACATTCAATATTATTTACAATATAGCGATCAACCGTATTTATACCGAGACGGAGCTAATCCAGGTTCAAATAAATTTATTTTATTAGGAATTTATTTAAACTTTTTTTATTTAGGTTTTCATGAAGCAATAGCTAATGCCATAAGTATGTCGATTAATAATCCAATTCATTTGCATAGAAGGGGTTTATTTAATAACAATACAGACATTTATGAAACTAATATGAATTTTTTAATGAATATGGCGTTGGAGAAAATTGCGTACGCTCCTTTTGCCTATCTCGTTGACAAAGTAAAAATAGTTTAAAAGAGTTAACAAAAATATTTATAGATTCAAATTTTAGTGGCGCTACAAAATATTTAGTGATGGTGTGAAAAATATGAATTCCGCGTGGTGGGAAATGAAATTACAATATCAAGGAGTTGTTCCTCCAATGCCCCGAAACGAAAATCATTTAGATCCAATGTCAAAGCGTCACATTCCAGCCGATTTACCATACACCCGCTATTACGTAGCACTTTTATTACAATTTCAGATACATGAGGCATTATGTGATGCTGCTGGTTATTCTGGACAGTTACATATGTGCGAAATTTATCGCTCAAGAGAGGCCGGACGAATTTTAGGGTAATGAGTAAAATAATTTAAATATATTATAATAAATATTTACTTTTAGGGAAGCGCTTAAATACGGCAAATCGAAACACTGGAAAGATGTAATTCGAATTGTAACTCGAGGAAAAACTGATCGACTTTCAGCCGATTCAATGTTGAGATACTTCCAGCCGTTAGAATTATGGTTACGAGTGCAAAATCGCGATGAAATTTTAGTAGGATGGAAACCAAATATGGAAGATACAGCTTTGTTTCAATCTTTGCATAGTTCCCAAATAAAATACACCCCTTCTTCAATTTTATTAATTAGTTTTTTAATAATAAGTTGTTTAATTAATTTGTAAAATACTTACAAAATAAACTATTACTCATTAGGCCCTTTATTAGGCATTTTAGTTGCCGCCAAATACGGATTATCAATATCCCAATTATTGTTAGTATTTTCCTCTTGTACTTTTTGTGCCTCTTCAACGACTGAATCATCATTTCCATCTGATTGTGTAGCATTTTCTGATTGCTTCCGTTCTGATTTTATTCGTTTACGAGGCGGTTGCTCGGCCGTTTCAATTTGAGCTTCATATTCCAAATCCTCCGGGTCAAATATTTGATCCTGGGGTAATAATGCGTTCAAATACGGCGGGAATATTGCCTTACAGGCAATCACTGTAATTAAAGATCACATATCATGTTTTAATTAATTATTATATGAATTTACTTACGTGGAAACATATTATTATCTTCGCTGTCGAATAAATTGTGTGTATCATTCGTTTTCGCCAGAAATCTGGTCAAAGCCCTCTCAATATCTCGTTTTTGAGCAGCAGCTTTCTCCCTAATAGCTTCATATTCAGTTACCGGTTGTTTGTGAGTCTATAACAAACAATTCTTATAAAATCCATCCTTACATCTTACAATTACATCTTACCGGTGTTCTAATATAAGCGTGCGGATCCGGAAAAGGTGGTAAGTGATTTGGAATATGATTTGGATGTGTCTGTTTAACTCCAGCTTGTAACATATTATATTGTTTGTGTTGCGGCGTTTGTTGCAACGATGGAAGGGCCGATTTATTACCTCGTTTTGCATATTGCTCAATACCATTTATTGGAAATCCTAAACAATGAAATGTAACAAAATGCACTGTTAAATCCAATTAATACGTACCCATACTAACTAGACCAAGAATAACGTCACCGATTACTGGTTCTGACCTTCCAGTTAGCTCACAATAATTTTTACTGGATATTCCGACTTCAGTAATAACTAAAAATTATTTTAATTGTGTTAAAAGTTCACAAAATTGTCTAAACAGTACTTACAAGACTGTAAAATTTCAGTTAAAGTTTCCAAAGCATCTTTGTCACCTGAATCAAAACCTACTTCTGTTAATATACTAGCTACAACTACATTTAGAAATTTACGGCGGAAATTATAAGATTGTGTTTGATCCATTTTACTAATAATTATATTCAATGAATCTTAACCACACTTTACCAGTTTGACATTTAAAACAGTATGGTGGCAACATTGATGCTGCAAGCTGTCGTTAATTATATATTGTTACTGCGTGCAGTAGTCCTCAAACCGTGGCAACTCCAAATCAAAATATAGATTAAATAAATATGAAATACGATTTAGTACAATTATTCAATATAATTAAGCTTCAAGAACACAATTTTCACCATTTTACATCTATAACTAACGTTTAAAACGAATTTAATTAAAAGCCATTGAATATAACTCGGACAGACTGGCAGCTCACTATGAATAATAATGATCTGAGTGGCCAAAACTAGAACTAAATTTCAGCTCACTCTCACTAGCTTTGTTTTCCAGTCTGGTAAGGAGATAAGTCTATGGACATATTATTCTTTGACAGTTATTAAATTTCGTATTAAATATTCTTTATTTTCAACTTATTTTAATGTAATGTTTGTGAAAAGCGCATTTATAAGATTCATGATTGAAGACAATATGTTAAATAATTGATTTTCATTCAAAGGAATAAATTTTATTTACTTGAAAAGCTTTTGTATGATGATATTCCAAATTGATTTTTAAAAGTAAGGTAACTTATAACAAAATATTGTTTTATTTATAAGTATCTATTAATTCCAGTTCGATAATTAGTGACACTTGAATTTTAAGTGCGTATTTAATTTTTATGAAACCAGTAATTTAACAAATTAAAAACTTTGTATAAATATTGAAGAGAGATGGAAGCATTTGCAGAAAGAATATTTGTGAATTATTGGCATCTTGTGATGCTCCAGGAACCTCCCCGGGTCGAATTAATTTTTGAACGAGTTTGAATCATGTGCTACACTTGCTTTAAAAAGTTTTTGTGGAAGTCATACTCTTGAACAACCGTTATTACAATTATTACAGTATAAAATATACAATAAGACATTTTTTTCGGTTATATCTTTTAAAGAATAGCATTATAATTCAATATGAATTTTCTTAATACATTATTTTCTAGTATAAATATATATTTGTACAGTAAAAACTAAATAAATACGATGAAAATAACTAGAGCTATAGATTTTGATGAATTTCATTTATGTAATTTGGAATGTCGCTTTAAATGTGCAATTTGAGAGAATCTTTTATTACAAAATTCGCATAAAAACGCCTTCTCCCCTGTATGTACAACAAAATGTTGCTTCAATTCTTGTTTCGTATAAAAAGCTTTACCACAATGTTCACAAGTAAAATTTTTCTCCCCTGTATGGTGTTTTAAATGCGAATAAAGATTACTGGAACTTCCAAAACGTTTTCCACAAAGTTTACAGACAAAAGGTCGTTCTCCACTGTGCACCTGCAATTATTTACTTGTATTTAAAACAATTATTGGTTGTTTTCATTTAATACCATATTATGTTTATTTAATTCTTGTCTAGTTGAAAAAGCTTTTGGACAAAGTGAACAACCGTGTGGCTTCTCTCCAGTATGAGTTCGCATATGAGTAGTTAAATGGCCAGAATTTATGAACCGTTTTTCGCATATTTCACAGCGATAAGGTTTTTCTCCTACAATAATCAATAATTTAATTTATAAGCAAAATACAATAAAATAATTTACCGGTATGAATTCGTATGTGTTGCGTTAAATATTCGCGCCGATTGAAAGTTTTTCCGCAAGTGTCACATTGGTGCTGCTTCGGTTCTTTTAATTTATCTTGTTTTATTGTAGATTTCTTGACAGTTTTAATTTTCTTCGGAGTATCTGATTGTTGTGATTCTTGTATTACTAATTGCTATAATTAAATTATATTTAATATGATAATAATACAATAATAATAAATACTACATTTACGGGTTCTGTTATAATTGAAGATTGCTGTATCGGTGTATGATGAGGTTGTATTAACGGTATTAAATGAGATAAATTTTGTTCCTCTTTAATTATATTAAAACTTTCTAAATCTGGCGTTACTTGCAAATGTTGTTCATTACCAAAATATTGTCGCAATTTGGCATCCGAATTTTCACATTGTTGCTTAAATTGCCAGGCAATATTTAAAATACCGATACATTTACTGCAAATCATGCAGGGCAATCCATCTCCTTCCAAAATCTAAAAGTTAACAATAACCTATAAAATATTTTATAATTATTATAATAACTAATTTAATTACCTGCACAGAAGCACATGCCATAATCATGAAAGAAAAGTGAGGTGGCTTAGAATTCTCAAATATATTGCACATTTTACGATTTCCCTGACTTTTTTCCAAACATATCCTGCAAATATTATTCAAACTTATATCAAAATAACAATCAATCATCCTCGGATGATCAGGTTTTAAACTAATATCCATCCCTAAAGTTTGTTGTGATTGTTCAATATTCATGTTCACAACAAAACGTCAAATTTCCGAACGCCATATTAATTCCACGTAGTGTCACCAACTATGTGAACGTAATATTCCATAAATTTTACTTAAATAATATTTAAAAAATTTATTTCTTATTAAACTTAGATTTCATTTACGTATCAATCATAATTACTTGGATTTTTTTATTTAGTTTGTATTTTTGTTGAGCATCCATTTTACCATAAGTTTTTGACATATTCTTTTACCGTAAGTTTTAGTTCCCATATTCTGACTTGCACATAAATAATTTGTTTAATAAAATTTAATAAAGTTTATTTAAAGCTGTATATCTTATATACTACAAATTAGATGAACATTACAATATTATCACATATCTAAACTACATATAAAATTGTGACCGTCACCTCTTTTGTTGCAAATAAACATTTATTTACAAATATAAACACAATAAGAGAACTACATCAGCCACTTTTCATATGTATATAGAACTAAAATAATACGAATTTAAAAGTTATTTTTGTACAACACATGCATGCATATAATTATTTTACACAAATATGGAATGTTTATTGTTAAATTTATAATAAATAATACATCTACGATATGGCGCTTGATTAAAATAATTTTTAAGAGCTTTCGAGTGAGGGATAAATATTAATCAATCAATTAAATATATTATAGTAAAATTGAATCATAAAATATCTTATCCCTCATTCTAAGATCCCTGCTTATTCTTACACTTAAAATAATATAAAATATAACATTTAAAATATTTGTATTGATGAAAAACCATCAAAATAGGTAAAAATATATTGTTTTACTCATTTTTAGATATAAAACTTATACTCTCTATTATATTATTTATGCATTTTTAAATGTCGAATCAAATGGGCTTTCTGCGAGAATCTTTTATTGCAAAACTCACATAAGAAAGCTTTTTCCCCAGTGTGAACCAACATATGTTGATACAATTGGCCTTTAGTTGAAAAAGCTTTCCCACACTGATCACAATGATAGTTTTTTTCACCAGTATGTATTTTTATGTGTGTATTTAGATTACTAGAACTGGCAAATCTTTTAGGGCAATAAGTACACGCGTATGGCCTTTCACTCGTATGAATAGCGATTGTATGTTTGGTTAATTGTTGGGCAGTTGCAAAAGCTTTGCTGCAAGCCGAACAAACGTGATTCTTTTCACCTGTGTGTGTTCGCATATGCGTGTGTAAATGTCCCCCGTTTATGAACCTTTTATTACATAAATGACACAAATAGGGTCTTTCACCTGTGTGAATACGAATGTGATGTATTAACCCTGGTTTTGTACGAAATACTTTACCGCAAGTATCACACTGATGAGGTTTTACTTCCTTTTTATTCGAAGACTCTTTTAGCGCCTCATTTTTTATTGTAATAAATTCAATTTCATGTTTAATATCATCTTTTGCTTTTTGACTAGTACTTGCTGCTTCTATTAACTCGTGACTTACTTGAACTGTTTGTTGTATTTGAGCAGATTGTATTTGTGGTTCTTGTGGTGGTTGTATTTGTTGATGTGGCTCTTCAAAATCTTTTTTTATGTCTAAAGTAAAACCTGTTAAATCAGGAGCTGCAGGTAATTGAACTGTCGTGAAATATTGACGTACTCTCGCATCCGAGCTTTCACATTGCTCTTTAAATTGATAAGCAACGTTCAGTTTTGCTATACATTTATTACAAATTAATGACGGAAGACCATCTCCTTCCACAACCTACAAAAACAAATTCTACACCTCCAAATATAATATTATTAATATTTAACTTACTTCTACTTGAGCACAAGACATAATTAAATGTGGAAAATGCGGTGGTTTTACAGGATCAAATATAGGCGTTAGCTTTTGAGGAACGCTTCCTTTTTCTAAACATATCCTACAAATATTGTTCATATTCATTGTTAAATAATAATGGAATAAATCTGACGACTGCATTTCAAAGTTTCAAACTCCAATCACAACAACAACAACGAAAATTACTCAAAACTTTCGACTCAATGTCAAACAAGCATCAAACCTACTGTTCACCCAACAAACCAATAGACAAGGACGAACCTACAAAGAAACAAGATTATCAAGAAATATATATATTTATATTTAAAGAAATTGAATTCTTACAATAAAAATTAAATTATGTATTAATATTTACCACGGAAATAAATTTTGATTTAAAATTTTAAAGAAAAGCTGTGACACGACATTTTTGAGTTGGTACTATGTTTCATATATATATGAACACAAGAATGGACTATGCATATGCTATTTGTATTGTAAATAATCGTGCTTGATCGAATCAAATTATTACTATAATTTCCAATCACGCAACATGATTTATTCAGCTTTCATTAAAACAGAGTATTTAAACTAATATTTAAGCTAATTTTAAATACAAAATACAAAGTTTAGTCATCTGTCAAATATTGCAACCATTTATAATAGTTCATTTATGACCAATAAATGGCTACAAACTATTTTTTTGTACTAAATTGTGAACCTTAATCAACACTCTATACGTTATGATATCTATGTATTGTACATAAATTTTGACAGTTATACTGTTGATTTTGTTATCTTTTCTATGGTTGATTAGTTGATTTGAATATTAATAATGAACAGAACGTACAATAATTTAGATAGGTAAATTATTAATAATATAAGATTGTGATAAATTTAATAACTTTTGTTTTGCAGCATTATTCAATTAAGTAAGGATAAAGAAACTTTAGGATTTGATTTAAACGCAGGCCAAACATGGATTTACCCAACAAATTATCAAATACGAGATTATCAGTTCAATATAACACAAGCAGCCCTTCACAACAACACACTAGTGAGTTGATTAGAAATAGATGTGTTTTTATTATAAATGTATGGATTTTTAGGTAAGTTTGCCCACGGGTTTGGGTAAAACGTTTATAGCTGCAGTTGTTATGTACAATTTTTTCCGATGGTATCCTATGGGTAAAATAATATTTATGGCACCAACTAGACCTTTAGTTAAACAACAGCAAGATGCTTGTTATAATATAACTGCTATTCCACCTGATACTACAGTCGAAATGACAGGTACTAATTTATTTATTCAAAGCTATGTATTTGAAGGTTTTATTTTGAAGGAAATAAAGCCAGCGCTTTGCGAGGGAAAATTTGGAAAGAAAAGCGTGTGTTTTTCATAACGCCACAAATTCTACAACATGATATTGACGTAGTGTTGGAATTAGCAGAGGAAATTAAATGTTTAGTTATTGATGAAGCTCATAAAGCGCTGGGTAAACATGCTAATGTTGAAGCAATTAAGAAAATTTACAAAATAAATAAATATTTTAGAATTCTTGCTTTGAGTGCTACACCAGGAAGCAATTTTAATAGCATAAAAGATGTACGTATTCTCAAGTATTGAATTAATGCTATTTTAATATTTATATTGTTTTCAGGTTATAACTAATTTATTAATTTCTCATATTGAAGCTCGATCAAATGAAAGCGAAGATGTTGCACCTTATGTATTTAAAAGAAAACTTGATACATTCGTAATTCCAATAACTGGACAATTATTAAATACAAAAAATAAATATATAAGAGTAGGGATTATCAATCTATTTTTACAAGAAAAACTAAATGTATTATTGCAGGTGTTAGATAAATACACAAGACCTTTATTAGAATTCAATTTATTTATCGGAAATTGTGCCAATTTGACTAAGGGCAGGATCGTATTAGTTATGAAAGATTTTAAAGAAAAAGGAAGGTAAAAAAGTTGACTATTATTTTTTAAATATTTTATTATCGTTCATTTTGTAGGAATCACAAACAATATGGCTTTATATTAAAAACATTGAATTTGTGCATAACTTTGTACCATGGCTACGAGCTACTAATTCGGCATGGTTTACGTGGGTTTCTAGTATTTTTTGACGGTAAAATTACTTTATTTTATAATTATTTCATAATAATATTGGTATGCTTTTAGGAACTATAAGCAAACCTCTTATAAATAGTATAGAAGAGCTACACGGCATTTTGGATGAAGTTAGAAACTACTTAGGACCGCTAGAAGATGTAGAAATGTTACCAGATGGTACACTGCCGGAGGTAATGATGACAATTGCGTTTTAATTTTATTATTTCAATTTTTTTTTTTTCTGGTAGATAAATGGACCTGTTGTATGTAGTCATCCAAAATTTGAGAAGCTTAACGAAGTTTTAATAAATCATTTTGAAGCCGCCAAAGAACAAGACACACGCACAATGGTTTTTTGCGAATATCGTGAAAGTGTAATGGAAATTTACCAATTATTATTAAGACAGCGCCCTTTAATAAAACCCCGCGTGTTTCTTGGACAAGCTGCAATATCACAAATTCAACAATTACAAGTAAATAACCCCAAAAGTAATTTAATTTATTATTAATGCACGCATTTGCAAAATTAGGCAATAAAACAGTTTAAATCTGGAAAATGCAACACTTTAATTGCAACATGTATTGGAGAAGAGGGTTTGGACGTCGGAGAGGTCGATCTGATTGTCTGTTTTGATATTAGTTCAAAATCGCCGATTAGAATGGTGCAAAGGATGGGTAGAACTGGAAGAAAACGGGATGGACGCGTCGTTGTGCTTGTTACCGAAGGAAAAGAACAACAAGTAATTATAAACATACTAAAATTAATAAATATAATAATATTTTAATTTTTAGCTATTATCAGAATGTATGATCCAAAAAAATAACATGATTTCTTTGTTAGAATCACAACCAATTAAAAAACATTTATACACAAACAATCCAAAAATGATTCCTGATAATATTCAGCCGGAATGTAATAAAATGTTTATTACAGTTCAAGAAAAAGAGAAACCCAAAACAAAGGAAACAAAAAAGAAAAATGTCACAAAAAAAAACACAATAAAAGTAATAATTTACTATTGAAATATTATTGGTAATCAAAATATTTTTTTGTAGAACTTATTTGATAATATAAACTCAGAGAATAGTGAGAAAACTGGTAAAACTAAATCTCCGATTAAAAGAACAAGAAAATTACCAACACCAACAAAAAATCAAATGGATTTGCGTAGCATGTTTTCTAAAATAAGTAATACGCAAAGTAATCCGTCTATTGGTATGTTTTAATTTTTTCTTCCAAGTATAACAAATAAACATTTAATTATTTCAGAGTGCACTGAAGAAGAAAGCGGAAATAACGAGGAAAGCTCAGAATTGAACGCTTTAGTAACAGCAATCAATAATTATATAAAAAAATCGACCGAAAATGATGAAACAAATTGGTTATTTGGCGATTCATTAAAAACAGCTGTTTGCTCAATAAATAATGAAAAAATAATAACGAATAATATTTTACCGAATGTTTCTATCATAGATTCAATCACTTCTGATGCATTGAAGCAATTCACGAAATCGTTAAATAAAAATACATCAAATAATACGAATATTGATGATATTTTACAATATTTCAATTTGAAATCAATCTCAGATGTTTTTTCTGATGACAGCGTAGCAATTGAAAATGATTTTAATGAGAAAGCGGCGATTTTTAATCACTCCTTAGGGATTTTTGAATCTTCTTCAATTTATAACTCGCCTATTAAAAAAGAAGTAGACGAAAGTGTCGAATTATTTGAAAATCAAAATACATCACCTGTCTTAAATACTCAACGAGTTGTCAATTACAGGCATAAAATACAACGTAGACTATTTTCTGAATCTCAAACTACAAATTTAAAAACACCAAAATTTGAAATTACAAAAAATACAAATATATCAACACCGAAAAATGAATTACAATTTTGGGATGAATCATTATTTGAATGTTTTAGTAGCGAAACAAGTTTAATTGAAGAAAAAAAACAAAATATTGAAGCAAAATCATCAAATAATGATTTAGAAGAGCAAGAAAATATTAGTAATGATTCAGATGAAACAATAATATTGTCATTATCATACAATACTAATCAATTAATTGAAAATAACGAACAACCAAATCTTAAAGATGAAGAAAAATTATTAAAATCAGATATTAAAACAGATTCCAGTTTGTTGTCAATCACACAAGCAATCGATTTATTAAATGATAGCAAATTTAAACCGTTAGATAGTTCCGTAAAAGATGCAACAATAGAAAACAATAATAAAACACAAATATCAGATATTTGTCAAGATTTAGATGATTTTGATGAAGAATTCAGTTTATTAAGTTTCACCCAAAGTAGGAAAAGAAAATTACAGGAAAAAAAACCTGACGAAACTAAAACTAAATTTGCTAAAATAGAAAAACAGGAAAATGGTGATAAATCGAAAATATTGAAAAATAAAAATACCAACAGAAATTATAATAAAAAAAATAAATTACAACTTAATCCTGTCAAGAAAGTCGATAAAGAATCTAACAAAACATTTAAAACGATTTCGCAAATAAGTCCGTTAAAATTACCGCCTAAAAAAAGCACCAACAATAAAATAGCCATTTTATCCGATAGCGATGATGATTTCGAAGTGCTTCCTTCAAGTAAACCTATCAGTAAATTAATTACACCTATAAAAAACAATAAAAAGAAACACAAAACAAAAAAGGCTAAAAATTGCGTTTTTATTGATAACGAAGCGGAAGTGGAACAAGATGAGCATTACGTATCAGATTCCGAATCTGAAAAAGAAAGCGAACATTCATTAGATAATAGTTTTGTTAGTTATTCTCAGAATGTTCACGATCAAACTGACATGAAAGTGAAATATTTGGAATCTATTAAGTAATTTTTTTTTTGCTGGTCATTTATAAATATTCTATAATATATTTATTTATAGGAGTCCTAAATTTAAACCAGGTGCCTTTAAAATGCCTCATCCGGCTGCCTTTCGACCGATTGATGTTTTTTCTCAAGTAGAAAATAACGAAAACGAAACTTACATGAATGTATGCCTTTTTTTTGTGTGCAGAAAACGTGTTTTTAATATTTAAATGTTTTAGGATTCATTTTGTGTAGGAAATGATGAGGAATTATCTCAAAGAGAACAAATGTCTTATTTAGAAATGATTGAAGTCCAATTAGAAAAAGAAAATAAACGGAACAAGAAAAGAAAGAGGATAATCACGATATCCGACAGTGATTGAATTAACTATATTTTTTATATAATATGCTGTGATACCTTCAATTTTAACACAATAGATAATATTTCAATTAATTGACATTTGTTTGAATATACCGCTGCTTCGCAACTATAATTCCAGTATTAGTTCAGCCACTATCTTTGAGATGGCAGCACAAGTCTACTATAATTCAATAATATACAATAAAATAAAAGTTTTATAATTAAAACTATATGTGTGAGCAAATATTGCAGAAAAAATTAATTTGGAATGAATAATATTTTAATTTTGCCTGACAGTTAAACCGATATGACTCATATATTGGCAACACTTTCATTCGCCATCTTCGTAACAACGTGCTGCCAGTCTTTGTGAAATCTCAAGAAATTAAAAATGTTTGGGTCTAGATCACAACCAATTTTGGTATTAAGTATGTAATTATATTATTTCCTACATTATCTCTTATTAATTATATATTTGAATGCTTGTAGGTCAAAATACTAGACGTGATTCCGGTAGAAAAGTTCAGCTGGAAAACATTAACGCCGGCAAGGTATTTATACCAATAAAATACTATTGAATTTATTCTTAAAGGTTCATTTTTGTTATGCAGACTATAGCAGATGTTATTCGAACATGTTTGGGGCCCCAAGCAATGTTAAAAATGTTGATGGATCCAATGGGTGGCATCGTAATGACGAATGATGGAAATGCCATTCTGAGGGAAATTACTGTACAGCATCCAGCTGCTAAAAGCATGATTGAAATTGCTCGAACGCAAGATGAAGAAGTGGGAGATGGTACTACTTCAGTTATTGTATTAGCAGGTGAAATGTTGGCAGCTGCTGAACAGTTTTTAGAGCAACAAATGCACCCAACTGTTATAATTAGACAGTACCGTCAATCGTTAGAAGATATGATTGCGCTTCTGGAAGGTCCTCTTAGCGTTCCAATTGATCGTAATGACAAAAATGCTTTAGCGCAAGTTGTTCGGGGATGTGTAGGAACGAAATTTATTGCGAAATGGTCAGATTTAGCTGTTAATATTGCCCTGGATGCTGTGAATACGGTTTCAATCACAGAAGGGGGTAGAACAGAAGTAGATATTAAACGTTATGCCAAAGTTGAGAAAGTGCCGGGTGGTTCTGTCGAAGAATCACGCATTTTATCAGGTGTCATGTTAAATAAGGACGTAACACATCCTAAAATGCGTAGGCGTATAGAAAATCCTCGCATTTTACTTCTTGATTGTCCTTTGGAGTATAAAAAAGGAGAAAGCCAGACTAATGTCGAAATAAGTGGAGAATCGGTAAGAAAAATTGCTACTATATCTATAATTAAACGCTCATTAAATAATAAACTATTTAGGATTTCACTCGAATGCTGGAAATTGAAGAAGAATTCGTGAAAAAGCAATGTGATGATATAATCGCATTAAAACCTGATTTAATCTTCACGGAAAAAGGCGTTTCTGATTTAGCCCAACATTATTTAGTAAAAGCTGGTATTACAGCCATCCGGAGAGTCCGTAAAAGCGACAATAATCGTATTGCCCGCGCTTGTGGTGCTACAACTGTCAACCGAACGGAAGAACTACAAGAAAGCGATGTAGGAACCGGATGCGGCTTATTTGAAATAAAAAAAATGGGTGACGAATATTTCTGCTTCATTACTGAATGCAAAAATCCTAAAGTAAGCAATAAAAATTGTTATTTGAATAAACATTTTAGTAATATTGATTGTTTTAAAGGCATGTACAATATTACTTCGAGGTGCAAGCAAAGATATTTTAAATGAAATTGAACGAAATCTGCAGGATGCTTTGAATGTTGCCAGAAACATTGTTTTATCACCTAGGTTAGTACCCGGAGGAGGTGCTATTGAGATGGCTTTGTCGCATGCTTTGCTCCAAAAAGCCAAACAGGGACCAGCTCGGGCAATTGCCCACGCTCTTGGTAAATATTTTAATAAATAAGTGTTAGTTTTTGAACCAACTTGATTGATTCTCTTTAGAAATTATTCCTCGCACTTTGGCTCAAAACTGCGGGGCAAACACAATCCGTACTCTAACAATGCTGCGTGCTAAACACGCAGCTCATTCAGATCCAAATACTCCATGCACTTGGGGCATTGACGGCGAAACAGGCAATTTGGTTGAACAATCAACTAACGGTCTATGGGAACCATTATCTGTCAAACTGCAAACTTATAAAACAGCCGTGGAAACCGCAATTCTTTTATTAAGAATTGACGATATTGTATCTGGAACAAAAAAGAAGGATGCTGCAGGAGAACCAGTTACGCCGGCACAAGCCGCTGAAGGAGCCGAATAATGGCCCTTTTTTCTATTATGGTATTAATAATTTAACTCATTATTTACTGTCATGAATCTTGTAGGTGCGTTTTTTCACAAACACCGCATTTAATAAGTTAAAATAAAGAACATTTAATATGAAATAAACTTTCCAAGTGAATATAACCAGAGCCTATTCCTTTGTGGTATGCTCCAAAAGTAATAGAACTGTTGAGGGATGCCTTGAAAGTAATAATCGGTCTGTATGTGATGTACCACAGGAATGGAACTGAAGAGATATGTACCGAAAGTAAGAAAACATAAGCATTAGCATTAACAGAAATCTAAACCTTAAAATGACTAATAGTTATAACATATATTACTTTGGTTATTGAATAGCTATCTTGGGAACGCTTTTCAAATGACCAATAGTTATAACAGATATAATTATAAAAATATTTATTATAACTTTATTACTTTGTTCTTTATTCAAAGACTTTGTTCATAGATTAAACCTTACTTTCCACTATGTCAAGGAGATAAGTCTGTGGTTACAGTATTTTGAGTTCTTTTGACATAAGTATTCATAAAATGCCAATGATTTTTTACGAATATCATTATTAATTTTTGTTTGTCTTCTTAATTCCGTCGAGATAACTGTCAACTACAACATAACCTCAATATTTAATTATTGATTTGTTGGTAAATGAATGTACGTACAGTAAAAACTTTGATTTAAAATAGGAGTAAACATGGATAACGACGGCGAAGAGGCAGAAAAGTGTGAAGAACCCATGGAAGTAGAGGATACAGATTCTAGTGACGATGAGGACGATATTTTGGAGAAACGTGCCAAAGAATTGGAGTTGGAAGTTTCAAAAAATCCTTATGCGTATAATACACATGTTGATCTTGTGGGAATATATAAGAAACTTTTAAATTTGGATGAAATGCGTAATGCTTACGAACGTTTTTATAAATATTATCCTCTTACTGGTCAACTTTGGTTGGACTGGATTAAAGACGAGATTCGTGTGGCGAATACAGAAAACGAGAAAAATAATATTATTAAGCTTTTCGATAAGGCAGTTGGGGATTATTTATCTGTAGATTTGTGGCTGGAATATGTGCAATTTGGTATTGGTTTTGATAGTGACAAAACGCGTCAAATTTTTGAGAAAGCGATTAATGCAGCTGGGCTGCATTTCATGAAAGGTTCTCTAATTTGGGATGCATACAGGGAATATGAATTGGCTATTTTGTCGGTAATAACTGATATCGAAAGTGAAGCTTGGAAACAGCAAGTTTTAAAAGTAAATGAGATATTTAAGAGACAATTGAGTGTTCCGTTAATGGAAATGGAAAGAACTTTCATTGAATGGAGAGTTTGGTTGGAACGATTGCCACAAAATGATTTTATTGATAAAGAACCGGTTAATTGGGCTTATAAGAATTCTACTAAATATTTGACTGATTATTTGGAGTTTGAAGATAAGCTTGCGGAAGCAGAAGACGAGAAGAAACTTCAAATATATCGTAATTATATTGATGATAATCGGAAACCGGAATTAATTCGCTGTTTATATGAAAGAGCTGTAGCTGATTTTTGTTTGAATGGCGAATTGTGGCTTGAATACTGCATGTATTATTTCAAATTGGATAATTTTGACGCTGCTATTAGTACTTGTGGAAGAGCTTTACGAAATTGCTACGACGCAGAATTATGGGTGCTGAATTTACGACTTCTAGAAATTGCAGGTAAATCTCACGACGAAATAACACTTCTTCTAGAGAAGGCGTTATCTTATCAATTAAACGGTGAGACTTATTTGCAAATTTGGTTGGCATATATGGACCATTTCCGCCGAATTACAAACCAGGAAAAGCCAGAAGAAGTACAAAAAATTAGAGACGCATTTGATAGAGGACACAAATATTTAATTGAGAATTTTGGGTTTGAAATTGATCCAGAATGTAGTTTTTTACGGTTCTGGGCCAAAATTGAAGCCAGTTTTTTGAAAGATATCACAAATTGTAGAAAAATTTGGAACGAATATGGCATTTTAAGAATTTTGGGCTCCTCCGTTTACTGTTGGTTGGAATTATTAAATTTGGAACAACAATATGGGGATGATAAACATATTAGGAAGACATATCAAAGGGCCCTTTCTTCTGTAAAAGATTGGCCACAACTTTTAGTCCAACATTGGATTGTTTATGAAAGACAATTTGGAACAATCGAATCAGTTATAAGCAGTACAGAGTATTGCAGAAAATTCATGAAAAAATGGTATTTGGATCATCCTAATTCGTCTGAAGAAATAAAAGAAACAAAAAGAAATGAGCAACAAAACGAAAGGAAACGCAAAAACGAACAACGAAATTCAATGGAAAAACAACAAAAACAAGTTAAAACCACCGATGAATCATCCGAGAATAAAAACGGCGAAAAAGAATTTCATAAAATAGAAATTGGGTCGGAAAAGCAGCAGCGGAGCGTTTTTGTCAGTAATTTAGATTACTCCGTAACTGAAGATCAACTTAAAGAATTTTTGGGGCCTGTTGAAGAGCTTCGTATTGTAAAAAACAGGCAAGGGGTTAGCCGAGGATACGCGTATTGCATTTTTTCTACTATTGGTGAAGCTCAAACCACTTTAAAACGCGACCGGGAACAATTAAACGGCCGACCAGTCTTTATTTCAAAATGTAATGTGGATAAAACCAAACGAGAACACAATTTTAATTACGCAATATCCCGAGAAAACAATAAACTATTTGTTAGAGGATTACCGCTAAATATGTCACAGGAAGAAGTGGGCAAATTATTTAAAACTCATGGGGACATTGAACAAGTTCGACTGGTTACATTCAAAAACGGCAGATCTAAAGGACTCGCGTATATTGATTTTAAAAACGCTGATGATGCTAAAAAAGCAATCCTGGCTATTGATAATACTGATGTAGAAGGGTGTACTATTTCGGTCGCAATTAGTGACCCCCCAAAACGTAAATTTGAAAGTGGGCCCCAGGTTGCACCACCACGACACGCCAAAAATAGACTACAAATTCCGCTTGTTCCCAGAGCAGTTCAAACGAAAGCATTGACTGAAACACCTCCGTCTTCATCAGCTATGACTAACGAAGATTTCAGAAAACTATTAACTAAAAACTAAACTTGCAGGTATTATTACTTCTTTTGTATTATCGCTTAATAATAAAAATTACATTCTACGTTTTTGTGTGCTTATGTATAATACATTATTCCCGCGTATAAAAGCATCCCCAAATTTATTCTTCAGCTGTCCATTAACGTATTCCTCAGTTTGTTCAAGGGCAATGTTCATGTATCCATCTAAACATGCAAGAACACCTGCAAATATAAAAAAACGTCAGATTTTAACTATGTTAATTTAATTGAACATAACCTCTGTAATCAACACCGCTGTTTAATTTTACAACGACAGGTCTGCCGTGAATTTGTTGGATAAACGATGACAAAGCTTCTTTGCGACTCATTATTACTTTTACCACTATATTTATAAGATAAAAATCGAATAAACGTTGGTAGTTTAACTGCAGTGACACTTAGGTTAGGTTAACTTTTACCAAATCTATTTCAGTATTAATCATTTATTTGGCCCTCTCTTTACACACCAGTCTTACTTTTTAGGTTCAGAAATATAGTTTTAATTTAATAATTAGCTTTAAATTTAGTATAATTCATAAAAATAGGTATAAACTAGTAATAATAATGATAGTTCAGCTACTCGCCGTAAGATGGCACCATAGTCAAAGCCGCCAAAATCAATATAAATTAAATACATTTTGATATTATTCATTCCAAAACAAATTTATTCACAATTTAGACCCATAAAGTAGTTCCAAATAATGTTGTATTTATAATTATATATTAAAATTACATGTAATAAAATAGTGTCGTATCATAAAACAATAAATGTAAAATTAATTATGTTTGTGCATGGAATCTCCACAGACCACCACACCTGCAAAAAATAGTTATTAGATTTGATTTAAAATTAATTGAAATTGATTATTACTGGCATGACCGGATCCACCGTTGATCCCAGGCCCTAATAGCAGCAGTCCTCGTAACAGGAGTAGTTCCTGCGGAGCTCCCACATCGGACGCACTGTTTAACGGCTCTAGGGGTCGTCCCCAAATACAAATGTCGTATTGAATCAACGGTTTGACCACCGAAGTTCTGGTCGTTGTTACAAGCCAGAAATTCGGGCTCGTTGAGATATTCCAACTGTGAACAACTTTTCATTAATACTTAATAAATAATTTATTTAAAAAAACTGACTTGTAGCGGTAGGGTTTGTTGGGCAAGTTGTGGAGACGCTAAAGCGACACGATTTGTATTTTGGTGTAGTTGTGGAATCAAAACTTGGCTTGGGAGGAGACAACATTCATCTGAAATTAGGAGTCAATTCACAAAAACATCGTCACTATCAATCACTTTAAATTTTTTAATAGTTTCGTCACCGTCGACGAATAAAAACGCTTCTGCTGTTTGTTTTTCTTCATTCGCCACATTTGCAATAAAAAATTCTGGAGAATTTTCGTTTAACATTTCAGATTCACTTTTCAACCAACAAATCTTCAAAATCGGTTTTGTGTTTGAGTTTAAAGCTGGTACACCTTCCGGAACGTAATATTGTCTTTCATTTTCCAGAAATTGTTCGGTAGGAGGTATAAAAGAAGCTGGAGATGAGTTTGCAGCTTGAATTAGATCAATAAAAAATAATTCACGAGGAGTTAGGGGCGATCTTGGAAGGCTGGTTGTACTTATTTGAGATAATGGTCTAGTATTTTGTAGATTTAAATCTGGTCGCTGTTTTACGCTACATTTAGCGAAATTCAGCGGTTCTTCCGGTTGATTCGTTTGTTCGTCACAGTTCTGTAATTTTATGTGGTATAATTCCGTAATACCAGTATTTTTGCGCTTTAATAACGCATCATACTCCGTATTTTTATTAGCATTTGCTTCTGCCGTTTCTTTCAGTTTAATACATCTCCAAATAAGCACAATTATTATCATGATAATAACAAAGATTATGAAGGCAACTGCCCAAAACGCAAAGGGCCACCACTTTTCCCAATGTTTATAATAATTATTGTAATCATTCCACACCACCACGTAAACCAACGGACAAATAACCAACCAATAAGCAATAAAAATCAAAATACAAATAGCTGGCAATGTTATGCACCGAAACGGCCGCGATCTTAATTTGTGCGGAATATATTGTTTCGTTTCCATTTTCAGGCGCGAACTAAATTAAACTAATCGTTGTGCATTTAATCGCAAAACAGGATATGGTTTTGTGTCCGGTGCGATATCTAACCATTAAAAGATAAAATTGGCAAATTGGAGCAACATTTTTAAAATATGAATATGTTTGATACTCACCAATCAGCGCATCGTCGGGCTCGTTTGTATTTTGTACCAAACGGCTCAACAATCGAAATAAAAGCGCCAAAACATCTAAACTTTCAGCAGATCTCACAAAAACCGGTAAACAGCTTTGCCTGAGTAATCCCCAAATTCTAATAATAACTAAAAGTTCTCTTAAAGTATTCAAAGCTTTAATGTCTCGTAATAATTCGTAAGATTTGCTGTTGGATGGGCGACTGTCCGGCAATTTGGCTAATAAGTTTAGGGCTAAATCAGCGACCCATTGGATTAATTGCTGAAGGCTTTGAAGAGTGCTGGGTTCTACGGTAAACTCTTTAGCTTCTAAATGCATTAGGACTTTGTCCACATCGTTTTGGCCTTCAGTCATTACCCCTAAAATTATCAGAATAAAATTTGTGTTAATAATAATGTACATTATTTACCTGCTAATGAATCAGCTGGACTTTTATCGTGACAACTCAAATCGCTCGGCCGCAACAAGCTTTTAAAAGCAGTTGCAATGCTGTGTAACATTAATAAACTAGTAAGATCGTTGGCTTTGTTTTGCCCTGAAGAGCTTAACCGATACAGCGACGTTTTAATACTCAAATATTGTACGTAAAAATATTGTTGTATTGCTGGATTTTGTCTGTTGAAACTTTCTGTCAGCCGATCGCATAAAGCATCAAGCATTCCGGGTCGTAAAACTAACATTAAATCCAACCAATCCAATCCAGTTACGAGACAGTACTCTAAAAGAGTTGTTGCGTGTGGAACCGTCATCGGAGAACCTAAATTCACCAAATTTATTAGAAAAACAAGCCTAAATTATGATTAATTGAAGTACCTGGTTCAACACTAGGTGGTAATCGATATAAATACATTTGACTCTGCGAATCGATTACCAAAAGGACGTTACCCAGCCACGACATATCTAAATACGAAATATTGATTGATTTTTTGGAGTATTTGCTGTTTGGTTCGTCCACATTACTCCAACAACATCCTAGAGATAAAGTAGCACTCGAAACGTGCTTTAAAGTGTCTCTGAAGAGACAGTGAACTGTATTATCTGATAAAGCAACCGTTACGTAACCAGTTGCCGCTACACTATTGGAAATTGTTAATTTGCTAGTAGCTACGGCTACTACTTTTGATGTGTGCCGAAATTGGGCTTGATGCTGCCACAACTAAGAATAAAATCAGTTATTTGAAGTTTACATAGTTTAAAAAATACTTACAACAGTATTAAACGAATCCGTCCCTCCTAAAAGCGGGTGTACAGGCAAGGATTTCTCCTGCAGCTCCCAAACTTGCAAACAACCCCCGTATAACCCATTTGAGGCGACAACTAACGCGTCTGCGTCTTCACGGACAACCCAACGCAAATGCGTTACCGCATTATCAGGATCCGAGCTTAAAAGTGGTTCATTTTGCGTATCTTTAGTTGCATCTTGAAGGAAAAAGCCCGGCAAAGCCTGACTAGTAATAATACATTTTTCGTCTACTTTTTTGACCGAAACCCGGTAACATTGGATTGGAAGTGTGGCGTTGCCGCTGCTCACAGCCAACAAAAAATGGCCATCTGCAACACAAGCTCCGCTTTAAATTTAGTTCCTCGAAAAAGGCATATTTACTTTTTCCGTAACAAATATCCACAGTTGTTATATAATTTCTGGAAGCACTCAAACTTTCTGTCGTAACAATCGGAGAGTGATGTGACGTATGGTGCGGAAGTACAATTGATGCCAGCATTCCAGTTGTAGTCAACAACAAAGCACCAACCGAAGGCCGACCGCCGAATTGTTTAACCGAACAGGCAAACCGTACATGTTGAAATTTATCCGTATACAAAGAAGTATCCTTTTTTTCGGCATTCCAACAAACCTGCAACCAATAAACTCACTAAATATTCCCAATACTAATAAAAACTGTACCTTCTTTCCGGAATGGAAGAACGCAGCCGCAATAATATGCTCCCCTTGAAAATTAATCGTATGAGCCAAATACCAGCTGTTTAATAAATGTTCCTTCGTTCGGTAAAACCGTACGCATCCAGCCTGGTCCGCCACTAATAATAAATCCCCTGTCAAGTCC
Source organism: Dromius quadrimaculatus (assembly GCA_963989225.1). Taxonomy (NCBI): domain Eukaryota; kingdom Metazoa; phylum Arthropoda; class Insecta; order Coleoptera; family Carabidae; genus Dromius; species Dromius quadrimaculatus. The sequence continues at coordinate 222,026 of OZ022332.1, forward strand.
CATTGTAACACAGAAACTGGCACCGAACTTGACAGCACCCTTCAATGAAAATTCAATAAGTAAAACGAATTATTTCAAACATTTTATTACTTATGGCTCAGCCACGGACTGTTTAAGTCAGCCACATAAACGTGTGACCCCCAAGTGCTTCCATTATGGTCATCTAATTCAGTTATTGAACTAAAAGCTACGACATTTGTACTTGAAACGGAACAAATAGCAGGACTTTCTGGAAAACTATCAAACTATTATAATAACTTCATTTCATCATTTCTGTCAATATTACCACACATAAGATGAATTTTTAGTTGTCTTTTTATTTATGGCAAACAATAAATCCATTTAAAATAACGATTAGTTAGGTTACGTTACAATCATAGATAATAAGTTTGACAGACCGATAACTGCAGTATACAATTGTTATGCCCAGTGCTGACCTCTGGTGTTTAACTAAAATATATAAAATTTGACATTTAGTTGAATTTTATTTTATTATCTTATTTATAACAAACAATAAATCTGTTCTATATACAAATTAAATATTAAAATGCTTCTAACTGCTTAAAAATACCGATTAATTATTATATCCATAGATAAGACCTCGCATGGACGGGCAACTCCTGGACATATAATATTTTTATAATATTCCAAAAAATAACTATAAATAATTCTACTTCTAATTTCTATATAGTTTTTAATGATAAATCTGTCCATAAAACACTAAAAACAGTAATAAAATCAGCATATCCCATTATTAAATACTCTTGTGTGAATGAAGTTAGTTACAGATGTCAAAAGTAAAAAATTAATGAATCGCTATTTCTTATCACATTTTTATCTTTACATCATTTATAAATCAAGAATACTGTTATATCATGTGATAATCAAATAAGATACATTTTTTGCGCGTCATTCTACCAGCCCACCAATCAGAGAATGACAAGTGACCCCTGCAAAAAGTTAAATTGACAACAACTGTCATTCAAATACTTATCTGGATGTATATAAACTGACACGTATTAAATAATTGATCATTCTTGATTCGAATCAGTATTAATAACAGCATTTATTCTGCAAACATGAGTGTTGAAGATTTGCAGCAGTTAATTTCGCCGTTAATAAATGAAAATGTTCTTAAAGAAATGGTACAAAAGTCCTCAGGTTTAAAACAAGTAAATATACGTAAAATACTTATAGATGATAGTGGTTCAATGAAAGGGTACTCCTTTTTAAGTACTGTAAATAAGTTCAAGTTGGAAGGGACTGGAAAAGAAAGGTAATTGGTAAAATTAAAATATTATAATAGTTATTAATTGTTTCTTATTGTAGTGATGGCAAAGAGAAGGAAGTTTCCTGTGCGATTATTGTGAAAACATTGCCGAATAATATGGCCAGGCGGCTGTCTTTCCGATCTACTGATTTTTTCAGAAATGAGACAATTTTCTATAATGACGTATGTAAAATACCAAATCTAGTTTTATTATCATTAATTATGGTTTTTACTAGGTTTGGGCCACATTTTTGAAGTTTCAAGATGAAAAGAAGATCAAAAATAAGTTCAACAATATACCAATGTAAGTAACGGTAATAAGTTAGTAAAACAAATCAATAAAAATTATTTCTAGATGTTTATCTGCTGTAGCTGATGGAAAAAACGATTATATTGCTTTAAATGACTTGAATGTTGAGAATTATGGGCATTTTAAGAAAGAAAAGGAGCTGGACTATGAGAGCGTGATATTTATTGTGCGATTGTTTGCCCGATTCCATGCATTATCGTTCGCTTTTAAGGACCAATTCCCGAAAGAGTTCAAACATCTTGCCAATATAATAGAAGAAACATATTTCCATGAGAAATTCAGGAGCTGGTACACTGATTTCCATAAATCTTTAATAAATACATCCAGAGATGCCATCGAAAAAGAACTGCCACCTTCTTATTTGAAAAAATATGATGAACTGATTGCTAACGATATTTTTGGGTATGTTTTACCCTAAAAATAATTACTTATTCAATAAAATTACTTTACAGAAGAGTATCAAAAACTGCTGCCCTAAAAGACGACAAATTGTCGGTGTTTAATCAGGGCGACTCTTGGATTCCCAACTTTTTAGGGAAATATGGAGACGATGACAAAATAATTGATATTAAAATGATTGATTTTCAGCTTGCCAGGTAAAATAACAAATAAATTGATAAAAATATCCTCTAATTATTGAATTTAACAGATGCTGCCCTCCGTCTTGCGATTTGAGCTTCTTTATATTTTCCTGTGCTCCTTACGAATTATATAATAATCGCATGGAAGATATTTTAAAAGAATACCATTCTGAATTCACGAAATTCTTATCGGAACTTGGGTCCGACCCCGGCATATTTAAATTTGAAGATTTGCAAGCTGATTGGAAAAAGCACGCAGTATTTGGATATGCAATGTCCATGGAAGCAATGCCGTTCCAAATGATGGATGCTGCCGATGCTCCAGACATGGATTCCATCACGGTTAGTTTACCTTAAAAAATGTTTGAATTATATTAATTTTTATTTGATTCAAGGGTGATAAAGAAATTCCGATCACAACCGTCTGGAAAGTTTATCCCATAAAAGATCAAAAAGGCAGAATAAAATTAGCACAAATGTTCCAGTATTTAGTGGACCATCAATATTTATAAATTATTGACATGTAGTAAAGATAATAGTTTACTAGGTTATATACACAATTTTCATTTATTAATGTCAAATTTAATTAAAAATGCACAAAAAGCCATGAAATTAATTATTATTAGTGTTTCAATAAGTAATTCTAATTGAAAAATACAATACTTCAAATTTGACGTTTGATAGCTCTGCTATCTATGGTAAATTCATTGAACTGTCCAAGAAGCGCAATTGTAATTTGAGCTTAAATAACTTCTTTCTAACCTTTTTATGATATATTAATCTATAAATCATCAACAAAAATAGTTGAAAAATCTTTTTCATCTCTTGTACCCCTAATTTTACTAGTTTCATAACTGTCAAATTTATAGAGCCACTGAGGCCACTGGTTTCCCGTATATAACGGAGCCCTAATAAAAAAAATGTTAGTGGAATAAAATTCAAGTATCAATCAGATATATAATTTTTTCTACTTGTTGTATTAATTAAATTCAACATAACGTCAAATACAGATTTCGGCGCTTGTGCTTTTCACCAACAGATGGCAACACTGCACATGGATAATCTACAACAGGAAAAGCAACATTTAATGTAAAAGTGTATCAATGTATAATTTCCACTAGTAAAACAGAGAAAACGATATATTTTTAATTACGGCAATTAAGTCAAATAAATTCAGGGCATTCTTTTATCTTAATTTGAGTTATCAATGATTCTAATGAGTGATTGTCAGAACTAATTAACTGAAATTGGTAGTTGATAATTTGAATTGAAAAATAGTTTATAAACTGTGTAATTTCAGCTGAAATTAAATGTAAAATGGTAATTAAATCATGAAATAGTTATAAGATTACAAATATATTTATAAAGAGGTGGGAACAATGTTTTAATTTGTTCTAGAAAAAGTGGTGATTCATCTAACGGTTTTAGTCATAAGTAAGTATGAAAATTTAATTTTAAAATGCTTTTATTGTCTTTAAAACTTATTTTGCACTTTTAGTACTTATGTAGTCCATATTTTGGACTACAGGTATATTGCCTAGCCGGGCAATACAATACATTACAGGAACAGAAAGACGACTGGACTTCTTTTGTAGGTACAAGATTGAACTAAAAAAAAGGCTCGTTTTTTAGAATGATTCTGAGCTTGGGCGGAAATGTTGGCTGATACTAGCGCCTCATTAAGTCTGAATTTACTTAATTTCATACGAATTATTCATTTCTCTTGACATTCAGATTGAAATATCAGTAAAAGTAAGCTTTAAAATAAGGTTAGTTTAATTTAGATTACATTTTTTTACTTCTTTTCATAGAATTAGCCTAAATTTCATAAGACATTAGGACAATTGATGAAATTTAATATAATTATGTGTTCCAGAATGTTTTAGGACATTCTAGAATGTTTTAAACCGTTCCAATATATACCAGAACGAAATTTGTGTAATTTATTACAAAATAGTTTCAACCCTCCATTTTTCAAACTAGTTGATGTGAGAGGTTGAACGTTGCAATGAAAATCTGTCTCTTTCAAAGATAATAATATGAAATATTGCAGGAAATCTCGTTTGGATTCCCAATTGGATAAAATCACGCCTAAAGAATTATTGAACAATTTAATTGCCAAAATAAGCTTGCTGTAAGGCACACAATCATTCAAAAATTACAGGAAGCCTTGTTTGGATCTCCAATTGGATAAAATCACCAAGGAATTATTGAACAGTTCGGAAGCTTGCTGTAAAACCAAAAAAGGCACACAATCATCCAAAATAAGGAAAAATATTGGCGGTATTGTAGCGGACTCTCAACATCGTTTTATTCTGATAAAAGAAGAAGTTTTTGGCGTTGTAGAAACAGCCCAAAAACAAGAGTAAGATTTTGTAAATATTATTTTAAATTTACTATAATTGATTTATTCTTATAAGGCGAATAATTCATGAACAAATTGAGTTAGGCTATTGATATTTAGCTTGTAGTTAGCCCTATCCTTTATTAGTATTTATATAAAGTTTCGTAATTTTCGAAGCACTGGTTTAGTATGCATCGAAACAAATGAGAATCACGGTGCACACATTTATAAAATAGCGGTATTAAATATCTAAGACAGCTCAGGCTCCATAAAGTTTCAATTCGTCACAAAACTCAAATGACAGTAGCTTAGGAACGTTATGAAAGGTATTGTCCAATATATGCCCCCGTAAATAAGTAAACAAGCAAATTAGGACCTTACGGTGCTGGAAATAAGCTCACGTATTAAAGCATACTTTTCTTGTGAACTAGGGCGTTGTATTTTCAAACAGTGTCGACAGTTTTATGGTCGTCTTGTGACATAAATTGCAGCAGCGGCACTCGTCAAAGAGGGCGCTGACAGCGTAGCGAAAAACAAATTTTTGGGGCAAAATATTTCCAAGTTTACAGACCGCTACCCCTAAACAAAGCAATTAATTCTCTCCCTATCATTGATTATAAACTAAACAGATTTATTAGGCAGGACACAGGTGTTTATTCCATTACCCCATCATGCTCGGAGAGGGATTAGCACTTCATTTTCGACAATATCATGTGCTAATCCTATATACCCGTTTCATTACGTCACATTCAACCAGAAGGGGCAATTTAACAATCAATTTGAAATAATTCTTGGATTATTTATTTCATTTCTTGGGTTTATTTCCGGTTGCTAGATTACAGCACCATTTCGCACTTCCTAAATTATTTTCCTGTCCAATAAGAGCGGTGTTGCCACCGTAGGATTACCTACGGCCAAATTAACTGATCGTCTAAATTTATTGAGCTGTAAATAACAACCTATAAGTCTTATCACGATGGCAACGCACGAATCTCTGCTTCATTTAATAGTGAATTGGGACGAAATATATTTCAATATATTTCCAAAAATGCTTTTAAAGAAACCGTCCTTGGCCCAATTCTTTTATTCAATTTTCCAAAGAAAGTAAACTAAACGAAAGTCTGAATGTTTGTATGTAACTCCTAGGGTGTCAAAATATTGTCTATTTAGGGCAGTAGTGAAATTTAATGTTTTTACTTTCTTAAATTTGTTGTACTATAACGAATTGATTTTAGACGCCTGTTCTGCTCAATTCAAAACAAATTCAGATAAAAATATTCTGTAGGCGTCCCGGATCATTAAATATAAATAAAACGTCTATATTTCAGGGTGGCTACCCTTTTATGTTGTCAAAACAAAGGGGTTACATCCCTCAACTTATAAAGTTAATTCTATTACAAATTATGTCAACATATGGCTGTATATTGTGAAAGGGATCACCCTATAAATATATTTTATCTATTTCAATTTGCTTTTACCAAATTTTTTCTCAGAAACTAGGGCCTAAATAAAAAAAAAATTCTTTATTTAAGTTTATTTGATCATTTTTCTACCCAAAAATGCATTTTGGGTAGTTATCCATTACATAATAACGGATTTATGTGATATAACAAAAAATAACCCAATCATGACGGGAATTTTTAAATTGCCACTTTACCAATTTTTTACTCTGAAACTAAAGCCTAATAAAAGAAAAATTATTTTTAGTGAAAGTTTGCTTGAACATTTATGTACCCAATTCAGTGATTTTTTTATTTGAATAGTTTTAAACTAATAAGCTAGTGCCCCCCGAACAACAAAAACTTTTATTATGATCACCCCCTGGTAGGCAGTCGGTTCCTTTCAATCGCAGCAAGTTTAGTGACTTATTTAGTGAGTTTTGGAGGGAATGACAGAACATTGAAGGTTTTACAACAAGCAGTAGCGTTCCACAATTATGACAGTAATAAAATGAAAGTGCATTGTAAAATCATTTATATTTTATACTTTCTTCGGAATTTTGCTGGCAGAACTAATTTTTAGGATCTAGTAAACGTTAGTTTATTAGTTTATAGACCACGACTACTGGATTTTAAGTTTAGTGAGTTATGGTTCATTATTATTTGAAATAATATAAAACTGAACCCTAATCCGCTAATTTCCCCCACAACGTCTGTGTAAAGCAGGCTGCGGAAAACAATGAAGCACAGCAGACAGCCACAGGCTTATGCACCCCGCTCAACTCCCCACACATCTTCATCTAAATTTCCTCCCTTCCAACCCCTGACGGTTTCATCCCTCAGCCCTTGCGTTTATATGCATGTAATCTAGTTCGTGAAATAAATAGCTATAATAAATTGCTCCTGTGCTGCCGACTGGCGGCTGTTTCTCGCAGCGTTTGTTACTGTTTCACCCTGTGGTACAGCCCATTCGTACTGACTTGCCACTTGAGGGTTGCTGGTGGAATTGGAAGTAATGACGAGTGTTAATTAATGAGAGAAATGAATAAATACAATATTTAAGAGATGAAAAAAATATTTTCAAATATATTTACTCTTAAAATTTGTTTGTGTTACAATTCGTACACGTAAACATCCTAAAAAGTTTTGCAGGGGCAAGTTCTGGCGACTGCAGTATGTTTGAAATTGGTTCCTTGTTTTATGTGAGTTTTTCCCCTAGCAATTTTCGTCGTCCAATCGCAACGGGGTTTTCTCCCCAGTTCAGCCAATCCGGTAACAGTTTAGACATATAAAAATACTCTCCCTCTATTATCTACCATGATAGTGAGCGCTACCGAAACTCATACACTGCCATCTCGAATCTGATATTGCCGACAATGTTGTATGAAATCCATAGATTTCATCCCCCGGGGGGTGAGGCGCCAAGAGGGTGGAAACGTTTAACAGTATTGCCAGAGAATTGTCTTTATCAATGTTACAATCTTGCTGAATTCGCGAATATGGGGATGAAGGAGGAGATAGTTGCCGCTGATACTGTCAATTGTTTTTCGGTTATGCCTCGAATTATATTTTGGGATGAGATTTTAAATTTCAAGTTACCTCAATCAATATTCAAAGCTTATTTGGACTAATATTGCCATTCAATTCAAAAAAACAAAAGTGAATTGTGCACCATTATTATTCAACCACATTACACTTTCATAAAATGTCAAAATAGTCCCTTAATCCTATTTATTAAAGTGCTTATTAACGGGAGGTCACTGGCTGTACACTAAAATAAAAAAATTTAAATTAAAACAGTGCCCAGAAAAATATTCTGGAAGAATTTTATTGAATTTCGTACTAAAAGTCCTAATTTACTGCAATGATTTGCGGAAGATCATGTGCTAGCCATTCAGGGCTCAAACTCAAATTTCACACCCCCTCAAACAATATTCAAAGCTATTTTGTCTAAACAAAAAAAACAAAAGCGAATCGTGGTGCATATTTCAATTTTTTATTATCCTACCACATCATACATCAATAAAATATCAAAATAGTCCCTGAATTCTATTTATTCAAGTGATTCATAGCGGGAGGTCACTTGCTGTCCACTAAAATTACGAAATCAAAATCAGGACAGTTCCCAATAGAATATTCAGAAAGAATTTTGTTGAATTTCCTATTAGAAACCCTAATTTACTGGTAATGATTTGCGGGAGGTCATGTGCTGGCCTTAATCAATACCTTCAAATAAAAGTTTGATGCTCACTGAGAGTAATATCGAAAACTGCTTCTTGATATTTCAAGTAATTTCAGTGATATTGATACATAAAGAATATACCCAAAAATGGGTAGCACAAACCTTTTTTCAAGTCAAAAAATTTATTATCCAATTCTGTTTGGGTGGTACTGTATTTATTATATTTTACAAATTTTTTATTATATGCAGTTTGGCTTCAATAAATTTTTGAATTAGTAATTAATTTTTTACCCAAAAATGGGTGCAACTACACTAAAATTAATAACATGAATAGATTCCCCAATCTTTTTTTATATTAGTGTACAAATTTTTAGATTTTTCTAGGTGTTATAATAAAGATATTAATTAATTACTAAACTACTTCCGAATCATCCCTAAAATCCTGAAATTATTCATTTGCAACACAATATATCCTCACTTATGACATATTTTTCTAAAATTTGCTAAAATTTTAGCTCAAGTCTCATTATACTCACTTTTTTTTCAAAATGTATTATTTTGATTAAATAGGACGTTTTGGCCCAATTTTGGGTAAAAAATCATTCTTTGTCACCCAAATTTTATGAAAAGTACCCTTTGTTTGCCGGAGCCTGCCCAAAAGGGCTGAAATTAGAGTCCAAAATTTGCAATTTTGCTTATAAAAATTTCTCGTACTCTTTTACGCCGTTTGACAGATCGAATTTTATTTAGTGCTATATGGGGTTGCATTACAATTAATTAATTAAATCTATTTTTAATGATAGAATAACGGGAGCACACCAAAGTGAATTTTTCTCAGGAATCCAATTTTGATGTTAAAAAAATTATTTTCGCATTCGTTAACCTCGTTTATAACGAATATTCGGTACTGCATAATAATATTAATAGAATTAAATACAATAATTATTTTATGATTGTAGAGAATTGATGGAAATTATTGAAGGGTCAAATTTTGTTCTGAATATTGTTCTGAACTCAGAAATATTTTTGTTGAGCAGGATGATCCTGTTTATAACGAGTATTCGTTTATAAAATATATAAATATTATTAAATTTGTAATTCTATTTTTAATGGTAGAAAGTTGGGGAAAAATTGTAATTTAGGGTGAAATTTTCCGAGAATTACGAATTTTCAATTGAAATTTAGTTATCTTGACTTATTTACGTCGTTCTTTTGTTTTTTATTGTGTGCAAAAGTACTTATATTTATTTTTATATTTTAAAGTTAAAGTTACCTCCTGAAAATTGTATTTTCAAGTACAATAAACCACAACCCTTAGTAATATCTCAGAAATATAACCAGAAAAATCATTTCGAAACGGTTGAAATCAATGCAATAAAATTTACAACTCCAGAAATGCTTTCAAATTTTCGTCAGGTTTTCAAAGAAAGCGTGGAAAATTGGACGGTATAATTTACCCCTAATACACCCTAATAGATATCAATAAAATACTAAAATAATAAACCGCCCTTTGTAAGGTTTTGAACGGTATATTGCTACCTGCAACCCCTGCGCTGGCTCTAGCTAAGACGTGACGTTTCTTGAGGAAACATAAGGAATGTTTGGGGTAAAATTGTTGGGGGTAGGTCGAGGATAAGTTGTCGGTGCCGTTTGTTAGTTTTATTGCTTGCTTTTTCCCGGTTTATTGACGTATCGTAAATAAATTATTTGGTAGTACAAATTTAAAAGTTTTCCAACCTTACAAAAATTAATTTAGTGGATCAATGACTCGTCATTTCACCCCCAACTTTTGGGCTATTAACTAATCCATCGAAATGCCAATAAATCCGGTAATTCCACCCCCACATTCGCTCACATATAAAGGATATCCCCTGATTGACCGCTGGTCAGTTTGTGGTTACTTATAGACATTTACAAAGCTTCAACAATTTGGCGACAGATGCCACCTACGATTCAATGGTCCGTTGGTCAACTAATGGGATGAATAATAGCAGCCGATGTGTGCTTATTTAAGCGTAGGTGACTAGATAAATTGGTTAAATGGGGTAGACGATTTGATTTTGTTGTAAATTAGTGTAATATAAATTTCAATAAGGATTCTATAAATGTGCATTTTAATTGCGCAATAAAATAATAAAACAGCATCATAGCTGCATGATTACTTAAAATTCCGTCACCATAAACCTTTAGATGCATATTGCATCGAGTTTACGTACCTAACAGTAAAATTGCCGCAATTTTGGACCGCTATTAGCGCCATAAAAGTCTGCACATTTTTGCGAAATACTTTTATTACTTTATTGAATATCTTCTGCAATTTGGAGCCGAAAAGATCTAAGATGTTGTAAAACAACCCTCAAAAAGTACCGTTGCGAAATATGTAAAATATTTTTAACTGTATTTACCTGCTCCGCCCCTGTAGCACAAAATAAAACCTCCACAACCATCTAAAACAAATCTATTGCGAATTCCGAGCTTCAGGCGCGAAATCCACCCTCAACTCTGTGACATCCCTTACCCTTCTTCAACCCCTCATGTGTCGTCCATGTCATTGCTGTCACCATGATTCTGTTCTTGGTTGATTTCCCAAAGGTTGAATAAAGTTCGATTTAAAAGCGAACCGGCCCCGGAAAAATACTGAATGTTTTAAATTTTATCAGACGCCCCCTGAGGAAAAGGACTGCCCGGCGACTGCGACACGTGATGTAATACTAAAAAAAACATTCTTTATTTCCATTCTTTTTTCAAATCTCAATTAAATTTTGAGTTATAATAACAATCGAAACTTGAACAATTTAGTGTGATTTAGGCTACCTGTTGAGCATTACTGTACATTGTTTCACAGCCTACTTACAAAATATTTTTGTTCAAAATTAGTGAAATTAAAAATATTTTGGGCTGTAAAAATAACCCCAAAACCGCAGTAAAGTAATTTTTCGTTCGTCAACCCATCCGAAAACCCAAAAAAATTATTTTTGCGAGTTTTATGGCAGTTGTGATCATCAGAGTGGGACTACCGTACCGACGGACAGACAAACTTGGTTTGGGTCGTTTATTGGGGTATAATAAACAAATAAAATATTATTTTCGTCCCCGTGAATGACCTTGCAAGAATATTTTTGTGGTTTGCTGACAAACACGAATTTTCGTCATGAAAAACAATTCAATTTAAATAATAACAAATAAATACAGAAGTGTATTGTTTCTCCATGGCTAACCAGCTTCGTTACGCACCGAAATTTATCTTAAATTCAACTGTTTGACAGTTTCACAGCCACCTACAATGCAATATTTTCAATTGGATGTTTAACCATAGCAACGGTAGTCTTCTAACCGGAACTGTAAACAACTCGATTTGGCTGTAACTTATCCAGAATTCAGTGCGTTTTTTGCGATGCGCTTTTGTTTTGTTAGGGTGCTGTTAGCTTAAATAGGCGAAGATATATTGTTTGCGAGATTGGAAGCTATTTTTGATTGTTTTGTTTTTTTTTTTGAAGGGGATTTGAAAGTGAAATTGTTTTTTACTGTTGGCTATAATAAAAAACTGCTTTTTGGAGTTTGCTGACAATTTTAAGACTGTAACTTTTATGTAAAAAAACCCAGACTTTTTTTAGCAGGTTATACCTACGCCCCTGTTCAAAACAAGTGAACATCGAAGCCCTACTTTGAGATTAAAGTTAGTTGTAGTTTATAAATGAGTATTTTATGTCCAGGTCAGCTACTAAATGAATTACCTCTGTGACTTTTATTAAAAAATCACTTTTTAATCAGATTCCTTCAGGACATGGATTTATACGTGCCAAGTTCTATGCTACCGACTATCTTTATTACCCATAAGAGATGACATCCATGAAAGTTTTATATGTTACTTGAATTCTCTATTTTTACCTAAGTTACGACTCTTTTGATATTTTAAATTTATTTATTGAATGATGAAATATTTTTTTTACCAACTGAAAAGGCACGAAAAACGAATTTACTGTTACCAAGCAACGTTTTCCAATTTTTTCCAATTGAAAATGCATGAAAAACGAGTTTACTCTGTTTTCAAGTAACGCTTTTCAATTCCAAAATATTTATCTTATTTAGCTACTCATTTAGTCACAGCTTCTTCAAAAATAAGATCTAGTACATGCTCCTGTCAACTGTTTGTTAAATAATGTCAAAGTATGGTTACCATGACGACATATTTTCAAAATAAATGTCTTAATTTTTGAGTGTAGCGAATTTTTAGACGTTTCCATACAGGAAAGAATTTACAACATTTTGAAAGGGCCATGCGTGACGCCCTTTTGTGTGGGGTTTCTGTGGTTTAACACCCCTGTTTTGAGGTATTCCTGCTGGGAAGAATAGTAGTGACCTTGTTCAAATGTTTTTCCTAGTTGACTTGATTTTTTTGATTTCTGAGCAAAGTTATTAATAACTTTTTGTGAAGTTAGGCTTCATAAATTTATTAATTGAGTCATAAAAATGCTTTTTAATATCTGAAAAATTATTTTAAAGAGCTTTTAAAACGCTATTAGCCAGTAAATATAGATCATGGTATGCTTTAATTTATTTTAAGACTTGAATTGATCTGTTAATAATTTTAAAATGTTTAACACATTTTATTACTACACATTTTAAGATTTTAATGGAAATATCCGTTTTCACCATCCCTGAATCAATTTCGACTATTTTCGGCTTGCAAATTTCAAAGCCCGTCGAACGTATAATGTTGAAATTTTATATTTAAAACTGGTTTAAAGTCTAGTTGTGTAGCTCACATTATGGCTGTAATTGTCTGTACCGGAAACTGTTTTTGAATTTTCCGCATAAATCCAAAACAGTTGAACATAGAATGTTGGAATTTAGTATTTGTAATAAAATTTGAATACCTAATTACATTTTTGAAACAGATTCTCAATAACAACCCTTAAATCTAAGTTTTTTAATAAAATTATGAAATGCTCATGTTTAAAGAATATCTCAAGTTTATTTGAAATGAAAAAAATTATAGCACCCTTAAAATATGTTCCGTATTATAATAAAAATACAATATTCCAGCCATCAATAACCAATTCATATCAATAACAATTAAGATAAAAATTCGTTCCAAAAATCCTCCCTCGAAATATTTATCCCCAATAGACATACACAGATGCGTTTCGATTTAAAGGGCTTTATATCTGCAAGATAATACAGATAAATGACTTGTATAGCATCCCCAACTGACTAAATTGATAGGGGTGACAAATTTTCGGCCACCCGTCATACGTGTAAGCATGTGTGCGAAGCGTGTGTACAGGGGGGTTAATAGTCTTGTCAGATCGTAGATTACGCCTGTAATTTTTATTGGGAAAAGATTTATTCGAACAGGAGGGGTGAAGATATGAATTATTAAATTGTGATATGATTTTTATTGGTTTCTAATAGTTTTGAAAGATTTTTTTGGGATTTAAATTGGATAGGTGGTAATAACACAAAAAATTTATTTAAAATTGCACTAATATTTTATTATGTACGTATTTAAAACAATAAATTCTTAATTATATACAATAAAGCAGTGCACCCAAAACTTTAAATCAATAAACCATATTTTTATTCAAAAATGTTCAATTCACAATATTCTAGCAGAATAATCAATATTCCGAATCATAAATTAACAATTTTAAACAAAATTAAATATAGATTTGGAGAAAAGTTTGAAGCACACTGATTTTACAATAATTTCACTATAATTCACACTAATCTAAAATAAATAATAACAAATGTCTATATATACAAATATATACAATTAAAAAAAACTAATTTACGTTTCGCATTTGTAGGGCTTAAAAAGTTTTGGCTTTTCCGGGACTTGCAAGTTTGTTTGGTTGGGCGAAACCTTGACAGGAATAAGTAATCCTTCAGGAGCAGGACTTAAACTAACTTCCGAATGTACTGGGGAACTCCTAGGCGATACAGGGAGCTGCCTAGGCTGGTCATACCCTCCTGGGTATCCCAGTCCCAAATTCATATTCAAATTCTGGCCTAAAGTTTGCCCCCCAAGACTAAGCCCCTGGTGGGGTACCGGAAGATGGTTAGGTAAGGAGAGGGTTGTTTGTGGTAATGGGAAACTTTGGGCCCAAGGATTGTAGCGTGGATAATGTGGGGGGTACATTGGCGGGGCTTGAGGGTAATGTAGAGGGAGGGTTGAAGCAGCGGCTTGTAATAAAGAAGCAGCAAAAGCGGGGTCGGTGTATACAGCAGCGTAAGGCCAAGCGATTGCCATCCTCTGACGTTTGTCTTTCATGCGACGGTTTTGGAACCAAACCTGAAACGAATAAATAATTGTTAGCTAGTCTTCTCGGCTAGTTAGCACATCATAAACTACATTAAACACATGGCTACTGAATCATCTAAAAAACCACTCATCTTTACAGACACTCATCGTTTGAAGTCGGTGTTTTTGATGTCTTAAAAGCCGTTTAAAACTTTATTTGAGTTTGTATGTGCTAATAACTGGGCAGAGCCCCACAAAGAATGCCTTTTTTAATGATTATACGATTGCTTATAGCTTATTAACACTTTTGGGAGTGGTTACAACACTCAACAAATGAACAGTAAATTTAAACACAATTTTTTTCCTAATAATAATTCGTAGTATTAACAAAGTAATATTAAGCAAAAAGTAATGAAAACAGTAGTAGTTAGTTGGTTTGGGCATATAAAACGAATATTGATTGGAAATTCACTAAAAAATGATATGTAAAAGAAATTAGAGATGAAAACATGCAAGCACGTATGCTCTATACATTCATTGATTTGTTGCGTTCATTTGTTTATTATATATACATATAAACACTCCATATGCTCAAATAACATTGCTACAATTCTGATTTAACAAACAGCCCCAAAAATCCCAATTTAAACAAACCAAGTATCTCCCAATTTGAACAAACCTTCTTAATGAGCTTTTCAATCAAATAAAATCAATTTTAGCACCAAAAACTGTACTAAAACATTTTATTTTATACCTAAACAGTCAAAAGATTGTCCTAATATAATATTCTAATAGTATATGGGGGATGAATGATCTCAAAATCGAAAGCCAAATAAATTGGTGTATATAAATAATAAAGTATTGACATGAATGCAATTTAAATGGTACAAATTAGTTGGTTTGGACATGTGGAACAAATATTTTGAAAGTAATTACGAAAAAAACATATCAACAACCTAATTTAAATAAGCCAAACATCCCCCAATTTGAGCAGACCGTCTTGATGGGCCTTTCAGTCGAATAAAATTAATTATAGCACCAAAAACTGTGCTAAAATATATTATTTTATACCTAAACAGTTGAAAGATTGTCCCAATATATATTCTTATGAAATACGGGGGTTGAATGATGCGGTATAGTGATTTGGGGGTGTAAAATCGAAAGCCAAATTAATTGATGTATAAATAATAAAATATTGACAAAAATATTATTTAAATGGTAGAAATTAATTGGTTTGGGCATGTGGAACAAATATTCTAAAGTTAATTACAAAAAAAAATGTTTGGGGGTAATTAAAAGTAAAAGATTGCATGCAAATTGATATATTTGTTAGTTATTGCGTTTATTTGTTTGTTATACCCTCAAATGAGGTTGCTAAAAATCTCATTCAATATACAACCCCTAAAATTTCAACCCAAACACACCAAACAATCCCCAATTCAAACAAATCTGTTTTGATTTATAATTAAATTATTGTTTATTTACAAAAGCTTCAATTAAAAAAATTGTTTTGACCAAATAAACTATTAATTATGATCATTCATTTGTATACCAGACGTCAACCCGAATATTCAACCCCTAATTGATCTAAAAATATTTAATTTGGTATTAAACAAAAAAAAATGTCATCGAAATGTAGAACCACGTATTTTATCATTTTTAATTTTTGTACTACCGCTTTTAGGAGTTAAAAAATTAAGTGTTGTAATAATAAACGGTACTACTTATATATAAACTTTCTATCGTAATTTGTTCTATTATTTTACGTTTATTATTTAAGGAGATACTTATGGGCTTCAAAATTGTGACAGATTTTGTTGCACTATTTACCCCCTGTACTGATATGGTTGATAAAACAAGGGTTGAAATTGGTTTTATAGCAAATTGTACTCCATAAGCTTTTTATTCAAATTTGGTTTATCATTGTGCGTCAATTATTTTTGTAGATATACATTTTTAAATGGCAAAATTTTGCCTAATTTTTGATTTTTAAGCTATCAGCTATTTTATTTCAGGGTTGAATGATAGGGGTTGGAACTAATATTATAATAAATAGACATATTCAAGTTTCTTATCAATCTTAAATTTATTATCGTACGATTGTTATCTTGGAACAAATGAGTTTTTAAAGTGTGACATATTTTGTTGCGTTATTCGCCCCCTGTACTTGTAAGCTTGAAAGATCAAGGGTTGAAAATAATTCTTTAGCAAATAGTACTGCATAATTATTTTATTAACATTTAGTTGATTATTTTTGTAGATATAATTTTTTAATTGTAAAAATCCGCCTATTTCTATTTTTGAGCTATGAGCTACCACATTTTAATGTTGAATAATGAGGGGTTGAAACTAATATTAAAATGAATTGGCGTATTTAAACTATCTATCAATGGTCAATTCAATACCGTACGATTGTTATTTTAGAAGATATTAGCTTTTAAAGTGTGATAGATTTTTGTTGCAAATTTAGCCCCTTATACCAATAGGGTTGAAAGATTAAAGGCTGAAACTAGTTTTATAATGAATGGTACTAATTAGACATTGAGTTAAAATTTCGGTTATTATTCTACAATAATTATTTTAGGAAATACCAGGCTTCAAATCGCGACAAGTTTCGTTACAACATTCAACCCCCTATACCAATAAAATTGAAAATTGAAGGGTTGAAACTGATTACTTAATAAATAAGCTTTGTATTAATGTTTGATTTATTATTGTACGTTTATTATTTGAGGAGATATAGGCTTTCAAATTCTAACAGATTTTGTTGCATTATTTACTCCCTGTACTGACAGGGTTAAAAAATCAAGGGCTTGAACTGGTTTTATAACAAATGGTACTCCATAATTATTTTATTAGTATTTAGTTTATCATTTATTCAATTTATTATCGTACGATTGTTATTTTTGAAGATACGAGCCTTCAAAGTGTAACAATATTTAGCCCCTTATACCAGCAATGTTGAAACTAATTTTATAATAAGTATAACATTCAAGCATTTTATCAGAGTTTGCTTAATTATTCTACAATTATTAATTCAGCAGATAAGAGGCTTTGAATTACAACAGATTTCTTTGTGAAATTCAACCCCGTATAACAACAAAATTAAAAACTGAAGGGCTGAAACTGGTTATATAATGAATAAGCTTTCTATTAATATTTGGTTCATTATTATAAGATTATTATTTCCAGAGATATAAGGTTTTAAAGTGTGACAAATTTCAACCCCTTATTACCGCCGGAAAAGACGTGCATCTCCAAAAATCGTGATTAAATATTTAATTTAAAAACATATGAACATCGTTTCATAAAAAAGCGGAAAAAACTCGCAACCTTGTGTGTAAAGTATCAATTAACAAACAAATAATTAAAGAAATCTCATATGATAATGACAGAAGTGTTAAATTCCGTTTTGTAATTTATGGGGCCAAGCCCAAAAGTACCAATTTATTTTGATAATGGATTGTATTATTGTTTACCTTGATGGTAGATTCTGGGAGGTTCAATTGGGCAGCCAATTCGCATCTTCTAGGACGGCTAACATAATTTTCCTTGTAGAATTCTTTTTCTAAACGGGCCAGTTGGTCTCTGGTAAAAGCGGTGCGATAACGTCTTATATTGGGGTCGCTATTTGGTAGCGAAGTGGGGTTGTTGTTTGATTTACCGTCTGAGAGAGGACTGGAACAATCTATAACAAAAAATAATTTTATTTTATCACTGATTTAAATTCATTTTTAGGTACTTCCGGTTATCAAGCACCCCATTTTTAGTAGTAGTCCCCAAAAAGTCTAGACACTACAAGTGGTTAGTTTTGAGCGTCCAGAAGGAGAAAATTAATCTGGCGTCTGGCTTTACCGGAACTCTGACGGGGCTCTGGCGACCGACTTCCGATACCTCAAGTGCCAGTTATTAGCATAAAAGGTCCTTAAAGGGTAGGTAATCATTTAAGTGATATATTTCACTTATCTAAGCAATTACCAAAAACGAAACGATAATTTAAAAATTAAACCCAATAATGTAATAAACGGTTTAGGGGTTGAAATAAATCAAATATTCTTGGGGTTATAACAACAAATTTGTTCCACCGAAAGAGGAACATATTTTTGACAAAATTTGTACCTTTGCTGAAGTGTTGCGTGGTGTTGGGCGATTGCGGGGGTGTCTGATGCTGATGCAAATTGGTGTAATGCGGCGGAATAACATCCAAAACAACAGGCGCTGTATTTTTAACTTCTGTCTGATGAAAACTTCTAAATCCTCCTTGCTGCATGGCCATCTTAATCCCAAAAACACTCACTCACTCAAAAAAAAATCACGTTTACACTGCAAGACTTCTGCAACCAGAATAACCTCCGCGATCTGGCTTCGCAGGCGATTTAAGGCGGAGCGGCACCACGTCGTCATTGGCTGCGGTATGGCGGTCGGTGATTGGCTACCACGCCTTTACAACCTTATTTTAAGGTTCGATAAAGTGTAAAATCCAAAACAGAACCGTTTATGTTGCCCTAAGTATGTGTCCCGGAGCATTATCCGGACATATCAGCTATTTTGGCACCCCTTTCCTCTCGCGAGGAGCTTTAGGGGTTGCATGATACAATTTAGCTTTTATTGATTGCAAGGGTAGGTTTATGTGCCGAAATAAAGAGATTTCGTATTATTTTATCAGAGCAATCACGATTTAATTTCGAATTTATATGTTCCGGAGAGTTAATTCTCTATTTATGGCTTATCATTTTGTATTTCATTATCTGCATGTTCTTTATCTACTAATATGTTAGTTGTACTATAAAATACATTATTACACCATCCATAAAATAACCATTTTTATAATATTACGTTCATTTATTTGAGAAATACATACAGTCACAAAAATAATTACATCTTACAAAATACTTGAGCTATCAAAATAATTTTGATTTATAATTCAAATAGGATGTTTGTTTTAGTACCTCAATTTTTTCCGAATTTTTTATTAAATAGTTTCGGGAATAAGGCCGGTAATAGTTTGTTTAGAATTTTATGAATTTGTTCAAAAATAATTATAATCTTACAAAATGTTGAAGATATCAAAATAATTCTGATTTATATTATTCAAATAGAAGGTTCAGTTTATAGATCCCAAATTTTTTCAAAATTCTTTATTAAATAGTTTGATTTTGGGTAACATTAATATAATTAAATTACAAATTTGAATTTAATATCTCATTTATTTTATGACCTATATAAATTTAACTAACAAGCAAATATTGTAGAGTAGTTTATTGAGCTTACCGAAATGAAACTTCTAAAATAATTATTTTTCCCATTAAGTACAACACTTATAGATTCGTTTATATTTAAAAACATTTGAAAAGTTGTGATTTAGGGAAAATTTCGGCCTTTTTTGATCCTCCTGCTAATAATCACCCCTATCAACTAAGTAGCAATAAACCCTTAATCCTCTGCATCACAATTTTCGGAATCAGTACAATCAAAGAGAATCTGTAAATTGTAAACCGCCCGTCGGCCGCAAAAGGTCTGCCACCCTCGGCTCGGCTCAAGATATTTCATAATTACATTCAAACAGATTTGTTCCTATTATTCAAAAGGATTTAAAAGTCAAAACTTTAAGTAGCTTAACTTAAGTTATTTATTACTTTTCTTCAATTTCAAAATCATCAAATTCAAACATATTATATTCATCCTCGCTGCTGTGTTTCGATTCAGGGCATTTTGTGTAGCTAACAGTGTTTACTCCCTTGAAAGATACGTCTTGATCTTCATCCCCATAATAGGTATAAAAAGGGCAAACACATTTTTTGATTAAAATGGTTAATAACATTACAGGATATGTAAAAAAGAAAATAATATTTAAAAAAAATTCGATTCTTTCTTCACAAATTCTGACTGTTCTTAAGCCCGTTTCAGGATGCAAGGGCCATCCTTCTTCGTCATAAATTACTTGTCTGTCCTATAAAAGAATAATGATTATTGGAATAACAAATAATTTGGTTTGATTACCTGAAGTTCTTGTTCGTAATAGGCGCACAAAGGGCGCACTCCAATGATTAAATCCAGCCCCCAAGTGCCAACAATTACAAAAAAGAAATACCCAATTAGTGCTTTGGTCAACCCCATTAATAATAAAATAATAACCAACAGGGCAACAAAAAAGAAAAATCCAAATATTACCGTTTCGAAATAATTAATTTGTACCATATTTGTTGTTAAGGGCATTGATCCAATAAATCCAGCCGATTTATAATGATCCATAGCCATTAGGGCGCACCCTAATCCAGTCGTTTTTAAACAGGCACATAAACAATGCCAAGAACAAATGCATCTATCAGATTTGATTATTCGAATCCGTCGGACTGCCAAAATTTCGTTTCTGGAGCTCAAAGCTTCGACTGAACAGTAAAATTTTTTAACAGGGAGTATTCCTAATAATCTTAAAGTGAATATGGAATGATGTTGCGGTGGTATGACTACAGGGTCGCCTTCTAAATTACCCCAATCGACTGGTAACTCCAAAGGACAGTCAGTTAACCTTGGGCGAAATATATTTGATGTTAAACCGTTGTTATGTATTTTAATGGTTAAAATTGTTGCTGTAATGCTTGTACTATCAACATATATTTCAGTTATTTTAGCTAAGGGGTCTCCCTGAAAGATTATATTATCATCAGCCCTTATTTCAATATTAATAGCGCTTTTATGTTTGTTGGTATTGTGCAGGGCTAAATATTGCGTATTCCCTTTTTTGGTTCGTCTTAAAGCTTCATCAGGAACTACTGCATAATTTTTCAAGAAAAATTGTCCTTTTCTTCCTTGTTTACAAGCCTTTTTGTCCCTCCTCCACAGCTGACTAGGTTGATTATTCAAACAACTACCCTTAGAAACGGAACATCTTTTAGGTTGATTATAAAATGCTGTAAAACCAACCCCAATTGTGTCACATTGATCCCCTGAAGTCTGCACATCATTTTTATCAACTAT
Organism: Dromius quadrimaculatus; assembly: GCA_963989225.1. Taxonomy (NCBI): domain Eukaryota; kingdom Metazoa; phylum Arthropoda; class Insecta; order Coleoptera; family Carabidae; genus Dromius; species Dromius quadrimaculatus. The sequence goes on from OZ022332.1 coordinate 243,374, forward strand.
TAAATATTCCTGAGGCCCTGCTAAACATTCAGGGGGTGTATTAAACCCTTTAGGGTAATCTTGAGGCACTAATAATCTTTTTTGCCTTGAATCAATCGAAAAATCGTTTGTCCCTTTTTGCTCATAAGTCACTAAAATACTACAATCTTCAAATTTAGGGTTGAGGGATCCGACGGCAAGGGTTTGCCCTGCTGTTAAATCGCTCCACTCGGTATTCCCATTATCAGTTTCCCGTTTTTCGAATATTTTAATAAACATTTGATGTTCCATTACTGGATCTGATAGTTGATACATGGCGTACCATAAATTAGAAAAGCGCAGACAGTGGGCGCTGTCTTGATAAGAATTATTAGGGGGAAGCGTTTTTGGGGGCCAGGGATCGTCGCAAGTCTGCCCCCCGCGGGGCTGCACATTTATTGTGCTTTGCGCTCGACTTTGTCGGTCCAGAACTTTAGGTAATATTTTAGGAGTGACATATATTATAGAACTTTTACCCCTTAATCGTAATGAGCTCCGATAATCATTAAAATCTTTTAATTCAGCTGCTCGTTTCCCCCGTTGATTTTTAAAATAATTATAAATTAAATCCTGGAAATTGGTTGAATTTTCTTTAAAAGCATTTCGTGGTTGTCTCCTAAAATTTTTCTTTTCGTCGCAAGAGCAACAAAACCCTTGACTGAAAGGCACAAGATCCCCATTGTACCTAACATTCCCACAAGTGGGGTTGTCCGACACATCGTCACATCCGGAAAAACTAGAATCCATTTTATTAATCACTTGTTCTTTTGCCTCCCCATTAACAACATTCTGATGTTTCATCCCGTATAATTGCATGACAGGTTTTTGTCTTATAATAATCACATAAGGGTTGAGTAAACTCACCCTTAAACCGCTAGAAGTATCAGTAACATGATCAATAACAATATATTGGTTATCTATTAATGTTTCGCCCTGATTGGTTACTTTAAGGGTAGCACGAAGCTTTTTACCGCATTTAAATTGACAACAAGGCTCCCCTGAATTTGAAGGCTTCGAGGTGGTGGTTTTAAAAGAGGTTTTACCCGTAGAACACTTCGTTATTATTGCTCGAAGTGATATATCAAATTTGTTACAACTTTTATCGATTTTATTGGCACACCCCGGTTGACACTTCATATCTTGAGTTAGTACACCCCCAAATAAAACCAAAAACATAAAAAATTTCATTTCACTTTGACAATTGTGTAAAATCAAGGCTTACTTATTGAAATATTATTTAAACCGGAAATACATCATCAAACGCGTGCCTATAAGTACAGAAGTAAAGCGGCATTTATTCTTAAGTGATTTTTAAAGTAGCGTCCCGCCTGCACCCCTACACCCTCGTAAACAAGCACAGTCACCCTCGGTGGCGCCCGCTTTTTTATCCAGCAATTATAAGACAATTTAGCCTAAACAGGAACGGGAAACACTGTTAATGCGATATATTATGCATAAGAGTTATTCTTGTTTACATTTCAACCCCTCTGTACGGTTTTTTAATCATGAAGAAGCTAAAAAAAATGTTACATTTTGTTGTGACATTTCGCTCCTAATATTGGCTGAATTGAAAGTACAAGACATTTTGTTAGTTTAATTACCTCTTCCAATTATTATTTACTTGATTTTTATATTTAAAATATTGAAAAGTATGGTTATTATTAATTATCTGACATTTGTATCTTGACATTTATTGTTCTTTATGTCACATTTCAATAAGGACTAGATTCGCGAATCAAAAAGTCATTGAGTATACCCCGCATAGGCAGTACAACTGCAATTAATAAAACGAACACACGATACTAGTGACACTGGTGTTGAGTAGCAAAATTAATTATTGTGCACTATTACTAACCATGGATGCAAGTCCATAAATTTGATCTGTCTGTGGATATTCTGACAGTTATTCGACATTACGTTATAAAAGTGCTTTCAATTTAATTATATACTGTTTTATAAGTTTATTTACGTTAAAAACAGTTGTGGTTGGTCGTAATACAAATCATTTTTATTATTATAAGTAAATTCGAAGAGTTTAGATGTTGAATATTGTGCTGCTCAAGTTTGAAAAGAAAGAAAGGTTAATAGATCATTTTAGGTGATAGAAGCATGAAAATCTGAATAATTGTGCGTAAATATATGCTTAGTATTATAATAATGAATCTTTGCATGCAAAATGCCTTCAAATAACAAAATATCAATCTTTTTTGCGTGCTTTACATTTTTTTAAATATTTCATTGCAATTGATAATGAATTTGTTGTAGATTTCGATGCATGAGCAATGCCTTCAAGAAATAGAAGATCAATTGGATCTGTTAACCTAAAAATAAAATATGGATAGCATACCATGGGCAGACTTTGCAGTCAATTTCTATATTCTTAATTGAAAGTCAATTGGATTAAACAACAACCTACGGTTAGCTGCTAATAGTATATTATGTTGATGAAGTTGGCTGCACTTGGTTAAGGTATGATCCACAATTATCATTTTTTTCTCTCCGCAAGGAATTAATATTCATTAACTAATAATAATTTAGAACTTTCAAAGCAGTATTATCGGACCTTTCGGTGCACGTGTTACTAAAAAATTATTTACAGGGCAGTAATTGATTTTTTATTAAAATAAATAAATGAAATCCTCCCCTTTTTATATTCTATACGTCAAGCAGTGCCCAATTATCCGCTGATGGTTCACGACTTTGCGCGAATATTTTTTCAGCGGAGCCCCGAGGGCGAAGCCTCTTGGGAGTCATTACTCGCGCCCTGCCAACGAGCAAATAATCCCCAAATCCCAGCTCTGAGTACCCAGTTTTATATTTCATTTATAGCGCAGTAAAAAAAGCTGTTACATTCCGAGAAAAAATCAAATTTTGAATATTTTAAGGAAGACAATTGATCCGAAAATATTATTAAAATAATAATAGGTTCATAAATATATACGGACATTTATAAACTAATTTAAATTTTATATGACTTCCCATACATCCTCTATTATCGTGCAGTTTATTATTTTCCTCTGAAAATATAAACAATAAATTTCGCTTGTCAGTCTCGTTGTGCTGTGTAAACCCGTCTTCACGGCTTCCTAGATTATACTCAATAATTAAACAATTATGCTACGTTTACATGCCTCTGGGGAGTTGCCGGAAAATTGTTCCGGGCTGCAGATAACAACGAAGGTTATTCCCTTATGATATTAATATCGGAGCCGACCAAAACCATTGGGATAAGAATTAGGAGGGATATTATTGGACTTGGTATTATAGGGGATGTAAATAGTAATGTAGAGACATCTATGGAGCAGTTGTTGAAATAATTAATTTTGGCCACTGCTGATCACAGTGGGTAAAACAAATGACAATCTACAGTTAGAAATGACGTCAGAAATGTAATAATTAAATTATTTGTATTTAATGGATAAAACAATTGACTATCTAATGCCGTAAGATCTTTGGTACGATTTTCAATCATAAAGGGGCAAATATTACAAATTTAATAATATTGACTGACCGAAGGTCATGTGCTGGCCCCAAAATATTTTAAAATATACCTAATTTTTTTATTTAACATATAAACTGAGTTCTGTAAAATAAAAATCACCCATAGGGCAGTAATTGAATTTTTATTAGTAGTCAAACTGGTTGCCTACCTTACAAACTGAAAAAAATTCAATACTGTCCTTAAATATATTGTTATAATAATAATATTTTATATTTTTGCTCAAAATAATATTAATTATCGAATATGTGAGTTTGGTGAATGTAGTATTTAATATGGAGGCACTTTATTCTTACAGCAACAATAATTAATTGATTATTTACCCCCTTGTATTCAATTGTTACGACTCTAAAAAATTTATTTTAATACCCAAATGTATGTGTAATCAAATAGTCAAAACCGCATTTCAATATCTTTTTTAGTTTTCAAGAAAATAATTAATATATTTTAAATACGTATTTACTAGGGGGGGGGGGGGGGGTCTATATGTTTTCAACTTTTATTGCAGAAATGAACGAATTAGACTCTAATGGGAATATAGTTGATTTTTATGCATGAATACATTTCATACACGTTTGGGAAGTGGAGATATTTCAAATAAAGTATTAGGGTGTTAAACTGGCTGCCTATTTTACAAATTAAAAAAAAAAACTTAAATATTAGTACTTACTGTTGCAGTAATATATATCTTCGATCTTCATATTGTTCACACATTCAATTGTTTTTGCACAGCACACTAAAATATCAAACACATCTTTATTTGGGCATCTTTTAAGCACTTCTAATCAAGTGCGAAATGTTTGATCTTGTCTGCACGCAAAAAATATGAATTTATTTATAATATTTTTGCACAAAATTGAAATTAGAAGCAATTCTTAATATTTATTAAAAAACAAATACAGATATAATTCACTAATCACATTTTATAACAGTACAATTTAAAATGAGGTCACTTTCGGTAATTCTAATTCATATTTGATGCAACAGATGGCGCTGTAATCTTGAACAACTTTATGACGTCATTAATTCAATTGTAAATCAGTGTAATGACCTCATTTTAAATTTTTAATAAATAATTGATGTTTTAGGACAAAGCATTCCCTATAGGAATAATTATTTACAATTTCTAGTTACCAGTATTAAAACGATATGTAATTTAATTGATCTTTCCAGATATGTATAGTTATCCTTATTAATAAATAGAAATTGTAAAAACTATTACATACACATTAGAAAATCGTAAAAATCTTACTGAAAAATCAAAGCGGGCACTAAATGATTGATTAATCATTATTATTATTTGATTCACAACCATATTTAAACAACAATCTATTGCCTAGTAACCATTTTCCTGCTCGTATAAAAACAATTGACATTCTCACACTGAAAAACAAAAGCTGTTTCATATTGAAACAATTGGAACAATTGGTACGACCAGCCGGAATTAATTATTACAATTATTTCAATGTAAAAACATTTTTGGGACTTTGAGACGCGTTTTTTGGCTAAATAAATAACAAAATTAATTTTTATGTTAGTGCATTTGTTTTTTATTTTTTTGATTATTTATCAAATATTTATCAAAATAATATTTTATTATTAAATGGATGAAATGCCCTAAATATTGCTATAATAGGCAAGCCAAAAAACGCATTCAAAATTCCCGCCTTTCCCACTGTCATGCGCATCTGTCAATCTGCACAATGGCAGTATTTTACTGACTAGAGTTAGAGTAACACTTTACTGTTGTCCTGTATTCTTGTAGCTAGGACAGCGGCCAAAAATAAAACTCCCAGCGTAATGGCCGCCGGAAATAATAAAATCACATGAATTAAAGATGAGTAAAGCGGGATTGCTAGTAGTGCCGCTAGGTGGTACAAGCTGCGCATTATGCCATGCGCAGTACATCTGCAATGAATTTAGCTACAATAAGCCCATAGACAACACATGCTAAAGATCATAATATAAATATTGGAAATTGAAGCCAACATTTACGACAAAAATTATGTATTTCTTACCTCAAATGGCAGGGATAAGCCTCGACCGTGGCTAAAATAATTGCATTCATGGCACACATCATCAAAACCTTCAAAATAGCTTCCACTATCAGCACAGTAACAAAATCCTTCAAGAAAAAAATCCCTATGGCGGATAACCCGGCTGCTAGGAGCAGCCCCGTCGCCAGAAAAGGCCTGGAACACCATCTACTACCTAGTGCAAAGCCTACTAGGAGTAAAGCCGGCACCATGGGTCCAGCCCAGGAGACGCTTTCCACGTACAGATCATGAAGATAAATATTATAATCGAAATCGAGACCGCATTCGGAAACTAACGTTAGGAAAGTGTTATTCACTAGATTACAGTGAATAAAATGTTGCTCTGTTAAATCAGTATCGATAAACCTACAAATTAAACATTAAGTAATTTGTTAGTAAATAATTTTTATTAATACAAACCTGGAATCTCTGATAGTGGAGTTTTCAAAGTAAGTCCGTGAACTTTTAACATTAGAAAATTCTGATTCATAAAAGTCACAATTAATAAAATTAACGTGACTAAAAACGACTCGGTTAAAAGTCACGTTGTGGAATAAAGTATCCGAGTATTTTACATTTTCTACTGTGCTGTTGAAGGAACCTCCTGTGAAATTAGCGTGATTAATATGCTGCGTATGCGCAGCATATTGTAGTTCGCGCATTTCACGCGATAACGCAGGCGCGAAAACAGATATTCCAGTATAACAAAAGCCTACTAGGAGGTGTACGCATGCTAGTAGAACCGTTGTGCGCATATGTGGTGGGGATGATATCCTGAGAAACGCTTCTCGAAACTAAAACAAAAAAATACAGTTTTTAATCATTAAGGGGCTAATATTACAAATTTGGTAATATTTACTGACGGGAGGTCATGTGCTGGCCCCAAAATATTTTTTAATATACCTGATTTTTTTATTTAACATATAAAATAAGTTTTGTAATATAAAAATCACCCACAGGGCAGTAATTGAATTTTTATTAGGAGTCAAACTGGTTGCCTACCTTACAAACTGAAAAAAATTAATACTGCCCTCAAATGCATTATAATAGCAATTTTATTCAATATTTCAGCTCAAAATAATATTAATTATCAAATGTGTGAGTTTGATGAATTTAGTGTTTAATTTGGAGGCACTTTATTCTTGGAGCCACAATAATTAATTAATTATTTACCCCCTTGTGTTCGATTGTTTGGACCCTAAAAAATGTATTTAAATACCCAAATATATGTGTAATCAAACAGTCAAAACCGCATTTCAATATCTTTTTTAGTTTTTAAGTAAATAATTATTATACTTTAAATACGTATTTACTAGGGGGGGGTCTATATGTTTTTAAGTTTTATTACAGAAATGAACGAATTAGACTCTAATAGAGATTTGCGTGTATTTTTATCCATAAATTAATAATCAATAATTTTCTTACAGTGTCCATTCCATGGCCAATTGCAGTGCGAGCCGGGCTGACAGGCCTGTCCCTATAGGCGCTCCTACTAGGCAATTCCAGTTCAGTTAATCCATACTGAGTTCGAGCCTTATTCAAACGATGAAAGCGCTGATAAACCTGCAGCGCTTCGACTTCTCTGGAAGCTTCTAGAAGATATCTAGGCGATTCACTGGCCCAAACCAATCCAACAATACAAGCTACCAACGGAAGCGTATTTAAAAGTAATAAACGATGCCATGAAGACCAATGTTCCCGTGAATCCAAAACAGTTTGTTCCCCGTCGCTGGGCATTGTTAAATGGGCCAGAGTTGACGTAAAAAGGGCCCCTAAATTACAATTATCATATAAATGCATTAAAAAAATATTTTTAACGTACCAACTGGCCAACAAGCGTGCAACAATCCAGTGTACCGAGTTCGGGTGGCCCGGGGGCAAGCCTCTGCTAGAAAAGCGAATGCGAGGGGCACAGCCCCCGCTACCCCCAATCCAGAACAAAATCTGGCGGTCATAAAAGTTCCATAAGTTGGCATAACCGCCGCTACTGCACTAAACAGAGCTGCTACGGATAGGGCGCTCATGAGGGCCCTACGGCGACCTAAACGGTCGCCCAAAACACCCCACGCCAATGATCCAATTGCTAGCGCCATTAAACTTATTGATCCTACAAAAAATACCCAATCAATAATTAATAAACAAATTTAATTTGTAGATATTTTACCGAGCCAGTTTTTGCGATGGGTTCCAATACACAATTGCAGCTCCGCCGCAGGGAGTACAAATCCTAAAACAGCAAGTTCTCCACAATCGGCGGCCAAAGCAAGCCCCAAAACAAGCGTCAGTAGTAATTGTGCCCGTCCTACGGCTGCCTGAGCCAAAGCGTCTTCATGAAAGCCCACCAGGGCTTGGCCCCCGCCGGGGACTCCACCCACAACCGAACCGGACCCTCCAGGGCTGCCCGCCACCACCGCCGTGCCTTGCACTACAAAACAAACATCATTCAATAATAAATTTGGTAAGCCTCCAGCCCTGAACTACAAATAAAGGGTAACGAAATAAAGATTGCTACGTTTGATATTTTGCTGACATTTAGACTCATGACCCCGGAGTTTCAATAGGGGGTGTATTTTGGACGTACCTCTTGGCTCAGACGAGCCGTTGTGAGTTGGGTCCGCCAGTGGTGGCACTAAACAAGCCGATTCTTCACACATTGTCTTTTCCGGCCCACGTGGAAAATGGCACGATATTCAAAACGATTTTTCGATTTAAACACATCTGAAAAAATACAAATAAGGAATTTTTCTTTATTATTTCCTCGGCGTATTTCCGGAATAAAAACTTTCAGATAACATCTGAACCTTGGTAATTCTTTTTGAAGTAAACATGCAATGTTCAGCCATTTTCTTGTATTAATTTATCAATTTTTAAATCAGTCTCACCTAATTTACATATGTATTAAATTTTACTCGTAATTTCTTACTAATAACTGGGAAAAAAATGCGGGTATGCCCGATTTTGTTCAAACTTCATATTTAGGCATTTTTGAATACAGATTAGAAATATCTTCTTTTGTTTTTTTAAAATTAGAAAAACTAAAGTTGGTTTACACGAGTACTTTTACCTTTACATTAGTTTTACGCCTAAACCGCAAAATCAATTTTTTTCAAAATCTATATTTAAGTATTTCAGAATATTGACTAATGGTACTATCTTTTGTTTTTTCTGAACAAACCAAATTAAGGCTGGTTTACATGTGTACAAAAATCTGTTTATTGATTTTACGCTTGAACTGTAGAACCGATTTTATTCAAAATACATTTTTAGGTATTTAAAATTATTGGCTAATAATACCGTCTTTTGTTTTTTTTAGATAAATCAAATTAAGGCTAGTTTACGTGTGTAATTAAATCTGTTTAATGATTCTACGACTGAACTATAAAACCAATTGTATTCAAAATTTGTATTTAGGTACCTAGAAATATTGGCTAGTGACACCGTTTTTTGTTTTTTAAAAATGAGCTAAATTCAGATTGATTTACATGTGTATATAAATCTGTAAATTGATCCTACGTCAGAACTACTGAACCGATTTTGTTCAAAATTCATATCTAGGGGTTTTGAAGCGCTATCTAACAACAGATATTTTTAGTTTTTAAAAAATCAGAAAATTAGGATTAGTTTACATGAAAGCTTCCAATTCCGGGAGACAAATCCAGCCCTCCCACCGCTTTACTAGTTATTAAAAAAACAAAAACGATATTTATTCTTTCAGTGGATTTATTGAAGAAAATTCCTTGCAAAACTCAAGGAGTTTTACTTCCAATTAATACATGAATTATTATATTGAAATATTTATTAGAATTCTTTTCCCAAATAGCGTGCAGTTGGCAGCACGATATATTTTAAAATAAACCGATTTAATTGCCAATTTGTGGTAATATTAAACTTTTTCCACGATTTAAGAACTAAAATTGTATTTTCGGCATTAAGGCTAAAAGCACCACAAAAAGGAATATGAAAAATGCTAAATTTAGCATAAGTAAACAAGATATTTAAATTCATTGATCCCACCAAATCCGTTGTATTATTTGAGCTATAAATGATTAATTATTGATTAAAAATTTGGATAAGCCCCTAGTTTGATGCAACCCATCAAGCACAGCTGACAATAATACAACAAACTATTAAAAATATAAAAACCAGTGATTTATTCATTTAAATTAAATTAAATGTGCAAAAGGTGCAATAAAATGACTTATTACAAACCTAATTCTCTCCTCCATGCTAAATAACGATAAATAAACAAATAAATTCACTTAGAACTGCACAGGAAAGTCACTTAGCACTCAACCATCCCAACAATAAAACCCAAAACAATTACTCGTTTATAACCGCTTTGTTTATGGAGCAAATGCAAGTTTATTTCGCTTTTAACTTACCTGGACGTTGGATGGATACTATTTAACGTTAGGAGAAGAATTTTGTTGAAGTGCAACGCAAACGAGCTATTGATTTCACTGGGCCCTAACTCGATCGATACGAAACGCACGGACGGCACTGGACGATTTTTTATTTTGACGGACGACACTGACATGTAATGAGATGTTATTGCAGTTAAGATTAACTGGAATTAATACACGAGTTGGTGTTGATTAATGATTCATTCTATTTATAAATATTTATATTTGAATCACGTTCCTCTTATCAAAACTGTGTTGATTATTCCAAAAATTAATTTCAAAACAGTTTTGCTGTAAATAAACATTAATAAGTCCGTATTTGTTATCAAAATTGATAAAATAAATTTAAATTCGTAATGACTACAGTGCCATCTATTAAAATACAGCGGAACTTACTTGAAAAATAGTCACATGTCTTGGTTAAAACATTAAAACAGTTGTAGTTTGTTTTCTTTCAATTATTGTTAATATGGTGGTAAAATTGAATTTAATAGTAGCTGCCTGCGAAAATATGGGCATAGGAATCGACGGAAAACTGCCTTGGAAGTTGAAGTAATATATTTTTTTATTTATTGACTCAAATAACCTTAAAAAGTTATTCAAGTGGGGACTACTTTTTCGTCCCAAAAGTTGCCGTATTTTTTTTTTAATTTAATTTTTAGAACCGAAATGTCATATTTCACCAAAATGACGACCACAACTAAAGATCCGACCAAAAAAAATGTCGTTTTGATGGGCCGAAATACATGGGAATGTATTCCTCTTAAATTCAGACCACTGTCAAACCGAATTAACATGATTTTAACCCGCAATGATAATTTTAGGGTTGAGGAAAAGGATGTATTAGTCAGTAAAAGTTTAGATTCTGCTGTGGAAATACTTTCAGCCCCGGAAATTAAAGATAAATACGAATCGGTGTGGGTTATTGGTGGGAGCCACGTATACAGCGTAAATTATTTACATTTTTATTTAGTAAAGTAGCTTCTATTTTATTTCATTGCAGGAAGTACTAAAGTCTCAATATTTTCACCGCTTATATTTGACAGAAATCATGGAAAAGTTTAAATGCGATACTTTTATGCCGCCTTTACCTGAAAATATAAAACTAATAAAGTAAGAGGCACTATTTAACTTAAAAATATTGGTAAATCAAAAAATTGAATTTTTAGAGACCCTGACGTGCCAGTCGGTGTTAATGAGGAAGACGGCATTAAATTCGTGTACAAAGTGTACGAAAACATTAAATTTAACCACTAAAACTATGTAAAACATTCCTAAAAGTTATATTTTTATATTATCTTCTTTTTACAATCTAACTTTAATGATTTTACATCAAATTTGCTCAATATAATGATTTGTACTCACTGCCAAGTTATTTACTTATTTCAGAACTGTTCCATCGTCCTCAAAATAATCTAAGATTAATTAATTGACACTTTTTTCATATTGATTTGAAATATTTACCTATTTTCGACGTTTTATCGTTTTAATTCATCTGACAACTGGTACTTGTTAGTTAGGTTAGGTTAACATAAAGTTATTAAAATTAACATATTTAATATTGCTTAGTACCCATATGTTGATTTATTTATCAATAATTAGCCCCTGGTTAATAATTTGAAGCATTGCAGCAATTAATACAGTATTTATTTTATTTGCTTGTATTATGTGATGTATTTGACGTTTGAGAGCCGCTGCGCAAACGTCAGTTCACGGTATTGCACAGAGATGGCAGCACCTAGAACGTTTGGAAATAACGTCAAGTTTTTATTTATTTTTGGCTGAATTATACACTTTCCCTTAATAACAATTGGTTTTATATCAATTTAAATTTAGTTTTTGTCATAATAGGCACAATTTTTTTTATATACCACCAATTATAAATCAACTGTCATTTGAGTTAAGGTTAGTTCACGGTATTTCACAGAGATGGCGACACCTAGCACGTTAGAGAATTACGTCAAGTTTTTATTCATTTTTGGCCTAATTGCACACTTTTTTACTATAACAATTGGTTTCATTTCAATTATAATTGAATATCCGTCATAATAGGCCCAATTTTATTTGAATTTACGATTAATTTTTAGGTAATCAATTACTATGTGTTATTATCTGTCATTTGATATAAACAAAATCGTAATATTTTTCAATAATTGATAGAATTCACTCAATTTTTTATTGATTTGGGCCATATTTTTGCTTTTAGGAGTACTAATATAAAACAGCGATTTAATCCAAAACTAAAACTCCAACCACAGAAAGCTACATGAAACACCTCCCTTATTCTCAAAAAAGTAGTGAAATTTGACATTTGGGCGTAACATTTTTTACTTATTTGTTTTACTTTGCATGTAAATGAAACCCTCTACTAATTTTTAAGGGTGCAAGGGGGCTGACCGGCCACGTACTTCCTTTTTCATTTGTGTTTAAATGCTTTCTTGTATTTTTATTAAGCCTGTAATTATTGAGCCCTCTACTAATTTCAAAGAGTGCAAGAGGGCTGATGGCTGGATCATTCATTTATGCATGTTATCAACTTAATTCATCCAAAAGACCGATTGGTTGATTTACTTAAGGTGTAGAACTTGATGGCTATGTTTTATTTATTTAGGAGCCCAGTTTACACTGGGCAATGAAAAATTGGTTAAAGACTCATTTGAGTTGACCCCGTCCACGGAAATCTTTAGTAAAAGGCGAAAGATTTATTCGCATAGAACGGAATCCAGAGTGATTTAAGTTTAGATATAGTAGGCAGGCATTTAAATCCAAGTTAGTCAAACAGGCTTAGAACTGTTATTGAATTTATAATTTTATTGTTGATTCTATTAGTAACAGTTCAACTAAATTATAAATTTTTCAATAATCCTAAAAAAATACAAAGTCCTGTAATTTTAGTTTGTCGTATTATTTGAGCATCAATAAATAACAGTACTTTTATTTGGATCAATGTAGTGTATGCAATACAGCGCCATCTCTTAGTACAGCTATTATCTAACAGATACTGATTCACAGTTACGCGGATAGATGGCACAGTAACACTTGGACGCGGGAAATTGAAAATAATTCAAATTATAATAAATAAAATATTAATATTTAAAATAGTGAGTATGCTATACCCTTCACTAACATTCATAAGTACCTGCAGTTGACGGCTAATACCCCAAAAATTCTTCTTGTAATTTGAGACTCCGTATTGCTTTTCAAAGGCGCTAAAATTTTGCGGTTTAAGGGAGGGAAACAGTGTCACGGACGATTAAGTTAGAGGCTCGAGTTCTTATCCTGCCGCTGGCGTAAATTTAGGCGCCAGTAATTAACCTCTCGCCCTCTGGCGGAAATCATAAGTTCGCGATAATTGGATGACAGCTTTTTTTTTTTAGTTAGTTGATATTTGTTTTTTAATAGAGGATAACGAGAAATTTTGTTTTATATTAAATATTATTAATGTTACAGGGCAGAATTTTAGGAATTTCAGTAGAATTTTTGCCCTTCTGTCTAAGTATTAATTTTGGCGACACTGAGGCGTCAACACTTCCGGTTTGACAATTATTAATTTACCTAGCAAATGTAATAATTACAGAAGTTTATTTATTTATATACTTTAATACAGCAGAAACATATTGACATTATTAGTACGTAATCTCAAATATAATTGAAATTTAACAATTCTATTCTACAATATTGCGTGAAAATGTAATTTAGGGTTTAAGTGTAAATAATAATACTAATAATAGTAAAATAAAATAAGCAGTGCTGGTATTCGAACCCGGATCTCAATGTTTTAATGCTGTGTGCTTGTCATGCCCAAACCGTTGGACCGATTTGGCTCAAAATTCTTATTTAGGAGCTTCAAAATATTTCCTAAAAGCACATAATTTCAGTTTTGTTAAATTAAAAAAATTAAGACTAGTTTACATGTGTATGTGTATTATAAAAATTGATCCTACGCCTGAACCACTGAACCAGTTTTGTTCAAATTTCATATCTGAAAGTTTTAAAACATTATTTATTGATATATTAATTTTATTATGCAAAATTAAAAATATTAGGGGTAGTTTACTTGAAAGATTTTCTTATCGGACGACAAATTCCGCCTTTTCGTCTTTCTACTAGTCATTAAAATGGCAAAAATAGTATTTATATAAATATTATATTTTACAATGGAGAGCACATTTTTCCAAAATTATTTTTGATAAATTAATTATTTTATTCAAAAAATTTAATTCATGCATAATGTCTCAATTAAAATCATAAAGATACAATAAAAAAAGCTAATTAGTATCATATGAGTATGTAAAGTGAATTTATGGCACAATTAAGCCCCCACTTAAGTTAAGTACGGTTAAGAGCCGCCCAAACAGTCTCCTGATTGGTTGAAAATTAGCATATGTGTACTTAAGTAACAAATATCATAAAGCCTACGCTAACGTTAAATAAAATGAAATTGTAGGCCTTAAAGACAGAATATAGCTGTGATTACCATAGCAACGCCTTCATTTGTTTTTAGAAAAACATTTGAACGCTAAAGACTGCATTTAGTTTAGATTAGTGGTTTTGGTAAACAGTTGAATAATTTGAATAACTGTGATTGGTTCAAACAATTGAGTGCAGTTTTTACGTATTTAATAATAAAAATGGAAAGTGTTTCAAATTCTGATGAAATAGACTTGACTGAAAATTCTGAAATAATAATTTCAGAACCTGAAAATTGCAACAAAAACGCTAAAAGTTTTATGATTGACAATTTGTTATCAACAACTACTGCTTCAAATGTTAGTTCAACTGTTTCAACAACTTTTCCATGGCAATGGACGACAGCAACAACATCTAGAATAAACAATGAATTTTTTAATATAGAAAAAAAGAACTTTTCTAATAATTTGTGCAATATTAGTGTTAATGAAAGCGCCGAAAAAGTTGATGCGCCGTCGGGACGTCCCGCAATGGATTGTGGGACGAGTTTTGAGGAAGAGATTGGACAAGGGTCTGCAAATGATTGTTTTGGTAATTATTAAATTAAATATATTTGGTTCATTATTCTACTGTAATTATTTTAAAAGATATGATTTTTTGAATTAGAACAAATTTAATTTTTGGAATAACTCAAAATCTATTAGAGCTACTAAGATTATTGAGTTCCTCTTCCAAAAAAAAATAAATTCAGTCCCCTTATTAAAAGTGACAGTCAACAAGAACGTGTTTTCAATTAGAGACAACTTATGATTTTTAAAACGTTTCTTAAAGACTTTAATGGCTCGTTTTACAGTTAGTTTGCAATTTATGAGAACTTTAATATTTGTCGTTGACATGAGCACTAAATTTAAACCAAAGTATAGAGCAGTTGACAAAAAAATTTGCTATAAAATGTTTAATAATCTAAAAGTGTGAACGACATTTTTATTATTAGAAATAAATGAATAAATAAATAAATAATAGAACAAAATAAAAATGTTAAATTTCCCTAAAGTAATAAATTAATTGAATCGTAATGTCCAACAGATGTCTGGAAAGAACAAAATACAAGGCGAGTGTTTATTTTAAACACGACCGCTTAAGCCCGGTGCTAAATTGCTCACTTACTTGATCCCGATTTATTTAGTGTTCCAGATCATATCAAAAGCATTTCACTTGCTTTGATCTCGAAATTCAACGGCTTATTGTGATTTAAACGGAATCATATTAAGGTAATTGTCCAGAAAGGCGCGATTGAAAACTTGGCAAGAAGTAAATGAGTCAGAGATAAATAGATAATTAGTTATTGGGTTGAAATGGTGATTAATATATTTATTAATTATTTAAAATTAATGAACAATGCTGAAATTATCTCATTTTCAAACTGAAATGACATTTAGAAGGAAAGCTTGAAAAATAATCATATTTTATTTATTACCTCCTCACACAATGATTTTTGAATTAATTAATTTGAAAAAAATATTAGCATATTCTATTCAAAAACCTTGAAATAATGATACCCCACAACCCTATTTTGGACCCCTATTGCAAGCGTAGGGCTTCCAAAATTAATTACCTACTAAAATTTTCTTATTTCTCTACATTTTCAATTTTTAACGCATTAATAAACAAATAAATATCATAACAAGACCATTAGGGCTTAATTTTGAGCTTACGAGTACGAAACCTTAAAAATTGGGCCTAAAATCTGAAGCAAACTGAATTTAAAGTCTCCTGAATACAATTTTTATTGTTTGAAGTCTTGCAACGAACAACAATGTTTGACAGACAGACTTATATGTAAATAAATCAAAAAGGCTCCATTTTGGGCCTCCAAATACGGAACCTTAAAAATTAGGCCTAAAATTTGAAGCAAACTTGTTTTAATGTCACTTGTATCCAATTTTAATCGTCGGACGTCTCCCCACGAATGAAAATGTTTTGACAAATAGGCAAACATTGTAATGAGACTAATAAGGTTCTGTTTGAGCTTTATAAGCCGAAAATTTAATAATTTAATCAAAAATTAGGGAATTATTGTGTTTTAAAGTCCTCCAATAGTTTTAAATAAATATCTAATTCAATTGATAATTTATAATGTTATAACGGACAAATAAACAAAATTAATTTTTTAATAGGACTATTAGGGTTCTCTTGTAAGCTTTCAGTTGTGGAACCTTAAAAATCGAGCCTAAATTTGAAGCAAATTCATTTATAGTCTTTTGAATGCAATTTTGATCGTCGGACGTTTCCCCACGAACAATAATGTTTTGACAGACAGACAGATGTGTAATTAAATTAAAAAGGTTCCATTTTGGGCCTCCAGTTACGGAACCTTAAAAACTGAGCCTAAAATTTGAAGAAAACTTATTTTAAAATCTTTTGTATGCATTTTTTATCGTCGGACATCTCACCAGGAATAAAAATGTTTTGACAAAAAGACAGACATTATAATGAGACTAATAGGGTTCTATTTGAACCCCACTAGCATAAACTTCAATAATTGTTACAAATATTGGACAATAAGCTTGTTTTTAAGTACTTAAAAATTAAAAAACAATCCAATAATTTTAAGTAAATATTTTATTAAATTAACGATTTATGATGTTACGACTGACAAATAGACATAAAAATTAATAAATGGAGCTATTAGGGCTCCACTCCATTATGGAACCTTGAAAATTAAGACAATTAGGTACTATTAGGGCTCCGTTTTGGACAAAATTTCAATAAATAAACATCAAATACTCAAATGATCTGCAATATATTAAATTTGGTTTGATTATTGTTTTAAGCAGTAATTTCGATTACACCCTGTATATAAGCTGTCACCCAAATAAACAACTGTATGAATAATAGTTGACAGTGCCGAAAAACAAAATTACATTTTCTAACTGACCAAAAATAATCATGAATACAAATTTGAAAATACCACGAACTGTTCAGACATTCACACATGTTTAAAATGCCTAAGTACGTGTATATTTTTATGTATGTGTTAGAATGTAAAGAAGCATATATATCAACGGGTAATTGACAAGGAACGCTTCATAAGACAAAGTGTCACTAAACGTTGTCTAATTGCTTTGTTATACAGTGCAGGATTTAGTAAAAATACTTTTAAACTTATTTTTAAACAATATTCAATAGGGTTGCAGGTTTGACTATTGGTAGGCACAAAACGCAACCCAATTAACTTCCCTGTATTTCAAGGTAGCTGAAAATTCCATCGCTTCCTTCAAAATAAATTATTGATTTATTAGCTGTAATAATAGTACTCCAAAGACAAATAAATTTTAGTGTCTCATTTAAATGCGAGCAAATGCAACTGCACTTTTATCAGTTTACTATTACCATTTTATCTGTTACTTATTCAAGTTTCACCTCCTAAATTCAGCCCTGTGTAGCGAGCGCCGGATGCAATTCATCTCCGCGTCGCGCCGCCCAAATCAGTCTTTACGCACACATCCAAAGATTCTTTGGTTTATAATTACAAGAATGATTGCTTCTGCTGCTAATTGGTCTAACATGACACCGGGTGTCACAACAACGACGCGTAGTATCGTGACGCCCGTCGACGCGAGTGATTAATTAGAAATGACACTAAAAGACCGATAATTGGCTCAATTATTAAACAATTTCTATAATAAATAAATGGATGAATTATTTAAAGTATAATTTTTAGTATTTAAAAGTCCCAAAAAAAGGCGATAAATTTGTAATCCAACTCGCGTTTTTTTAAACTTGACAGGCGTATGACGTCATAATTCCAACGCCTTCTGAGACACCGAACACCGTAAGCCAAGAGGACGGTGCTTAATTTGCCATAAAGTAATTTATGCGAAGACAAGCCGTGTAGACACTAATTTGCGACCCGTCCGACAAAATTAGATTTTAAACGCTTAACGATCCAAGGCGGTGTTGAAAAATGTCAACGTGATAAAAAGGAAGATCGAAAAAAGTCGGAGACAAGAAAAAATTACTGAAGGAACGACACTTTATTTCATATTCTAATGTAATTCAAGACCTCAATAAGCACTGAAAATTAATTAAAAAATTATCTAGATGCAAAATTTAATATTGTACAACTTTTGTTTATAATATTTTTTTATAAAATGATTTGATAAACAGGAAATTGTAAATATTCATGATGTATGTGGTGAATACCCTGTATACATCAACTCAATATTTTTATTAATTAATTTTTTCAACATCTTTTGATGTAAGATTTAATTCCAAAGTTTTTTTCAGATCAAGGAAGCTGCGACCGATTTTCAGTAACAGATGAACGAAAAAAAAGACCAAGGACTGCTTTTACAGCGTCACAAATTAAATCCCTGGAGGCAGAATTTGAAAAAAATAAATATTTATCTGTTGCTAAAAGACTGCAACTATCAAAAACATTAAAATTAACAGAGACGCAGGTATTTTAAAATCTATTTATAAGTGATATAAATTTTGCTTCAATTCATTTTAATTTTAGATTAAAATTTGGTTCCAAAATCGGCGGACAAAATGGAAACGAAAATACACAAATGATGTTGAATTGTTAGCCCAACAATATTACAGCTCAATGGGGATTTTAGCACCCCGGCCAATTTTTATTGGAGACAGATTATGGTGAGTTAATAAATTTTATAATCAAACCCTTTTATTTGCTCAACAAATAACCCTACATTTATAAATCAATCAATTATTTATTTTAATTTATATTTTAAAAATATATTAATAAGTCAACACCAGTTATTCTACTCCGTACCACTCCAGCGGCAGCGTAAAAGGAGCTGACAGGTTAACCGGCGATCGACGCATCACTTGCCGGCATTGTATTTATCTCAATATTTCTTGAATCATTCTATGAATAATCAATATATACTATAAATCTTTTTTAGAATTTAATATAGAATCTATTATTGATCAAAAATAATTTATAAAACATTAGCAAGCTCATAATATTCGGTTTTATTTATGTCAACACCAATATTCTTTGCGATACAACTAGTTCAGTCATTTTGTCAGAGATGGCAGCACCTAGCACGTTTTGGAACTAAAATCTTTTAATAATAAAAAATAGCGAATATTTGGCATATTTATTCGATCCAAAGTATTTCTAATATTTTATTTTGATTAAATTTGTTGTTTTTGAATGACTAAATTAACAAATAATCTTTTATTTAATAAATATTTTTTTGCTGGCAGTCATTGACAGGTGCTGCCGCTTGCGGAGAATTTTTGAACTTTACTCTTGACGTTTGAGATTAAACAAAAATAAAATACAAATTTATTGTAATAATATATTTAAATTTCAACAATACAATTCATATTTACTTCAAGAATTAAATATACAGGACTTGAAATTATCTTACAAACTAATTAACAAATTATAATTAACCCTGAAAACAATTCAAATCGTATTCACATCAAAAATAAAAAATACAAGTTATTATTGAATTTAATTTTTGCAAACTATTTAACAATACATTTATTCTCTTAACTACACCTGAAAACAATAAAAATAGGTTTTAGAAATAAATACAACAGTAAATTTTGGGGGAATGAGTTTATTTTGGAAATTAGGAAAAGGTACAAAGGTTCGAAGATTAATTGTTGAATACTCGATGCTGTTGTGATGTTGGAAGTCTTGTTCGTGATGCTGTTGCGTTGTTGTAAGCCTTGTTCGCCCCCAGGCAATGACTAAGGGGAAAGAGACGAACTCTTCTCCGAGAATTCTCCCTTTGGGCCTAGGGAAACCCCAGCAAAACCTAGACCAGAGAAGCGGCTTCTTCGCTCGCTGCAACTGAAACAACAAAATAATTATCACAAGTCGGAAAATTTAAAAAGGAATTGAACTCACTTGAACTTTGCAAGCGGCGGGTAAAATTAATCAGTTGACTTCTTTAAAGTTGAATCTGGGGGACAGGAACAGCTATTACTGATGTACTCATCTTCTGCAACTATTGGAGGACTTCTTTGACGGCTGCTGGACTCTGATTCCGCTGCTGGGCTCGAGTTCTGTTGCTCGGCTCTGATTCTGATGCTGGGTTCTGAAGTCAGGTTGTTACTGCAGTTGCAAGTTGCCATCTCGTGGACTCTAAATTTAAATTATGAATTCGAATATTAGACAAATTATTTCAGCAGTAATTGAAAACAGTTATACAATGAGTAATATTATATTACCTAGCTGATGATGTGATGATGTTACGACGATGATGACCGCCAACCTGAAACAGAAACTTAAAACAAATTTTGGTGAATCAAATTCAACAAAACAAATATTGAGAGTTGATTTTGGCTGCTGGGCTCATCCTCAGCTCCTCCCACGATGTCCATTCCCACGATGTCCATTCCCTCGTTGTCCACCTCATCAGCTGGGCTCATCCTCTGCAAATGATCTGAAAAAATACAAATTAATTAGAAATTTGCAAAAAAGCAATACAAAATAGCTGTAAGAAAAATTGATTAGAACCTGAAAAGCAAAGTTTATTAGTCAACTTACGTCCTGTTGTTAATTTGTTGGAGGTGATAATGATGAATTGAAGAGGCTGGAAGGGAATTTTTATTAATCACATACATTCAACATTCGTTCAACATTCAATCGTGTTGTGTGTTTTGGTTAGTGTTCGAAGAGCTACGCGGTGTGTGACTGTTGCTTTATTACTTCCCGAAATTATTTTAAAAGTGTTCAATATATTATGCTACTGATATTGACTCTACTTTACTACCCCAATGAATGCCTGAGCGCTCAGACACCCAAGCACCGGTGTGCTCGTCGTTTGCAAATAAAAAATACGTTGTTTGAATACGTGGCCAATGCATATTCCGAGGCCCGCGATACCGCCTAATTACGCGATATGGTAACCTTAAGTATCGGTCTCAGCTAATGTCGTTTCTTGAACTTAATCAAGGACCCCCGCCAGCTACCATATTTTCCCGACTTCCGATAGGTACATATCGAGAGTATGCCGTTACTCCCTAATTAGATCGCTCGTTCGCCCTAGAACTCATTGCAACCCCACGCGGTGGTGTTCATCAGGGGGGGTGCCTCTCGTAGCGGTACCTACGTGTGCACCGATTCCCACGTTGGACCTTTCATTACAGGCCTAAGCAAAAAAACCAAAACATTTTATTTATTTATTACATAATAAAAGCAAAGACTAACATCGCAAATACGTGCCCCTAACGGACACGCAATGCGGAACAAATTCACCCCAATTTACATATTTAAATACACAAAATTTTGATCTCTACGTTAATAAGCAAAATTCACAACCCCAAATATAATGAAACACTTTTAAAATGCATTTATTTTCAACGTATTTCGCGAGAACAGAGTAACGCACTTCTGTTCTATTCGATTGTACTAGCAACAGTGAACCATACGCAACCAACTCCAGCACAAATTATTTTGAATCTCCGAACTACGTTCGTCTGTCCATAGCGCGCAATGTGTTAGAAAGAATACACAATATCAAAAGATACCTCGTAGCGTTTATACAGTTGCAAGCCAAGCCCGTACAAAACCAAACCAAACATGATTGTGCCACATCAAAACTTAATTTAATTTGAAATTTATTTAAAATTGATGAATAAATTTGAATTTTGTATATTTGAAGAATACAAATATTCAATAAATATTAAAAAAAATAAATTCAAAGTGCATTTTGAATGCAAATTACAATTTTGCAAAGATATTGTTTAATTTTATGTGATTATTTGTCGATATATTATTTTTTGAAATAAAAAAATGATAGTTGAACCACAAAGTATTTGATAATATTTTAAAACTGCTCAAGGGGTGTAGATTTATGCAACCCCTAATCATAATAGGTACACGAGCCATAAATTTTAGAATCAAATATCTCAAAGACAATTAATAATTTATCATATTGCACCGCTTAAAATAAATATTTTTTTTTTTATATATACTGGGGGTTGCAGAAAACACAAATTGTGGGTACATACTTAGGATGGATGTACCTATATGCAGAATAATTGCCAGTCATTAGTTGTACTTGATGCACGAGCTATAAATTTATGATTTAAATATCTTAGATTAGTAAATAATTCATTACATTTCACCGCTTGAAACAAATTATTATTTTTTAAGTATACCGGGAGTTGTAGAAAACTCAAATTGTGGGTACGCATTCAGGATGGATGTAGGTACATGTAAAATTATTGGCAACTATTAATTGTAACTGGTGCACGAGCTATAAATTTATTAATTAAATATTTCAAATCAGTTAATAATAATTTATTACAATAAATCGCTTGAAATGAATAATTTTTCTCTGCGTATACCAGGTGTTGTAGAAAATTCAAATTGTAGGTACATATTCAGGATAGATGTACGTATATGCAGAATTATTTGTAGTCATTAATAGTAATTGGCGCACGAGATATAAATTTAAAAATTGAATATTCTAGATGTCACCGCTCGAAACAATTTTTTCTTAAAGTATACTGGGAGTTGTAGAAATCTGAAATTGTTGGTACATATTACGGATGGATGTACATATGTGCAGAATAATTGGCAGTCTTTAATTGTAATTGGTGCACGAGCTATAAATCCAAGACAGTTAATAATTTATATTACACTGCTGAGAACAAACTAATTTTTTTTTGAGTATACCAGGGATTGTAGAAGACTCAAATTGTACTTATCAACGAGTCTACAATAATAACAAATTAGTAGCCACTGTTTGAAATTTTTTAAACGAATATTTGATATTTCCAGGTTCTTCAATTACCCAAATCATCCCAACGTACAAATGCTGCCAAATATGGGGGCTCCAGTCTCCCATGGGTCCCAAATCGTAGCTCCAATGCCAGTCAGTGCCTTACAGCAGCCTTGTATGCCAAATTACCTCACTTTTCAGGATCACCATCAAGGGGAAAGCTCCCCAATTGTTCAATTGCAAAATTTTGGAAGGAATTTCGAAAATTCCTGATTTTCGCTGTGCGCAGTGTATTATTTTAATTATTAGTGCCATAATATTTATATTAAAGAATAAAACATATAATACGTGGAAAAATAATATTTATTATAATTAACACAGCAAAATTATTCGACTTCTGTCATGGAAACATCAGGGGAGGATATTTTAGGCATTTTTAAGATCGAGTCGTCATGGGCATCCCTATCTGAGGCAATTTTGGGGTAGAAATATTCGTCCTCATCATTCAGCATTGCTTGTAAACGGGCCTTGTATCTGTAACATAAAAAAAGTATCTTAAAATTGTTTTTTTGTTTAATTGGGTTATTAAATACATGTCACTATCGGGGTTGTTTTCGGGGTTCCTGCACTTGTCCAATTTTTTTTCGAGCATTCGTAGCTGGTCCTTTGAAGGTGGAGGTGTGTCCACTAATTTCACCATGGACCTAATTTCTAACAAATTTTATTTATTACGTAATTTTTTTTTTTTGTAAGTTATTGTAATTATCTCACTTCTGACTGCTTCTATAAGATCAGCAAGTCGGTGTTGTCCATCAATACCAAAAAGTGTTTCCGTGACGTAACTATCCAAATTTTCTTGCACTTTAGAAGCAGCGTGGAGAATTGCAGCAAGAGCTATTTGTGAGGGCGCATATAAAAGACAAACATCTGTAAAGAAAACTCGCTCTAGAAAATCGTCGATCCCAGGGCGGAGCCTTTCTGGGTTGTTTAACGAACATCGAGTCTAAAAACAGAAAAATACGCCCTCAAATAAGCAATTTTGCTAATGACAGTAATTTGAATTTCGCGCATTTTTAATTTTAATTTCAAATTGTAATTTACACCTAAATATTTACTAATTGTGTTATTATTTGATACTTGTGGTACAAAAAGCTTTAATTATAATTAATTATAAATATTTATTATGTCAGGGTATGTTGATTTCGTAATTCAATTGTTATTTGCTGACATTTCGCGGAGGAAGTAGTTTGGTTTATTAATAATCGATTTATTCACATAAAACAGTAATATTTACGGTAAAAAGTGTGCATATAGTGATTTGAATGTTTGTTAATAATATTGATACAATATTTGTTCAAAATAAATAATTAATTCTTTAATTCGGTCTCAGTTTGGCGCCAAATTGGCACGCCCTTCTAACAAGTTGTTGATAATCATAATTCAATTGTTATTTGCTGTTATTTGGCCACATAGCGTCAGTGGGTTATTAATAACGATTTATTGATGTAAAATAGTGATATTTAACACAAAATTAATGAAAATAGTTATTTAAATGTTTGTTAATAATATTTATACAAAAATTTTGAGTTAAATTTTGTGTAAATTGCGATATTCGATGAATAAATTGTAGTGGTACGACGAGGCTTTCGGAAAACCTCGTTAAACGAATGAACTTGCACGTAATAGACCTGTTGGTGCACACTATTAGTGAAATACGTACGGTGTTCATTTTGTGGGACTGTTAGACTGATTTTTATAAGAAAATAAGTGCAATGAGTGATGTATTTGACTATAATTCGAACTGTTTAGTGTTAAAATGGATTACATGCAAGAGGATTGATTTTTCTGCCGGTTTTTGAAAGGTTAGTTCAATTCAAATGTTATTGTTTTACAATATAATGGCGTCTGCTGTTGCATATAAAAATAATATACCTTAATATCGATTAGAAGCCCTTCAACAGGCCTAAACGGATTATGAATAGCCAAATGGAAGTTCAATTGTTCCATCAGCAATAATTCATTGTTTAAAATAATATCTGCAGCCTTCTCCCTGTCACCTTTGATATTAGCAATAAATTGGCTAATAGATACATTAAATTCTTCAACTTTGCATGCTAGATACACGCAGGTGGCCCTAAAATAACAACGTTACTACGTTTATAGTGAAATATTACCACAATACGTACATTATTTCTTTTGGATGATAATTCATCACAGAATTGTGAATATAAAACCTCTTAAAATACTGAAATGCTGTCCCAATTACGTATTTAGGCATAGGTGGCTGAAATCTTTTACAAAACTCACGTAAATTTATTTCATATTTACGTAAAAGCATACGTTCCTCCTCCGGCGACAGAAAATGACTTTTGCAGTCCTAAATAACAAACATAACCTTAATAACGAATATGAAGCATAAAATTAATACTTACAGCTGCATTATTACCAAATCTTGTTATATATTTCAAATTAGCATTTTCACGTAGTTTACCTAATTCTGACTCATCACCAAACATCCAATGCTTCTTTTGAGTACTTGACGGAAACATTTTACCGCATTAACCATCAATTTGACAGATAACCTCAAAATATTTAATGATAGATGCACGCCATCTATGAACCAAAGCTTGGACTGAAGTGAAGTTCACTGTTTAGTACAGAGATGGCAGGATCAAGAAAAAGTTCTGCAACTGACACAGAGATAGCAGCACAAATGTGACGTGACAGTTCGTAAAAGTTCAGTGTTTTTTTAATAGATGGCAGCAGAAATGTCAAATCTAAATTAACGTATTTAATAAATGTTTTATTTATATTTGAGGGTATAAAGGGACCCCCTGTTCTTTGAGTTATCAAATATTAAATTGAACTAAAGGAATTAAATTAAGGTGTGCCAAAAATAATTGGCCAGCAGACAAATGAAATTAGTTCGCCCAGATATCTACTCAAGCGTGTCTTTCAAAACGGAAGTTGATCTAATATTAATAATTTATTAGAATGTTAATTGCGGCTTGTACTTTTTTCGGGTTTCACATCGAAATAATATTTTTTTTTAAATGCTACTCATATTCTTGCTTTCCTGCATGTGTATGTATTTGCGTCAGTATGTATTCCCAGACAAAGCGACTTACGGTAGGTCGTTTCGATTTTTTTGTGAATCAAAACTGGTTTGAAAGGGCCATCGGCAACCATAAAATGGCTGCCTATCTACAACGCCTTAGGAGAGGGCGGATCCAAAAACGGAATTAAGTTTTGTGCGGCTGCAACATTTCTAAAAAATATTTACAATATTTTAGTGAAATTACCGTATTTTACGCTGCATCAGGAGAAGCATCTTTTAATCATTTGTTGATGAAACACAAACGAAACAAAATTTATTGAATTTGTTCCACAATATCCTGTAAAAATAAGTGAAAATCATAAATATTATTAAATTTGTAATATTTTTACTATTTTATTGCAATAAAAAATGTATAGCCGCAAAAAATCGGGATCCTTAATATATATAATTATTTTTTAATTATAATATGTCATTATACACGAGTTATTTTTTATTTTCTATGTTTTATATAACGAATGACACGTTATTTCAACTTTTTCAAGGTTTATTCGTAACGTAAGACTAGTTTTTTTAATTGTAGATGTACCCCCAAAATTTTATTCTCTGCATGTTTCAACATACGATATGTATGAAATATTGCTGTGTATGAACGAAATCTATCTGCTCCGGGCACCTACAGTCAGCCATATTGACTAATATATGCAAATGAAATTAAAATGTATTCCTTCATATTGAATATTCATTTGGGCGGCTGCCTTTAACATATATATGAAACAGTAGCTTGTATAATACAAGAAAATGTAGTCAATATATAATTATATATTATAAAAACAATAATTAACAAGAGAAATAATAAAAAAAGAAGAATCAAGCGGGCCTTGCGTCGTCCCTTGTTTGCTGGCACAGCCATGGCTATAACTCTTGATTGTCAATTCATTGTTGTCTCCCAACTGTTTTGATTGTCAACTGTCTTGATTGTCAACTATATCTTGACTGTCAACTGTCTGCCTCTATGTGCCAAGTTTTGGATATTTTGTGCGGGTTTTTAGTTTGAGCGTAGAAAACTGCCTCATCAAATTAATTTTGTGGATCAATCGAATCTTTTAATACACTTCGTTCCGGGCATCTTGCCCCTTTTAGCCACCACATTTACCCACCCAAAAATTCAAATCTCCCCTTCAAATCTTGCAACATAAATCAATTAAAAAATAATTTACAAAATATTGATGGCTAAAATCTGTTTTAAATATTGATTTGATGGCAAAAATGGCGGTTCTTTTTGATTATAGTGAGAAAGTCAAAGTGTACCCTTTTTCTACATACAATATACGTTTATTATAATAACGTAATTGAGTCAAATTATCTTGACCACATGAAAAAAGTTAATTCTGGAATGGCTGTGAGCCAAACTCTTGTTCTAAGAGTAGAGTTTTCAATAATATTAATTATTAATATTATTTTGAGCTGTGTAAAACAGAATTAAATATCCGCCAGTAGCATAACAAGCGAGAAACAGTGAAAATAAATAGTTTTTGAAAGCTGGACTGCTCAAATCTTCATAAAATGGTTTATAAAGGAGTCAATGACGTCACA
Organism: Dromius quadrimaculatus; assembly: GCA_963989225.1. Lineage (NCBI taxonomy): Eukaryota > Metazoa > Arthropoda > Insecta > Coleoptera > Carabidae > Dromius > Dromius quadrimaculatus. The sequence goes on from OZ022332.1 coordinate 271,108, forward strand.
GTTTGATAGTTGACTGTTGATCCAAAGAGTCAGTGGCGTGACAAGCGAGAAAAGATGAAAATAAATTCAGTTTTTGAAATCCTGTAACGCTGAAATTTGGATGTATATTTACAGAAATTGTCAAAAACTTCTTGAAACTGACTTATATCCGTGAAGTAATTGATAATACAGAGAACCAGTGGCGTGAAAAAGCGAGAAATGGTTGAAATAAATGCAATTTCTAACGCCGGAGGTAATTAAACAGCAGGGTTTTCGTGAAAACTTTCAATATTTTTCTAAAAATTTGATATATTTGTAATTTAACTGATAATACAGAGAGCCAGTGGCACGACAAGCGAAAAATAGTTAAAATAAATTCAATTCTCGACGACTAAAGTGGCTTAAAAGCAGCGCACCGTTAATATTTCAACCAAAAATAGCTTACTTTAGATAGTTGACTGATCATTCAAAGAGACAGTGGCGTAGCAAGCAAGGAACAGTGAAAATAAATATGTTTTCTGGCGCCTTAAGCAAAAAGTGTTTGGTCCAAATGAAGAAACTGTCAAAATATTCCTTAAAATTATTTACCATCGACAGTCAGCTGATAATACAGAGAGCCAGGGGCGTGATAAGCAAAAAATAGTTGAAATAAATAGTTGCCCAATGCCTGGAGTTGAATAAAAAGTAGAGTACTTGAGGAAACAGTTGAAATTTTTTAAAAAATAGTTGATATTTGATATTTAACTGATAACTCAGAGAGTCAGTGGCGTAGAAATCAAGAAACGGTAAAAGCAGTATTTTCTAGTGAAAATTACCTAAAAACTGCCTGTTTTTGGCAGTTGACTTATATTTCAAAGAGCCAGTGGTTTGACGAGCGATAAACAGTGAAAATAAATTAGTTCCTGTCGCTTTTAACGAAGGAAACTCAAAAATTTTTCCTAAAAATCCTTACATATCTAATGTGGTGACAAGCAAAAAATAGTTGAAATAAATACTTCCTTAAATGGCTGAAAATTAAGTAACTAAAAATTATTAATATTTTGTTTGAAATGTATCACGACAGCGCGGTTAATCGTCAATCCTCAACGACTCTAGCACTAAATTGCGGCGCGCGGAGCATCACGTTTCGAACACGGCCCCATATAAAGAGTGTAGTTTAACCGAGCAATGTAATTTTATAATTTTCCCCTCATTTCGACACAAATTACACTTCGGCTATATGTTTACCATAGGCGGTTTGTGTTAGTCTCTTCCCGACAACACAGACGACAAGACGCTTTTCTGTCACGTCTAAAAGTGATTTTTCTTCCGGAAAATCGGGAAAACACGATGTAAGTACACACTTATGTATTTCATTTACAAAACTCGTCACAAACTTATTTACTAAGAATGATGCTGCTTTGTTTGCTATTGTTGATTTGTTTATTGTTGTTGATTTGTTTATTTGTTTATTGTTGTTGATTTGTCATTGTCAGGGAAATGACAGGTTAAGCCGATTAGTTTACTGTTATGTACGAAAGATGGCAGGCTGGAAGCACAATGGCCGACTTGTATTACAAATAAGCGGGAAATTTAAATTGTTTGATGTATTAAATGTTTTAAAGTAATTATTGAATGAAAAATTGAGTTTAGATGTTATGTACTGATATTCATTCTTTTAATTAAATATAATGTTGCTAAAGTGCAGTCACAGATCATAAATTTTTATTATTATTTTTATCTATTATGAATTTAAATTCCAGAGGTGTTGTTTAATTAATTTTAACGGGTTTTTGCAGTTTGTTGCAACGAAAATTAGTCAAACTTTGATCATTTATATCTTCTGGAATAATAATACTACAATAAAAAATCAAACATTAATAGGAAACTTATGTATTAAAATTTATTATAAAACTAGTTGATAATAAAATTAATTTCCATCCTTAATATTATTATAACTGCACTTTTTTGATTGCAGCACCGATTTATTATAATTTATTGAATTATTTGTTAAGCAGTGTGACTGGTAGTATGTGGCAAGATCAGATAAAACATACCCCTAAGCAGTGCTACTTGTACTACTTTCATTACACAATGAGAATATGTTTGAATTTCAGTAGCAAAAATTATTGAAATCAATTATTACTACTCTAAAAGCCACCCTATTAATATAAATATCAATAAAACATATTTGAAGTGCGGGTAGTAGAGCAAAACAATATATAATTAATATCAAACAATTGGGGCGAAGTCTCACCCTGACAGATAATAAAGACTGTAATTAAAAATTACCCTAAAAACATATTTCAGAAGTATGTTCGTTAGTAATATCCATTGGTAGCTCGCAAGTCCAACTATTAATTACTATACCGGTCTTAGTTAATATATAGTTTACTTGATGCTTTTTTGTTTTTGATTCTCTGGTTTTCTTGGCGCCTGAAATGTCCTACGGATATTTTGTTCTGCAATTATATACTTCCAGGGCTGACTTTAGAGATAGATGAGCGTCTAACCCTTAATTTTATTTTTTTTACAGGTCTGATGCTCATTTTTTAACAAAAGATTTGTAAGTGAGGAATAAAAGTTTTTTAGGCGATTTTTAACATTAAAATGCGATTAACATTAGTAAACCCTGAGCTGATTACAATATTTTTTGTGCTTGTCACGCCACTGACTCTCTTCATTATCAGTTGCGTGTCAGACGCTAGAAACCATATCTATTTTCACTGTTTCTCGCTTGGCACGCTACTGACTCACTGAAATATCAGTCAACCAACGAATGCAGGTGGTTTTTAATTGTTGTTATTCGAATGTATGCTACGCCATTGATTCTCTGAATTAATGTAATGTACTTTCAGAAAAATATTAAGTTTCTTCGAGTACCCTGCTTTTAAGTCATTTTAGTCTTGAAAACTGTATTTATTTAAACTATTTTTTGCTTGTTGACTGTCTAAATTAATTAATTTTTAAAAAAATTTCCCGCATTTTGTTTTAAGCGGTAAGAGCCATATTTATTTTTATTTTTTCTTGCTTGGCACACCACTGGCTCTCTGAAATATCAGCCAACTGGCGAATGCAGGCGATTTTTAAGTAATTCTGACTCGCATACATGGTTCAAATACAAATATGATGGTCTACCTAAACTTAAACAACCCCTAAAAAATAAACTTAAAACTGAGACTTTAGGTGCCATAAAATACTGCTCAAATTTCCTAAAATAATCAAAAAAAATATTAATAAGGCGCTTATGTATTGCCATTCATTATGAAAATAGTTACAACCCTTTATCATTCAACCCTGCTGATTTAGGAGGTTAATACTGCAACAAGAACCTTTCATAATTTCAAAGCTTGCATTTTCTAGAAAAGTATAATCATAAAATAGTGAATCGAATGTAAATTATTTTGAGACATTTGATTTATCAACCCTGCTGATATAGGGGTTGCATAATGCAATGTGAAAACCCTTGATTTTCCAGCCCTGCCGGTCCAGGGGTTGAATTGTGCAACAAAAATCTGTCGCACTTTAACAACCGATATTCTCTAAAATAATAGTCGTACAATAATAATACAAATATTGATAGGAAGCTTATGTAATACCATTTATTATATAACCAGTTTCAACCCCTCATTTTTCAACCCTATTGGTATAGGGGGTTAAATGTTGCGATGAATTTTGTCCCAATTTTGAAGCTAATATTTCCTGAAATAAAAAGCCTAGAATGATGAATTGAACATTTTAGAAAGCACATGTATTGCAATTTATTACATAACCCTTGATTTTTCAATTTTCTAGTAAAGGGGGTTGAATAATGCAACGAAAATCTGTCACATTTCAAAACCCTATTTTGTCTGAAATAATAGTCGTACAATAATAAACCAAAAGTTGATAGGAAGCTTATGTAATACCATTTATTATAAAACCAGTTTCAACCCCTTCATTTTCCAACCCTGTTGGTGTAGAGGGCCAAATGCTGCAATGAATTCTGTCCCACTTTTGAAGCTGATATCTTCTTAAATAATAAACGTAGAATAATGAATTAAACATTAATAGTAAGCTTATATATTGCAGTTCATCATACAACCCTTGATTTTTCAAACTGTCATTATGAGGGGTTGAATAATGCAACGAAAACGTGTCACATTTCAAAGCCCAATTTTGTTTGAAATAATAGTCGCACAATAATAAACCAAATGTTGATAGGAAGTTTATGTAATACCATTTATTATAAAACCAGTTTCAACCCCTTATTTTTTAACCCTATTGGTATAGGGAGCTAAATGTTGCGATGAATTTTGTCCCACTTTTGAAGCTAATATCTCCTGTGATAATAATCCTAGAATGATTAATTAAACATTAATAGAAAGCTCATGTATTGCAATTTATTACACAACCCTTGATTTCTTAATTTTCTAGTAAAAGGGGTTGAATAAAGCAACAAAAATCTGTCACATTTCAAAAACCAATTTTGTTTGAAATAATAGTCGTACTATAATATATCACATATTGATAGGAAGCTTATGTAATACCATTTATTATAAAATCAGTTTCAATATCCAATTTTTCAACCCTGTACGTGTAGAGGGCTAAATGTTGCAACGAATTTTGTCCCACTTTTAAAGCTAATATTTCCTGAAATAATAATCTTAGAATAATGAATTAAACATCAATTGAAAGCTCATGTATTGTTATTTATTATAGAACCCTTGATTTTCCATTTTGATGATAGAGGGGGTTGAAAAATGCAACGAAAATTTGTCATACTTTAAAAATTAATATCCCTTGCAATAATAATCGTAGAACGATGAAACAAACGTTATTGGAAAGCTAAAATAATTGATAAATCAATGATAAGTGTTGTATATAGTGCTACCGCCATGAATTTACAAAAAAATCTGTTTAATGTTATTTGCAGGATTTTTTACCTGTGTTGAAATTTGGGGAATAAAACAATCAAAGGCCCAATTACACGCAATCGTAGAATTGGCAACACACAAGTCACGTGATTTCGTAGAACACTTATAATTCTTTTGCTCTAAGGCCGGTTGTCGGCCCGTCCTAAAAACGGTACAAATTTGTGCGTCTGAGAGATAATGGTCAGGCGGCTAGGGCTGTAGCGGGCCCCGGGGGCGAAGCCCCACTGCAAGCCGCATATAATTATATGGCACAGTTCTGGCGTCTACAACTGTGTTTTCTGTGTGTTATTATATATTTTTTTATACCGGAAACCGTAAGGGAAAGACTTCAGAGCGGGAGGGGAGTGGAAAAGGCGCGGGGCACGGAGAGTACTTGTCCATCTTGCTGTCAATTGTGAAGATTGTGAAGGTTTCATTGTTTTTGGGATGTTCAGTTGTTTTGGGGCGCTTGTCAGCTGTCTTGAAACAAATGACAGCTTGACACAATCACAATATTTTGCTCGAAAATGGAAATTAAAATTGTTTTATACAAAAAAATTTCAAATAAAAATTTTTGCATATGAAATTCAGCATCTGAATCAATAAACAGAATTGATTTTATTTGTCTGACAACTGCAAAAATTCAATGTATTTAAAATAGTGTACAGGTGTACGTATGTATGGGACACGCTACAGGTCACAATCTTTGCCCAATTTTAATAATTTTTATTTCAATCGATTAATTAATCATCAGAATACAATCCTATTGATTTTTATTATGATTTGTTTGGTAGTTTAATTTTTACAAGCAATTTACTGCAGAAACATCGTGCTGTCAGTGATACCGTCGCGCCCGGCATGCTTTGAAGTCCACATTTTTGAAAACTACTTTTTTAGAAAAAAAAAGCTTGTATCTTACAGATAACACCTGAATTTGTTTTTGAAAAATGACAAAAATTGCCATTTATTGGCCTGTACGTATGGGACACCCTACAGCCTACAATTCACAATTAAATCAAATTATTTTTATTTTAGCTGATTAAATAACTATTATTTCATAACCTAATTGATTTTTGTTATAACTGGTTCAGTAGTTCAATTTTTATAAGCAATTTACTAAAAAATAAAGCATTACAATTCGTTGACCTGTAAGTATGGGACACCCTACAGTCCGCAATTTTTGACCAAATCAAATAATTTTCATTTTAGTCAATTGAATAACTATCAAAATATAACCCTATTGATTTTTGATACGATTTGTGGGGTAGTTTAATTTTTATGAGTAGTTCTATGCGCAAACACATTTAGCTGTCAGTGGCAGCATAACGTCGTGACTTTAACTTTTTTTCAACAGTTTTGAAAAAAGGAAGCCTTTTGTTGAGAAATAATACCATTTTTTAATTTCTCCAAAAATATGGTATGGCCTAAATTTGACTTTAAAAAATGATGTATATTTTTGGGTTTTGTTTGTACGTATGGGGCACGCCACAAGCCTCATTTCCCAAAAAAATTCACAAATTCTTCATTCAATCGATTGTTTAATTATCAAAGTAAAACCCTATTAATTTTTATTATGATTGGTTGAATAGTTTATTTTTTATAAATAATTTTGTGCAGAACCGAATAGACCGCAAATGGAAGTAAAATTTAGTCCGCAAGCGGCTGCTCACTTGCCGGCTATTAGTAGACACACCGCGCGGTCACAACAATATTTTCAAAACCAAAAATTTTAATTGTTTGCACTGTTTTGTGGTCTCAGGCGTGGAACAACTGCAAGGGTCTTTTTGGCATACAAAAGTTAATTTGTGTTCGATACGTAACTACTGACAAAACTAGTTCACAAACAAAAGCCAATCGCTTTGTCCTTCGTCAAAGAACAAAGTTTGCTCCATAAATAAATTCTCAGAGTCTGAAAGTTCGTTTTGCATTTTCTTTCAATATTGTGTTCATATTTCATGAGAAATTATTACGTGCACTAGTAAGGGGTAATAGTTTTGAACAGGGGCTGCAAAACGGTGGAGAATATTCTTATAAATAATAACAACAAAAATAAAAAAATGTGACAATTTTTTCCGAAGACCTTAGGGGGTTGAAAATTTAAAATATTTTTGTACCCCATCGTGTGGGGTATCATTTTAAACGCCTATTAAAGTAAAATACGAGTATATTTTTTTATTTTTGTTTTATGAAAAAATGGCGGAATTAGGGGGTAATAACCTCAATAATTTGGGTGTTATTACTAATAAGTTTATTCGAAAAACCACCTGAATAAAAATTTTGAATTAATTTGAGGATGTATTCCATACTTTGGACATTAACGAAAAACAAAAATTATTTTGATATCTCCAATACTTTTTGAATATCACCTCGTGTTGTGTGTGTTAAAATTTTAAGTACTACTGTTCAGAAAGTGATTAATTTCGCAACTGCTGCCACAACTAAACCCTGATAGCTTGTGGCAATATTTTATGTATACATTTATTCATCTGAAACATAAACATTCCAAAGTTTTTGTAATAAAATAACCTATAGAACAGCCATTTAATATACGCACGTACCAAGTATGTTAGAATACATTAAAGGATAAATCTTACTGGGAAATCTACCTCATTCAATATTCATAGATATGATATGAGATCTACAGTCGACCAAACATTTTTTCACCGATTTTTAATGCTTTACAAGTGAAATAATTGTTTGGACAGTTGTAATGGTATAAGGAGTGCTGCAAACTGGAATAGAAGAAAAAACAATTGCCTGTTCGTGAAAAAATTGCTAAAACTAAAATAGGATTCATTATTAAACTTCTGAATATTGTCAAAGTTGGGAAATATTCATCTTAACGACGGATTCGAATCAAGATTGAACTTTCTATGTAAATTAACCTAACGCCTTGATTCAGATTAAATCTATGAATAAAAATTAGCCAGCTACAAAATGAATTAATGTCTTATAGATGCATAATTAATCTTACGAAAATATATTCGTGAAATATACCAAAATAAATCATTCTTGAATTGCCCCACAACAGTTGATTAGTAGGGGATTACCCCAAAAATGGGTTAGCAGATTTTAAAATTAAATTCCTCAATGCTTTTTTGATAAATGTACCAATTTTCAGAATTTTATTGCTGCTGGTTCAAAAGTTATGAATTTATTTCAAAATTAATACATACGAAAATGCAAACTACCGTCAAAAATTTTTTTTTTGTTTTGTGTTTTCAATTCAATGATAAAAATTCTTTGGTTTCCTGATGGTGGTTTTTAGGGTGCGGCAAGGTTTATTCATGAGTCGCGGGGATGTAGGGTGGTGGAGACGTCCATCACCCGCGTAGCTTGATCGAGATATTCCGTGACCAGTTGTACTTTATCAACGTGACCCCTAGCACCCAGTGCTAAACGGAAACAATGAGTCTTTGGTTCCTTTTCCGAACGCATGGCGCACGCCAACCAACCAATGTGGATACTACACCCACCCCCTAAGTCTATTTTACACGGGGGAATTTTTTTGGGGGTGAATTTTAAGGCAACTATCCCAGAAATAATTGATCAGGAATTGTAAGTATTTTTAAAGAATTTGTACGCAAGATGGATCCCCCGATTGCTTACAAAATCATCCATTCGAATAATGGATTGTCAGCCGAAAGTTGGCCCAAAAAAAGCCTTTTCCATTAGATCAACTCATTCTTTGAAGTTGTGGTCGCAAAATTGGTGGATTTGGGGAGTCTACAGGACTTCAGGCATCGTCACCTAGCTGTGAATGGAATATGGATCCATCATGCCTTGCCTGAAGCTTGAAAACAATCAAAAAATGGATTGCCAGCTGAAAATTGGCTCAAAAAAAGGCCTTTTTTACAAGGACAATACATCAGCCAATTTCTTTTGAATTGTGGTCGTGAACAAAACATTAGGCGTCATTTCTTTATTGTAAATTAAATATGAATGCATCATGACACGCCTGAAATCAGAAAAACAGCTAAAAAAATAGATTTCCAGCTGAAAATTGGCTCCAAAAAAGGCGACAATCGTTCTTTCAGCTAAGAAGTTAAGGGCGACTGTCTTCAAGGTTTTGTATAAAAAATAATTTTCGTCGATGTAATATACTTTATTATTTAAAGCCCAGGTTTTGAAAATTGGCCCAAAATAGACCTTTTTTATGAGGTTAACGCAGTTGAGATCGCGAAAATGATGACTTTAGGGAGCCTAAAAGACTTTAGGCCTCGTTTCTTTATTGTGTGAGGATATTATAACAAGCCTAGAATCAAAAAACAATTTAAAGGAAGGATTCCCAGTTAAAAATTGGCCTAAAAAAGGCGACAATAACTGTTCTTTCAGCTAAGAAGTTAAGGGCAACTGTCTTCTATGTTTTGTAAGGAATAGTCGTCAATTAATTCTCCTTTGTTATTTGAAACCTGAGCTGTGAGAAAATTGGCCCACAAAAAGGCCTTTTTTATCTGATCAACGCATCAGCTGAGTTTTCTAGAGCTATGCTCGCGAAATTTAATATATTTTGGGAGTCTACAAGACTTAAGGCATGATTACCCTACTGCGAGTAAAATATAGATATATCACGACACGCTTAGGACCAAAAATCAGTTCAAAGAAAGGATTGCCAGCTGAGAATTGGCTCAAAAAAAGCAAAAACTGTTTTTTTAGCTTAGAAAATCAGGGCGACTGTTTTTTAGGATTCGTAAAGAATAATTAATTATGCCTTATTACTTAAAACTCGAGTTGTGAGGAATTGGCCCAAAAAAGGTCTTTTTTATTAGGTCAATGTATTAGCTGACTTCTCTAGAGCTGTGGATACGCAATTGGTAGATTCGGGGAGTCTTCCAGACTTCAGGCGTCGTTTTCTTACTGTGAATTAGACATGGGTACATCACGACACTTCTGAAACCATAAAACAGTTCAAAGAAAAGGATTGCCAGCTGAGAATTTGCTCAAATAAAAGCGACAACTAGTTTTTTAACTGAGAAAATCAGGACTCCTGTTTTTGAGGATTTTTAAGGAATATTTTGTTACTTGAAGACTGGAGTTGTAGAAAATTGGGCCAAAAAAAGGCCTTTTTTATTAGATCAACGCATTTTCTCGCTCTTTTGAAGTTGTGATCGCAAAATTGGTGGATTTAGGGAATAATTTTATTGTGAATAAAACATGGATGCATTGCAGCAAGTTCAATACCAAAATACAGTTTAAATGATGTATTTCCAGCTGAAAATTGTCTCAAAAAAGGCCTTTTTCATTAAATTAATGCATCAGCTCACATCTCTGGAATTGTGGTCGCAAAATTGATGGATTTGGGAAGTCTACAAGATTTTAGGCGTCATTAACTGACCATAAATTGAACATGGAAACATCATAACACGCATGATACAAAAAAAAAGTTTAAAGAAAGGATTGTCAGTTGGGAATTGGCCCAAAGAAGAGACGACGGCTGTTTTTTCAGCTGAAAAGTTTAAGGCGATTGTTTTTTACGATTCGTTGGGAATAATTTCGTCAATTAATTATGCCTTTTTACTTGAAACCCTAATTGTGGAAAGTTGACCCAAAAAAAAGGTCTTTTTCACTCGATTAACGCATCAGCTTGCTTTTTTGAAATTGTGGTCCCAAAATTGGTGGTTTTCTCACTGTGAATAAAACATGGATGCATAACGACACGTCTGAAACCAAGAAACAGTTCAAATAAATGTATTGTCAGCTGAAAATTGGCCCAAAAAAGGCGACGACTGATTTTTCAGCTGGGAAGCTTAGGGCGATTGCCTTATAGGATTCGTGAAGAATAATCTCCGTTAATTAATTGAGTCTTGTTACTTGAACTTCGAGTTGGAAAAAATTGGCCCAAAAAATTATATTGGATTCTTTGAAATTGGTGCGGATTTAGGGAGCCTACAAGACTGAAGGCCTCATTTTCTCACTGTGAATTGAACATGGATACATCATGACTCCTCTGAGACCAAAAAACAGTTTAAAGAAAGGATTGCCAGCTAAGAATTGGCCAAAAAAAAGCGACGACTGTCCTTTCAGCTAGGAAGATTAGGGCGACTGTTTTTCAGGATTCGTATAAGGAATATCTTTGTCAAATAATTATGCCTTGTTACTTGAATCCCGAGTTGTGAAAAATTGGCCCAAAAAAAGGCCTGTTTTTATTAGGTCAACGCATTAGCTCATTTTTTGGAGTTGTGGTTGCAAAATTGGAGGATTTGTGGAGACTAAAAGATTTCCTTATTGTGAATGAAATAAGGATACATAACGACACGCCTAAGACTAAAAAACAGTTCAAACAATGGACTTTCTGCCGTGAATTTGTGCTTACAAACGTGTAGACAGTTTCTTCTACCGGGAAGGTTTGTGTGACTGTTTTATTTTCGTTTGAGGACATCCTGAAACAGGGTTGAATGTGTATTAAATTGTTACGGTGTGAATGCGGCTCTGTGAATAAATACGACTGCAGTAAGACCGCGTTTTGCCGCAAAATAAGCACGGAAAGATAATGTTACCGTATCCATAACTCATGAAAATATTCATATTTCGTTTACATTGCATTATGCATTTTTTTTGCGATATTTTGACGTCTGTTGTTGAATGATTGACGTACGAGATATTTACACGATGGTTGATTGTTTTCGCTGGCATTTAACATCTGCGAATCGACGTACATAATTGCTGCATGCAAATTATTGGAGAAAAGATGAACAAAGTTCGTTGCAGATGTAATTTTTTTTTATTTCTGTGTATAATCCATCAATTTGATATATTCGTGCATCACGTCACATTGTATCACGTCACATGACGTCACAGCTCACCCCTGCTGTGATTAATAATTCCATATTCAACCACTATAAAACATAAAGTCGCCGAGCTATTTTCCGATACCAATAAATCTTTGTCCTCCAGTTTCGCCTCACATCGATCAGGTGGGTTGTCATGGGGGACGCACGGGGGGGAATCAGAACGTTCAGGTACGCATGGTAATTTTAACAAGAGTATAATATTTTACACGCCCGTTGTCAGAGCACAAAATTTATGGATCAAATCAAATTACATGTGAAGCTACAGACAAGGCAGTGACAAATGGCGGCCTGCGATTCTACTGCCATCATTTCATGAATAAAATGTAACAATAAATGAATTCTTGAGATATTTTGATTAATCAAGAACCCCATGGCGCTACAAACATCAAAAAATACCGCCATACTAAAACTTTAATAACATATTTAATAAATTAAGACGGACGATGTTGTCATGTTTCTGTTTATTCCCAACGCACTCTTTGATGGGATTTTAATGAACATTTTTTTGTACACTACTAAACAGGCGGGGCTTGGAATAGTTTTTTGAGTTGCAGACCAAGTTGGAAGTCCCACCATTGGAGGGAATGGAAGAAAGCCTTAAGCTGCCAATGGCATCTAGACTACCTTGAATTATAATTTTTGGATGTGTTTCTACCATTTCAATAAAGTTGTGCTCGGCTACTTCCAAATATTTAAAAAAATTATATGAGTTTTACCCTACATTTGGTTAGAGCAACCCCTTCAGAAATTATTGATCAAATCTCTAATCTAAGTTTGCTAGTGCTGTAAACATTTTAGACATCATTTTCTTACTGTGAATTAAACATGAATACCTTACGACATGCCTTAAACCAAAAAACAGTTTAAACAATGGATTGCCAGCTGAAAATTGGCCCAAAAAAGGCGAACTGTTCTTTCAGCTGGGCATTTTAGGATGACTGTCTTTCAGGGTTGTAGGGAATAATATTCATTAATTTATTATACCTTGTGATTTTGAGCCCAAGCTTTGAGGGATTGGCCCAAAAAAAGGCCTTTATTATTAGTTTAACGCATCAGCTCACTTCTTTAGTAAGTTTACGAGATTTTAGGCGTCCTTTCCTTACTGCGAATTAATTATTGATGCATCACGACACGCCTGAGACCAAAAACAGTTCAAATAATGGATTGTCAGCTGAAAATTGGCTCCAAAAAAGGCCTTTTTTACCAGAACAACGCATCAGCTCACTTCTCTCAAGTTGTGGTTGCGTTTTTGATGTATTTAAGGAGCCTATAAGACTTAAGACATAATTTCTTTACTGTGAATTGAACATGGACATATCACGACATGCTTGAGACCAGAAATCAGTTCAAAGAAAGGATTGCCAGCTGAGAATTGGCCCAAAAAAAGGCAACGACTCTTCTTTCAGTTGGGAAGTTTTGGGTAACCGTCTTTTTGGATTCATAAGTAACAATTATTAATTATGCATTATAACTTGAAGCCCAAGTTGTGAAAAATTGGCCCAAAACATGCCTTTTTTATTAGATCAACTAATCAGCTCATTTCTTTAAAGTTTTGGTCGTGAATTTGGTGGCTTTAATGAGTTTACAAGTCTTTAGGCGTCGTTCTTTTACTGTGAATAAATTATGGATGCATCACGATACACCTGAGATTTAAAAACAATTTAATTATTGGATTGCCAACTGAAAATTGGCCCAAAAAAAGACGACGATTGTTCTTTCAGCTGAGAAATTCAGGACGATTGTCTTTTAGGATTTGTAAGGAATAATCTTCGTTAATTAATTATACCTTGTTACTTTAAACCTGAGCATTGAGAAATTGGCCCAAGAAAAGGCCTTTTTTATTAGTTAAATCCATCAGCTCACTTTTTTGAAGTTGTGCTCGCAAAATTGGTGGATTTAGGCAGTCTACAGGACTGAAGACGTCATTTCCTTACTGTGAATTCAACATGAATACATCGCGACATGCCTGAGATCAGAAAAAAGGTCAACTAATCAATTGCGATTATGATGGATTTAGGGAGTCTCAAGATTAAAGGCCTCATTTCCTTACTGTTAATTAAGCAAGGATTCATAACGACTTACTTGAGACCAAAAAACAGTTCAAAGAAAGGATTGTCAGCTGAGAATTGGCCCAAAAGAGACGACGACTGTCCTGTCAGGTGGGAAATTAAAAGCGACTGTTTTTCTAGATTCATGAAGACTAATTTTCGTCAATCTATTAAACCTTGTTACTTTAAGTTCAAATTTTGATAAATTGGCCCAAAAAAGGCCATTTTTATTGGTTTAGCACATAAGCTCAATTTTTTGGAGTTGTGGTTACGATTATAATGGATTTAGGGACTCTACAAGACTTTAGGCGTCGTTTCCTTACTGGTGAATGTAATATGGATACATGACGACTTGCCTAAGATCAAAAAATAGTTTAAACAAAGAATTGCCAGCTAAAAATTGGCTCAAAAAAGGCGACGATTGTTTTTTCAGTTGGGAAATTCAGGACGACTGTCTTTTAGGATTCATGAGGAACAATTTTCGTCAATTAATTATGCCTTGTTACTTGAAATTCAAGTTATAAAAAATTGGCCTACAAAAAAAGGCCTTTTTTACTATTTTATCGCATCAGTTCACTTCTTTGAAGTTGTGGTCGCAAAATTGGTGGATTTAGGAGTCTACAAGACTTTAAACGTCATTTTCTGACTGTGAATGAATTATGGATGCATCAGGACACACCTGAGAATAAAAAACAGTTTATATAATGGATTGTCAGCTAAAAAAAGGCGACAACTGTTCTTGTAGCTAAGTTTAAAGCGATTGTTTTTTAGGATTACTGAGGAATAATTTTTGTCAATTTCTTATGCCCAGTTACTTGGACTCAATTTCTGAGAAATTGGCCCTAAAAAGGCCTTTTTTCATTGGTCCAATGCGACAGCTTACTTTTTTAGAGTTGTGGTTGTGAGTTTGGTGGATTTAATAAGTTTACAAGACTTTAGATGTCGTTTTCTTACTGTGAATTAAACATGGATACCTCACGACACACCTGAGACCAAAAAACAGTTTAAATAATGGATTGCCAGCTGAAAATTGGCCCAAAAAAGGCCTTTTTTATTAGGTTAAGCCATCAGCTCACTTTTTTGCAGTTGTAGTTGCAAAATTGGTGGATTTGAGGAGTCTACAAGACTTAAGGCGTTGTTTCTTGACTGTGAATGAATTGTGTTGCATATTTTCACCCTCTATACCAGCAGGGTTGAAAGATAAAGGGTTGAAACTGGTTATATAATAATTTTTAGTAATTTTATTAGTATTTGGTTTATCGTTTTATAAGTATTCTTTTAAGAGATTTGTGTTTTCAAATTGTAATATATTTTCGTTGTACTATTTAGCCCTCTATACTAGTAGGGTTGTACATCAAGGGTTAAAAGTAATTTTTTGAAGAATGGGAGTACTTAAGCTGTTTACTAACATTGGTTTATCAGTTTTCGATTATTATTTCAGAAGATGTAAGCTTTTGAATTGTAGCAGGTTTCGTTGCAACATTTAACCCTCTCTACCAGCAGGATTGTAGAATAAAGGGTTGCATTTAGGTTTATAATAAATAGTACTAAATGAGCTTTCTATTAGCGTTTGTTTTAAAATTTTACGATTTTTTTCCTATGAGATATGAGTTTTTAAAGTGTAACAGATTTTGCCCCTTTAGCTCAAAATTTTTATGCCCTATATATCGGAACATTTAATTGAGCAATTCCGGCAAAGTTTACATTAATAGATAGTCTAGAGGTTGGACAATTATTGGTCGTAAAATTATTTGGATCAACTGTCTAGAATTAGATTTGTGCATTATATGAAGGGTTGATATTACTGAAGTCAACCTAATTTTGAGAAGATAGCGTGATTTATTGAAATGAATCACCTCTTACAATAAAATTGAGCCAAGCCCCTAAATGGGTGTCCATTACTAATACGGCCCTGTAAAATGCACATATCATGCATATAATATTTTATTAGAGCATTGCACACGTGTCGTATGCAAAATCATCGATAAACGCAGATGCGGAACTAATCTGAAATCATCGTTAATTGCAGGTATTTTCTTTGGGTTGATGACTGTTAATTTTTAAAGTGTAGGCGTAAAAAGCTACTGCATGTTGCAATAATGTAATTTTAATATCAAAACTTCTTTTCTCATCCTCAAAACAATAACCAACTTCAATTTTGATATATTACAAACAAAATACAGCATCTTGAAAGATATATGTGCGGGGCCCATAACCTGTTTGACACACTCAATCATGCAATAGAGGGACGGACCTGATCAAAATGGTTATTGTGTAATGATTTATATTTATTGGGAATTGAGGGTTAATTGAAGGGTACGTGCGCCATTTTAGTATTTTATAAACAAAAAACGAATTGTATTTTGTTCCACGGTGTCCATTTCATGGCGTGAGTTTGTTTGTGTACAAAAAAAATTTAGTTTTCTCACAAGTGCGCTGGATTCTAGGAAAACCGATGTTTTGAGCCCAGAAAAATGTTAACATACGTCGAAACTGACACGCGATGTACAGTCACCGGCAAAAATTGATGGCTGCTTGCGTGATGTACAAACCGAACTGAAATTTTCTCTACAAATACAATTTTTGGGGAATTCACTCAAGAAATGTTAAAATTCTGCAATTATATTCCACATGAAATTCATTGTTTCGTGTATTTCCAAGAATTTCTGCAGCGGAGCGTGTCTTCCCACAACTCTCTCATCCATGTTTGTAGAATTTTAACGGTGAATGTTATACTCTATTATACATAACTTCATACTTAGAAAAAACATTTTTCAAAATAAATATTTAATTCAGTTTACGGAAGCTCCCCAAAAGCAACCCCAACATTTCCAATTGAAGAATAATCGGCTGGCAATTTTTATTTCTCTTTAAATAATATTCACAAGATAATGAAACAAAATTACTTACTTGTGTCATTTATTATCTTTCAACCCTAGCAGTAAAGGGGCTTGAATGATACAACAAATATCTATTATAAAAAGTACAATTCAAAAGCTAATACCTCCTAAAATAATAATTATAAAGTAATGAAACTAACGCTGATATGTAGTACCATTTATTGTTGTACCAGTTTTAACCCTTCCTTTCGGTTTAGGGGGTGAAATGATGCAACAAAATGTATCACGTTTCGAAGGGTCATACCTTCGAAAATAATAATCATAGTCTAATAAAACAAACCTTGATTTGTAGAGCCATTTATTGTGAAACTATATGCCAACTTTCATCTTTCAACCTCAGCAGTAAAGGGGGTTGAATGATGTAATGAATATTTGTCACTAAAAGCTAATATCTCTGCAAATAATTTTGTGGGATAATGAAATGCAACTGGTTGTTAGTGCCATTTATTGTAAAACCAGTTTGAAGCTTTCATCTTTCAACCTTAGTATTGAAAAGGGTTGAATTATGCAAGAAATCTGTTATGAATAACAAAATTTAAAAGCTAATACCTCCTAGAATAATGATTTCAAAGTGATGGCATTAACTTGATAAATGTAGTACCATTTATTGTTGTACCAGTTTAAACCCTTTATTTTTCAACTCTGTCGGTATAGGGGATGAAATGGTACAATAAAATGTGTCATATTTTGTAGGTTCATATCTTTCATAATGATGATCGTAGACTAATAAAATGAACGTTGGTTAGTAGTGCCATTTATTGCAAAACTATTTTCAAACTTTCATCTTTCAACCTTAACAAGAAAGAGGGTTGAATAATACAACGAATATCTGTCATGAATAGTACATTTTGGAAACTAATATTTCTTTAAATAATGATTGTAGGATCATCAAACAAGCGTTGATAATAGTGCCATTTATTGTACAACCATTTTCAAACTTTCATCTTTCAACTCTAGCAGTAAAGGGGGTTGAATGATGCAACGAACATCTCTCATGAATAGTACAGTTTAAAAAGTAATACCTCCCAAAATAATAAATTTTAAGTGATGAAATTAATGCTAATATGTTGTACCATTTACTGTTGCATCAGTTTCAACCCTTTATTTTTTAATCCTGTCGGTTTAGGGGGTGAAATGATGCAACAAAATGTGTCACGTTTCGAAGGGTCATACCTTTAAAAATAATAATCGTGGTCAAATGAAACAAATCTTGATTTGCACTGCCATTTTTTGTAAAACCATATGCCAACTTTCATCTTTCAACACTAGCAGTAAAGGAGGTTGAATTATGCAACTGCTATCAATTAGTACAATTTAAAAGCTAATATCTTCTAAAATAATGATAATAGTGTGATGAAATTAACGCTGATTTGTAGTGCCATTTATTGTAAAACCATTTTCAAACTTTCATCTTTTATCCTTAGAAGTAAAGGGAGTTGAATGGTGCAACTATTACTGTCATGAATAATACACTTTGAAAGCTAATATCTTTTCAAATAATAATTATAGGACAGTGAAACGAACGTTGATTTGTAGTGCCATTCATTGAAAAACCATTTGCAAATTTTTACCTTTCAACCTTAGCAGTAAAGGGGGCTGAATGATGCAATGAATATCTATCATGATTAGTGAAATTTAGGAGCTAATATCTTTGAAAATAATGATTATAGAGTGATCAAATTAACACCGATATGTAGTACCATTTATTGTTGTACCAGTTTCAACCCTTTATCATTCAATCCTGTCGGTTTAGGGGATAAAATGATGCAACAAAATGTGTCGCGTTTCGAAAGGTCATACCTTTAAAATAATAATCATAGTCTAATGAAACAAACCTAGTTTGTAGAGCCATTTACTGTTAAAACATATGCAAACTTTCATCTTTCAATACTAGCAGTAAAGGGGGTTGAATTATGCAATTGCTATCAATCGCATGATTAGTGCAATTTAAAAGCTAATATCTTGTAGAACAATGGGTATACAGTGATCAAATATATACTGATATATAGTACCATTTATTGTTGTACCAGTTTCAACCCTTTATTCTTCGACACTGTCGATATAGAGAATGAAATATATCATACTTTGGAAAGTCGTATTCCTGTAAATAATAATTGTAGTGTAATGAAACAAACGCTGATTTGTAATGCCATTCATTGTACAACCACTTTCAAACTTTCATCATTCAACCTTAATAAGAAAGGTGGTTGAATAATGCAATAATATCTGTCATGAGTAGTACACTTTGAAAGCTAATATCTTTTTAAATAATTGTTTTAAGATCATTAAACAAGCGTTGATAATAATGCCATTTATTGTACAACCATTTTCTAACTTTCATATTTCAATTCTAGCAGTAAAGGGGATTGAATGATGCAACGAACATCTCTCCATTAATAGCTCAGTTTAAAAACTATTACCCCCTAAAATAATAAAGTCTGAGTGATGAAATTAATGCTAATATATTGTACCATTTATTGTTGTACCAGTTTCAACCCTTTATTATTCAATTTTGTCGGCTTAGGGGGTGAAATGATGCAATAAAATGTGATGTATTTTGACAGGTCATATTTTTATAAATATTAGTTATAGTCTACAGCAACAAACTCTTATTTATAGTGCCATTTACTGTCAAACCAGTCCCAACTTTTCATCGTCCAACCCCAGCAAATAGAGGGTTGAATGATGTAACAAATATTTGTCATGAATAGTACAGTTTGAAAGCCGATACTTCCTAAAATAATAATCATAAGAAAATGTACCATACACTTATAGAAAGAATATGTAATACCATTTATTACTAAACCAATTTCAACCTTTCATCTTTTAACCCTGCTGGTATAGGGGGCTAAATAATTTATTACAACTTGAAAGCATTCATCACTTGAAACAATAATTGTAGAATAATAAACCAAAACTTGTAAGAAGATTAATACCATTTGCTATGAAACCAGTTTTAATCTTTCATCTTTCAATCTTGTCAGTATGAGGGGTTAAATGGTACAACAAAATGTGTTAAACTTTAAAAGCTAATATGGAATAATGATTTAAATGTTGATAAAAAACAAAACCAGTATTGTACATTCATCCTTTCATCCTGGCAGTATAGGGGGTTAAATGGCACACTTTTAAAGGCTATATCTCTTTAAATAACAATCGCAGTTTCATGGATCAAACGTTATTAGAAAGCTTGAATGATCTCATTTATTATCAAACCAATTTTGATTTTTTATTTTGCAACCCTGCTGTAGTAGGGGGTGAAATATAGAAGCAAAATATGTTACACTTTGTTAGTTCATATCTCATTGAATAATAATCGTATAGTAATAAAACAAACGCCGATATATAGTAACATTCATTGTGAAACTAATTTCAGTTCTTTATTTTTCAAGCCTGTTGATATAAGGGATGAAATGGTCGCAATTTGATGGCCAATATTTTCGGAAATAATAATCGTAGGATAATAAAACAAACTCTGGTTAATAGTGCCATTTATTGTGCAACTAGTCTCAACTAGGCAACAAAACGTATCTCACTTTGAAAGCCCATAAAGTCTAGAATAATAGTCGTAAAATAATGAACAATACGTTAGTAGGAAACTTATATAGTACCATTTATTATGAAATCAGTTTCAATCTTTCATCTTTCAACCTTATTAATATGAGGGGTGAAATGGTACAACAAAATGTGTCACACTTTCAGGGCCAATATCTCATGAAATAATAATCGTTTCAAAAAAGGATAGAAAACAAAATCAGTATTATTAATTCATCCTTTCATCCTGGTGGTATAGGGGGTTAAATGGTACACTTTTAAAGGCTATATCTCGTTAAATAATAATCGTAGATTTATGGATCAAACGTCATTAGAAAGCTTATATGATTTTATTTATTATCAAACTAATTTTAATTTTTTGTTTTGCAACCCTGTTGTAGTAGGGGGTAAAATTTTAAAACAAAATATGTCACACTTTGATAGTTCATATCTTTTAAAATAATAATCATAAAGTAATAAAACAAACGCTGATATATAGTGACATTAATTGTGAATCCAGTTATTTTGTAGCCCCATCAATATAAGGGATGAAACGTTGCAATAAAATCTATTACATTTTAAAAGCTCATAACTTCTAGAATAATAATCGTAAAATAATGAACCAAACGTTAGTAGGACGTCCATGTAGTACCATTTATTATAAAAACAGTTTCAGCTTCTTTTTCCAACCCTGCTGGTATAGGGTACAACAAAATGTGCTGCACTTTGATAGCTAATATCTCTGAAAATAATATTTGTAGGATAATGAAACAAACACAGATTTGTAATGACATTTATTGTGCAACTAGTATTGATCCCAGATTTTTCACCCCTATTGATGTAAGGGGTGAAATGATGCAACAAAGTGCGTCGCACTTTGATACTGAATATCTTTGGGAATAATAAGCGTAGAATAATGAAACAAATTTTGGTTTGTAATGCTATTTATTGTGCAACTATTTTTGACCCCAAATTTTTCACCCTTGTTCATACA
This sequence comes from Dromius quadrimaculatus, assembly GCA_963989225.1. Taxonomy (NCBI): domain Eukaryota; kingdom Metazoa; phylum Arthropoda; class Insecta; order Coleoptera; family Carabidae; genus Dromius; species Dromius quadrimaculatus. The sequence goes on from OZ022332.1 coordinate 292,228, forward strand.
GGGGGTGAAAATTGTGTCACACTTTGATAGCCAATATCTCTGGAAATAATAATCGTAGGATAATGAAACAAACGCTGATTTGTAATGTCATTTATTGTACAACTAGAGACGACCCCAAATTTCTTACCCCTATTGATATAGGGGGTGAAACGATGCAACAAAATTGATTTAATAACTTGATATTTTTTTAAATAATCGTAGAATATTGAAACAAACTCTAATAAAAATTTTAAGTTTCAACCCTTAATCGTACAACCTTCAACTCATTTTTTTTTTCAAATTAAGTTATTTATAATGGTTTTTCTTTTTGTTTCAGGTAAGGACGTCCAGTCTTCTTCAATCAACATTCCGCCTGATGCCAGTTTTTGATGATACCCTCATATATGCAATGATACCAACATTAAAAATGAATCTTTTCCGCATTTAGTGACCTAATAATTACCCTAGTAATCAAATTAAGTTCTTATCTTTTGATTATTTCACAAATTCATACATTTTTAAAAAGTCGCGTATAAAGTAATACTTTTTTAATCAAATCTGATAGGAATCGATGCGCGCGGTTGTTTGTATTGCATTAAACAAATGAAATGAATGATTGATTACTTGAATATAATAGTTTTTGGACGAAATTTTTAAATTTTGAGTTTGTATGTTTGATGGTGCGTAAGCCATGGTCCGCATATGCGTGGGTGGTGGGTGTGGCCTCAATTCTAACCAATCACGAACCGTGAAGGGCATTGTGCGTCATTTTGGCCGTGAGCCCGCTTTCTATACCCGCTTATACCAATGGTTTACATTGGTATGTTTCTCTGACTGTTTTTTTGTCGGTGTGTATGTGAAGCCATGGAAAAAAGATCAAGAGATTGCGTCTGAAACGTTGGTTGGATAGCCACGCTCAAATTATGGGGTTATCTTAGTCGTATCTCTTTGAATTTTTAAGCATTGTAAACTAGACAAGTAATGCTAATATCTGAAATGAATGCGTTTTAAATAAATTATAATTGGTAATGAGAATTTTTCAATTTAAATTTGAACACTAACTTTTGGTATCCATATTTGTGATATTTATTTGATTGCAATGCTAATATGATACTCTTTAATATTCATCAAGCAAGCCTTGTAATTAATTTCTGACAGGAGCTGTATTTATAGACTCATAAAATCATCAATTACTCAATCTTCCAATTACTTTTTATTTTCCAATCAAAGTTCCATTCGCAAAGTCGATCAAAAATTAGATCAAATAAAACAATTGTGATCGTGTGTAAATCGTTCGGTGTGTTGTCACCTAAGGTGATTTTCTCTTCAATTTAAATTTAAACCCAAAACAATTATTTCGTGCAAACAATCTCCCATCTAGGCATCAAAACATCGGACGATCGCATCAGAGACAGGCCCGCAACAGACAACAGAAGATCGAAAGACTTAGCCCCAAGCAACTATTACGTTGTCTCAACTTAGAGAGATACATTACAAAAATATACGGACACAGTGTGTAATCTTGAAGGTAGAAACGTATAATTGTCCGATCGAACGTCGGCCAGCAAGCCATAGGTTAAGCAGAGGAGGCCTTTTTTAGCCTTTTTTATTCAGAAAGTTATCTGCCGCTGCGTCCCGCCGTACCCCTCCCCAACAAAATTATTTCTTTGCCTCTTGATTGTTGATTGTAATGTACGTATGTGTTTGTGGGTGGAGAATTACGTCATGCCTTGTGCAAAACCAAAATAAATGAGGCATTTTAATCCTTAATGCTTGCTTAGTGACTGACTGGAGGTCATGTGCTATACCTTAGAATAATAATTTGATACAAAAAATATTTCCTGAAAATTTGGTCCAATAACCGTCCAAACTAAAAATTACAAAAATTATTAACGGAAGGTCATGTGCTGGCCCAAATTAATCAATAAAACAAAAGTAAAATTTACTCTGGTAATAACATCGAAAACTGCATGTCAATATCTGGTGTAACTTGCGAGATATTTGGATTAACAGTTTCAACCCTAAAATGGGTACCAGCCACCCAATTAACTGAATTGATTATTAAAACAAAAATTTGATTTACTCTGATACTAATAACGAAAACTGCTTGTCAATATCTTATGTAACTCGCGAGTTATTGAACTTAATAATTTATACCCTAAAATGGGTGTTGTCATTTATATGAAATATTGAATTTGACATTCTGGTAGTAACATCGAAAACTGCAAGTCAATATCTTGTGTAACTCGCGAGATATTTGAATAAACAATTTTTACCCTAAAATGGGTACCAATCACCCAAATCAGTTCAAAAAAAAATTTAAGATATAAAATTTAATTACTGGTATGTTGATTGCTCCGTACAAAAATACTCAAATTTTTATTATGCCCAGTTTGGCTGTAATTAATTATTGAATTTTTATTTAATTTTTTACCCAAAACTGGGTGCGTGAATCAAAAAATTAATAACATAATTATAATCCTTGAACCCTTTTTAATGGGTATGCAAATTTTCAAAATTTTTGTATGCCAAATAACAGAGATATTAATTAATTTATAAATAACACTTTTCAGCTTCCTGAAAATACTGAAGTTATTAGTTTGAAACGCAATATAGCCATGTAGTCCAATCAACTGTTTCGGGATTTTCTTAAATTTTAGCTAAGATTTTATTAAACGTCAGATTTTTTTTCAAAATACCTAATTTTGATTTAAAAAGTTGTTTTGGGGACGTTTTGGGGTGGAAAATCATTCTTCGCCACCCCTATTTTATGAAAAGTACCCTTTGTACGCTGGAGTCTACTCAGGGGGGCTGGAATTTATGTCTGAAAATTGCATTTTTACTTATTTTATAAAAATTATCTCGTACTCTTTTACGGATTGATTTTTATGCAGTGCTATATTGGGTTTCAAAGCAATTAGTTGTACAGAAAGCATAGAGAAATTAATTAAAAAATTTGTAAATTGGTTATTCATGGTGGAAAAGCGGGGGAAAAGGGTAGATCGGGGTGAAATTTTCTCAGGAATTCGATTTTTACCTCAGAAGTATGATTTTGCGAGTGGTACCTCGGTTATAACGAATATTCTGCATATGTGTATTTATAATTATTTATTTAATTTGTTGTGACAGAAAAATGAGATAAAAATTATATTTAGGGTAAAATATCATGAGGGTTACTAAATTATATGACAATTCATTTCACCTCGGTTATAACGAATATATGTTACAATAATAATATTATTAATAAATTTAATTTTGGCCGTAGGAAGTTGGGAAAAAATGTATACTAGGGTAGAATTTTCTTAAGATTCCGAATTTTTGGTCAAATATCTTTTATATATACCCCGTTTATAACGAATATACGCTGTAAAAATAATATTATCAACAAATTTAATTGTGGCCGTAGGAAACTGGGAAAAAAATGTAAACTGGGGTAAAATTTTCTGGAGATTCAGAATTTTCAACCAAATGTTGCCCTATTTTTGATAGTCTTTTGTTTTATCAATAAAACTGTAAATAAAATGCTAAATTTAACTAATTTTTAATGTGAAAAAAAATTGAAGATTCCATTTTATATATTTCCCCCTCCAAAAGGCACACATACACGCATACACACTCACCTATCATATTTACCTACGCAACATCCAATTATACCAACCTCACGTATTTATGATATATGTTTACTCGTTTTGAAAACATGGCTTGTGAAATACGAGATTTACAGAACGTGTGATGTATCCACGAATTCTGATAGCCTATAGCCGCTATGCTATAGCCATGAGATGTTCTCACGGATCGTCAATAATTAAAGTAGAGTTTAATTACCCTAGATTATAACATATCAAGTTGGGAAGGCTTTTATTACAGTCAGAATCAAATAAAAAATAATAAGCAACCCTTTTTGACTTATACAGGGTGGTAAAATCATCACGTATACAATAAAATAATCTCAAAGATCTTTCACGCACCTTTTTCTAGATTTTTTCCAAGTTATAACCTCAATTTATCATGTCTTTGTCGAAGTGAATGGAACGAGTAATAATTGTAATAATGCACATAATCGTATCAGATCAGAATGATCTATAATTCAGGTAAAAAGATCTAGGATAGATATAAAGACAGCTGCCGGCTTGACGTTCATATGTCTTAAAATACTCCTGAGGGCCCATTTTAGTGCCAGAAATCTTACGTTATCAAAACAGGCATTATTTTGCCATTTTAAATGAAAGTTTGATCCATTACGAAACTAATACTGAAATCCGGATGTTAATATCTTTTGTGGTCTACGAGATATTTGGATTAATAAGTTCGACCCTAGAATGGGTATATTAGTCATCTAGTTTTATTTGGTGTATTATTGATTAATTGACTTGTATTTGGGGCTGTGTCACAGTTTTTATGTTAGTATTACTCGTAGTTCGGTAATAATTAATTTTTAACCCAGAACTGGGTGTGGGTACAGTAAAATTTGGAACATATATATGCTCCTCAAACTGTCTTATACAAGTATATAAAATTGTAACGTTATTATGTCACTAATTTTGCAGAAATCAATTGATTTGTAAATCACTCCTATTTTCCTGAAAAAACAGTAGAATTATTGCCCTAAAACACCCCAAAGGGTTGAAAATCAATCGAATATTCAATAATAATTAAAAAAAAGGGCTTTAGTTCATATAATTTATTAAAATATTTAATTTAGTTTGAGAAAACTGATTTGGCGCTCCTTTTCGACCTCTATTTCAAAAGCAGTATGCACAACTGTAACCCAAAAGTGGGTATAAATATCTAATGTTATCAATAATAGATTTTGGGTTGTGAAATTGATTTTTTAGCATATTTTGAGGGCTGTACAAGAATTTTTAAATTTGTTTTACTGATGGTTTAGTAGTAATTAATTTTCTACCCTAAATTGGGTGGAAATTTAACAAAAATTGGATCATAATTATGTTCTTCAGACTGTCTTACAGTAGTACACAAATTTTAAATGTTATTGTAACACTAATAATGAAGGATTTAATTGATTTGTAAACCACCCCTATTTGCCCTCAAAATATTTAAATTTTTGCCTTTAAACACCCTTTAGGGTAGAAAATTAATTGAATTTTTGAAAACAGTTCAAAAATTGGGACTGTACTTTATATTATTCCTCGAAACATTCAATTCAATTTGAATAAACTGATTTGGTGCCCTTTTTCGACCCCTATTTTAAAAGTTGCATCCGCAGTTGTGACCCAAAAGTGGGTATAAGACTTATCTTTCTTCTAAATATATTTTGGCGTGGAAAATTGATCCAGTAGCATATTTTAGGGACTGTAAAACAATTTTTAAATTAATTTTACCGATAGTTTAGTAGTTTTTAATTTTCTACCCAAAATTGGGTGTGAATGAAATAAAATTTGGATTATAATTATGTTCCTCAAACTGTCTCACACAAGTAAACAAATTTTTAACGTTATTACGTCACTGATAATGACGGAATTAATTAATTAGTAAACCACGCCTATTTTCTCTAAGAACAGTGGAATTATTAACCTGAAAAACCCTAAAGGGTAGAAAATCAATTGAATATTCGATAACAATGAAAAAATTGGAGCTTTAGTTCATATTACCCCCCAAAATATTCAATTTAGTTTAAGGAAACTGATTTGGCGCCCTTTTTCGACCCCTATTTCTAAAACAGTGTGCGCAAATGTAACCCAAAAATGGGTATAAGTACCTAAAGTTTTCAAAAATAAATTTTTGGTTATGAAATTGATTTACTAGCATATTTTGGGTGATGTATAACAATTTATAAATTAGTTTCATTGATGTATGGTAGTAATTAATTTTTTACCCAAAACTGGGTGTATATACAATAAAATTTGGATCATATTTATGTGCCTTGGACTGTCCTACATAAACACACAAATTTTCAGCCTAATTGTATGCCTAATAATAGAGGAATAAATTAATTTGTTTCATTGATGGTTCGGTAGTAATTAATTTTTTACCCAAAACTGGGTGGGTGCACAACAAAATTTGGATCATAATTATGTTCCTCAAACTGTCTTGCATAAATACACAAATTTTCAGCTTTATCGTATGCCCAATAATAGAGCAATTAATTAATTAAATAAATTAAATAAACTACCCCTATTTCCTCTAAAAATACTGACAGAAGAGGGGTGGGAGGGGAATTTCGCAGTTTTTTTTCCATATTAAAATGGTCTCAAAACAATTATGATTATTTAAAATTATGTTTATTTGTTTTTGAGGTTGTGTGTTGTCTTCCACGATAGCAGCGGCAGGGGCCTTCAAATTTGAAAAAAAATTACGGTAGCAGGGCGTAATAATAACAATGCTTCTTTGTTTCAATGTTTAAAATGAATACAGTCAGTCTAATTTGGTTTGTAAACTGAGAAATTAGGCAAATAATCGTAATTATTTCGAGTATATGATAATTTAAACAAAACACTGCTATAAAATTCGTTTAAATTGAAGCGTATTAACGTTAAATACAATCATTAGATTTAAGTACTCGACTAGTATATAAACAAATTAAGTAAATAACATGTATTACCGCCCAATTTTACTGAATTATCAATATTATATCAAATATTATTCATTTGTTTAATTGGAGCATTGACACGTCCGATCAAACAATTGAAAGTTGATAACAACTGTTGTATATAATTAAATACGTACAAATTGCTATAATTTTAATCAATCAATTCAATTAAAAGTAACTTATTGTGGGAGACCTTTTTTATCGTCCTTAGTTGGGCGATGAATTGGAGGTGCGGCTATTGGGTCAGAGAGGGCAGCACCTGTACATATTTCACAGCTTTTTCACTATTTATTTAGGAAACAGGGACATTAGTGCATTTTTATTTATTTATATATGAAAAAGGGGAACTGAACAAATGAATGTCACTCATAGTGCAGCTAAGTAACGTGATACATTAAGAAAAATAAGTGAAAATCGCTTTTTTCGTATGTGTAACAAGCAGGCTGTGAATTCCAACAGTTGAACATCTGTGCTAATGCTTAAACATACGGTATCAGTTTTTATTTTATCTGAATTTATTTGAATTTTTAGCGAAACAAAGTAATTATGATTCCCAAGCTGGGAAAATTCTTCGTTCTCAGTCAGTAGCAGCCGCCTCGTAGCTATCTTCCTAACATTCAACACTCAAAGAAAGAAACAATCAACGGACAGCACGATGAGAACCGCTGTTGCGTTGTTTCTGTTGTTTTCAGTGTGCTTTTGTTTCTCATTCTGATGCGTCATTCGTGGTAACGATTGTGTTGAGATGTAGCCCCTGTAAATTTTATTTCTGGCTTTGTCTGACTGACGTCAACTCACTTCTTCTTATTTTTGTCATAAACAAGCACGAATCGTTGTTACCCACCAAAATATTAATACATTTTCCAATTATTGTTCAATCTTAGTGTGTGAAAACAATGGCACATCTTTCCCTGGACACATTCTGACTTTGATTTTACCGCGGTGATGCCGCGGAGAGCACCCAAGTATGCGTAGGAATGCGTTCTCACATACTACATATGTGAACGTACGGATCAAATAAATACCCTAAACAAATCTTCTTCTATGATATAGCAACACATGTAATTTTAATGCTAGAACATAAAAAATGGGTTATTTTTCATATTATACATAATACACACACAATCTTCTAATCTACATGCTATCAGATCAAAATGAGAATAACATAACAGTTATTCTCTTGTGCTTAACATTTTCTAGTATATCTTCCAGATGAAATAATCTAAATAGCATAATTATAAAGTGTGTTTTTATTATTCACAAAACAAATGAAAAATCAGCAATTAGAATCACTAATTTCATGATATTAATCAGTAAATATTGTTTAACACAACTATGTACTTAACTCTCCTTAAAATAAATTTTTACAACCCTAAATAGCCATCAAAAACTGTGTATGAAACAAAAACGAATCGCCTTCTGAAATTTTCATTTTGTCTCTATTTTATACATAACTTATACACCAAAGTCAATGAGATATTGTAATACTAATTATTTAGATATCGACTGACGGGAGGTCATGTGCTGGCCTAAATTAATTATTGGACAGAAGTATAATTAATTCTGATACTAACATCGAAAACCCCATATCAATATCTTATGTAACTCGCGAGTTATTAAACTTAATAATTCATACCCTGAAATGGGTGTTGCCATATATATAAAGTATAGAATTTGAAATTCTGGTACTAACGTCGAAAACTACATGTCAATATCTTGTGTAACTCACGAGATATTTCAATTAATAATTTATACCCTAAAATGGGTGTTATGATACATATAAAGTATATAACTCTTCATTCTGATACTAGCATCGAAAACCGCATGTCAATATCTTGGCTAACTCGCGAGATATTTAGATAAACAGTTTTTACCCTAAAATGGGTACCAGTCACCCAATTCAATTCAAAAAAAAATTTAAGGTATGAAATTAGATTACTAGCATGTTGCTTGTTCCGTATAACAATTTTCAAATTTTTATTGTGTCCAGTTGACCTGTAATTAATTATTGAATTTTTATTTAATTTTTTACCCAAAACTGGGTGTGCGAATCAAAAATTTAATAACATAATTATCATCCTTGAACCCTTTCTAATAGGTATGAAAATTTTCAAAATTTTTGTATGCCAAATAAGAGAGATATTAATTAATTTTTAAACAACCCTTTTCAGCTCCCTGAAAATACTGAAGTTATTAGATTGAAACGCAATATAGCCATGTAGTCTAATCAACTGTTTCAGTATTTTCTTAAATTTCAGCTAAGATTTAATTAAACGTCAGATTTTTTTTCAAAATACCTAATTTTGATTTAAGAAGTTGTTTTGGGACAGTTTTTGGGTGGAAAATCATTCTTCGTCACCCCTATTTTATGAAAAGTACCCTTTGTACGCTGGAGCCTACTCAAGAGGGCTGGAATTTATGTCTGAAAATTGCATTTTTACTTATTTTATAAAAATTATCTCGTACTCTTTTACGGATTGATTTTTATGCAGTGCTATATTGCGATTTAAAGCCATTAGCAGCACAGAAAGCATAGGAAAATTAATTAAAAAATTTGTAAATTGGTTATTTATAATAGAAAATCGGGGAAAAAGGGTAGATCGGGGTGAAATTTTCTCAGGAATTCGATTTTTACCTGAAAAGTATGATTTTGCGAGTGGTACCTCGGTTATAACGAATATTCTTCATAAGTGTTTTTATAATTATTTATTTAATTTGTAGTGACAGAAAAATGGGATAAAAATTATATTTAGGGTAAAATATCCTGAGGGTTACTAAATTATATGACAATTTATTTGTACCTCGTTTATAACGAATATACGCTACAATAATGATATTATTGGTAATATTAATTTTGGCCGTAGGAAGCTGGGAAAAAATGTGTACTCGGGTAGAATTTTCTGAAGATTCTGAATTTTCAGTCAAAAATCTTTTATATATACCCCGTTTATAACGAATATACGCTGTAATAATAATATTATCAACCAATTTAATTGTGGCTGTAGGAAACTGGGAAAAAAATGTAGACTGGGGTAGAGTTTTCTGCAGATTCAGAATTTTCAATCAAATGTTGCCCTATTTTCGATAGTCTTCTGTTTTATCAATAAAACTGTAAATCAAACTAAATTTTATAATTAAAAGTAATTTTTTTGTTTATTTACATAAATGATTAATTTGTGACTAAATCAGTGGTTTCAAATATTTGAAATTTGGTGTGGGGCTTTAGTAAGGACCAATATATCAATAACATAATTATTATTTATCAAATGCTTGTAATTTTAATGCGCGCGAATCAAACTCTTGTTTTTTATTTGCAACCCCGAGTAATTGAGGAACTACTGGCCTCACAATCCCTAATGATGGCTTCAATTTTTCCGCATTTCTTCAGCTAAGGATTCTAGTTCACATCTTGATGGTTGTGTGTAAAATAAATTGCCCAGAGCCTTCTGTATAACAAGTTTCTTTTGCGGGCAAATTAAAATTCTGACTTCCTTAATTAGGATATCGGTACGGTTAACAACCAATCAGCATCAAAGACGTTTATTTTCAATCAGAGAACAAATAAAAAACACCACTTGATTTGTATTTATTGTCGTTAAAGTGAAGAAATAACGATTTTTTATGAAAATTATTCAAATTGGGTTTAATTATATATTTGGTTAGTTTTATTGACCATTAAAAATAAAATACATGTTCTAATATTTATTAATTTAAATTAGTACTCATTATACATTTTTAAAATGGGTGATACACTTGTAAAAGTTGCTACTTATTATAAATATAATAATATATTTGCAATGTGCTAACAGGAGTCATAATTCTCAATGAATATTAATTTTAATAACTCCTAAGAGTCACAAATCGTCGTTTCTTTTAGACATTATTTTGTGGTTTACAAGATATTGATAATTTATCATCTCTTTTCAACAATATTCCCTTTCCCATCCCATCCCACGGGTGCTGAGGGCTTGGTCCACAATCTTCCTCGGTTGGGTGCTCACATTCGATTGTTTCTGCAGCGCTATATGCACCGGAAGCAACGACTCTTTCAACTGTCACCAACGCCGCCCCCGCGACCATATCACCCAAGGGGGCCAAGGGTGGGAACAATTCAGAAGCCGCACCTCGCATGTGACCTTTTAGGCATAGAAAAATCAAAGTGACATTGAAATTCAGACTTCGTATACATTACAAAATAAATAATGATGGACAACAGGTCATGTGCTACCCTCAACCGATTCAAAATTGAACTCCAATCTCCACTAATATGTAACTTGTGTAAATACCAAAATAAATGAGGCCTTTTCATCCTTAATGCTTGCTTATTGACTGACAGGAGGTCATGTGCTGGCCCAAATTAATCAAAAAACAAAAGTAAAACTCATTCTGGTACTAGTATCGAAAATCGTATGTCAATATCTTAAGTAACTCACGAGACATTGAGATTATTAATTTATACCCTAAAATGGGTGTTATAATACATATAATATAATATCGAAAACTGCATGTCAATATCTTGTGTAACTCGCGAGATTTTTAGATTAACAGTTTCAACCCTGGAACGGGGACCAGGCACCCAATTAACGGGAGGTCATGCATTAGCCTCAATCGATTATTAAAACAAAAGTTCAATTCATTCTGATACTAATAACGAAAACCGCATGTCAGTATCATGTGTAACTCGCGAGTTATTAAACTTAATGATTTATACCCTAAAATGGGTGTTGTCATATATATAATGTATAAAATTTGACATTCTGGTACTAACATCGAAAACTACAAGTCAATATCTTGTGTAACTCCTGAAATATTTTAATGAATAATTTATACCTATAAATGGGTGTTATGATAAATATAAAATATATTATCCTTCATTCTGATGCTAGCATGTTAATATCTTGTGTAATTCTCGAGATATTTAGATGAACAGTTTTTACCCTAAAATGGGTACCAGTCACCTAAATCAATTCGAAAAAAAAAATAAGGTATAAAATAAAATTACTAGTATGTTGTTTGTTGCGTACAAGAATACTCAAATTTTTATTGTGCCCAGTTCGGCTGTAATCAATTATTGAATTTTCATTTAATTTTTTACCCAAAACTGGGTGTGCGAATCAAACAATTAATAACATATTTATCATCCTTGAACTTTTTTTATAGGTATGCAAATTTTCACAATGTTCGTATGTCTAATAACAGAGATATTAATTAATTTATAAACAACCCTTTTTAGTTCTACTGAAAATATACTGAAGTTATTAGTATGAAACGCAATATAGCCATGTAGTCTAATCAACTGTTTCAGGATTTTCTTAAATTTTAGCTAAGTTTAAATTAAACGTCATTTTGATTTTCAAAATACATTTTTTTGATTTAAAAAGTTGTTTAGGGGCAGTTTTTGGGTGGAAAATCATTCTTCGCCACTTCTATTTTATGAAAAGTACCCTTTGTACGCTGGAGCCTAGTCAGGAGGGCTGGAATTTATGCCTGAAAATTGCATTTTTACTTATTTTATAAAAATTATCTCGTACTCTTTTACGGATTGATTTTTATGCAGTGCTATATTGCGCTTCAAAGCCATTAGCAGAACAGAAAGCATAGGAAAATTAATTTAAAAATTTGTAAATTGGTTATTTATGGTAGAAAATCGGGGAAAAAGAGTAGATCGGGGTGAAATTTTCTCAGGAATTCGATTTTTACCTCAAAAGTATGATTTTGCGAGTGGTACCCCCGGTTATAACGAATATTTTCCATAAGTGTTTTTATAATTATTTATTTAATTTGTAGTGACAGAAAAATGGGATAAAAATTATATTTGAGGTAAAATATCTTGAGGGTTATTATATATAAGCTGGAAATTACGTGACTGTTTATTTGTACCTCGTTTATAACGAATTTATTAACAAATTTAATTTTGGCCGTAGGAAACTGGGAAAAAAAGTAGACTGGAGTAGAATTTTCTAAGGATTCAGAATTTTCAGTCAAATGTTGTCTTATTTTCGTACGTCTTTTGTTTTATCAACAAAACTATAAGTAAAACGAGTTTCAAGTTATTCAAGTTGGAAGGATTTTTGTCAATAATTCATGAACGAAGATGAATTGATGATTGATTTTTTATATTCTGTACGCCAATGGATCCACCTTCAAGTACCTCACGTAAATAACAAATAATTAGGTTTGATTGCCATGGCAATGGACAATATGTCGTTATGTGGCGCTCACATAAGGAAATCTATTACGTATTTCCTGCTCTTGTCCGAGATACGTTTCAAATGTAGGCGTAATTTAAATGACCATAAGTTTAGTATGCTCCTAAGTTCGTCCCTGCTCATCCTGCAGTCCTCAAACATCGTGTAGGCTTTGATTTATGCCTTCTTTCAACATTGAATCAAATCACATTAGATGAGCGATTCTCACGCTGTCTGGATCATAATGTCCGGTTCTTGGACGTACAAATGTCTATGCATGTATGTATGTATGATGCTTGACCGAACGCTGAAATGTCACTTCCGTTCTGGAGGCTCACAGACGTGCCCTATACGGCCTTCGTTTTGTCTAAGAACTGTGACAATTCATAAATTAATGGATTGCCAATAAATTTTTAAGCAAGATTACAATAAATATTTGGGGGTTTAATGAATACAGGCACACTTCCGGAATTTCCAAAATCAAAAGTTTATTACAAGGTAGCTATATTTCGTCCATGACATTAAGAACTAATAAAATTTTATGGATCTTTAAAACCATTGTCTATATGATGAGAAGCACTTATAATAATAAACTTACAGTTAAATACAGTGGCGTCCGTTACTGCCACTTTCCCAGGACATAAACTTTCAACATTTAACAGTATTTTTACTATTATTCCATGTTGTAAAAGATTTTATATTTTTATTTCTATATTTCAGATCATAAAATACTTATTTTCAATTATATTTCAATAAACAATTGAAACCCTCTGTATATGCATCTTTTTTCCATAAAATTCACAATTAAACAGAAATTAGTGTATCAATGCGATGATCGGTTATAACTTGTTCTCACACTTCCAGCATCGAAATATCAGTTGTCTGATTTCTTTCGTGGCGTGCGTTCAATTTTAATATAAACTAAACATTTAAGTGTGAATTTAGTGAACAAAATTGATTAGTTATTCTATATCAACCGGAAATAAGTGAATGGTAAGTCAAACATCTTAAAACAAACTATCAAGTTATTATTACTAAAGAAGTTATTCTAAAATCTAGATTAATAAAAATTTGCAGGAATCTTATTACAAAAAGATGTGTTTGGCTGTAGGATGAGTATCAATAAAATATTCAATTTGGTTTATGAGCTATTGGCCTTGAAATTAAAGCTTCCAGCTGATAATTCGTATGGGTCAATAAATTAATTTCAGATATCTAAAAGCTTTCCTGCAAATTTGGTCCAATAACCGTTCAAATTAAAAATTACAAAATATATTAACGAGAAGTCATGTGCTGGCCCAAGTTAATCAATAAAACAAAAAACAAATTCATTCTGGTATTAATGTCGAAAACCGCATGTCAATATCTTAAGTAACTCACGAGATATTGAAATTAATAATTTACACCCTAAAATGGGTGTTATAATACATACAAAGTATGAAATTATTCATTCTGATACTAACATCGAAAATAGTATGTCAATATCTTGTATAATTTACGGGATATTTTGATTGATAATTAATACCCATAAATGGGTGTTATAATAGATATAAGGTATAAAATGATTCATTCTGATACTAGCATCGAGAACCACATGTCAATATCTTGTGTAACTCGCGAGATATTTAGACAAATAGTTATTACCCTAAAATGGGTATCAGTCACCTAATTCAGTTCAAAAAAAAATTTAGGGTATGAAATTGAATTACTAGTATGTTGCTTGTTTCGCACAGCAATTCTTAAAATTTTATTATGCCCAGTTCGCCAGTAATTGATTATTGAATTTTTGTTAAATTTTTTACCCAAAACCAAATGTGTGAATCAAAAAATTAATAAAATAATTAGTACCCTTGAACCTTTTTTTATAGGTATGCAAATTTTCACAATGTTCGTATGACTAATAACAGAGATATTAATTAATTTATAAACACCTCTTTTCAGTTTCCTGAAAATACTGAAGTTATTAGTTTGAAACGCAATATAGCCATGTAGTCTAATCAACTGTTTCAGGATTTTCTTAAATTTTAGCTAAGATTTTATTAAACGTCACTTTTTTTTTAAATACATTTTTTTGATTTAAAAAGTTGTTTTAGGGCAGTTTTTGGATGGAAAATCATTCTTCGCCACCTCTATTTTATGAAAAGTACCCTTTGTACGCTGAAGCCTACTCAGGAGGGCTGGAATTTATGTCTGAAAATTGCATTTTTACTTATTTTATAAAAATTATCTCGTACTCTTTTACGGATTGATTTTTATGCAGTGCTATATTGCGCTTCAAAGTTATTAACAGCACAGAAAGCATAGAAAAATTAATTAAAAAATTTGTAAATTGGTTATTTATGGCAGAAAATCGGGCAAAAAGGGTAGATCGGGGTGAAATTCTCTCAAGAATTCGATTTTCGCCTCAAAAGTATGGCTTTGCGAGTGGTACCTCGGTTATAACGAATATTCTTCATATGTGTTTTTATAATTATTTATTTAATTTGTAGTGACAGAAAAATGGGATAAAAATTATATTTATGGTAAAATATCCTGAGGGCTACTAAATTATATGAAAATTCATTTGTACCTCGTTTATAACGAATAAACGTTACAATAATGATATTATTGATAATATTAATTTTGATCGTAGGAAGTTGGGAAAAAAATGTATATTGGGGTAGAATTTTCTGAAGATTCTGAATTTTTAGTCAAATATTTTTTATATATACTCTGTTTATAACGAATATACGCTGTCATAATAATATTATCAACAAATTTAATTGTGGCCGTAGGAAACTGGGAAAAAAAATGTAGACTGGGGTAAAATTTTTTGGAGATTCAAAATTTTCAATCAAATGTTGCCTTATTTTATTTTATCCACAAAACTGTAAATAAATGTTTTGTAAGCTTTATTTACTTAATACTAATTTTGGGTTGATATTGGATTATCCTAGAATAATGAAATTTTGTGAAAATTCTGAATGAAAATTTGTCAAAATATTGAGGAAGGTTTGAAATCATCAGGGTGGTAAAAAAATAATGTATTCACATCACTTTTTGGTAATAAAAGAGAGTAAAATGGCATTTTCTGTTATTGTACAATAAAACGAATTAAAAGAAGAGAAAACAGATGAGCATATCGAATGTCAGCTTCTATGCACCTTTTCTTTGGCGGGTTTGTAATAATCTCGCCCCAGCAGGGATCGTATCAACCAGTGGCCTCCTACTGGGCTAATTCCGGGCCCTGAGTGGGACCACCTGTGGAGGACTACTGTTTAATTACACCTATTATATGTTAACTTGATGGTATTGTGCGAATTATGAAGACAAAATCTCAGATGCCTTTTTGTTGCCATTGTGAAATTAATGATTAATTTGAAGATGGAATTTCTTATTATATTGAGCCACCCTGTATGCTTTATTTATTATTCTAAAGTGCTTGAAACATCCGAGCATCGTATCTCGCAGCTTTCAGCGTTCAGAGCAGGAACATTTTGTACGATTCGATATTGTTAACAGTACTTCGGGGCTTTTAGATGTTCAAGTGTTTTAAGCTCGACAAAAGAACAATGGCGGTGGAAGTACGAGCAGTCGAGCGTGGTATCGCGGTTAGGGGAAGTTACTTCGCTTGAAAGGGGTTGGATCTATATATAAGGGTGTACAACTCTAGAAAGCAGGACGAAATTTATTTAAATACTAAAAATTGCAAGAAAAAATCCCAGCCTCTTCAATCAACAATTACTGCACTTGACTAATCACCTTACCCAAAAATCTCTCTCTCTCTTTCAATAATGTATCATCAGTACACGTGCGGCACGTGGCGGCACAATGTGCAACTAATGCACTACCCTCTGCGACAGGGGTGGCAATTATCCAGAATTATCCAGGAAGAAGGAGGCAAAAAAATGATACAGCGGCGAACAGCAATTTACTAAGAGACATCAAAAATTCATTTCTGTACACTGAACAGATGTGGGAGTTGATTTGGGGGTAAGAAATATGATGAGTAGGTAGAAAAATAAAGCCAGTATATAACCTGTCGTAAAATTGATCATTAAAAATAGGTAAAACAAAAGCCTAACTACTAATAAACAATGTAATTACTATTTCAGCCTCATTATTATTTGCAATATCTGCCTATAAACTTACACCTTACAGTCATTATTTTGATTGGATATTATTTTGCTTGTTTTACAACAAAATATATAAAAAAACCAGTAGTTAATTTTGTCGTTATTTGTATAATTAGTTCAATTTAAAATTAATGCTGGGGTGACGATAATACCCTTATAAGCTATTTAAGTCACGATCAAAACACTTTTGAAGTAAAAAAAAAGAAAACGATTAACGGGAGGTCATGTACTATCCTCAACTGAATTTTAATTGAGCTCCAACCTCTACCAGAACTCATTTTGAGATCAGTTTTCCAATATCAACCATAGTTCTTTTTATGAAACAAAAGTAAATCGTTCACTGAAATTTTTATTTTGTCTCTATTTTATATGTAACTAGTGCAAAACTAAAATAAATGAGGCTTTTTAATATTTAATGCTTGCTTATTGACTGACGGGAGGTCATGTGCTAGCCCAAATTAGTTAATAAAACAAAAGTAAAATTCATTCTGGTACTAATATCGAAAACCACATTTCAATATCTTGAGTAACTCACGAGATATTTAGATTGCTAATTCATACCCTAAAATGGGTGTTATCATATATACAAGGTATAA
The DNA here is from genome assembly GCA_963989225.1 of Dromius quadrimaculatus. Taxonomy (NCBI): domain Eukaryota; kingdom Metazoa; phylum Arthropoda; class Insecta; order Coleoptera; family Carabidae; genus Dromius; species Dromius quadrimaculatus. Next base: position 309,656 of record OZ022332.1, read on the forward strand.
AATTTGACATTCTGGTACTAACATCGAAAACTACATGCCAATATCTTGTGTAACTCACGAGATATTTTGATTAACAGTTTATACCCTAAAATGGGTGTTATTATATATATGACATATAGAATAATTTATTTTAATACTAGCATCGGAAACCGCATGTCAATATCTTGTCTAACTCGCGAGATATTTGGATAAACAGTTTTTACCCTAAAATGGGTACCAGTCACCCAATTCAGTTCCAAAAAAAATTTAGGGTATAAAATATAATCACCAGCATGTTGTTTGTTCCGTAAACAATACTCAAATTTTTATTGTACCCAGTTCGGCTGTAATTGATAATTGAATTTTTATTTAATTTTTTACCTAAAACTGGGTGTACAAATCAAAAAATTAATAACATAATTAACATCCTTGAATTCTTTTTTATGGGTATGCAAATTTTCACAATGTTCGTATGCCTAATAACAGAGATATTAATTAATTTTATAAACAACCCTTTTCAGTTTTCATTATTAGTTTGAAACGTAATATAGCCATGTAGTCTAATCAACTGTTTCGGGATTTTCTTAAATTTTAGCTAAAATTTTATAAAACGTCAAATTTTTTTTCAAAATACATTTTTTTGGTTTAAAAAGTTATTTTGGGACAGTTTTTGGGTGGAAAATCATTCTTCGCCACCCCTATTTTATGAAAAGTACTCTTTGTTTGCTGGAGCCTACTCAAGAGGGCTGGAATTTATGTCTGAAATTTGCATTTTTACTTATTTTATAAAAATAATCTCGTACTCTTTTACGGATTGATTTTTATGCAGTGCTATATTGCGCTTCAAAGAAATTAGCAGTACAGAAAGCATAGGAAAATTAATTAAAAAATTTGTAAATTGGTTATTTATGGTAGAAAATCGGGGAAAACGGGTAGATCGGGGTGAAATTTTCTCAGGAATTCGATTTTTACCTCAAAAGTATGATTTTGCGAGTGGTACCTCGGTTATAACGAATATTCTCTAGATGTGTTTTTATAATTATTTATTTAATTTGTAGTGACAGGAAAACAGGATAAAAATTATATTTAGGGTAAAATATCCTAAGGGTTACTAAATTATATGACAATTCATTTGTACCTCGTTTATAACGAATATACGTTACAATAATGTTATTATTCGTAATATTAATTTTGGCCGTAGGAAGTTGGGAAAAAAGTGTATACTGGGGTAGAATTTTCTGAAGATTCTGAATTTTTAGTCAAATATCGTTTATATATACCCCGTTTATAACGAATATACGCTGTAATAATAATATTATCAACAAATTTAATTGTGGCCGTAGGAAACTGGGAAAAAAATGTAGACTGGGGTAAAATTTTCTGGAGATTTCGAATTTCCAATCAAATATTGCCCTATTTTCGTACGTCTTTTGTTTTATTAACAAAACTGTAAATAAAATGTTTTGTGAGTTTTATTTAATATTTTTAAACTAATTTTGGGGTTGAATATTGGATTCAAAAGTTTTTTCTTTTCAAGTTAGCTTGAAGGGCTAGTACAAGACCTCCTGTTATTTAATGTTGCCCACAAATTTGATAAAAAAACAACAACAACATAATAATTTTATTGTCCTTGTATTGCTATTTTATTCATAATTACCTTATGATGCAAATTTTTTGTTGGGATTTTTTTATTCCTTCAATTGTCTATGAATCACCCTATAGGTATACTATATCATATTTATAAAGAATATCGTCTCTAAAAATCGTTGTTGTGGTTTTTCTTGGAATTTTTAATTTGTAAAAAAAGTGGAATTGCTCAGAAAATATTTTAAAGTTTCTTTTATTCCGGTAAACATTTCGTAGAACTCAAAATAATTTAGTTGTCTGCAAATAAAGGAATTCAATTCAAGGAATGGGCGTTTTATGAACTTGGGTGTTCTATACATGCAATTTTTAAATGTGTTAGCGGAGCGATTGGAATTAACAGCGCTGTACAAGCGATACAATTCGTGCATCTTTATATGTCCCATTCAATCGGTTTTATCATGCGTTAAGTAAAATCGATTCGCGCACTTATTCCGGGTAATTGCTCGGATTGAGTGTTTCAATACATTCTCTGAATTTTATTTTGGATACATAAAAGATGGCTACTTCAAGGTGTTTAATCAATTCATTATAAAATATTTGTAGTTATCACCTCATTACTCAAAACATTTGCCCCTATCCAGGCAATAAACGCAGTTGCTACAAACAAATGAAGATCATAATACGGGTATGTAAACACAATTTCAATCGGAAATGGATTGACTATTGTATAGATTAATATCAGGAAGGATTCAATATATTATGAGAGATCTTATCGAAGGAAATGACGTAAAAATGTGTCAATCCATTACCGTAATGTATTCATAATAAGTTGACAATTGATGTTTTACTACAAATGGATTGATTTGTGATGGGTGAAGCATGGAGTGCTCACAATTCACAAAATATACACCGCACAAAAACTTAGTGCACAAATTCCACGAAAAATAGCTCAACCCACGTCTTTTCGCATTTGGGTTTATTTTGCAATAAAAATCGTGACCACACTCCGGCCATTTTGTTAAAGTGTAAACATCCGACTAACGCTGTACTAAGGTGAGGTTGTTTTGGTGGGTGTGTTGTGCATAGGAAATTACATAGCAGTACCGCGTGTGCAGCTCCCCAACAGGGTATTGATTATGGGCACTGGGTTGCCGGCTACATCATTTTATTTGAGCGATTGTTATTGCCACGAAGTAAGTTGATAACAGAAAAGCATTATGAGTGGATAGCCTTTGTGTTGCTAATTTATTCTGGCCTTTCCATTGGCTGGAAACGAATGGGTATTTTGTGCAGCGGGGGCAGGGTTGCTAATGGCGGTACACGTATGAACCCCTGGACCAAGGTTCGACTCCACAATCTTCATTTTATTTCATAATTTTAAATCAAACATCTCCTTTCATTCATAAATAAATTTGCAAACGCACGAGCGAAGCGAAGTGCTCCAATCAATATCATTCATACAAGGGCTGTTTTCAAAACCTGCAATTCATTAAAACACCTGTAATTAAAGTATTTAAAGGACAGTGCCACCAAATTTTGATTACTTAACTCGAACGTTAATCCCCGTAAAAGTGCACAAAAAGGGTTGACGTAACCCCCAAAGCCTCTATTCATCTTCCAGTTGCTTAATTTCACGTTAAAATTAACAAAACCACCTGAAATGGTAGATTTTGAAGCACAGTAATTCACAAAAGCTGCCACCCGATTTCGGGGGCCCTACTCGAACATCAAACCTTTTTTATGGCACCAAAAGGGTGCACATTTATTTTTGGCCTTCATTTACATTCCAGGAGACTTTGTCTACGTTTTAATTCATTAAGCCATCTGTAATTGAAGTGCCACCAAATTTATACGACTCTGCTGGAATATTAACCCTTTTTTATTGCATGAAAAGGGTGCGGCAAAACCTTCCAAGCTTTTATTAATCTTCCAAGGGACTCTGTTCATATTTAAGTGGGTGGAACCACCTGAAATGGTACATTTGGAAGCACAATAATCCTGAAAAGCTGCCACCAAATTATGATAACTTTGCTCAAACGTTAACCCCCGTATAAATGCAAAAAAAGAGTTGACGTAGCCCCCAAGCCTCTATTCATCTTCCAGATGCTTCATTTCACCTGTAAATTGGCAAAACAATTTGAAATGGTAGATTTTAACGTAAAATGATCCACAAAAGCTGCCACCTGATTTCGATGGCCCTACTTAAACATCAACCCTGTTTTGGGGCATAAAAAGAGTGCACACTTTTTTATTAGACCTGTATTTATATTCCAGGGAATTTTATCTACATTTTGATCCATTAAACCACCTGTAATTGTAGTATTTAACAGGTAGTAGTCCACAAAAGCTGCCACCAAATTTCAACGACTCTGCTGCAATTTTAACCCTTTTTTATTGCATGAATAGGGTGCGCCAAAACCTTCTAAGCTTTTATTTATCTTCCAAGGGACTCTATTCACATTTAAATTGAAGGAACTACCTGAAATTGTACATTTGGAAGCACAATAATCCTAAAAAGTTGCCATCAAGTTTTGATAACTCTGTTTGAACATTAATCCCCGTATAAGTTCACAAAAAGGGTTGATGTAGCCCCCCGAACCTCTATTCATCTTTCAGATGCTTCATTTCACGTTAAATTGGCAAAACTACCTGAAATGGTAAATTTTGAAGCACAATATTCCACAAAAGCTGCCACCTGATTTCGGAGGCCCTACTCAAACATCAATCCTATTTTGGGGCACAAAAAGGGTGCACACTTTTTTATTAGACCTGTATTTATATTCCAGGAGATTTTATCTACATTTTGATCCATTAAACCACCTGTAATTGTAGTATTTAACAGGCAGTGGTCCACAAAAGCTGCCACCAAATCTCAACGACTCTACTGCAATATTAACCCCTTTTTATTGCATGAAAAGGGTTCAATCGAACCTTCCAGGCTTTTATTATTCTTACAGGGGACTCTATTTACATTTAAATTATTGGAACTACCTGAAATGGTACATTTTGAAGCACAATGACCCTGAAAAGCTGCCACTAAATTTTGATAATTTTGTTCGAACGTTAACCCCCATATAAGTGCACAAAAATGGTTGACGTAGTCCCCCAAACTTCTATTCATCTTTTAAATGCTTTATTACATGTTTAAATTGACAAAATCACCTGAAATGATAGTTTTTGAAGCATAATAATCCACAAAAGCAGCCATCTAATTTCAGAGGCCTTACACAAACATCAACTCTGTTTTGGGGCACAAAAAGGGTGCACATTTATTTATTAGGCCTGTATTTATATTCCAGGGAATTTTATCTACATTATGATTCATTAAACCACCTGTAATTCAAGTATTTGACGGGCAGTGGTTCACAAAAGCTGCCACCAAATTTCAACGACTTTGTTGCAATATTATCCATTTTTTATTGCATGAAAAGGGTGCACATAAACCTTTCAGGCCTTTATTAATCTTCAAAGGGACTTTGTTCACATTCAAATTGATGGAACTGTCTGAAATAATCCTGAAAAGCTGCCACCAAATTTTAATAATTCTGTTCAAACGTTAACCCCTGTGAAAGTGCACAAAAAGGGTTGACGTAGCCCTCCAAACCTCCATTCATTTTTCAGATGCTTCATTTCACCTGTAAATTGGCAAAATCACCTGAAATGGTGAATTTCGAAATACAATAATCCACAAAAGTTTCCAGCCGATTTCGGAGGCCCTACTCAAACATTAACCCTTTTTTGGGGCACCAAAAGGGTGCACACTTATTTATTTAGCCTCTATTTACATACCAGAAGACTTTGTTTACGTTTTAATCCATTAAACCACCTGTAATTGAAGTATTTGATGGGCAGTGGTTTACAAAAGCTGCCACCAAATTTTTATAACTCTGCTCAAACGTTAACCCCCGTATAAGTGTACGAAAAGGGTTGACGTGTACCCCCAAACCTTTATCTATCTTCTAGATGCCTCATTTCACGTTTACATTGGCAAAACCACCTGAAATGGTAGATTTTGAAGCATAATAATCCACGGAAGCTGCCACCCGATTTCGCAGGCCCTACTCAAACATTAACCCTTTTTTGTGGCACAAAAAGGTTGCACACTTATTTATTAGGTCTCTATTTATATTCTAGAGGACTTTATCTATGTTTTAATTCATTAAACCACTTGTAACTGAAGTATTTGACGGGCAGTGGTTTACAAAAGCTGCCACCAAATTTCAACACCTCTGCCGGAATATTAACCTTTTTTTATTGCATAAAAAGGGTTCGCATTGACCTCCCAGACCTCCATTCATACTTTAGGTGCCTCCATGCATATTTAAATTAACAGAACCACTTTGATAAGGTAGATTTTGAAGCACAATAAACCACAAAAACTGCCACCCAATTCCAAAAATTAACCCTTTTTTCTGGCACAAAAAGGGTGCGCACTGATCTAACAGGCCTTTATTTATCTTATAGACGATTTTATCTATGTTTAAATTTATTAAACCATTTCCAGTTTTGAAATTTGATAGGAAATTGTTCTCAAAAGCTGCCACCAAATTTCAATGACTCTGTTGGTTCGTAAAAAGGGTTCAGGAAAATCTCCTGAATCTTGAATCATCTTTCAGGGGACTCCATTCCCATTTAAATTGATAGATCAACCTGAAATAGTACATTTTGGAACTCAGTAATGCACAAAAGCTGCAACCAAAGTTTAATAACTCTGCTCGAACGTTAACCCCTTTTTATAATCGTATAAGAGCAGGAAAAGGGTTTATATAAACCTTCAGACCTCTGTTCATCTTCCAGATGCTTCAATTAACGTTTAAATTGCTGAAATCTCCTGAAATCGTGAAATTTGAAGCACAAAAGCTGCCACCAAATTTCAACGACTCTTCTTGAACCTCAATCCTTTTATTGCACGAAAAAGGCTTCTAATGCAGTCCATTTTCAATCCTGCCCTTAATAAAGCATCAACAAACTATTATTCATCCCTAAAAGTAAAAAAAAATCATTTGAAAAGGCACAAATTTTGTTCAAATCATTTGTTAATGGAAATATCAACCCTTACCTATTAAAGTGTTTTTGTTGGTGAAAGATTAGATTTAATCGGGTAAATTGTGTCCGATGACTAAAAAGATAAGGGATAAATAGTTTACCTAAAGAGTAGAAGGGTAAATTTATTTGTTGATGACTTTTCTGATTGATATCTACTAACATTTTATGGTTAATAACTCGAAAAGTATTTGAATTATTGCAATGTTCATTTTACAATTATTAAGTATCTCAAAGACAGGTTGTCGTAAAGTTTACGTCATTTCCTTCCTCACTAATTCTACCCTTATGTCAGAATATAAATAAAACGTCATGTTTTCATACAACATATTTTCTTCGAAATATATACTTAAATTGTTTGTCTGCGCACGCGTCTTACTAAATAGTATTTTAAACCATCTGTCAAAGTGTTGAGGCTTTCCGACTTCGACAAAAATTGCAGTTATTTACTTGGTTGTTATAAAAAACGACGGCGGTTGACAGATGCCCGAGTAATTTAAAAAATTGATGCCATGACTGATCTACTGAATATATTGTTGAAATTACTATCCTTTCAATGACTTGAAAGTAAAAATAAGCTAATGGATGTTTGGATCAAGTCGTCCATGCAAATAAAAGAATGGTACAATAAAACAATTTGATTACATTACCAAGGTCAGGTTTACGCTTCATTTGTTACAATAATTTATTTACATTTCTTGTACACGAACGAATACCCGCTATAAATCGTTGCCAAGGCAATTGGAACGTAAAACGATTTGGATTTGTTATTGACTATTGACTATTGGAATTCTATACATGATGAGAAAAAGCTATTGAAATATTCTGCTATTCACAAGAGTTATTTCAAGAATATGGGTCAATCAAATCTGTTTTGACTTTTATTTTGTTCAAGGATTATTCATAGTCATCATTTGATCCAGAAAGCTCTTCTAAGTGACTACAAATCAACTTGAATGTTATAGTCTCGATTGGTGACCTTTTCCTGCTTCTTGAGCCGTTGTAGGCCCACTTTTTCACAAAGGATCATAAGGATGAAACCTAGTTTCATATATAGTCAACATTTGATCCAAAAAGCTCTCCAAATTGACTATAAATCGACTTGAGTGCTGTGGTTTCGATATAAGAACGTCTTTTGCTTTTTGGGCCTTGGTGAGCCAATATGTCCAAAATTTTTGACTCTTTTCTTGTTTTTGGATCAGAAAAACGAGTCCTTATTTGACTCAAAGTCACTATTTGATCCGAAAGCTCTGCAAAACCGCTACAAATCGATTTGAATGTTGTGACTTCAATAGCAGAGCTTTTCCTGCTTCGTAAGTCGCTTTAGGCTAATATATTCCTACTTTTTCAACTGTTTTTTGCTTAAGAATCATGGAAATGAGCCCTAGTTCAATCCATAGTCATCATTTTAATCAAAAAGCTCTTCAAAATGGCTACGAATTGACTAAAATGCTGTGATTTCAATAGCAGAACTTCTTCTGTTTCTTGAGCCGCTCTTGGCTAAAATGTCCTTTTTTTCAACTGTTTTTCATACAAGGATCATGAGGATTACTCTAAGTTTTATCCACAGTCAACATTTGATCCAAAAAGCCCTTCAAATTGACTACAAGTCGACTTAAATGTTCTCGTCTCGATGGGCTATGTTAGGCCAATATCTTCCCGATTTTTAATTGTTTTTTTAGTACTGGATCATAAAGATAAATCCTAGTTTCATCCACAGTCAAATTTTGATCAAAAATATCTTAAAAATGGCTACGAATCGATTTAAATATTGTGACTTCAATTGCAGAACTTGTTCTGCTTCGTGAGTCGCTTTAGGCTAAAATGTCCCAACTATTCAACTGTTTTTTGTTCAAAAATCATGAGAAAAAACCTCAGTTTCATCCATAGTCAAAATTTGAACCAGAAAGCTCTTAAAATTGACTACGATTTGACTTGAATGTTGTGACTTCAATAACAGAACTTCTGCTGTTTCTTGAGCTACTCTAAGCTGATATATTCCTTTTTTTTCAACTGTTTTTTGTACAAGGATCATGAAAATGAACCTTAGTTCCATCCGTAGTCAACATTTAATCCAAAAAGCTCTTCAAATTGACTACAGGTCGACTGGAATGTTCTCGTCTCGATGGAAGAGCTTTTTCTGATTTTTGGGCTATGATAAACCAATAAGCACCTGATTTTCATTTGTTTTTTAGTACTAAACCATGAAAATAAACCCTAGTTCCATCCACAGTCAACATTTGAACCAAAAAGCTCTTCAGATCGACTACAAGTCAACTTGGATGTTGTAATTCAGATGGAAGGACTTCTTTTAAGTTTTGGGCAATGTTAGACTAACATGACCACACTTTTTCGACTGTCTTTTGTTCCTGGCTCATAAAGATGGATCCTTATTTGATTTAAAGTCACCATTTGATCTAAAAGCTCTGCAAAACTACTACAAATCGATTTGAATGTTGTGACTTCAATAGCAGAGCTTCTCCTGCTTCATAAGTCGCTTCAGGCCAATACACTCCTAATTTCCAATTGTTTTTTGCTTTAAAATTATGAAAATGAGCCTTAGTTCCATCCATAGTCATTATTTCAAACAAAAAGCTCTTCAAGATGGCAACGAATTGACTTGAATGTTGTGATTTCAATAGCAGAACTTCTTCTTCTTGAGCCGCTCTAGGCTTATAAATCCTTTTTTTTTCATTTTTTTTTGTATAAGGATCATAAGGATAAACGTCAGTTCCATCCACAGTCAACATTTAATCTAAAAAGCCCTTCAAATTGACTACAAGTCGACTTGAATGTTCTCGTCTCGATGGAAGAGCTTTTACTGATTTTTGGGCTGTTAGGCCAATATGCTCCCGATTTTTATTTGTTTTTTAGTACTGGACTATGAAGATAAACCCTTGTTTCATCCATAGTCAAAAAATTGACCAAAAAACTTTTCAAAGCGTCTACAAATAGGCTCAAATGCTGTAACTTTGATAGCAGAACTTTATCTAATTTATGGGCCATACTGGGCCAATATATTCCTACTTTTTCGACTGTCTTTTGTTTCTAGATTATAAAGAAGAACTCTAGTTTTATCCATAGTTACAATTTGATCCAAAAAAGCTCTTTAAAATGACTATAAATGAACTTGGATGTTGTAATGTAGATGAAAGGACTTCTTTTAATTTTCGGGCAATGTTGGGCCAACAAGCTCCAATTTTTTTGGATGTTTTATGTTCCTGGATCATGAGGATGGTCTTTAGCTCCATCTATAGTCACTATTTGACCCAAAAAGCTCTTGAAAGTAGTTCAAAATCATTTTGAATGTTGTTACTTTGATAGCTGTCTTTTGAGCCGATTTAGGCCAATATATTGCTACTTTTTTTGACTGTTTTGGGTTCCTAGATCATAAAGAGGAGCTTTAGTTCTATTAATAGTCAATATTTGATCCAAAAAGCTCTTTAAAATGACTACAAATCAACTTGGATATTGTAATTCAGATAGAAGGACTTCTTTTAAGTTTTGGGCAATGTCGGGTCAACAAGTCCCCAATTTTTCGACTGTTTTCTGTTCCTGGATCATCAAGATGAGTCCTTATTTGATTCAAAGTCGATATTTGATCGAAAAGCTCTTTAAAACGGCTACGAATTGACTTGAATGTTGTGACTTCAATAGCAAAGCTTCTCCTGATTTGTTAGTCGCTTTAGGCTAATATATTCCTGACTTTTAAACTGTTTTTTGCTTAAAAATCATGAGAATGAGCCTTACTTTTATCCTTAGTCAAGATTTGAATTAAAAAGCTCCTCAAAATGGCTACGAATTGACTTGAATGTTGTGACTTTGATAGCAGAACTTTACCTAATTTTTGGGCCATACTGGGCCAATATATTTCTACTTTTTTGATTGTCTTTTGTTTCTAGATCATAAAAATCTGTTAAACGACTGGGAATTAACTTAAAGTAAGTTTTGAGTGGTCCAATTAATTTTCAATCTGCTCGTGGCCATATTTGGTGATAAATCTGTGAAATGATTCTTCGTGAAGATATTTTTGATCAAACTATTATTAATACCAATAATTTGAGGAGAAAAAGTCTCCGGCGTAGCCGTCTCCGATTAATTTCGCGTTTGGCGCGCGTTTTCAACGAAAAACTGAAATTATAGCAAACACAAGCAAAGGAGAAAAAAAATATTAAATAACAATGTAATAACAGAGCATACAGTATTGTTCTTTTAGAGTTAAACATACGTTGGGCATTAATAGGGACTTAGTATCACGGTTTTCAGTTTTGTAATCGATTTCAGACAAATTATGGTAATCACCCGCCATTTTGAATTTTTACATTATTATAAAAGTCAAACTCTGAGCTCAAGCAAGCGGAACTCTTAGCACTTTTAAGTATTTAAAGTGCCGCTTAATTTAAAAGTGATTTCAGTTTATAAACGTTAAAATCAAAAACTATATTTTTCATATTCACGGACAGAGTTTATATGATATTAAATGCCTCTTCAGTTAATTGTCCGATTAGGAGAGGCAATTTGGTCGGCCGAGATGCCTTGAATATGCATGCGACAAGTCCTGCTCCAAAATTTTCATAAAAATTATAATTTAGAAGAACGTATCATTTACGAAATTATTCTAGGTTCCATCATTATCATAGAAAATATTTAAGGACCGCTTGTATAAATTTTAAATTAGTATTTAAGGAATAGGCGCTATGGTAATCGCTTCAAAATTATAGATAGAAGCTTGCTATGGATGCTCCACACATATGGCAAATGCATATTAACCCAAACATAAAAAACAAAAACGAATCGCGGTGCACTATTTCAAATTTTAATATCCTACCCCATCATACTTTCATAAAATGTCAAAACAGTCCTTTAATCCTATTTATTCAAGTGATTAATAACGGAAGGTCACTTGCTGTCCACTAAAATTACATATTAAAATCAGGACAGTCCCCAAAAAAAAATTCTGAAAGAATTTTTTTGAATTTCCTGTTAGAAGTCCTAATTTACTGGTAATGATTTGCGGGAGGTCATGTGCTGGCCTTAATCAATACCGTCAAATAAAAATTTGATACTCACTGAGGATAAAATCGAAAACTGCATGTCGATATCTCAATTAGTTCCGGAGATATTGATACATAAAGATTATACCCAAAAACGGGTAGCGCAAACCTTTATTCAAGCCAAAAAAATTATAATCCAATCCTGTTTGGATGGTACTGTATTTATTATATTTTACAAATTTTTTATTACATATAATTTGGCTAGAATAAATTTTTGAATTGGTAAATAATACCCAAAAATGGGTGTCTCTACCCAAAAATTAATAACATAAATAAATTTCCCAATCCTTTTTATATAAATGTACAAATTTTCAGATTTTTCCTAGATGTAATAACAGAGATATTAAATAATTTCTAAACTACTTTCCGAATCACCCCTAAAATCCTGCAATTATTAGTTTGCAACACCATATATCCTCACTTATTATCTTATTTAACCTCACTTTTTTTTTCAAAATGCATTATTTTGTTTGAATAGGACGTTTTGACCCACTTTTTGGGTAAAAAATTATTGTACGCCACCCAGATTTTATGAAAAGTACCCTTTGTTTGCTGGAGCCTGCCCAAAAGGGTTGGAATTAATGTCCAAAATTTGCATTTTTACTTATTATATAAAAATTTTTCGTACTGTTTTACGCCGTTTGACAGATCGAATTTTATTCAGTGCTATATGGTGTTGCATTACAATTAATTAATTAAATCTATTTTTAATGATAGAATAACGGGGAAAAAAGGCACACCGAAGTGAAATTTTCTCAGGAATCCAATTTTAATGTCAAAAAAATTATTTTCGCACTGGGTGACCCCGTTTATAACGAATATTTGGTACTATCTAATAATATTGATACAATCAAATACAATAATTATTTTATGATTGTAGGGAATTGATGGAAATTATTGAAGGGTCAAATTTTGTTCTGAATATTGTACTGAACTCAAAAATATTTTTGTTGGGCAGGGTGACCCTGTTTATAACGAGTATTCGTTTATAAAATAACAAATATTAATCTTAATGGTAGAAAGTTGGGGAAAAATTGTGATCTGGGGTAAAATTTTCCGAGGATTACAAATTTACAATAAAAATTTACTTATTCCAACTTATTAACGTTATTCTTTTGTTTCTTATTGTGTGCAACATTAATCACCCCAAGACCCAATTAATTATTTCCTCAGTAACCTAACAGCAGCGCGTGTGTATCTCTAATTGAGGTTTGCAGTCGCGGAAGTCAGTTTTGATATTATTTCATTTGTTTTGCTCCATTAGGCAATACGAGAAACTCGAACGTTTATTTCATTCGCGTGGGGCTAATGATTGCTGCTGATGTCATTAACATTTTTATACTGATGTAAAAACATGTGTTTGGTGCAGACTGTGGGGTAATTATGCTTTTGAGGGGTGGAAATTGACGAAGTATTGCAAATTTCGTTTTCCATTTGGGCTGAGTCCGTGGAGTTTAGTGTAATGTAGGGTAGTCATGTGACCATTAAAATTGTGTATTTGTAGCACGAATTACGAAGTACAGCAGTTCTTAAAAAGTACTTTTGACTGTCTACTAACAAAGCTTATTCTAGGATATTAAACCAAATTTTGGTATCTCATTTACTTTTTGAGATAATTCAGTTTAAAGTTGCACCCCCATTATTCGTCTCACATTGAATAACTCAAAAAGTATTTGAGATATTTTGGTTTTGGTACCACTGGTCTATTACTCATACATAATACTTCAATTGTTCCAATTTTCGTGAAAATCAAATGCTTTTTTTGAAAGTTATTGGAAAAAATCTGAAATGGCTGAAAATCTGAAAATCACTAGAGGAGTCATTAATTTTTTTTCAAGATTTACAACCCCTAAATATTTGTGTAATACATGTTTACCCATTAATGCAAGGGTGTAGATTACGAAAATACTAGTTAAAATGGCGCTTGAAGCTACGTTTCCCCAAAAAAGCCAATTTTGTCTTGCAAGCTCCGCCAATTTTTTCAACCAATTTTTTATAAATTAGTTATTTGCCACAAATTGACAACAAAATTTCTGATAAACAATAGTTCAAATATCTAAAATGTCATCAGGTCATTAATGGCTATTCTTTTAATTCAAAAATAGGTAAAAGTGTAATTTGCATAAGTAATTCGAAGCTTAATTATAAAAAAGCATTTAACTCACTAACAATAATATTTAGCATGAGATATTTACAATTAAAACGAGACAATTAGTAATACCTAAATAAGTAATTTTTCCCAAGTGTAGACAATCAGATAAGTGCTTTTAATGGTAAATACTGGGGTGGTTCATGCAGTATTGTCCCTGTTATGGAAACTGCAACATCTTACAACAAAATATTTACCATTTTTATTGCAGTACATAACAAAATATCGATTAAAGTCGTTTAAAGTTCAGGGCGAGTAAAAGGGGTGAAATATCCTGAAATATTTGAAGTAAGGGACAATAACTGATGCATTTTTCAATTTTAAGTGAAAATTCAAATAAAAATAGTTTATATGCCAAATGGGGGCATAAAATCTAATTGGTTGTCTTCAATAGCTCATAATTCAAAAATTGTTTGATACTATAGATATTATAGAAGGAATTACACTAAATTATTGATTAATGCATAAAATATATATTATTTGAATGATTATTCGTCATTATAGCTTCCATAAAATGATGTAGCAGTCATCAAATTAGCGATTTGATAACCAGAAATTATTTTATGATAGACTAAAATTTGCTGTACTTCAATTTAATAAATGATGTGAGAGGTATTTTAAAATGAAGAAAAATTCTTCTTAAATCTTCAGCATCTTCGTCATGATTTACCAGGAGCCAATCATCCCACAATCACACTGCTAGAAGACTTCAATAACATGTAATTTGTCCACAAAGACCTTTTTGTGCTCACGAAAGCAAGACCTCGTGTTCTTGTAGATTTCTACAAGCCCGGAGGTCAGGAATCCGTCGGAAATACTAAATCACAGATTGTGTGTTGGTTTCTACTTCTGCAGATGTGAAAATGATGACAAAAATTTCTCCTACTGATTTCTGTACGTTATTTAACAAGTTGCCATACCTTTTCAACTGTTTTTCTGTCCATGGATCATAATAAAGGACCCAAATTTTATATGTAGTCCCTAATTGGCCCAAAAATTGATTAAATCTTCCCCAAAACGACCCCGAATAAAATTAAATGTTGTACCTTTCAGTTTTTATTTTATGGAAGCTTCTTGAAGCTTTTTGGGCCTACTTTTTCAACTGTTTATTTATTCTTGGATCATTAGGATGAACCCAAATTTCATTTATAGCCATCACTTGTCCCAAAAATTAGTTGGATCTTATTTAAAACGACTACAAATTAATTTGGATGTTCTGACTTCCAGTCGTTCTTAATAGAAGCTTCTCAAGGTTTTTTGGGTCATGTTAGGCCAATATGTCCCACTTTTCGGGAGTTTCTGTGTACCTAAATCATTAAAATAAGCTTTAGTTTGTTTTTTGATTATCATTTGATCCAAAAAGATTCTTAAAACGACTATAAATCAATTTGGACGTTATAAGTTTCAGTCGTTTTTGATGAAAGCTTTTCGAGGCTTCTTGGGCCAATATATCCCACTTTTTGGATGTTTCCTTGATCCCTAATCATAAAAATGAACCCTAAATCAATTCATACTCATTATTTGTCTCAAAAAGATCCTTAAAATAATTATAAATCAATTTGAATGTTGTGACTTCCAATCGTTTTTGTTGGAAGCTTCTTGGGGCTTTTCGGGCTATTTTAAGCCAATATATCCTAATTTTTCGACTGTTTCCTTGGACCCAAATCATAACAATGAGCCCTAGTTTCATTCAAAGTCATAATTTGATCCAAAAAGCTCTTTAAAGCGACTACAATTCAGTTTGAATGTTGGGATTTTGATGGAAGAGCTTCTTCTGCTTGTTGAGCCATTTTGGACCAATATATCCAACTATTTGGTTGTTTCTTTGTTCCCGAATCATGAAAATGAGCCTGTATTCAATTTATAGTCATCATTTGATACGAAAAGAGTCTTAAGGCTGCTTTAAATCAACTTGGATGTTGTTACTTTCCGTCGTTTTTGATGGAAGCTTCTCGGGACTTTTTGGACCAATTTGTCCTACTTTTTGGGTGTTTCCCTGTTCCTAAATCGTGAAAATGAGTCCTTATTTAATTTATGATCATTATTGAATCCAAAAAGGTCCTTAAGACGACCATGAATCAACTTGAATGTTGTGACTTTGAGTCGTTTTTGGTGGAAGCTTCTCTGAGCTTCTTGGGCCAATTTGTCCCACTTTTCGACTGTTTTCTTATTCCTGGATCATAAAAATGAGCTTAAGTTCAATTCATAGTCATCATTTGACCCAAAAAGCTTTTAAAAGTGACTACGAATCAACTTGAATGTTGTGACTTTGATGGCAGAACTCCTCTTGCTTCTTGGGCCATTTTGGGCCAATATATCCCCATTTTTTGACTGGTTTTGTTCCTGGATCATAACAATGAGCCCAACTTTCATCCATAGTCAGTATTTTACCCAAAAAAATATTTAAAGCGACTGTTAATCAAACTGAATGTAGTGATTTTCAGTCGTTTTTTTATGGGAGCCTCTCGGGACTTCTTGGGCTAATATGTCCCACTTTCTTGGTGTTTCTGCATTCCTAAATAATCAAAATGAGCTTAAGTTTGTTTCTCAGTCATCATTTGATCCGAAATGATCCTTAAGGCGACTATAAATCAATTTGAATGTTGTGACTTTCAGTCGTTTTTGATAGAAGCTTCTTGGGCCATGTTGGGTCAATATATCCCATTTTTTGGATGTTTCCTTGTTCCTCAATTATGGAATTGAGCCTTAGTTTAATTAATATTCATAATTTGATCCAAAAATCGTATAAAAGCGATTATAAATCAGTTTGGATGTTGTGGCTTTCCGTCGTTTTTGATGGGAGCTTCTTGGAGCTTTGTGAGCCAATTCGTTCCACTTTTCAGTATTTTTTTCTTTATAAATCATTAAATTGAGCTCTAGTTTGTTTTTTAGTCATCATTTGATCCAAAAAGTTTCTTAAAGCGACTATAAATCAACTTGAATGTTGTGTTTTCAGTTATTTTTTATGAAAGCTTCTGGAGGCTTCTTGGGCCATGTTGGGCCAATATGTTCTCACTTTTCGGGTATTTCTGTGTTTTAAAATCATTTAAATGAGCTTTAGTTTGCTTTTCAGTCACCATTTGATCTGAAATGATCTTTAAGGCGGCTATAAATCAATTTGAATGTTGAGACTTTTAGCCGTTTTTGATAGAAGCTTCTCGAAGCTTTTTGGGCCATACTGGGCCAAATGTCCCATTTTTTGGATGTTTCTTTGATCTTAAATCATAGAAATAAGCCCTAGTTCAATTTATTTTCATAATTTGATTCGGAAAAATCTCTTAAGCGACTATAAATCAATTTGGATGTTGTGACTCTTTGTCGTTTTTGATAGAAGCTTCTTGGGCCATGTAGGACCAAAATGCCCCACTTTTCGTATGTCTCTTGGTCCCTAAATCATAAAAATGAGTCTTACTTTAATTTATTGTCATCATTTAATCCAAACAGATCCTTGAAACGACTATAAATCGATTTGGATATTGTGATTTCCAGTCGTTTCTGTTGGAAACTTATCGACGTTTCTTGGGCCCATGTTGGGCCGATATTTCCTACTTTTCGGGTGTTTTCTTGTTCCTCAATCATAAAAATTAGTCTTAATTCAATTCATAGTCATCATTTGCCCCAAAAAGTTTTAAAAGCGACTACAAATCAACATGAATATTGTGACTTTAATGGCAGAACTTCTCCTGCTTCTTGAGCCATTTTGGCCCAATATATTCCCACTTTTTTGATTGTTTTTTGTTTCTGGATCATAAAAACGAGCCTTAGTTTAATTTATAATCAATATTTGATCCAAAAAGATCTTTAAATAGACTATAAAGCAACTTGTATGTTAGAATTTTGATGGCAGAGTTTCCTGGGGCTTTTTGGGCCATTTTGGGCCAATATATGCCTATTTTTTGACAGTTTTTTGTTCCTGAATCATAACAATGAGCCCTAATTAAATTCAAAACTCAAAAAAACTCCTTAAAGCGACTTTAAATCAACTTGTATGTTGTGACTTTGATGGCAGAACTTCTTTTGCTTTTTGGGCCATTTTGGTCCAATTTATTCCCACTTTTTCGACTGTCATTTATTAGTGGATCATAAGGATGAACTTAAGTTTCAACCATAGTCATTATTTGGTCCAATAATCTTTTTAAAGTTACTACAAACCAACTTGAATGTTGTGACTTTCATCCGACGTTCAAATATTGATGAATCATTTGTCTGATAGTTTTATTGTACCTAAATCAAAATGGACGAAATAAAAAACATATTTTCATGAAATATGAGAGTCTTTTAAATATATTTCAGTCCAATTTGTTTTATTTTTTAGGATCATTATGTGGACAACATCAATATTATTTGGGGTTGATTTTAAATATTTTATTTGAGAGTATTAAATTCGAAAATTCATAACAAATCACGGGATGAATTTTGGGCAACCAAACTTGGTGTACTTATTGATCAAACATCAAACTATCATTTATAGTGATGGCATTTGTTTTTTTTTAGAATTATATGGTCATTATTACCGTGAGAATGTTTTGTTAATAAAAATTAATGTTGCTCAAGACGGTAGCTGCTATAATTAATATTAAATATGATTTTACAGTGCCGGTATCGATGTCGCCTGAGGGACTGATAGATCTTCAGATTTTTCAAGTAGCAGTCGACTAGATTCCAGGAGATCTCCAGAAAGATACCAAGATATTATGGACGTGATTATAAAGTGCATGTAGCGCCTTTTAGGAGCTTCTATTGATGGTGAGTACTTTTAAAAATACAATATTAATAATATTTATTGAATGTTTTATCAAAGAGGTGACTTTTCAATTTATTTTTTGATTGATAGCGGTTATGTTTATATACAAAATATGTGCGGTTCAGTGGAATTTCAAGTATTTTATTAAATCCATCGAGAAACTGTTATACAAAACTGTATTTCTTATGAGAAATGTATTTGATGTAATTTAGTTGAAGTACGTAACTTTATGTAAATGAAATTCAGAATTTTAAAATAGTGTAAGTAGTCGGAAGGGTCCAAAAAGAGGTACATTTTAATAAACATGAAGCAAAGGGAAATTAGCTCCAAAAAACAAAGTAGCATGTTTGGATACCGCTCTAGATGATCTCTTGTTCCTTTTAGACTCGCGTTTCTGAATATTTTAATATTAATATCGTCTAATATGGCGCCTGCAAGGTAATTTCCCAAGTACTAATTGTGTTTTTGTCTAGACTAAAAACACCGAATAAACATTTTTTTTAACGCGTTATCCTGCAAACTTCAATTGTAAACATTATCCTAATATATTGACAATTACATCAAGCTATGATTACACGGTTTACTAGCGATTCTATGCCTCATTACAACTGAATTTAAAACCACAAAATACTCATGCAAATATCAAAGCATCAATTGCTACACTAAGTTCCAAAATAAAATTGTACAATTTAGCTAATGAAGATCTAACGTCTTTTTAATCGACGATGATGCAAATCGGTATCTTAGATGTCTGTATTTTTGGTTAAAATTAAAGGTTTATGTATGGTAGTATTTAGGGAAATTGCAGTCGTGATTTCAAGTTTCCTAGAATTTTCTACTAAATTGCTTTATTTTAATAAATAAATACATGCTTCCTTTACTGAAAGCTGTTATAGAAACATCGTTAGTAATAGCAGTTTTAACACATCATAAAAATTTGCTTCCAAACTTCCCTTTAGCATAAAATACTCATTTATTGCTCAACCAATAACCCTAGTATTGAACAATTCAAAATTCAATGGCTAATAACTCGTGAACAAGTTCACGAATCATATAACAATATACTTGTGTCTATTCTCTGCTATTAACCAGAATTTAAAATTTTTTTAGTCACTATTTGGGCCAAGAAATGATATTTTGTTTTTTTTGGAGAAACAGAAACTGTCTATAGAACAATTCAAAGTTCAGTGACAAATAACTCATGAATAGGTTTACGAATCATAACAAATTTTTTACACAATATACTTGTGTCTATTCTTTGTTAATCACTAGACGTTGTAACTTTTCTGGTCACTAGTTGGGCCAAAAAATGGTATTTCTTTGGAACAGGAACTGCCTATTGAACAATTCAAAGTTCAATGACAAATAACTCATGAACAAGTTCACAAATCATAACAAATTATTTACACAGTATACTTGTGTTTATTTTCTGTTCAAAACTAGAATTTAAAATTTTTTTAGTCACTAGTTGGGCCAAAAAATGTCATTTGGTTCTCTTTGGAGAAACAGGAAATGTCTATTGAACAATTTAAAGTTTAATGGCCAATAACTCATGAACCAAATCACGAATCATAACAAATTGTTTACACAATATACTTGTATCTATTTTCTGTTATTAACTGGAATTTGCAATTTTTTTGGTCACTAGTTGGGCCGAAAATGTTTTAATTGAAGAAACAGGAAAAATCTGAACAAGTTCAATGGCTGATAGCTCATGAACAAGTATGCAAATCATAATGAATTAAGTACACAATATACTTGTGCCTACTTTTCATGAACAGCAAAAATTTGGAATTTTTTTGATTACTTGTTGGGCGAAAAATTGGTATTTTGTTTTTATTGAATAATTTCAACTATCTATTGAATAATTCAAAGTTCAATGACAAATAACTCATGAACAAAAGCACGAATCATAAAAAATTATTTACACAATATATTTGTGTCTATTCTCTGTTATTAACCAGAATTAACAATTTTTTTAGTCACAAGTTGGGCCAAAAAATGGCATTTTGTCTTCTTTGAAGGAATAGGAATTGTCTTTTGAACAATTCAAATTTCAATGGCTAATAACTCATGAATAAAAGCACGAATCATAACAAATTATTCACACAATATACTTGCGTCTATTCTCTGTTCATAACTGAAACTTGCAATTTTTTTGTTCTCTAGTTGGGCCAAAAAATGGTTTTATGTTTTTATTTGAGAAACAGAAATTGTCTATAGAACAATTCAAAGTTCAGTGACAAATAACTCATGAACAAGTCCACGAAACATAGCATATTATCTACACAGTCCACTTGTGTCTATTCTCTGGTAATAACTAGAATTTGAAATTTTTTTAGTCACTAGTTGGGCCAAAAAATGGCATTTATTTTCTTTGAAGAAACAGGAACTGTCTATTGAACAATTCAAAGTTCAATGACAAATAACTCATGAATAAAAGCACGAATCATAACAAATTATTCACACAATATACTTGTGTCTATTCTCTGTTGATAACTAAAATTTGAAATTTTTTTTGTCACTAGTTGGGCCAAAAAATGGCATTTATTTTCTTTGAAGAAACAGGAACTGTCTATTGAACAATTTAAAGTTCAATGGCCAATAACTCATGAACCAAATCACGAATCATAACAAATTGTTTACACAATATACTTGTGTCTATTCTCTGTTAATAACTAGATTTTACAATTTTTTTGGTTACTAGTTGGGCCGAAAATGTTTTAATTGAAGAAACAGGAAAAATCTGAACAAGTTCAATGGCTGATAGCTCATGAACAAGTATGCAAATCATAATGAATTAACTACACAATATACTTGTGCCTACTTTTCATGAACAGCAAAAATTTGGAATTTTTTTAATTACTTGTTGGGCCAAAAATTGGTATTTTGTTTTTATTGAATAATTTCAACTATCTATTGAATAATTCAAAGTTCAATGACAAATAACTCATGGACAAGTTCACGAATCATAACAACTTATTTACACAGTATACTTGTGTTAATTCTCTGTCAATAACTAGAATTTAAATTTTTTTTAGCGACTATTTGGGCCAAAAACTGTCATTTATTTTCTTTGGAGAAATAGGAACTATATATTGGACAATTCAAAGTTCAATGGTCAATAACTCGTGAACAAGTTCACGAATCATAATAAATTATTTACACAATATACTTGTGTCTATTCTCTGTTAATAACTAGAATTTGAAATTTTTTTAGTCACTAGTTGGGCCAAAAATTTTTTCATTGGTGAAACAGGAAAAATCTGAACAAGTTCAATGGCTAATAGCTCATAAACAAGTATGCAAATCATAATGAATTAACTTACACAATATACTTGTGTCTACCCTTCATGAACAGCCAAAATTTGGAATTTTTTTAATCACTTTTAGGGCCAAAAATTGGTATTTTGTTTTTATTGGACAATTTCAACTATCTATTGATTAAATTCAAAGTTCAATGACAAATAACTCATGAACAACAAGTTCACGAATCATAACGCATAGCTTAGACAATATACTTGTCTCTATTCCCTGTTGATAACTGGAATTTGCAATTTTTTTAGTTACTAGTTGGGCCAAAAAATGGCATTTTGTTTTCTTTGGAGAAATTGGAACTGTCTATTGAACAATTCAAAGTTCAATGGCTAATAATTCATGAATAAGTTCACGAATCATAACAAATTATTTACACAATATACTTGTGTCTATTTTCTGTTAATAACTAGACTTTGCAATTTTTTTGGTCACTATAGTTGGGCCAAATATGTTTTCATTGAAGAAACAGGAATTATCCATTGAGCAATTCGAAGTTCAATGGCCAATAACTCGTGAACAAGTTCACGAATCATAACAAATTATTTACATAATATACTTGTGACTTTTTTCTGTTAGTAACTAGAATTTGCCATTTTTTTAGTCACTAATTTGGCCAAAAAATGGCATTTTGTTTTCTTTTGAGAGACAAGAACTGTCTATTGAATAATTCAAAGTTCAATGGCTAATAACTTATTAACAAAATGACGAATTATAACAAATTATTCACACAATATACTTGTATCTATTCTCTGTTGACAACCGGTATTTGAAATTTTTCTAGTCGCTAGTTGGGCCAAAAAATAGCATTTTGTTTTCTTTGGAGAAACAGGAACTGTCTATTAAACAATTCAAAGTTCAATGGCTAATAACTCATGAAAAAGTACACAAACCATAACAAATTATTTACACAATATACTTGTGTCTATTCTCTGTTAATAACCAGAATTTGCATTTTTTTTAGTTACTAGTTGGGCCAAAAAATGACATTTTGTTTTCTTTGGAGAAACATGAACTGTCTATTGAACAATTCAAAGTTCAATGACAAATAACTCATGAACAAATTGACGAATCATAACAAATCAATTACACAATATACTTGTGACTATTTTCTGTTATTAACCAGAATTTGAAATTTTTTTAGGCACTAGTTGGGCCAAAAAATGGCATTTTGTTTCCTTTGGAGAAACAAGAAATGTTTATTGAACAATTCGAAATTCAGTTGGCAAAAACAAATGAACGTCGCAACGAATCATAACAAATTATCTACACATCATACTTGTACCTACCCTCTATCAGTTGCCAAAATTTGAAATTTTTTTAATCACTATTTCAGTCAGAAATAAATAATTTGTTTTTGTTGAAGAAACTGCGACATAATTGTAACTATCTACTGAATAATTGGAAGTTTATTGGGAAATAACAAAAGAACGGTTCAACGAATCATAACAAATCATTTACACATTATACTTGTACCTATCTCCTATTATATGTCAACATTTAAATTTTTTTTAAATCGCTAGTTGAGCCAGAAAAAAATATTTTGTTTTTATTGGTAAAATTGAGATAATTCAAAGTTCAATGGTGAATAATTCATGAACGGCCCAACAAATCTTAATAAATTATTTACACATTATACTTTTATCTATTTTCCATCAGTAGTCAGAATTTAGAATTTAAAAAAAGTATTTGTTTTCATTGGATGTCATTTGAGATAAAATATTAATTCATTCCTAAACTAGGGATCCCAGAAGCCAATTTTTTGTGTAGCACTTTTTCATCCCTCCTGCTTTTAAGATCCAACCCTTTTAAAATAGTATCTTTCCCCAAATTGGAAAAAATGTCCAATCCTCAAACAGCCTAGTAATATAAAAAAAATTCATAGCAAAAACCACCCCAATTTGTAAATATTTCAATAGCAATCGTTTTTACTATGTTTTTACCATTCAATAATCATTCAAAGAAGTAATAAAAAATTTATTAATAATATGTACCGTCGTCTCAAATGTCATTTTAATAAAACTACCCTGGTGAATCATTTACTAAAGGAAAATGGCTTCAGGGTTTGTGATTGTATCCAAATACTGTCCTGCAAACAATGAGGGCATTTCCAAGTACATCACATATAAAATAATAAACCCTCAATTGAGATGTCGCTACTTCAGACAAGATTACAGCTTGTAAGGTACAAATAATTTACCAGTGCAGTAAATTGTCGTTCGAATATTGTACAGCTGATTTGTAACAGAATAGCAGATATGTCGTGCGGTAAAATTACTAGGATTTGGAAATTATGATGCAAGAATATCATTGCTTTACAGATTTCACCCCTAATTTTTATTATATTATATTTTTACAAATTTAGATTGTTTTAGGACCACCGTTTTAATAATAAATAAATTTATTAAAGAATTCCCAATGTTTTTCCAAATCATCCCTTAATATGCGTACCCTCCTGTCCACCCCCTGGACCAAATAAATATTTAATTTTTCCAAGAACTCTAACCGCATGTCCCAAATAAAGCCGCTTGTAAGAATTTTATGCATAAAAAATTTATAATTTAATGCGTCGATCCCCCACCCCAAAATATTGACAACCAATCACAAATGGCGTTCTGAAGCAGGGCGAGGACTGGTTGGTCCAGAAATCGCCGAGCCAGAATCGACTGAATCATTATTATAGGTTTAAGTCGCTTTATAAATATGTATGATCCAAGAATGCTGTTCTTTGCTCATATGTGAGCATATGTGTTTTTGTGGGTGTGTTAGTGCGATCGCATCACTTTTCGGACACCCTGCATCTCATTAATTAATCGTTTCCTTTAATGCAAATTAAATATTCTCATGAGCAACGATTTGTATAAAACACCCTGCTGTTGAGAACAAATGAATGCATCATTCTATGCACACAAATTAGATTCATTAAGAAATAAGGAAAGCAATTTGATCTAGTCACCTCGGAAAATGTTTTTCACCACAAATAATTGATGCGTGTTACAGCTTCATACTTCAGGTCTGAATTAAGCTGTGGGCACGCAACTTCAGTCATTACGAATTAATACTGACAAACGTACTTCCTACACTTCATCTATTATTTAAACATTTTGTGGACCCCTGCAAAATATAAACCGTGCAAAATACAAACTTGAATCATTCCTATTTTTTCTCTAGAAGCCCTCATTTCCTCACAATTATAATTTAAAAATGAGTTTGTGACGTCATAAAGTTACTAAATGAACTAAAATCTCATTTATTTCTCATAAGGTGGCTAAATTTTTGCGACCCTTTCGTGCTAATCCGAACAATTAATTTATTATTTAAACTGGTTGAAACATTTTGAGGACCTCTGTGCATATTTGATATGAGCCGTGCAATAAAAATTGGTTAATACAAACTTAAACCATTTTTGTTTTTTCTCTAGAAGCTCCCATTCCCTCACAATTATAATTCAAAATTGATTTTGTGACGTCATAAAGTTACAAAATCAACTAAAACCTTATTTATTTTCTATAAGGTGGTTGAATTTTTGCGACTTTTTTGTGCTAATACGCACAAATATTGATTGTTTAAACTGGTTGAAACATTTTAGGGACCTCTGTTAGTAATAAATGAACCATGCAATAGAAATCGGTTAATAGAAACCTGAACCATTCTAATTTTTTCTCTAGAGGACTCCATTTCTTCACAATCACAATTTAAAATTGAGTTTGTGACGTCATAAAGTTACTAAACAAACTAAAATCTTATTATTGAAACTGGTTGAAACATTTTGAGGACCTCTGTAAGCATTAAATATGAATCGTGCAATAAAATTTGATTGATACAAACTTAAAACATTTTTGTTTTTTCTCTAGAAGGCCCCATTTCCTCATAATTATAATTTATAATTGAATTTGTGACGTCATAAAGTTACTAAATTAACCAAAATCTTATTTATTTCTTATAAGGTGGCTGAATTTTTGCGGCCCTTTTGTGCTAATCGCACAATTTATTTATTATTTAACTGGTTGAAACATTTTGAGGACCTCTGTACGTATTTAATATGAGCCGCGCAATAAAAATTAGTTGATACAAACCTAAACCATTTTTGGTTTTTCTGTAGAAGGTCCCATTTTCTCGCAATTACAATTTGAAATTGAGTTTGTGACGTCATAAAGTTACAAATTCAACTAAAATCTCATTTATTTTCTATAAGATAGTCAAATTTTTGCGGTCCTTTTGTACTAAACCGCACATTTTATTTATTATTTTAATTGGTCGAAACATTTTGAGGAGCTCTGTATGTATTTAATATGAACCGTGCAATAGAAATCGGTTAATACAAACCTAAGCCATTCCTATTTTTTCTCTAGAAGGCTCCATTTCTTCACAATTGCAATTTGAAATTGAGTTTGTGACGTCATAAAGTTACTGAACAACTAAAATCCCATTTATTTCCTATGAGGTGGCTAGAATTTTGCGGCCCTTTTGTGCTAATCGCACAATTTATCTATCATTTAGATTAGTCGAAACATTTTAAGGACCTCTGTACGTATTTAATATGAACCGTGCAATAGAAATCGGTTAATATGAACCTTAACTATTTCCATTTTTTCTCTAGAAGGCCCCATTTCCTCACAATTACAATTTAAAATTGGGTTTGTGAGGTCATAAAGTTACAAAATCAACTAAAAGCTCATTTATTTCCTATAAGGTGGTTGAATTTCTTCTGTGCCAATCCGCACAATTTATTTATTATTTAAATTGGTTGAAAAATTTTGAGGTCCTCTGTACATATTTCATATGAGCCGTGCAATAGAAATCAATTAAAACAAACCTTAATCATTTGTATTTTTTCTCTAGAAGCCCCTAATTCCTCACAATAACAGTTTAAAATTGAGTTTGTGACGTCATAAAGTTACTATATAAACTAAAATCTCGTTTATTTCCTATGAGGTGGCCAGACTTTTGCTGCCCTTTTGTGCTACAATTTATTTACTATTTAAACTGGTTGAAACATTTTGAGGACCTCTGTACGTATTTGATATAAACCGTGCAATAATAATCGGTTAATACAAACCTAAACCAGTTTTTTTTTTTTTTAGAAGGCCCCATTTCCTCATAATAACAATTTAAAGTTGAATTTGTGACGTCATAAAGTTACTAAAAAAACTAAACTCTCATTTATTTCCTCTTGTGCTAATCCGCACAATTTATTTATTATTTGAAACTGGTTAAGACATTTTGGGGAACTCTGTTTGTATTAAATATGAACCGTGCATTAAAAATTGGTCAATACAGACATAAACAATTTTTATTTTTTTCTCTAGGAGCCCCCATTTCTTCACAATTACAATTTAAAATTGAGTCTGTGACGTCACAAAGTTACTAAATAAACTAAACTCTCATTTATTTTCTATAAGGTGGCTAATTTTTGTGACCGTTTTGTGCTAATCCCCACAATTTATTTATTATTTGAACTGGTTGAAACATTTTGAGGACCTCTGCAAGTATTTAATATGAGCCGTGCAATAAAAATCGGCTAATACAAACCTAAACCATTTTCATTTTTTCTCTGGAAGGCCCCATTTTCCCACAATTACAATTTAAAATTGAGTTTGTGACGTCATGAAGTTACAAAATCAACTAAAATTTCATTTATTTCCGATTAGGTGGCTAAATTTTCGCACTCCGACCCTGTGTGGCAATCTGCACGAAATACTACAAAATCTAGAACAATTTAGGAAACAAAGAAACTATTTTTTCTTCATAATAACAATCTGTCTTTGGGTTGATTTCGTGTTGGTCGCACTGTGTCATTACAAACGACAAAAAAAAATCACAAAAAAATATTTTTCGAATGATTGTAATTACGGAGCTGGCCGCCGTACGCCCTTGGCGCCACGATTGAGTCGGCGGTGGTTTTCTCCCTCAGGAGGATCAATGAAAGAATCGCTTTGTGCTTGCCGCAGGAGAAGCTTCATTCAAGAATTCAAAATTGCGAGGGGTGCAAATATATTTAAAAAAAAAATTAACTTATTCATAAAAAAAACTTCCAAGAAGTCATTTGGTGTTGTAAGGGAAAAGTTTAGATCTCCACAATGTGGGAAACAAATGCTTAACTACCAAACCGTGTATTGTTTTGTCATTTGACATTTCTCGTACAGTGTCTTTTGTTTCTTTCATTTGTTTTGTTTTGTCGTTTGTTTCACACACAACAAAAGACGCCCGACAAGTCACTTGGCTCTATCCAGAGGTGTAATGTTTTTTTTTTCTAAATGACTTAATAAATAGAACTAATTGAAATTTCAATGAATTTCGTTGCTCTAAATTATAATGACTATTAATTTCTCATAACTAATGAGAAGGGCGTTTAATTTACCTTAGAATAGCATTAATAATGGATTAGATGTCCACTAATTTCTCGCGGTCTCGTTATGGGATCGTTATTAAGCATTTAAATAGATGTCTCTTTAAACGGTGATCAATTTTCATGCTTTTGAATTAATAATAATCAAAATTAAACTTTCAAGCGTTAAATTGCGCTAATATTTGACACATAGGGTGATTTTTTTTATTTCGTTTGTTGTCAGTGACTTTGACCGCGTAAGAACATTCTAATTGGCGGTTTCTTTTCACGGTAATTGTCCAAGGACAATATAATGTACTTATTTTAGAAGAAGCCAACGGAAATTGTGAGATATGATGCTTTGAAGATGCTGTATCTTCAAAATAAATTTAATATTCCTACTGATTTTTCATTGGTAACAAATTTGAGTTTGATTTGAGGGGACGGAAATAATTTAAATCCTACCAAATTTATTTTTGACGTCCAAATGTTCTCCTTTGTTAGAATATTTGAATTTTGTTTGAAAATTTAGATTTAGGGGATGATTTTCGGGCACAAATACTGCCTTTTCTGGGAGCTCAAACTATAGCTCCAGTTAATTGAATTATTCAAATAATTAGAACGATTTGGGCATATAAAACTAATTTATGTCATTCCCTAATACCTTACTTATTGAAACTTAATTGACAATAAATTTGAGCTTGATTGGAGGGGATTGGAAAAGCTTAAATCCAACAAACTTATATTTTTTTGAGGGCTCAAATCGTTGCTTCTTTTTAGTAGATTATTCGAGTAATTTGGGGGATTTGGGTATATGAAGCAAATATATGTCATCCCCTAAACTTCACAAACTCAAAATTTATTGGTAACAAATTTGAGCTTGATTTGAGGGGTTGGAAATAACTTAAATCCAACAAAATTAATTTTTGACGTCCAAATTCTCTTCTTTGAATATTTCAAGTATTTTTTGAAGTATTCAAATTTTGTTTGAAAATTCAGATTTTGGGGATTGATCTGAAGAGCTGACAGTATATTTTGATTCCGCAAGTGGTGATTTAGGGGTACAAACAGTGCCCTAATTGAGGACCCAAACTGTAGCTACTTTTAATTTAATTATTTGAGTAATTTAGGAGGTTTCGACTTATAAAACATCCCCTAATACTTTACATCATCAAATTCTATTGGTAACAAATTTGAGCTTGATTTGAGGGGTTGGAGTTCGAATAAATTTTAATTTTTGACGTCCAAATGTTCTTCTTTAAATATTCTAAGCATTTTTTGAAGTATTCGAATTTTGTTTGGGGATTTAGATTCTGGGGAGTGATCTGAAAGATTGATAGTAAATTTAGATTTAGCAAGTTGTGATTTAGGGGCACAAATAGTGCTTTTTTGGGGGGGCACAAACTGTAGTTACTTTTAATTTAATTATTTGAGTTATCTGGAAGGTTTGGACATGTAAAACAAATTTATGACATACCCTAATACTTCACATCCTTAAAATTCATTAGTTACAAATTTCAGTATGATTTTAAGGGTTGGAAGTAATTTAAATCCTACAAAATTTATTTTTGACGTCTAAATGTTCTTCTTTATATATTTCAGGTATTTGTCAAAATATTCGAATTTAGTTTGAAAATTTGGATTCAAGGGACTAATTTAAAGGGGTGACAGTATATTTTGATCTAACAAGGGATGATTTCAGGGTACAAATAAGGCCTGTTTTTGGGGCTCAAATTATAACTTCTTTTAATAAAATTATTCGGATAATTAGGAAGGTTTGGACATAGAAAACAAATTTATATCATCCTTCAATACTCTACATTCTCAAATTTTATTGGTAACAGATTTGAGATTGATTTTAGGGGTTGGAGATCGAACAAACTTTATAATTTGACGTCCAAATGTTCTCCTTTGAAAATTTTAAGGATTTTTTGGAGTATTCAAATATTGTTTGGAAATTTAGTTTTTGTGGAGTGATCTGAAGGGTTGATAATAAATTTTGATTTTGCAAGTTGTGATTTAGGGGTACAAATATTGTCTTTTTCGGGGGCACAAACTGTAGCTACTTTTTATTGAATTATTTGGATAATTAGGAAGGTTTGGACATAAAAAACAAATTTATATCATCCCCTAATACTCTACATCCTCAAATTATATTGGTAACAAATTTGAACTTGATTTGAGGGGTTGGAAATCGAACAGACTTTAATTTTCGACGTCCAAATGTTCTCCTTTGAATATTCCAGGTATTTTTTGAAGTATTCAAATTTTGTTTGGAAATTTAGTTTTTGGGGAGTAATCCGAAGGGTTGATAGTACAATTAAATTTTACGAGTTGTGATTTGGGGGCACAAATAGTGCCTTTACTGAAGGCCCAATTTTTAATTTAATTATTGGAGTAATTTGAAAGGTTTGGGCATGTAAAGCAAATTCATATCATCCCCTGAAACTCTACATCCTCAAAATTCATGGGTAACAAATTTAAGCTTGATTTGAGGGGTTGGAAATAATTTAAATCTAACAAATTCAATTGTTGATTTCTAAATGTTTACCTCCAAATATTTCAGGTATTCATCAAAATATTTAAATTTTGTTTGCAAATTTAGATTCAGGGGACTAATTTTAAGAGGTGACAGTATATTTTGATCCAACAAGGGATGATTTCAGGGTACAAATAAGACCTGTTTTCGGGGCTCAAATTGTAACTCCTTTTTATTGAATTATTCGGATAATTAGGAAGGTTTGGACATAGAAAACAAATTTATATCATCCTTCAATATTCTACATTCTCAAATTTTATTGGTAACAGATTTGAGCTTGATTTAAGGGATTGGTAATTTTTGACGTCCAAATGTTCCCCTTTGAATATTTCAGGTATTTTTTGGAGTATTCAAATTTTATTTGGAAATTTAGTTTTTGGGGAGTGATCTGAAGGGTTGATAGTAAATTCAGATTCTGTAAGTTGTGATTCAGGGGTACAAATAGTGCCTTTTTTGGGGGCCCAAACTGTAGCTACTTTTTATTGAATTATTTGGATAATTTGGAAGGTTTGGACATATAAAACAAATTTATATCATCCCCTACTACTCTATATCTTCTAATTTTATTGGTAACAAATTTGAGCTTGATTTGAGGGGTTGGAAATCGAATAAACTTTAATTTTTGACGTCCAAATGTTTTCTTTTGAATATTTCAGATATCTTTTGAAGTATTCGAATTTTGTTTGGAAATTTAGTTTTTGTGGAGTGATCAGAAGGGTTGATAATAAATTTTGATTTTGCAAGTTGTGATTTAGGGGTACAAATATTTTTTTTTCGGGGGCCCAAACTGTAGCTACTTTTTAATGAATTATTTGGATAATTAGGAAGGTTTGGACATAAAAAACAAATTTATATCATCCCTTAATACTTTTCATACTCAAATTTTATTGGTAACAAATTTGAGCTTGATTTAAAAAGTTGGCAATCGAATAGACTTAAATTTTTGACGTCCAAATGTTTTCTTTTGAATATTTCAGGTATTTTTTGAAGTATTCAAATTTTGTTTGGAAATTTAGTTTTTGGGGAGTGATCTGAAGGGTTGATAGTATACAATTAAATTTTGCAAGTTGTGATTTAGGGGCACAAATAGTGCCTTTATTAGAGACCCAAACTGTAGCTACTTTTAATTTAATTATTTTAGTAATTTGGAAGGTTTGGGCATATAAAACAAATTTATGTCATCCTCTAGTACTTGACATGCTCAAACTTTATTGGTAACAAATTTGAGCTTGATTTGAGGGGTTGGAAAACGAACAAACTTCAATTTTTGACGTCCAAATGTTCTCCTTTAAATATTTTAGGTATTTTTCAAAATATTCGAATTTTGTTTGCAAATTTGGATTTAGGGGACTGATTTGAAGGGATGACAGTACATTTTGATCTAACAAGGGATGATTCAGGGGTACAAACAGTGCTTTTTCTGGACGCTCACTGTTAATTGAATCATTCAAATAATTTGAAGGATTTGAGTATGTAAAACAACACTACAAATATTCCAACTCTATAAATAATTAATTTCAACCCCTAATGTTATTGACAATAAATTTGAGTCTGTATTAAGGGGGTGAAAATAGCTGAAAGTCATTAAATTAAATATTAGATAATTCAGGAAGTTTTTTGAATAACCGGAATGTTTTTCGATGTAAAACATCCCTAACGATCAATATTCTAATCCCTCACGCCATTTTGTCTAATAACTATTCAGTTCCCGATATATATTAGTATTCATCTATTATTATAAGGCATCTGAATCAAGCTCGGTACTTTATTCGCATTTTTAAACGTTTGCTTGCTTATAACGTATTATTTACGTTCGTCTGTCTTTTGTTCACACACACAAACGTCCAACAGAAGCTAGTATATAATAACTGTTCCTTATATACGGAACTTCAAAGGGGATATTTAAAATTACAGTAAAATGAGAAAAAATTATAGAAGAGTTACAGCGTAAAGAATTTGAAATTAAAAGGAGTCTAGTTTTGAGTTTTTGATTAAAAAAAGACGTTAGTTATGCTTTGGGAGTATTTTTGTTATATTTTCCCCAAAAAACTAAATTTAAAATGTAGGCGGAACAAATTTCACAGTTGTTTTTGTGTAAAATATCTGCGACAATATGTCCCAGCACAATTCTTAAACATTCTACCACATTTTTTGTGCATCACCCTCTGCGTGCCGGCGTTCCACCCCATTGTAGAACCACCCTATTCCTGAAGGGCCGCCATTGGACTTACAGGCGCTTGCGCTTTGCGGATCTGTTGTTAGGGGTTGTACACCCCCGCAGCAGCACGTGTGTTGACCCACGAGAAAATCAATAATGGAACGAACGAAGAATGGAACTTGTAAAATATTTTGGGGAAAATCAATGCATATTTCCTCACAAAAACAATTAGCAATCGTATAAATTTCGAAATCCAATATATTGAACACCTGTTCATACATATGTACTCACATTCTATGATTTATGTTGAAACTGACATGAATTTTTCGTTTTTTGCACCCCTCTCTTTCTATTTGATAGTTCTGGTGGGAAAGCAGCATGTTGAAGAAGGATAACACTTCAATAATTCATATTTGAAGTGTGTCTTGTTTTTTGTTGAGTTGCCTCGGAAATATTGCTTGTAAAATGTCGTGTTCTACTACGGTAACTGTATTTTTTGATTGATTGATCTTTTAAAAGTAAAAGTAAGGTAATTTAGTTCAAAAAAGTTCTTAATATTAACAAAAAAATTACTATTTTATTGCCCAATCTTCTTTTAGAATCAAACGCAATACCAGAAGACAGTCTTCATAAATTTTTCAAGTTATTTGGACTGCTTTTTAGTCTCAGGTATTTCGTCATGTACTTATTTTTAGTCTAAAATAACGAAAATCCTGTATCTGTCAACTTGATGTCTAAACTACAGGAGAATGAGCTGCAAGCATTGCTGTAATCAAATAGATAATTTTTAAGGACCAATCGTTGATGTTCTTCTTTTATGCACCCTTTAACAAACAGTTGACGAGATTTCATCCTTACAAACTCCCAAAAGACAGTCGTCCTAACCTGCCTGGCTAATTGTAAGATCGTCGTCCTTTTTGTGCACACTCCATGCTACAAAATAATAATTTGGACTTTTCTATGGTGTTAGGCGTGTTGTAGTACACCCATGCTTCGTCCAAAGTGACGAAATTGTGCCCAAAGTCCTGTCGACTCCCAAAATCCACCAATTTGGTGACCATAACTCCTTTCAAAGTGCAAAAAACGTTCGTTGTCCTTTTTGGTGCCGATTCTTTGCTGGCATTCCATTTTTTGGCCTTTTTTTGGTGGCAGGCATGTCATGGTATACCCATGTTTCGTCCAAAGTGACAAAATGTTGCATAAAGTCCTTTAGACTCCCTGTATCCATTAATTTGCTGCCCATAAAGCCTAACGGGTGATTGGTTAGGTTACAAAATTTTTGTGGGCTAACCATGGACTTTTTTCGTACAACTTGATTCTCGGAAGGTCCAATAATGGTAAGTCTACTATTTTTTAAATACTGACCCGTGAAAAACAATCTTCAGAGTCCACCAAAGTGCAAGTACTAGTGTCGTCCTTTTTGGTGCAAATTTTTAACTGGCAATCCATTTTTTGGCCTTTTTTTTGGCGGCAGGCATATCATGGTGTACCCATGTTTCGTCTAAATTCTAAAGCGACGAAATGTTGCCTAAACTCCTCTAAGCTCTCTGAATCCATCAATTTGTTGGCCATAAATCCAAAAGGGGGTTTGGTTACGTTATAAAATTTGTTTGGGCTAACCATGGACTTTTTTCGTACAAGTTGATCCTTGGAAGGTCCAATAATGATAGTTCTACTATTTTTAAAATACTGCTCTGTGAAAAACAGTCGTCAAAGTCCACCAAAGTACAAGAACATGCGTTGTCCTTTTTGGTGCCAATTTATCACTGGCAATCTATTTTTTAGACTGTTTTTTGGTGACAGGCCTGACATGGTGTACCCATATTTCGTCCAAAGTGACGAAATGTTGCCTAAGGTCCTTTAGACTCCCTTAATCTATCAATTTGTTGGCCTTAAAGCCAAACGGGTGATTGGTTGCGTTATAAACTTTTGTGGGCTAACCATGGACTTTTTTCGTACAAGTTGGTTCTCGGAAGGTCCAATAATGATTGGTCTACTATTTTCCATATACTGGACCTTAAAAAACAGTCGTCATATTTTACCAAAATGCAAGAATTTGTGTCGTCCTTTTTGGTGCCAATTTTTTACTAGCAATCCACTTTTGAGACTTTTTTTTTGGTGGCAAGTGTGTCATGTTGTACGTACCGTTGTTTCGTCTAAAGCGACGAAATATTGCCTAAAGTCCTTTAGAGTCTCTGAATCCATCAATTTGTTGGCCACAAAGCCAAATGTGTAATTGGTTGCGTTAAAAATTTTTTTGGGCTAACCATGGACTTTTTTCGTACAAGTTAGTCCTTGGAAGGTCAAATAATGATAGGTCTACTATTTTCGAAATACTGGACCTCGAAAAACAGTCGTCATAGTCTACCAAAGTGCAAAAACTTGTGTTGATTTTTTTAGTGCCAATTTTTCACTGGCAAACTACTATTTGGGCTTTTTTTTTGGTCATAGTATAACCATGTTTCGTCTAAATCGACTAAATGTTGCCTAAATTCCTCTAGACTCCCTGAATCTATCAATTTGTTGGCCTTAAAGCCAAACGGGTGATTGGTTGCGTTATAAACTTTTGTGAGCTAACCATGGACTTTTTTCGTACAAGTTGGCTATTTTCCTAAATACTGGACCTTAAAAACAGTCGTCATATTTTACCAAAATGCAATAATTTGTTTCGCCCTTTTTGGGCTTTTTTTATCGTAGTATAACCATGTTTCGTCTGAAGCGACGAAATTTTACCTAAAGTCCTCTAGACTCCCTGAATCCATGAATTTATTGGCCATAAATCCAAAGGGATGATTGGATACGTTATAAAATTTTTGTGAGCTAACCATGGATTTTTTCCGTACAAGTTGGTTCTCGGAAGGTCCAATAATGATAAGTCTACTATTTTCTAAATATTGGACCCCGAAAAACAGTCGTCTTAGTTAACCAAAGTGCAAGAACTTGCGTCGTCCTTTTGGGTCTAATTTCTCTAATGGCAATCCATTATTTGGAGGTTTTTTGATTTCAAGCGTGTTGTAGTACACCAATGTTTCGTCAAAAGCGACGAAATGTTGCCTTAAGTCCTTCAGACCGCCTAAATACATCAATTTTTTGGGCATAACTCCAAATGGAGATTTTATTGCGTTATAAAATTCTGGTGGGCTAACCATGGACTTCTTTTGTGCCAATTGGTTCCCAAATGATTCGTCAAATGGTTGACAAGGATTATTTCTTAGGAACTCCGCAAAAACATTCATCATAACCTTTCCAGATGCAAGAACATTCGTCGCCCTTTTTGGTACCAATTTTTCGCTGGCAATCCATTATTTGGACTTTTTCTGGCTTTAGGCGTGTCATAGTGTGGGCATGTTTCGTACACTGTGACGAAATGAAGTCTAAAGTCCTATAGGCCTCCTAAATCCATTAATTTGGCGACCACAATTGTATTATTCTTTTATGAGCCAATCGTGAAAGTTTTTTAGCAAATACAAGTGAATTACTAGCTTGTATGTTATTTGGTGCACGAGTTATAGTATTTCAAATAATTTACAGATTGGCTGTAAAAATTGTACGGTCCTATATTGGCCCTTTAAGGGCTGAACTTTAAAAATAGGCACGTTGAAATCAACAAAACAAAAATTTGATGTGAAGGTAGTATCTCGTTTATATTAAGAGTTATAGTGGACTGATGGATGGTTTAATATTGTAGTGGGACTAATAAGGATCCGTACAAGTACGAAACCTTTCAATAATTTTTAATATAGTAATGTTAAATGTTTGAAAATAAGTAATGCAAATGCAAATATAATAAAATCCGTAGAAAAGTAAGAAGCTTTGAAACTCAAGTTAATGAGGCTGAAAGAGTCGACGTTTTTTAATTTCTCTGATAAAAAATCTACATCAGTAATCTGCTAGAGTTCTTAGAATATACTACAGTGTAATTACGTTGCAACCTTGACAGATATTCGTAATAGTAGTCGCTCATTAGGGACCTATCTTTTTTTTTCTTCAACTATTAACACAATCATAAATTTTCTAGTAAAGCTCCTTTAGTTGACGGTTTGTCCGCTATTCTAGTCGTCCGCGGGAGCGCTCAATTCGTCGCCGTGATGGCAATATGTCGTCGTAATGATGTATTTCCTGCGTTACATAACATAAGTAAGAACCAAATTAAAAATGGTTTTGTCTTCTGAAGGTCTGCTGACCTCCACAGTTCGACATTTGTAACAAATGACTGCTTTCTTAATCGAGAACAGAGACTCCCAAACAATGGCATGGGAAGAGATTGACATTAATGATATAATGACACTTTTTGACACGCCAACTATACATTTTTTTCAAATATAATAGTAATACGTCCCTGGAGATCTGTTGAGCTGAGATCAATTAATTTATCAGCGAATGACTTTTGCGAAAATCACAATACAAACAATACGCACAATTCAAACAATTTGTAACATAAAATCAAACATTATCACATTTCTTATCGATAAAAGGTACAAAGAAATCAAAAGTATCTCGTGACAATTCATCCATGGTAAATCTGGCAACAATGGCTCTCTATTTCCTGGAGAACTTCACACGAGTGCTGGAAGAGAATGAGGAATTATGTGCGATACTTACTACCAACTGTTACGCTGTAAGTTTTTTGTTTTGGATCAAGACTCACTTGAAAAAGTGAAGTAAGGTGAACTAAGGGTGTATTGACACAATTGTTCTTAACACAAAACAATTGCGCGGTGATTGCTGTTGCCATGGACCGTAGATAAAGTGGACTATTGTCAGCTTTTTACTATTCAATCGACCCTAACTAGAACTGATTTCAATTATTATACATTTTATTCAAATTGATTGTTGATATACGAATTTAATGAATTAAACACTTGAAGAATTCGGAGGCATGATAAAATAAGTCACAACCTTCTTCCAGCAATCCTTATACTCCGAAAAACATTCCTTCCTTACATTTTTACTTATACTTGCTCCAAAATCTTATACTCTTCATTTTCAAAGTATTTTTTTCCAATCAAAGGATTGCCTGTCAATTTTGTTACTGTTCAAATAAAAATACCTTCCTTTAGAAGTCACATACTTCTAAAGGCAATCCTTTAACTTCCGGAAGCACTAAATCGTCTTATTCTTCTTGATCTCCTCTGAATCTTTTAATTTTCGCCTTTTGGTTCAAGAAATGGCCCAAAATCAATCGCAATGTTGTTTTCTTGAAGGTACTACTCTCGAGAAGTCACAAACTTCTTCCAGCAATCCTTGTACTTCAAATAACATTTTTCCGTTGCATTTTTGCTCACTTGCTTTAGAACCTCATTTTTTCCTTCTTTCAAAGTATTTTTCTAATTAGGGGAAGGTTAAGAGTCAATAGTGTTACTGTTCAAATAAAGATACATATCTTAAAAAGTCACGTACTTCTTTGGGCAATCCTTCAACTTCTAAAAGCACTGATGTGTCGCATTTCTCTTTTCTTTGCTTTAGGTCCTCAAATACTTCTCCTGTCGAATTATTTTTCGGTTTAAGTAAAAGGCAATGCTGTCTCATCATATAAACAACCCTCTGGAAGTCACAAGCAATCCTTGTACTTCCAAAAGCACTTCCTTATTACATTTTTGAATATGCCTTTCTTTTAAAAGTGTTGTCCGATTCAGGAAGCAACTTAAACTCAATCTGATGTTGTCACCTAAAAGGTACTTCCTTTTGGAAGTCACAACCTTCTTTCAGCAATCCTTGTACTTCCGGCAACATTCCTTGGTTGCATTTTTACTTACTTACTCCTAAATCTCATACCCTTTTTCTTTCAAAGTATATTGTTTTCAATCAGAGGATTTCCTGAGGTCAATGTTGTCACTGTCCAAATAAAAATACCTTCTTTTAGAAGTCATATACTATTTTAGGCAATCCTTGAACTTTCGGAAGCACTAAATCGTTGTATTCTTCTTCATCTCCTTTGAATCTTCTGATCTTTCTTCTTTGGGTCAAGAAATTGTCCAAAATCAATGGCAATGTTGTCTCCTGGAAGGTACAACCCTCTAGAAGTCACAATCTTCTTCTAGCAATCCTTGTACTTCAAATAACATTTTCTAGTAGCATTTTTGCTTACTTGCTTCAAAACCTCATTCATTTCTTCTTTCAAAGTATTTTTGTATTTGCTGTCTCCTCGTAGATACAACCCTCTGGAAGTCACAAGCAATCCTTGTACTTCCAAAAGTACTTCTTTATTACATTTTTGAATATGCTTTTCTTTTAAAAGTATTGTCCGATTCAGGGAGCAACTTAAACTCAATCTAATGTTGTCACCTGAAAGGTACATCCTTTTGGAAGTCACAACCTCCTTCCAGCAATCCTTGTACTTCCTGCAACATTTTTTAGCTACATTTTTACTAACTTACTCCAAAATCTCATACTCTTTCCTTTCAAAGAATTTTTCTTCAAAACACAGGATTACCTGAACTCAATGTTGTCACTGTTTAAATAAAAATACCTTACTTTAGAAGTCACATACTTCTTTGGACAATCCTTGAACTTTCGGAAGCACTAAATCGTCGTATTATTCTTGATCTTTTCTAAATCTTCTAATCTTTCTCCTTTCGGTTCAAGAAATGGCCCAAAATCAATGGTAATGTTGTCTTCTTGCAGGTACAGCCCTCTTGAAGTCACAACTTTTTTGTCTTCTTGTATATACAACCCTCTGGAAGTCACAAGCAATCCCTGTACTTCCAAAAGCACTTCTTTATCATATTTTTAAATATGTCTTTCTTTTATAAAAGTGTTGTCCGATTTATGGAGCATCTTAAATTCAATCTGATGTCACCTGAAAGGTACATCCTTCTGAAGTTACAACCTTCTCCCAGCAATCCTTGTACTTCCGGCAACATTTCTTAGTTGCATTTCTACTTACTTGCCCTAGAATCTCATACGTTCCTCTTTCAAAATATCTATTTTTTAATTCGAGGGTTGCCTGAAGTCAATGTTGTCACTGTTCAAATAAAGATACGTTCCTCCAGAAGTCACATACTAATTGAGGCAATCCTTGAACTTCCAGAAGCACTAAATCATCGCATTCTTCTTGATCTCCTCTAAATCTTTTCCCTTATGGTTCAAGAAATGGCTCAATATCAATGGCAATGCCATCGCCTTGAAGGTACAACCCTCTAGAAGTCACAACCTTCTTCCAGCAATCCTTGCATTTCAAATAACATTTTTTTGTTGCATTTTTGCTTACTTGCTTTAGGACCTCATTTCTTGCTTCTTTCAAAGTATTTTTCCATTTAGGGGATTGTTTAAAAACAATATTGTCGCTGTTTAAATAAACATAACTTCCTGAAGAAGTCACATACTTCTTTGGGCAATCCTAGAACTGTCGAAAGCACTGATTTGTCACATTTTTCTCTTCTTTGCTTTGAATTTTCAAATCCTTTTCTTGTCGAATTATTTTTCGGTTCAAGTCAAAAACAAATATACAACCCTTTGGAAGTTACAAGCAATCCTTGTACTTCCAAAAGCACTTCTTATTAAATTTTTGAATATGCTTTTCTTTTGAAAGTGTTGTTCGATTCAGGGAATTTAAACTCAATCTGATGTTATCATCTGTAAGGTACATCCTTTTGGAAGTCACAATATGTTTTCGGCAATCCTAGTACTTCTGGAAATATTTCTTCATCACAATTGTGTTTGTTGTGTTGTGTTTTTAAGCATTTTTTTGACTCAGGGGATTGCTCAAAGCTAATTTTGTTGCTGTTTTCATATAGGTACATCCTTTAAGAAGTCACAACCTTATTCTGGCAATCCTGCTGCTTTCAGAAGAACTTCTTATATTTATTTTGCGGTAATAACTACTGTTTTGTCGGTTTTATCTTCTTTGGATCTTTGAATCGCCTTTCAAAGCATTTTTCGGTTCAAGGGATGATTCAAAATCAATTTTTTCTAAATTACGTCCTTTTGGAAGTCACAACCGTCCTCTGGCAATCCCTGTACACTCAAATTCGTCGCATTTTTTTTTCTACTTCAGATCTTCAAATCATTGTACTGTAGAATTATTTTGCGGTTTAAGAAATGACTTGAAGTCAATAGCAATAGTGTCTTCTTAAGAATACAACCTTCTGGAAGTCACAACCTTCTTTTAGCAATCCTTGTACTTCCAAAAGCACTTGTTTGTTGCATTTTTGCATACTTCCTTGCTTTAAAAGTGTTTTTTGATTCAGGGAGCAACTTAAACTCAATCTGATATTGTCACCTGAAAGGTACATCCTTTTGGAAGTCACAATATTTTTACGGCAATCCTAGTACTTTTGCAAGTATTTCTTTATCACAGTTTTGTTTTTCGCCCCTTTTTAAGCATTTTTTGATTCAGGAAATTGCCTAAAATCAATTTTGTCGCTGTTCCTATATAGATACATCCTTTAAGAAGTCACAACCTTCTTGAAGCAATCCTTCTACTTCCAGAAGAACTTATATGCGTTATTAATAACTGTTTTATTAGTTTTATCTTCTTTGGGTCTTCAAATTTACTTCAAAAGTATTTTTTAGTCTGTTTTCTTAAAATTACATAATTTTGGAAGTCACAACCGTCTTCTGGC
Source organism: Dromius quadrimaculatus (assembly GCA_963989225.1). NCBI lineage: Eukaryota > Metazoa > Arthropoda > Insecta > Coleoptera > Carabidae > Dromius > Dromius quadrimaculatus. Next base: position 351,116 of record OZ022332.1, read on the forward strand.
AATCCTTGTATTCTCAAAAGCATCTATTTGTCACATTTTTCTTTATTTCTTTTGGGGCTTCAAATCTTTTCGCTTTCAAAGCATATTTTCGTGCAGGGGATGACTTAAAAATGATTTCGATGTTGTTTTCTTAAAGATGCAACTGTCTGGAAGTCATAACCTTCTTCAGGCAATCCTTGTACTTTTGAAAGCACTTTATTGTGTCAGTAACTGCACATTTAATCTCAAGATAATCGGTTAACAGGATTAAATGAAATTGATATTAATTTTTCATCCATGGTCCAGTTGCCCGTGCGATTAATCATATTCTTATTATTAACGACATCCTCAACTATACGCTCATTTGTTTAAAATAATATCAATTTCCGGGTTGTTAAATGACGAACTAAAAACGATTTTCTTCTTCCGTCAAACAACTTATTTGTTTTCTAATAGTACTAAAAAAGATAATACATTGAAAATACGTATACGAGCCATGCAGCACGCCACTGAGTAATAATTTCTTAAAAAACTGGTTAGTATGTTAAAAAGTAATGTGTGACACACTTTCTTAACACCTTAGGCACCACTGCATTAACAGCGTTACAATTTTTCGTTTGAATGCTTTTAATAATAATCGATGAAATATTTGTTGAAAATTGTGATGATTTGAAGAACAGGTGCCCTGCATGTTACCTACTTACATTGTAAAACATAAATCGGCGTGGATTCTTTGATCTAAGTCGGCTGTCAACACTAAACAGGACTGGAATGGGAAAAAATTACAAATTGCAACACTCATTTATGTAACAAGATTAATAATTCAGAAAACTAATATAGTTTTCGACTATGAATAATTAATGAGTTTTCTTTTTACAATTTAAATACGACCTTCTGTTTTTTAATTACCTTAATGAAGTGTTTAAAAATTAAACATGTTTTCACACTGACTTTTATAAACAAATTTACATAATAATTATTATTAAAATAGTAATTAGTTTTGTTGACATATGAAAAATGTTTTGAGTAAGGTCCTGTTTGGTTGACAAACGTAGCGACTTCCGAAGGAATCCTTCTGTTAGGCCGACAGAGGGCCATTCTTTGCGCGTCTTGGAGGTCGCTGTTACTTTTGCCCCTTGCAACAATGCAGTAGAAAATGTCCCTCAACATGTACAATACAATACTGTTGATTTGTTTCTTGGACGCTAACAATCCTCAGTTTTTTGCACCATGAGAATTTACGGAAAACAAACAACTCTACATTAAAAATTTATTGTTCTAACTGTTATTTGGTCCCAGGCGTCTTAATTTTTCCTACGTAACCGTCCCAGCTGAAAAAACAGCCCTTGCCTTTTTTGGTACACTATTTTTGCTGGTAATCAACAATTTGGACTGTTTTTTGGTCTCCTATACATAGTAGTGCATCCAGACTTCGTCTACAGTGACGAAATGTTGCCTAAAGTCCTGTAGGCTACCCCAAAACAGCTCTACTTTTTATTAATGTCAAAAGGCAGTCTACACCAGTTTCCTTGCTAATTCTCTGTTGGTAGTCCAATTATTCAGTCTAGTATTGATCTATGTTTCGTCCACATTGACGAAATGTTGCCTAAAGCCCTTTAATCTTCTTAAATTATACTAATTTCGCGACCACAACTCCTAAAAAATGAATTGATGGTTCGTAACATTTTTGGGACTAATTTTGGACTTTTTTCTTGCAGCTGGTTTTGTAAACGGTCCAAAAATGCTGCATTTTGCAAGCTCTACCCTTTTTTAAGTCGTAGACGAAGTTTATCCCTCTTACAAACCCTCAAAGGATAGTCTACACGCTTTTCCTTACAGATTTTCGTTTGGCACTCAATTGTTTGGACTGTTATTCAGTCTAGTGTTGATGTATGTTTCGTCTACAGTGACGAAATGTTGCCTAAAGTCCTTTAGGTTACTCCAAAACAGCTCTATTCTTTATTAATGTCAAAGGACAGTTGACACCTTTTTCCGTATATATTCTTGTTTGGCACCCAATTGTTTGGACTTTTATTCAGTCTAATGTTGATGTATGTTTCGTCTACAGTGACGAAATGTTGTCTACTGTCCTTTAATCTCCTTAAATCGTACCAATTTCGCGACCACAACTCCAGAGATGTAAGTTGGTGGATTGTTACTTTTTTTGGACTAATTTTGGACGTTTTTCCTACGAACGGTCCAAAATATGCTGCATTGTAAAAGCCCTACCCTTTTTCAAGTAGTTGATGAGGTTTATTTCCTGCGAGCCCTAAAAAACAGTTGTCAAAACCGTCCCAGCTGAAAAAACAATTTTGGTACAGTTTTTTTGCTGGCAAAAAAGTATTTAAGTTTCGTCAACAATGACGAAATGCTGCCTAAAGTCCTGTAGGCTACCCCAAAACAGCTCTACTTTTTATAATTGTCAAAGTACAGTTCACGCTTTTTTTCTTGCTGATTCTCCTTTGCTAGCCGAATGTTTGGACTTTTTTTTGGTCTCATTTATATAGTGCTGTATCCAGGTTTCGTCAAGAATGACGAAATGTTGCCTAAAGTCCTATAGGCCATCCCAAAACAGTTTTACTTTTTATTAATGTCAAAGGACAACTCACGCCTTTTTCCTTACAGATTTTCTTTTGGCACCTAATTATTTGGATTGTTTTTCAGTCTAGTTTTGATGTATATTTCGTCTACAGTGACGAAATGTTGCCTAAAGTCCTTTAATCTCCTTAAATCTTACCAATTTCGTAGCCTCAGCTCCTAAGAAGTGAATTGAGGGTTCGTAACATTTTTGGGAATAATTCAGTTGGCTTGCCAAGCTTTCCAAAAATGTTGCATTTCAAAGTTCTACCCTTTTTTAAGTCGTCGACGAAGTTTATCCCTTGCAAACTCCAAAAAATAGTCGTCAAAACAGTCCCAGCTGAAAAAACAGTCCTTCTCAATTTTGGTACAGTTTCTTTGCTGGCAATCAATAGTTTGGACTATTTTTTGGTCTTATATAATATACAGGTGTATTCAGGTTTCGTCAAGGATGACGAAATGTTGCCTAAAGTTCTGTAGGCTACCCCAAAACAGCTCTACTTTCTATTAATGTCAAAGGATAGTTCACGCCTTTTTCCTTGCAGACTCTTGTTTGGCACCCAATTGTTTGGACTGTTATTCAGTCTAGTGTTGAGGTATGTTTCGTCTACAATGACGAAATGTTGCCTAAAGTCCTTTAGTCTCCTTAAATCATACTAATTTTGCGACTACAACTCCTGAGAAGTGAATTGATGGTTCGTAACTTGTTTGGGACTAATTTTGGACGTTTTTCTTGTAGCTTGCTTGTCAAACGGTCCAAAAATGCAGCATTTCAAAAGCTCTACTCTTTTTTAAGTCGTCGACGAAGTTTATCTCTTACAAACCCCAAAAAACAGTTGTCAAAACCGTCCCAGCTGAAAAAACAGTCTTTGCCCTATTTGGTACAGTTTTTTTACTGGTAGTCAATAGTTTGGCTTGCTTTTTGGTCTCATATATATACAGGTGTATCTAAGTTTCGTCTAAAATGACGAAATATTGCCTAAAGTCCAGTAGGCTACCTCGAAACAGCTCTACTTTTTATTAATGTCAAAGGATAGTTCATGCCTTTTTCCTCGCGGATTCTCTTTTGGCAGCCAATTATTTGGACTGTTTTTGGTCTCATATATGTAGTGCCATATCAAGGCTTCGTCTGCAATGACGAAATGATGTCTATAAAGTCCTGTAGGCTACTCTAAAACAGTTTTAATTTTTATTAATCTCAAAGAACAGTCTACACTTTCTTCGTTGCAGATTCTCTTTTGGCAGCCTATTATTTAGACTGTTTTTTAGTCTCAGGCGTCTGGTAATGTATCTATGTTTCATGTACAGTGACGAAACAACACTGAAAGTCCAAAAGTCCTCCTAAAACTTGATAATTTCGCGACCACAACTCCAAACTTTTTTGAAGATATATTTGGACGTTTTTTTTTGCTGAAATCAATAGTTTGGACTGTGTTTTGGTCTCATATATGTAGTGGCATATCCAAGCTTCGTCTATAATGACGAAATGGTGCCTAAAGTCCTGTAAGGCACGCTGTAGCGCAGCTATACTCTTTATTAATGTCAAAGGACAGTTAATACGTTTTTACTCACAGTTTTTTTTTGACAGTCTATTATTTGAACTGCCTTTTGATCGCAGGCGTGTAGTATTCTGTATATATTTCATTTACAGTGACGAAACAGCGTCTAAAATCCTTGAATTCTGCTAAAGCAGATGCAATTTGTCATGATTTCGTTTTGTGTCAATTGTGAGCAATCAGGGGACCCATCTTGCAACTTATGTTATAATAGGGTTTCGTACTATCACTTCCGGTAGATTTATAGCTTGATGGATGGCACAATGCCCAACAAAAAATTATAATTCAATAAATCGCTGATCATTGATTACAGCATGAATAAAACGATCCTTTTTTGGATAATTGATTTGAAGATTAGTTTGATAGATTAAAATATGAAAAGCGAAAATTGACAGTTGAAATACAAGCCTCTTTCATAGAATTATGATACAGCGGTATCTTAGAAGTTTACCGTAATTTTTATTATTTGTATGCAAAAATTGTTATCAATAATACATCTTGACTTAATTTCTTTATTTAAATTAACTGCAAATCTGTTTAGAATAAAAAATTTAACATAAATGTTTGTTTTTTATTGTAAGTCAGACTTTAATTTAACCAACTGTAATCGGATGCTTCCGTCAGTAACTGACTTAATCGTATTAATACGTCATAACTTCGTCAGGATAATTAAATAATTTTGAAGGAACTGTTTTGATTTGAATAAAAAATTTTGGGTGACACTCCATAACCTCACACAATACCTCAATCAAACCCACTTGATCCCTAATTCACAATATAAAATCATAATAATAGTGTGCTAAATAAGAAAATTGTATAACGAACTATTCTTCTTGTTATTTCAATCATATAAGATCCCAAATAAGGGTGATAAGGGTGGAATGGATCGCAGCGTGCCGTACGCGTGTGGATTAATCATTTTAGTATTCAAAGCTTAATGATTTGATGTTAAGATTATTAACAAGCTGATGGGTTGTAATAGTGCACTGATTAGGGGATGATTTGGTCTTTAGGGGTCAGAAATAAAGGTAAAAAAACATCTTCTGACACATTTGTCGAAAACGCACGTCAATGCCGTTACTACACACATACATAAACAATCAGCTGTAGTTGTGTAGCACAAGAGATTGCCTTTGATTGTTCCTAATTCAAACTTCCGCCTGGAATCAAATTTGGAGCGAAAACGAACACCAGACGCTCAAAATTTAAATATTTCATTGAAAATAGCCCTTGTATTGGAATGTCATTCGATGCAAAAACTATTTTAATTAAATTCAGTCATTAAAGGCAGCAATAACGGAATTCAAGTCGCGGCTTATCACAGGAGTCATTCATCATCATCAGAGAGTGTCTTGATGATGTTAACGTACCTGGGGCACCAGGTAACAGCTACGTGAAGCCGACGGCTTCAACGGGTCACGTGGTAACTGTAAAATTGATCAAATAAATCTATATTTATGTATCTCCTAATCATAAATGGATTTTAACGGTCATAACTCATAAAAAAATTGAGATATCAAAATAATTATTACCGGAAATTTCAATATTAATTAATAACTCATAAAATATTAGAGATATCCAAATGACTTTTATTTTAGGATAAATCTCAGGGTGTGGATGATATTCGGTATTATTTTTAAAATTGGGAATATGAGGGTTCCGAAATTAAAATGTTTCAGAAATAGGAGAAAAATTAGATTATTGGATTTGCGTGACTATAACTCATAAAATAAATAAGATATCAACATCATTTTTACTTTGAGATGAAGCCCATAGTATAAACTGCTCTCAGTATTATTTTCAAAGTATGGAAAATAAGGGTTCCGGAAATACAGCAGGTAATCGAATTGTCGGACTTTAGTGCCTATAGCTCATAAAATATTTGAGATTTTTGAATAATTTATTTTTTTAAGTCAAGTTTGGAGTATATTTAATATTTTATATGATTATCAAAATTTTAAATATACATGCTCCGGAAATAGAATACAAAATTTTAAATATGAGGGTTCCAGAAATAAGCAGACAATTGATTACTTGCTTTTGTTGTGGCTATAACTCATAAAATAAATAAGATATCTAAATCATTTCCACTTTGAAGTGAGGCCTATAATATAAATTATATTTGATAATATTTTCAAAGTATGGAATATGAAGGTTCCGAAAATACAGCAGGATATTAAATTGTTGGATTTCCGGGCCTGTAACTCATAGCATATATGAGATTTTTGGATGATCTATTTTTTTAAGTCAAGTTTGTAGTATATATAATATTTTGTCATGATTATCAAAATTTCAAATATACAGGCTCCGGAAATAGAAAACAAAATTTGGAATATGATGGTTTTTGAAACAAGTAAATAATTGATTACTTGGATTTGTTTTGACTATAACTCATAAAATAAATAAGATATCTAAATAATTATTATTTTAGGATCAAGCCCATAATATAAACTATATTCAATAATATTTTCAAAATATTGGTAATAAGGGTTCCGGAAATACAGCAGGAAATTCAATAGTTCAATTTTAATGGCTATAACTCATAAAATATTTGAGATTTATAGATAATTAATTTTTTTAAGTCAAGTGTAGAGTATATACAATATTTTATATGATTCTCCAAATTTTAAATATACAGGTTCCGGAAATAGAATAAAAAATTAAAAATTCAGAATATGAGAGTTTTTGAAATAAGCAAATATTGATTTCTTGGAATTGTTGTTACTATAACTTATAAAATAAATGAGATATCCAAACAATTCCTACTTTGAGATGATACCTGTAATATAAACTATATTTGATATTATTTTCAAAATATGGGACATAGGGGTTCCGGAAATACAGCAGAAAATTAAATGCTTGAATTTTTGTGCCTATAACTCATGAAATATTTGAGTTTTTTGGATAATTAATTTTTTTAATTAAATTTTGAAGTATATTCAATATTTTATATGATTCTAAGAATTTTCAATCTACGGGTTCCGGAAATAGAATAAAAAGTTTGGAGTATGAGGGTTTTAGAAATAAGCAAGCAATTGATTACTTGGTTTTGTTGTAACTATAACTCATAAAATAAATAAGATATCAAAATTATTTCTATTTTAGAATCAAGCCTATAATATAAACCATATTTAATAATATTTTCAAAATATGGGATATCAGGGTTCCGGAAATACAGTATAAAATTAAATTATCGGATTCTCGTGCCTATAACTCACAGAATATTTGAGATTTTTGGATAATTCATTTTTTTAGGTCAAGTTTGGAGAGTATACAATATTTCATATGATTCTCAAAATTTCGAATACACAGATTCCGGAAATAGAATAAAAAATTTGGAATATAAGGGTTATGGAAATAAGCAGAAAATTGATTACTTGGAATTGTTGTTACTATAACTCATAAAATAAATGAGATATCGAAATAATTCCTACTTTGAGATGAAACCTATAATATAAACTATATTTGATATTATTTCCAAAATATGGAATATAAGGATTCCGGAAATACAGCTGATAATCGAACTGTTGGACTTTAGTGCCTATAGCTCATAAGATATTTGAGATTTTTGAATAATTAATTATTTTGATTCAAGTTTGGAGTATATATAATATTATATTTGATTCTCAATATTCTAAATATACATGTTCCGGAAATAAAATAGAAAATTTGGAATATGAGGGTTCTTGAAATAAGCGAACAATTGATTATTTGGATTTGTTGTGCTGTAACTCATAAAATGAATGAGATATTTGAATCATTTCTACTTTGAGATGAAGTCCATACTATAAACTATATTTGATATCATTTTCAAATTATGGAATATAAGGGTTATGAAAATACAGCAGGTAATTAAATTGTTGGATTTTCGTGCCTGTAACTCATAAAATATATGAGATTTTTGGATAATAATTTTTTTTAAGTGAAGTTTGGAGTATATGTAGTGCTTTCTATGATTCTCAAAATTTTTAATGAACAGGTTCCGGAAATATAACAGAAAATTTGGAATATGAGGGTTCTTGAAATAAGCAAACAATTGATTACTTGGATTTGTTGTGACTATAACTCGTAATATAAATAAGATATCAAAATAATTTTAATTCTAAGATGAAGCCCATAATATAAACTATATTTAATATTATTTATAGAATATGGAAAATAAGGGTTCCGGAAATACAGCAGAAAATGAAATAGTTGGATTTTCGTACCTATAACTCATAAAATATTTGAGTTTTTGTGATGATTATTTTTTTCAATAAAGTTTCGAGTATATACAAAATTTTATATGATTCTCAGAATTTGGTATAAACAGGTTCCGGAAATAGAATACAAAATTTGGAATATGAGGGTTTTTTAAATAAACAGACAATTGATTACTTGGATTTGTTGTGGCTATAACTCATAAAACAAATGAGATATCTAAATGATTACTACTTTGAGATGAAGTCTATAATATAAACTATATTTGATTATATTTTCAAAATATGGAATATAAGGGTTCCGGAAATACAGCAAGAAATTGAATAGTTGGATTTTCGTGCCTATAACTTATAAAATATTCGAGATTTTTGGATAATTTATTTTTTTAAATCAATTTTGGAGTATATACAATATTTTGTATGATTCTCAGAGTTTTAAATAAACAGGTTCCGGCAATAGAATACAAAATTTGAAATATGAAGGTTTTTGCAATAGTAAACAATTGATTACTTAGTTTTGTTGTTACAATAACTTATAAAATAAATAAGATATCAAAATAATTTTTATTTTGGGATCAAGCCCATAAAATAAACTATATTTAATATCATTTCCAAAACATGGAAAATAAGGATTCCGGAAATACAGCAGAAAATATAATTGTTGTATTTTGGGGGCTATAACTCATGAAATATTCGAGATTTTAAAACAAGTTTTTTTTGGAATAAAGTTTAGAGTATAGGTAGTATTTGATGTTATTTTTAAATTTCTAACTATAAGGGTTCCGGAGGTAGGATAGTAAATACAGGACAACAAAATGAATTGTTGCAATTGTTGTGGCTATAACTCATAAAATAATTGAGATATCGGAATAATTTTTATTTAAGTATTAACCTCACAGTACAAACAATACTCAGTATTATTTTCGATGCATGGAATATAAGGGTTCCGGCAACAGGACAAGAAATCAAATTGTTGAATTTTCGTAGCTATATCTCATGAAATATTTGAGATATTTGAATAATTTTTGTTTGTGAAACAAGCTTAATATATAGATGATATTTTGTATCATTTTTCTAATTTAAAGTGTATGACTTCCGGAAGTAGAGACTTTCTGAAATAGAACAGGAAATTTGTTGTGAATATAACTCATGAAATAATTGAGAAATTAGAATAATTTTTGTTCAAGGATTAAGCTCATAATATAAACAATATTTAATATTATTTTTAAAATATTTCCCTACAGAATTACCCCAACAATATAAATTACAATAATACTATTCTTGCGGTTGGAAGTATGTCATAATATTACACCAATATGCAATTTGTAGGATCAAAATTTTGCTATAAATGCACAGCCAGAGGCATGAGTAGTAACCGCAGATCAGGTGAGAAATGTTACAATTATTTTACCCTATATCTGCAGGGGTATAGTGACAGGCTCACTATTCAAATAAATATATTTAAGTTTGGTATTGAAACAGACATTACTTTCGACTAATAATATGTAATTTTTTTTGTTTACTCCAAATACAGTTACCGAGAAGAAAAAACAAATTATACAAAATTGGTCTTTTATGCTTGAATTTTGAATAGTTAAATTGTTTAGGGTGGATATTTTTTAAACAAAATTTATTTATATACGTTTACGTAACTTTTTTTGTGTAGTTTTTTGTTAGTTTTTCCGAAGCAAAGAAATAATTTCTTGTATCATTCTGGGATTGATATTAATGTAAAAATAATTATGTTGGCAAGGTGGAATTTAAGTAAGGTTATGTGGAGGTCATTACTGATTGGGTGTTTTATGAAATTTTGAAGGATATTTTTGTTGATATGATCGTAATGCACATATAATTGTCATCTTTATAGGATTCTTAAGATAACTCGAAAAATATTTTAACATGTGTTCAAATTTCAAATTTGAGCCTTTCAACAATCCAACTGTTGAAAACAGTACAAAATAAATTGGCACTTGTTTCAGAGGTCTCAATTAAAACTTACAACTCACTTCACTACTTAGAAATTTCAAACATGAGTCCTGAATAATAATAACAATTATTTTATGGACATACTGTATAATTTTGCTCACTTATGGCAATATGCAAACATCTGCCAACGTGTAAACAATTCAATAAGCCGTATGTCTTCCCTGTTCCGCCCCTAAACTTATTGTGTATCGGATTAGTTCTACATTTCCGTGTTTTTGCATTTTTGCTAGGAAATGCGTGGACATATTTCAGTGACATTTGAGCATCGCAAAAGGTAAATGTAAGCCAGTTTCACGCATCGAAAAACTCCAAAGGGGTTTGGGAAAGTAGTTTTGATAACATATAGTTATTTGGAGGACCTGTAACTTGTAAATTAAATGAGATACATTGCTGATATTTAACAATGGAGATATTAAAACTTTTATTATTCATAAAATATTATCTATTTGAATTGTATGGAAATATTGTTAATCTCTGAAGTTACATCGCCGACTAAATGAACTACTTACAATACTTCAAATGTTGCAAATATTACAAAGTTTCAATTTGTTACATTATTATTTAAATTTCTCGTGGCTCATTTGCATCGCCACGTTTTCTGTTACAATCAGACGATCTGAGGCGAAGAAACGTCACGTATTTTCAACAAATTTGATGGATATCGTTAGCAACAATCGTGACTGCTTTATCTTATAATATTTCCAAGGTGTTATATAAAAATTTCCCCAATTATGAGGAATTATAAGTGTAGTATGCAAATTGAAATTATGACTCATTCTTTTACGTGACTTACATTTAAAAGTGCAAATAAAACTTTCTTCATAAAATAATTCAATCAAAACTTACTTCTATTTGAACAATATGATGTTTTGACCATAGCTGAAAAAGTACAAGGGTACATTTCACAAATATTCACCGACCCGAAATAATAGTATTTGAGAGTGTCTCACGGCCTTTATGTGGGCAATAGATGATCGGCTTTCCCAGACAGTAGGATTATTGTTGAGCTTTTCATCCTGACATACATTAGTGTATTTGGAATAAACACTTTTGGGAACTTTATTAGGATGAATTTGTTTTATTAGCCCAAATAATTATTAATTCCGCGATTAAATCTGTGCCACGCGTACCTCACGCGCCAAAAATCAAACATACAATCTCTGCGAACTAAATTATAGACATTATGATCAAATGTGTGTCGTAAGAAACGATTCGCGACATAACGGTTCCAGGTTCCAGGTTTCAGAGGGTAAAAAACACACACAAGAGCGTGGCCAGCCCACAGATCATATAACAAGGTGGTGAATATATTTCAATGTGTTTTTTATTCTTTTGGTATTGTTAAAGAGGAGGCTAAGCCGATTGGGGCCGTTGGGTGGGTGTTGGAACTTCCGGTACTGATTGTTGCATTGCAGCTTGAGTTTTTTGAACAACCAAAGAATTCTTCCAATTGTAAAATTACAAAAATATTTCATATATTCTAATAATAATTTTGTTATTTTTGTTTCAGGCTCCTTGTACTCCAAGTCAAGTAGTTCATCCCCTGGAATCAACTTTAATTAAATATTCAAGGGTAAGAAACAAAAATGCAAACAGAATTAAAATAGCTCAAATAATTTCAATGACATTTCTTTTGAAAAAATAATAAATTATTTAAACATTTGAGGTATCGTTTCATCCCTTAAAGATTTTTTTATTAACTTTTGTTTGAATGTTCAAATATTGTACAAAATACTGTTTTATTCATTATTCTTTAATATATTTCAATGCCAAACGTAATATCATTAGATTTTTATTAATTGATCCATGCGGTAACATGTTTAATCATTTGAAAGAGCGCTACGACGTAACTTTTTTATATTGTGTATTCTTTCTAACACATTGCTTGTTATGGGCGAATAAACGTAGGTCGGAGATTCATTATAAATCGTTATGCTGGTTGGAATGTGTTTCTTCGTTGACTCACAGCCCGGCCGTTGTGCTGTGTAGTCCACGGGCGCTTGCTTTTGTGTTTCAATTAAGGCTTAGGGCTGTAGCTGGGGTTGTTTGTGACCCATTCGTGGGTTAGGATGGTTAGCATCCTTCGTTCATTTAGCTTTTGCTTGTAGTACTTTAAATTTAAATTCACGTTCGGAGATTTTGTACGGCGTTGAAAGCGCAGCTCCGCGGAGCCAACGTATTTAATTAAATCCGTAACTTTGCAATAATAAAAAAATGCGCTTTAGTTTGGGTAGGCATTTTGTTAAATTCGCGATGGACTAAGTCGGTGCGCAAACTAGGGGGGTAGCCGAAGATGCCTGGCTACTTTCCCTCGCCGGGTTTTTTGCCGGGAATCCTATATTCGGTCGCCGCCATCCGTAGGCCTTCACTCTAGAGGTAGTACCCCTGGTGACTCCTGGCCGAAGGGTGGGTGTGGAAGTGCCTGAAGCATGCAATCATGTGATAGATCTATAGCCAGGGGGAAACCGAGGAGTAGCCGCTACGTGGCGGGTATAGGTCGCGTTTTAGGCGTTAAACACCGGGGTTCGGCAGGGACCCACGTAAACTCTGAACAAACACGCGGCGGTGTTAGTTCTTTTTTTTTTATTAGCTCGTGAACTGCGAATTGCGAATTGGGGGTTTGAATGGTGTGTGTGATGAATGTTGAATGAATGCTTAATCAAAATTCCCTTTCAGTACATCATCATCATCATCATCAACAGGGCGTAAGTTGACTAATAAAATATTTTTTACAGGTCACTAATCTATTTTTTTTTTTATTGTTTTACAGGTCGCTGGATAGTGGACAGGTAATATATTTGTTCAATAGTTTGTTATTCTGACAGTTTAATTAATTTTTGTGTTTATTTTATGATTGCAGGACTTCAAGCTTCAAGCTTCAAGAAGCAGTCTTCCGTCGTTGGAAGTGGCCCAGCAGCTTCATCTTTAAGCCCAGCAGCTTGCAATAGTCCACCGAGGGAGCACCCCGCCGAACTAATCAAAACATTCCCTTTCAGCTCAGCATCATCATCTTCACATCAAAACTTCAAGCTTCAAGCTTCAAGTAGCAGTCTTCCGTCGTTGGAAGTGGCCCACCAGTTTTCATCTTTAAGCCCAGCAGCTTGCAATAGTCCACCGGGGGAGCACCCCGCCGATCTAATCGAAATCTTCCCTTTCAGCTCAAAGTCATTGTTACTACATCAACACGTAAGATTTATTCGAAATAATTATGAAAAACTTTACTAATCTTCAATTTATTAATTTATTTGTATTTTTTATGTTTTTAGGCCATCCAGCAGCGGAACCAGAGCCCAGCAGTGGAACGAGAGCCCAGCAGTGGAACCAGAGCCCAGCAGCAGAACCAGATGAGCCCAGCAGCAAAATCAGAGCCCAGCAGCAGAAACAGAGCCCAGCAGCCGTCCAAAAATTCCTCCAGTAACTGCAGAAAATCAGTACATCAGTAGCAGCCGTTCCTGTCCCCGGATTTAACTTTCAAAGAAGTCATCTGATTAATTTAGGCCCGCCGCTTGCAAAGTTCAAGTGAGTTCAATTTAATAATCTACACATTTTTCAAAATTTTATTGAATAAAAACGACTTTTGATTTTAAATTCTGTATATTTATTTGAAACTTTTAAAAAGGATCTTCTTCAAAGGATCGAAACATCAAAGCTTCAATGAAATATACAGAATTTAAAATCAAAAGTAGTTTTCTTTTTGAGTTTAATTTATTTTTAAATTTTCGGACTTGTAGTAATAATTTTTTTTTTGTTGTCCAGTTGCAGCGAGCGAAGAAGCCGCTTCTCTGGTCTAGGTTTCGCTGGGGTTTTCCTAGGCCCAAAGGGAGAATTCCCGGAGAAGAGTTCGTCTCTTTCCCCTTAGTCATTGCCTGGGGGCGAACAAGGCTTACAACAACGCAACAGCATCGCAAACAGGACTCCCAACAACACAGCAGCATCAAGTATCCAACAATTAAACTTCGAACCTTTGTAACCTCCCCTAATCCCCAAAATAAACTCATTTTCCCAAAATTTACAGTTGTATTTATTTCTAAAACCTATTTTTATTGTTTTCAGGAGTAGTTAGGAAAAATAATTGTATTGTTAAATAATATGCAAAATAAATTACATTCAATAATAACTTCTATATATACTATTCTATTTTAAATTGTATCCCTTAAAACATTTAAAATGCACCCTAATAAGAGTATTTAAGGGATGAAAAGTACATTTTCAAATAGATTCAGGTTCGCAGAATCCAAATTTACTAACAGAAAACAAATATTATCAGCCGTTTGCGGGAAATTAATTCCAATAACATTTGAAATAACGTTTCATCCCTTAAAACACTCAAAATACTTCCTAATAAGAGTATTTAAGGGATTAAATGTATATTTTCTGAATGATTTTGATCTGTAGAACCTAAATCTGGAAACATAAAATAAAAATCAACAGCCGTTTCCCAGAAATTAATTTTAATAACATTACAGCTGGGGTTTCATCCCTTAAAGAGTTAATTCTGTTTGTATTTGTTTATTTATCTATATAATATTGTTTTTAATTTGTTAACAATAAAATATGCACTATGAACTGTACTTAATCACGAATTGTATTATATTATACTGTAATAATGGCTTATACTGTATTTATATGTTGTATTTATTAATGCATAAATAAATACTATGTTATGTTAAAAAATATATGCCTTTTATTTCTCTGTTTAAAATACAACCCTTCATTCCTCGTCACACGTATATAGTTTTAAAAGTTGCCGCTAGGGGGCAGCACCTGTCAATAAGACCAATTAGCAATCATCCCTTATGATGATGAATTTTGTGTGTTTAAAAAAACCCAGAATTTGTATTAGGGTAGCAGAGAAAAATGGAGCTCTCCGAAAAAATCTGAAATACCTCCTAAACTTTTGATCCCCTAATACTTTTGAGATGAGTTTAAAGTTCTTCGAAAAATACCAAAAATTGTATTAAGGCAGCAGAAAAAAAAGGAGGTCTTCGAAAAAATCTGGAATACCTCCTAAACTTTTGCTCCCCTAATACTTTTGAGATGATTATTGTGATCTTCAAAAAATACCAAAAATTGTATTAAGATAGCAGAATCGTGAAGAGCAATTTCATGGGATTAATTAGCGATTATCTCGAGAACTAAAGGGTTTAGGGCCAAATGTTTCAAATAAAAGTTACGTAACTTTTAAAGTCCTACAAGATTTACTTGAAACAATTTTCCCTAAAGCTCATAGTTTTTGAGAAACGATATGCTACTACCCTTAATTTAAGGGCTAGAAGAAAATTTCAATTACTTTTTTGATAGCCCTTTTAGAGCTGCGTACAGTAATGTAATTGAATTTGCCCTAAGGTTTATAGTTCAGGAGTAAATCAAAAAAACATTTAGAAAAAAAAATCTGAAATTTCTCCTTCACTTTCTGCTCCCCTAGTAAAAATTTTCGATTTTCTTGAAGAACACAAAAATCATGCAAAAAGTATTAGGGTAGCAAAAGTTTAGGAGGTATTTCAAATTTTTCGAAGAACTCCTTTTATTTCTGCTGCCTTAATACAAATTCTCGTATTTTTCGCAGAACACAAAGTTCGTCTAAAAAGTATTAGGGTAGCAAAAGTTTAGGAGGTATTTCAGATTTTTTCGGAGACCTCCTATTTTTTCTGCTGCCTTAATACAAATTCTGGTATTTTTCGCAGAATACGAAGTACGTCTAAAAAGTATTAGGGGATCAAAAGTTTAGGAGGTATTTCAGATTTTTCGGTGAACTCTTTTTTATTCTGCTGCCTTAATACAAATTTTGGTATTTTTCGCAGAATTCAAAACTCACCTCAAAAGTATTAGGGTAGCAAAAGTTTAGGAGGTATTTCAGATTTTTCGGTGAACTCTTTTTTATTCTGCTGCCTTAATACAAATTCTGGTATTTTTCGAAGAACTCAAAACTCACCTCAAAAGTATTAGGGTAGCAAAAGTTTAGGAGGTATTTCAGATTTTTTAGATGAGCTCCTTTTTTCTCTGCTACCCTAATACAAATTTTGGATTTTTCGAACACAAAATTCATCACTTCAATTTCCTGAAATACAAATTCTAACAGGGAGAAAATGATGCAACAATAACTTATTTTATGGAATTTTATTTGCACTTTAAATACATACAATGCATATTATTATTATTAAAGATATGGACAGTGTTAACGATTAAATATTTTACAATATATTTATAACATTATATAAATAAGGGTTCAAAATTGGGGGTTGGAAGGGAAAATGCACCAGATATTCCTCGTTTTCATCAAAGACCTCTCTACGTTGGCTGGAATTTGGACTGGAGAACATCCCTTTGTACGGCAACTGTAACAAACAAAAATATCATTAGAAATGAATTAATTATGGTATTTAAGGGATGAAAAACATATTTACAAATAGATTTGATCCGTGGAATCTAAATATGAGAACAGGATTCAATTATTGTCAACTGTTCATGTGAGATTAATTGAAATAACAATTCAATTGGCATTTTAACCCCTAAAAACCGGAAAATACCCTTAAATAACAGTATTTAAGGGATGAAAAGTAGAGTTTCCAGAAGATTTTGATCCGAAGAATCCAAATATGGAAACAGAATACAAATATCTTCAACTGTTTCTAAGAAATTAATTGAAATAACAATTCAAATGATATTTTATCCCTTAAAAACCTTGAAATACCCTGAAAATAACAGTATTTAAGGGATGAAAAGTACAGTTTTCGATAGATTTTGATCCGTAGAATTCAAATATGAAAACAGAATTTGAATATCCTCAACCGTTTTCGAGAAATTAATTAAAATAACAATTCAAATGTCATTTTATCCCTTAAAAACTTCAAAATTCCCTAAAAATAACAGCATTTAAGGGATGAAAAGTACAGTTGTCTATAAATTTTGATCCGAAGAATCCAAATAAGGAGACAGAATTCAAATATCTTCAACTGTTTTTAAGAAATTAATTGAAATAACAATTCAAATGACATTTTATCCTTTAAAAACTTTAAAATACCCTAAAGATAACAGTATTTAAGGGATGAAAAGTATGGTTTCCGATAGATTTTGATCCGTAGGATTCAAATATGCAAACAGAATACAAATATATTCCACTGTTTCTGAGAAATTAATTAAAATAACAATTCAAATGATATTTTATCCTTTAAAAACCTTGAAATACCCTAAAAATAACAGTATTTAAGGGATGAAAAGTATGGTTTCCGATAGATTTTGATCCGAAGAATCCAAATATGAAAACAGAATTCAAATATCTTCAACCGTTTCCGAAAAATTAATTGAAATAACAATTCAAATGACATTTGACACTTTAAAAACCTAAAAATACCCTTGAAATAACAGTATTTAAGGGATGAAAAGTATAGTTTCGAATAGATTTTGAACCGATGAATCCAAATATGAAAACAGAATACAAATATCTTCAACTGTTTTTAAGAAATTCACTAAAATAACAATTCAAAAAGCATTTCATCCCTTAAAAACGTTAAAATACCCTAAAAATAAGAGTATTTAAGGGATGAAAAGTATAGTTTCCGATAGTTTTTGATCCGTAGAATCCAAATATGGAAACAGAATCCAAAAAGCTTAAACTGTTTTAGAAAAATTAATTAAAATAACAATTTAAATGACATTTCATCTCTTAAAAACCACAAAATACCCTTGAAATAACAGTATTTAAGGGATGAAAAGTACAGTTTCCGCTGGATTTTGATCCATAGATTCTAAATTTGGCAACAGAGTTTGAATATCTACAACTGTTTTTGAGAAATTAAATTAAATAACAATTCAAATGACATTTTATCCCTTAAAACCTTATGAAACCCTAAAAATAACAGTATTTAAGGGATGAAAAGTACAGTTTCCGATAGTTTTTGATCCGTAGGATTCAGATATGGAAACAGAATTCAAATATCTTCAACCATTTCTGAGAAACTAATTAAGTTATCTTATAAGCGTCATTTCGGGAACGCTTTTCAAATGTCCTAAAGTTATAACAAATATCACTTTCATCCCTTGAAAGTATAGTAGTATTTAAGGGATGAAAAGTATATTTTCGGATCCAAACCCTCTAAAATGGTTGAAATCTCATCAATAGAAACTGAAATTGGTTGTGTTAACCAAAATGCCAAAAAATGGGGTGTGATTGATTTTTTAGGGTCATTAATAATGAATTAACTTATAAGTTACATATTTGTAATCTCTAGAAGTTTGACTTCAATGAATAATAATGAATAAAAAAATGAAAATTACAGAAGCCAGTGAGTGAGTTCCGATGAAGTGTTTTATAATTATTATAGTATCCAAGGCGCATTGTCTCAGGCATTGATTGATGACGATGGACGGTCAGAGTGCGGCTAGTGTTGTATTCTTGTGTTATGTGTTTGATTGGACACGCCAAACGGCAGCCGAAGTGAATAAAACGACCTCAGGAGGCCCGCGAGCCAACATACTAAACAAAAAAATCAAGTCGACGACCAGAAAGATATTCGTTGTGTTATTCAACCCCTTATATACCACTAGGGTTGAAAAATTACATCTTGTTTGTACAAAGTTAGTACCGCGTAACAATCATACAATATTTGGAATATCGGAGGATTTTTAACGCGGCACTTCAAAGGCATTGCAACGATGAAAGCAAAACAAAAAATCCCGCTCCAGTTAAATATCGATCCTGACTGTTTCACACAAAGAATAAAAAAGAATTCTTCGCACTGCGAATACTTGAAACTACCGAGTACAAGTTTCTCGCACTGAACTCAAGTCAGTTTTTGTCATTTGGAATGAAGTATACCAAACCTTACTCAAATCACTAGAAGATGTTGAGGATACTACAGGACCGGCTTCCATTCAATTACTTCCACACCAACTTATTTAAAATTATTTTCTTTTAAACACAAAATGTAATCAAAAATATTATTTTGTGAAATTTTGTAAAATATAATATTGAAGTGTTTGAGTTTCCCCTTAATCCAGCTCTGTTTAAAACAAGTGAATATTGCAGAACGTATGCCAAGAAACAGAAGAATGTTTCCAGCGGATGAAACAAGTTCTTTGAGATGAATTGTCATTTGTTTTGCCCAAATAGCAATATGTTTATTTTGAGTAGCTATTAATATATTTCAAAGAAAGATTCCCGACGAATTTTTGTATAAATATTTTTATGATAAAAAACGATAAGAAATTGAGCCATCAAATGATATGACCTTTTGGACAATTGTGCTGACCTGATAAGCACGATGTACATTGAATACAATTACATTGTAACTAATTTAGACCATATGAAGAGGTTAGATAAAGATTAGAATGAAATGAAGATATACGGCCAACTTAATCTTATTTCCTCTCACTAACATCCTCGAGTAATAATTTTTTATTTTTAAATGCGTACTTCACACCCCTTAATTACATTTTACAAGAGGGTACTTTTTATTTATAATTTGTTGCAAATGACTCTTACCCTTGTGTAATTATTTAGAAAATAATAAAAAAGTGTTGAGTACCGTTCTGTGTGCATCAGGGGAGACATCACCATCCTCCCATCTTCTTCCGGGGTCAGAGTTCAGTCACACATCGATGGTCCCGAGTTCCTAATTCAAAAATGGTGCTTTCATCCCTGCGACGTCGACGCGGCCTATAATTTAGCGTCGTCGTCACGTCTCTCGGAGAGGAGAGTGCACAATGAGAGATAAATGAAGCTAGAGGGTAGGAGGAGTCGGTTGCTATGACGATGAACCGGAAACCAAGCAGGATGGGAGCAGGAGAGGTATTGGATCTTGCAGAATATATGTTGTCCTGCTATCTTCTGGAATAGTATTGCGTCCTGGAAATTACAAAATTACTTCGATTACTTTATCTGTTTACGTGCGTTACAGTTATTAACGCAATTACATTGATAAAAATAAAATTACAAGTAATTATATGTCAAATAAATTATAGAAAAGTATGATTAGATTATTTTATTTAAGGACCACACATGTTGCTCTTGTTATATTTGCAATTTATTATTGAGGAATTTTTCGGAATCTTGAATCATGCATATATACATACATTTCGCCACTATATTATGCATACACTAGACATACTCATCAAGCAGGCCGTCTTGGATCTGATATCCAATGTAATAATTAATGAAAATTATGTCAGATCGTAGCTGCCGTGGAAAATATGTTATAAATAAAAAACGAATGAGAGAAGGAGAACGGAGCTTGGAGTATCGTATGATGAAATACGTCAGTGCCTACTATGATTAATGAGGTGAAGATATTCAAGTTCGAGTGTTTCGTCAGTTACCTTTCGTTTCGTTGTTTTCAGGAGATTTTGGGACTGACATGTGAAAGCTACAACGAAATTTCTAAACAAATACTCACTAATGAAAAAATAATTTGACTCTTGTTAAACATCGTAGAAACTTCA
Organism: Dromius quadrimaculatus; assembly: GCA_963989225.1. Classification (NCBI taxonomy): domain Eukaryota; kingdom Metazoa; phylum Arthropoda; class Insecta; order Coleoptera; family Carabidae; genus Dromius; species Dromius quadrimaculatus. Next base: position 371,850 of record OZ022332.1, read on the forward strand.
AATACCCTGAAAATAACAGTATTTAAGGGATGAAAAGATAGGTTTCCGATGGATTTTGATCCGTAGAATTCAAATATGAAAACAGAATTTGAATATCTTAAACTGTTTCTGAGAAATTGATCAAAATAACAATTCTAATAGCATTTGGTCCCTTAAAACCTTATAAAACCATAAAAATAACAGTGTTTAAGGGATGCAAAGTATGATTTCCTATAGATTTTAATCTGTACAATGCAAATATGGAAACAGAACTCAAATATCTTCAACCGTTTTCGAAAAATTAATTAAAATAACAATTAAAATGGCAGTTGATCCATTAAAACCTTGAAATACCCTAAAAATAACAGTATTTAAGGGATGAAAAGTACAATTGCCGATAGATTTTGATCCAAAGAATCCAAATATGAACACAGAACTCAAATATCTTCGACTGTTTTTGAGAAATTAATTAAAATAACAATTCAAATGTCATTTTATCCCTTAAAAACTTCAAAATTCCCTGAAAATAACAGTATTTTAGGGATGAAAAGTATAGTTTCTTATAGATTTTAATCCGTAGATTACAAATATGGAAATATATTTCAAATATCTTCAATTGTTTTTGAGAAATCAATTAAAATAACAAGTCAAATGATATTTTATCTCTTAAAAACCTTGAAATACCCTAAAAATAACAGTATTCAAGGGATGAAAAGTAAAGTTTCTGATAGATTTTGATCCGTAGAATCCAAATATGAAAACAGAATCCAAAAATCTTCAACTGTTTTTGAGGAATTGATAAAAATAACAATTCAAATGGCATTTGATCCCTTAAAAATCCCAAAATACCCTAAAAATAACAGTATTTAAGGGATGAAAAGTGAAGTTTCTGATAGATTTTGATCTGTAGAACTCAAATATGAGAGCAGAATTCAGATATCTTCAACTGTTTCTGAGAAATTAATTGAAATAACAATTCAACCAGCAATTGATCCCTTAAAAACCTCAAAATACCCTAAAACTAACAGTATTTAAGGGATGAAAAGTACAGTTGCCGATAAATTTCAATCCGAAAAATCCAAATATGGAGACAGAATTCAAATATCTTCAACTGTTTTCAAGAAATTAATTGAAATAACAATTCAAATGCCATTTTATCCTCTAAAAACTTCGAAATACCCTAAAGATAACAGTATTTAAGGGATGAAAAGTATGGTTTCCGATAGATTTTGATCCGTAGAATCCAAATATGGAAACATATTTTAAATATCTTTAACTGTTTTAGAGAAATCAATTAAAATAACAGCTTAAATGGCATTTCATCCCTTAAAAACCTCAAAATATCCCAAAAACAACAGTATTTGAGGGATGAAATGTACAGTTTTCGATAGATTTTGATCCGTTTAATCCAAATATGGAAACAGATTTCAAAAACCTTCAACTGTTTTTCAGAAATTAATTTAAATAACAATTAAAATGGCATTTTATCCCTTAGAAACTTCAAAATACCCTAAAGATAACAGTATTTAAGGGATGAAAAGTATGGTTTCTGATAGATTTGGATCCGAAGGATCCAAATATGGAAACAGAATTCGAATATCTTCCACTGTTTTTGAGAAATTAATTAAAATAACAATTCAACCGGCATTTGATCCCTTAAAAACCTCAAAATACCTCAAGAATAACAATATTTAAGGGATAAAAAGTATAGTTTTCGATGAATTTTGATCCGTAGAATCTAAATATGAGAACAGAATTTAAATATCTTCAATTTTTTCCTGAAAAATTAATTGTTATAACAATTCAAATGACATTTCATCGCATAAAGACCATAAAATACCCTGAAAATAACAATATTTAAGGGATGAAAAGTATAGTTTCCGATAGATAGTGATCTATAGAACTCATATATGGAAACATAATTCAAATATTTTCAACTGTTTTCGAGAAATGAATTAAAATAACAATTTAAGTGGCGTTTCATCCCTCAAAATAACAGTATTTAAGGGATAAAAAGTACAGTTTCCGATAGATTTTGATTCATCAAATCCAAATATGGAAACAGAATACAAATATCTCCAACTGTTTCCGAGGAATTAATTGAAATAACAATTGAAATGACATTTTATCCCTTGAAAACCTTAAAATAAGGGATGAAAAGTATAGTTTTCGATAGATTTTGATCCGTTAAAGCCAAATATGGAATCTGAGAATGATTAATGAGGTGAAGATATTCAAGTTACCTTTCGTTTCGTTGTTTTCAGGAGATTTTGGGACTGACATGTGAAAGTTACACGAAATTTCTAAACAAATGAAGTGTGTTTATCCTGTGGCAAATACTCACTAATGGAAAAATAATTTGACTTTTGTTAAATATTTCCATACAAATTATTTATAAGTAAATAATATTTCTTTGTGGTTTCCTGTCCAATTCCTCGCTCCAGCCGCATTTTATAAGTAGCTCCTCCATGGTTCTTTAACTCCAATCATAATAACAGTAAGTTTATTACAAAATGCAGGTTGTATATTTAATGTGCTGAGACTGAACGTTATTTATTAAACTTTTTTTACTTTTTTCACACTCTTGATTTTATTGTTTTATTGCCAACAGATTTTTCAAACATCTTATGAGAAAGTTTTATTGTGCCCTTTACTTTTACGAGCTATGGTCAAACATCAAAAATATCAGCTCTGACAGTGATTGACAATTTTGAATTGCGGAAGTTGATTAAAATTTTAATTTGAATAGCCAATACGGCTTGCTTCATTCTTCAAATTTTTTAAATTAAAGTATCGGTTACTAATTTAAATTTGTGGTTAGCACACGAACAAAAAACGAACACAAGGTGCTTTCATTGCATTATCTATTTATATATGCTCAAAGATTCATGAGTATTAAATAAGTTGTGGCTTTATTTTATTCACAACATTACATTATCTATTTGTATATGCTCAATGATTCATGTTACCTAGCAACAGGGGGCCAGCTACCAATGTTTCATTTACTCAACGATATAACGGAAAAATAATTGAAAATATCAACAAAAAAACATTAAAAAAGTGAAGGTTTGAGGCACTACCACCAACAATACACCCGTGGCCTTTTAGTTGCGTAACTTTAAATTTCAAATTAAATATTACTCAGGAAACAAATAATAAAATTCATCTGTTTCATGGTACGGAAAATTCTAAGTCATGTCGAAATTCTTCTATTAAGCCCTGTGTAGGTGCCTATTATTAAATCAAATTTAATCGTTGTTAACAAGTTTAGATAGACTTCCTGTTTCGTACTTGCAAGGGAACATGTGCGCAAGATACAAGCGAAGCGAGCTACTTGTACATTTTTTTTTTAGTGAACGAACTTTGGCCCACTAAGTTGACCGTAAAGATTTATACGTCGTAAAAGGCGCAATAGAACTGGACAGGTGAAATTGAATCGTTCATTTTATGACTATCTAGTTTTTGTTGAGAACAGGATGTTGCAACCGAAATATCATAATTTTATTACACAAAAATATTTAATTAATTTATATGCAATAAAAGTATTAGTACTTTACCTTCAAATTGGTCGTTGCACTTTTGATGGCGATCACAAAATTATTTGTTGTAATCAAATAATGAAACAAATAGTTCCGTTAATTTTTTATATATTTTACACATTTAGAAATAGTTCTTTTCTGCAATTATAATATTTTCTAAATAAAAGACACTTTTTATAATAATTCAGCTATTGTATAAGGTACAATTTTTTATACATACATACCAACATTTACATTACTAGACCAAATATCTAAAAAGATCAATCCAATTGATAGAAATTTTTAGATATTTACGAACTAATTCACTATACATATGAAACAAAGGACGTACGAACTTCGATGACAAAAGAAATTAGAACTAAATTAAAATTGGAACTAAACTGTTTCAAAGTTAGTACGTATGGATCGAACTAAGTTAGGCTAATCCATAAATCTGCATCGTTTGCAGATATTGCACCAGACAGCGACAGAGCCACCCAAAAATATTTTCAAATTTTTTATAACGTAAAAAATAATTTCGAGATCTTTTACTGGAAACCGTTATTAGTTCATATATTTACACATCTCCCCCCTTGAAAAAAAAATTCAAATTTCGCGGTATGTACACAACCATTTGCGCTACGTTTACATGATAAAAATCGTCACTGGTACTTATGTAAACGTAGTGAACCTCCCATTCAGATCTTTGCTAAAAATAATACAAAAAAAAAACACGATTTAGGATAATATTGAGTTTTCAGTTAACACTTATCACTTTTTGCAGTTCACTCACTTAAAGTCACGTGGTATTAAACTGCGGGCCATACTCTGCAAAGAAAAAAGAATTATTTTTCCGTATTATGGCTACGAAGTTACTTGAGTGTTAAATGAAATTTATTTCGATTTTATTGTCCGAAAGGGAGGAAAGTCACATACAATTATTTTAATGAAAAAAATTACTTACGTTAGTAATCCGGGATTGTCGGTCGGATACCACGAATACTGCGGCAGGTAATTGTGGTGCGGGGCGGAAGGATGCGGCAATGAGGGTTGCTGTTGCTGCTGTTGAGGGGGAGGCTGCGCATGAGGCGGTTTTACGTCCCAACCGCCAGGTGACGCGGCTGGTTGATGCGCCCCAGGTCCACCACCAGGTCCGGACATATCCGAGCCTGGCGTTGAGGAGGGTGCCGGGGAGGAGTGCTGCATGTAGCCCCCGGTGGCTGGAGAGCCGCTCGAACTACCACCACCTGAAAACACAAAAAAAAAACAATAAAGTTTCGTATTCAGACCTCCAAAACAGAATTTATTTTGAGTACGAAACCCTCATGCATTCACCCCAAAATAATTTTGAATTAATATCTCATGTAACTTACGAGCTACAGGCTTTGACAAAAACCAGATAATATTGTGAATTGTATTCAGAGCCCTAGCACATAATTTCAATAAAAACATTTGAAAATTCAGAATGACTTTTCAATTAAATAAACATGTATCTCATTTTATTTCAGAGTTACACGACTTTACTTAAAATTCAGAGTATGAGAAAGAATTCGGCATAAACATCAAAATAATTTTGAATAAATATTTCATGTTATCTTACATATTTTAAGAGTTTTTAATAGTGTAACTCATGTAGTTCACAAGCTACAAGCTTTACTAAATATAAGATAGTATAGCAGATTTGATAGGGCTCCGTATTCAGCCCTCCAAGCATAAAATTTCAAAAAGGACAGTTGAGAATTCAGAATGATTTTAAAATGGAATAAATTTGTACCTCATTTGATTTATGAGCTATGAAACTATGTATGATATTCAGACAACTCTAAAGTACTCGGCATTTATCAAAAAATAATTTTGAATAAGTATCTCATATTATCCTGCAAATTTTAAGAGTTTTGGAAGTGTAACTCATGTAGCTTACGAGATACAGGCTCTGACAATTATTATATAGCAAGTCTAACAGGGCTTCATATTCGGCCTTCCCAACACAGAACTTTAAAAGAGATAGGAATTCAGAATGACTTTAAAATTAAATAATAATGTATCTCATCCAATTTATGAGCTACAGATCTCTTCAGACCTTGCAGACAGAAAATGAAGGACTAATTTTACATACGGAACCTTCAAATATACTCCAAAAAATCTGGCATTCATCTCAAAGTAATTCCGAATGAATATCTCATGTTATTTTGCATATTTAAAGAGTTTTTAGAAGAGTAGCTCATGTACCTTACAAGTTACAGACTTTGGCAACAATTAGACAATATAACAAATTAAATAGGGTTTCGTTTTTGGCCCTCCAAGCACAAAATTTTAAGAAAAACAGTTGATAATTCAAAATGAATTTAAAATGAAATTAAAATGTATCTCATTCAATTCATGAGTTACTGGCTTATTGCAAACAAAATATAAGGGCTCTTTTCTATGTACGGAACCTTCAAATACATCCCAAAGAATTCGGTATTCATCTCAGAATAATTTTAAATGAGTATCTCATGTTATCTTGCACATTTTAGGAGTTTTCAGTAATATAACTTATGTAACTTATGAGCTATGGGCTCTAACAATTATCAGACACTATAGTAAGTCTAATAGGGCTCCGTATTCAGTCCTCCAAGCATAAAATATCAAAACAGACAAACTAAAATATAGAATGACTTTAAAATAAAATAAAAATGTATCTCATTTGATTTATGAGTTATAAATCTATGTCGAACATTCAGGCATTACAGCCATATAATATAAGGGTACGGAACCCTCAAATAAGCCCCAAAAAATCCGGCATTCTTTTCGAAGTAATTTTGAATGAGTATCTCACGTAGCCTTGTACATTTTAAGAGTTTTTAGAAGAGTAGCTCATGTAGCTTAGAAGCTACAGACTCCGGTAAACACTAGGCAATATAGCGAATTTAATAGGGTTCCGTACTTGGCTCTCCAAGCACAAAATTTCAAGAAAGACAGTTGAGAATTCAGAATGGCTTTAAAATGAGATAAAAATGTATCTCATTCAATTTATGAGCTACAGGCCTCTTCAGACCTTGCAAACAGAATATGAAAGATCAATTTTACGTACGGAACCTTCAAATATACCCCAAAAAACCCGGCATTCATTTCAAAGTAATTTTAAAAGAGTATCTCATGTTATCTTGCATATTTAAGGAGTTTTTAGAACAGTAGCTCATGTAGCTCACAAGCTACAGACTCTGGCAAACACTAGACAATATTGCGAATTTGATAGATTTCCGTATTTGGCTCGCCAAGCACAAAAATTCAAGAAAGGCAGTTGAGAATTTAGAATGGATTTAAAATGAAATAAAAATGTATCTCATCCATTTTATAAGTTACAGGCCTCTTCAGATACTCACAAACAAAAAATGGAGGATCAATTTTACGTACGGAACCTTCAAATATACCCCAAAAAATCCGGCATTCATCTCAAAGTAATTTTGAATGAGTATCTTATGTAATCTTGGATATTTAAGGAGTTTTTAGAAGAGTAGCTCATGTAGCTTACAAGCTACAGACTTTGGCAAACACTAGATGATATAGCAAATTCAATAGGGTTCCGTATTTGACTCGCTAAGCACAAAAATTCAAGACAGTTGAGAATTCAGAATGGCTTCAAAATGAAATAAAATATATCTCATTCAATTTATGAGTTACAGTTCTATTCAGACATTGCAGACAGAATATGGAGGATATATTTCACGTACGGAACCTTCAAATATACCCCAAAAAATCGGACATTCATCTCAAAGTAATTATGACTGTGTATCTCATGTTATCTTACATATTTAAGAATTTTTTAGAAAAGTAGCTTATGTAGCTTACAAGCTAACACTAGACAATATAGCGAATTCAGTAGGGTTCCGTATTTGGACAGTTGAGAATTCAGAATGGCTTTAAAATGAAATTTAAATGTATCTCATCCAATTTATGAGTTACAGGCTTATTGCAAACAGAATACAAGGGCCCTTTTTTGTGTACGGAACCTTCAAATACATCCCAAAGAATCCAGTATTCATCTCAGAACAATATTGAATGAATATCTCAAATTATTTTGCATATTTTAGGAGTTTTTAGTAATATAACTCATGTAGCTTATGAGCTATGGGCTCTCACAATTACCAGACACTATAGCAAGTCTAATAGGGCTCCGTATTCGGCTCTCCAAGCATAGAATTTCAAGAAATACAATTGAGAATTCAAAAATAGCTATAAAATGGAATAAAAATGTATCTTATCAAATTTATGAGCTACAGACCTATTGAGACATTGCAGACAGAATATTAGGATGTATTTTACGTTCAAATATATACCAAGAAATCTGAAATTCGTCTTAACGTATTTTTTAATGAGTATCTCATGTTATCTTGCATATTTAAGGAGTTTTCAGAAGAGTAACTCATGTAGCTTACAAGCTACAGACTCTGGCAAACATTAAACAATATAGCGAATTCAGTATTTGGCCCTCCAAGCACAAAATTCCAAGAAAGACAGTTGAGAATTCAGAATGGCTTCAAGATGAAATTTAAATGTATCTCATCCAATTTATAAGTCACAGACTTATTGTAAACAGAATATAAGGGCTTTTTTATGTACGGAACCTTCAAATACACCTCAAATAATTCAGCATTCATCATACAATAATTTTTAAAGAGTGTCTCACGAGTATCTTATGTTATCTTGCACAATTTAGGAGTTTTTAGTAATGTAACTCATGTAACCTATGAGCAATAGGTTCTGACAACAAATATGAGACAGTATAATGAGTCTAATAGGGCTCCGTATCTGATTTTCCAAGCAAAATTTTCAAGAGACAGTTTCAAAATGAAATTAAATGAATCTGTATCTTATTTGATTTATGAGTTACAGGCTCTGATAAGTATCAGAAAATATAGTTAGTCTAATAGGATTCCATATTTGGCTCTATATATCTTATTTCATTTATGAGTTATAGGACTCTACTTGACATTCAGATTAAAAGGGCTCTTTTTTACAACCCTTGAAGGAGTCGACATAAACATCAAAGTAATTTTGAATAAGTATCTCTTGTTATTTTGCGTATTTCGAAGGGGTATCTCAGGTAGCTTACGAGCTACAATGCTTTAAGAAACTGGCAGTAAGGACCAAAAAGTATAGCGGCGAAAATAGGGTTCTGTATTCGTCCTTCAAGCATGAAATTTGGAAATAGACAGTTACATAGTTATGATTAATAGAAAAATAATTTTTGATTGGTATCTCATGTAACTTACGAGCTATAGTACTGTAAATAAATAGGCAGTCAATTGAAAAGGTTCTGTATTTGACCATACAAGTACAGAAATTGATATAAGAGTGTTGAAAAGTTGGCAGGGCTATTAAATTTGTATCTCATTTAATTTATAAGTTACAGACATTGTGGCCAGAATATTAGACTTTTTTACGTACGAGACTTTCTAATAATTACTGTCAAATCGGGCATAAACATCCAAGTGATTTTGGATAGTTATCTTACATATTTTGAGAAAGTATCTCAAGTAACTTACGAGCTACAGAAGTGTAATAAACATACAATCGGCTATAAAATCTTATTTAATTTATCCTTGGAGTAATTTTTGTAAAAGAAAAGACAGTTAAAACTGGAAAAAAATCAGTGATACCTCAATTGAAAGGACTTTTTTTGGAAAATTTGTAAAATATTATCAGGAACGCCCAATCGGTCATAAAATAATTCCAATTTATTATCAAGAATCATTGTTTGATATTTATTTTTGCTGTAAGAAAAAAGTCGTGGGTTTTACAACACCCGAAACAAATTTAAAATTACTTTGTAGTTTATTTTGAATTGAGTGTATTGATGGTGGTAGCATATTTTTTTGTTCGGAAACGTTATAATAATATCCGGTCCACATTTGCACTTTCATATTCGTTTTGGTTCATATAATATCTTTCGCTTGTCAGAAATCTCATTAATAAATCCATGTTGCTTCATCTTTGTCTATCTTTTGGTGCGATAATTAATAATATTTTTTGACGGGCGACCTTCATATTTATTCTTACACATTTTTTCAATTTTTTACGCGGTGCTATGGTGACGTATATTGATGATTGAAGATCTAATGTAATATTATTTGATTTTTTACCTTGCATCATTTGTCCCTGAGGTCCCGGACTCGCCGAGGATAAATTGCCTGCCCCTAAAAGTCCGGCGTGTTGTCCCGGAGCACCGTTATTATTCCCACCAGGAACTGCTTGGGCTGCCTTCATCATTTTTTTGTATTTACTCCTTCGATTTTGGAACCAAATTTTCACCTGCAAACAAAATATTTATTTTAATATTTTTTGTCGGGTTATGTTTAATAAGTTTTGCATCTAGTTCAGATCTTGCCACGCCCTATCCCAACGCTGTTGCGTACTGCGGTGAAAATTCTCTTAGGCTATCCAATCTCTCACATCTTGCCATCATATCAAATTGACTGACTGATTTTTAATTATTATTTTATAATTTAAAAACGACTACTATTTCATATATTAGAGAGTCAAAGGCTGTATCACACTAGGTAAAAGATTTTTACTGTTTACAATTTTTTTTCGTGTTTTTGCGTGCTTGAAAATTTTACAGATGAGTATCCCATTTAACCTGGGTGGTGTGGCTACGTCATCAGTCAGCTGTTTTTTATTTTAATGTTTTAGTCAAGTCGAAATACTAATTAAGCACTTTGTGTAACTAATAATTAAATGTATTTTTTTTCGCGGCTCAGTGAAAGAATTCTTTTGATGTGTTAGACACAAATTTCTCTCCTCTCTCTTTAGACTGTTTTAGACAAATTGAACGTATAAATCATTTGTTAAACAACAGTTTTCACATTTAGGCGTTCATTATGCTTAAATAGTATTTGTTGTTACGCCACTGTTCCTCTCCACAATCACACAACTCAAAGAATGACAAAGAGAACGTGTGTGCAAGTAAGATGGAGTAAAACAGACCTTGTAACAATTTCCCGGGGCCCCGTAGCCTTCGATTGCCGACGGGCACGCTGCTTGACCACTTTTTGCCATCACAGATCGAACATTTTCTCTCTGTACTTGCCGACACTTAGACACCAGCGTCGCACGTTCATAAGGGGTGCATAACAAACCAAACTTTCTTTTTATTAAAAATTTGAGAACAAAATAATTCTCGCCTAGAGAAACTCACGTTTTGAGTGAAGATTTCGTGTGTAGACCCATGCGTGATCCACGCAAAAAAATACTGTTCCACATGTTTTGGAATTTCTCTTCAACGTTCAACCTTTTGACTTTTAGTGATGGTTTACTAAAAGTACCATTTGGTGATTAGTTTGTGAAAGGCTTAAACTTTTTTATACAAACTAAATGAAATGTACAGGTGATTATTCTTTTGTTAAAAGCACTAGAAAGGAACATAATCTGGAAAATATCAATAAAAGTATTGAAATGTTCGATTATAATCACATACCAATTCAAAACAATTGATTTTATGGCTCACTTACAATAATATCATTTTTGCATTTGACTTACTCGTCACAAAAGAAACAATAAGCTCAACGAATTGTTATTCGCACGATAAGGGCAGAAAAATAACTCAGTGTAAACGAGGCTTTTGAATAAAAATTATTTCACAATTTAGCATATAAATGGAATCTTTGTAAGTAATAATAATTTATTCATAAATCATCTACATATACATAGAAGACACAATTTTCAATTAAGTAAATATCTCCGCAGTTTAGATTTTTAAATGTTTTTTGAAAGTCGTGGTTGTGATTTTATTATATAATAAATTGCAATGAGACAAGACTAACATGTTTAGTTAAATGTTTATAGTTTTTGTGACTGTTTTAATGTTTCTAATAATAAATTAAATATTTTGCATTGAAGTTGGAAGGTTAGAGAATAATAGGTGCCCTTATAAACAAAATTTCAAGTGAATACCTTTCGATTCTGAACCCACATTGTCGAATAAAGCTATATAATTTACACATCACTTTAAAGTATTGCAAAAGTATTACGATTTGTAGTGTAGGTACATTACATAATTATACATTGAGTAGGAAATTTCCATTCACCGTCTTGTTATCTAGCGATTTTTCTTCCTCAGGGCCGGACTGAGCTGTGGGCTAGGGCTGCTACAAATCTAAATTCATTCAGCGGAAAATTATCGTCCTACATTCTAAATCAATATCTGGCAATTGATTGGCTGTATCTCTTTTTTTTCGAAGTCATGAGATTTATATTGTCAATTCAAACGTTGTTCCATTATTTGGTTGTGATCAATTAAGCCCTTATTAGTCAAAATATAACATTCAAATTTGGTTCAAGTATTAACTAAAATGTACTAAATGCAATACTAAAAACTGTTTTAGAATATTTTGCTTCAATTCGAAGTTATAAATGATTTTATACAACTCGAACGAATTTAGTACTTTCATTCATATTCATGTCTGGCAATTCTTTGCTGATTGGAATATTTTTTTGAAATTTTGTACGAACACTGCTCGGAATATACCTAAGATAGTCCAACAAAATGCTACAAAATATCTCGATTAATTTAGAAGTTACAGCACTTAACACCCCTTCTGTAATAATATTATTCTAGTAACTTTCAAATAAATGTTCATAAAAACGTAACTATTGGTTATTTTCATTTCAAATTAGGTCCTAATATTCACTACCATCTACTAAATCAATATCTGGCAATTGATCAGCCATATTCCTTTTTTTTCAAAGTCATGGAAATTATGCTGTCAATTCAAACGTTGATCCTTAATTTGGTTGTAATCAATTATGCCCTTATTAGTTGCCATATTTCATCCAAATTTAGTTTAAGTATTACCTGAAATATACTAAATTCAAAACTGAAAACTGTTTCCAAATATCTTGCGTCAATTTGAAATCAAAAGTAATTTTCTACAACTTGAAAAAATCTTGTCCGGCAATTCTTTGCTGATTGAAATATTCGATTGAAATTTTGTATGAATGCTGCTTGAAATATACTTAAGACGGCCTAACAAAATGCTACACAACATCTCATTTAATTTGTGAGATGCAACACCTAACACCCTTCAGAAAAAGTATCATGCTTCCAACTTTCAAATAAATGTTCATAGAAACGTAGCTATTAGTTATATTTATTTCAAATTTGGTCCAAATATTCACTACCATATACTAAATCAATACCTGGCAATTGATCAGCCATAGCTCCTTTTTTTTGAAGTCATGGAAATTATGCTATCGTTTTAAATGTTGTTCCTTAATTTGGTTGTGATTAATAACGCCCTCATTAATTAAAATATTCCATTGAAATTTGGTATGAGTATTACTTGAAATGTATTTAATTCAGTACTGAAAACTGTCCTAAAATATTCTATGTAAATTCGAAGTTATAATAATTTCATACAACTCAACAAAATCTTGTATTTTCATTCATATTTATGTCTGGCAATTCTTTGCTGATTGAAATATTCAATTGAAATTTTGTATGGATGCTGCTTGAAATATACTTAAGATAGTCCAACAAAATGATACATAATATCTCATTTAATTTAGAAGTAACAGCACTTAACACTTCTTCAGTAATAGTATTATGCTAATAGCTTTCAGATAAATGTTCATAAAAACGTAATTATTGGTTACATTTATCTCAAATCAAGTCCTGATTTCCACTACCGTCGACTTAATTGAAATCTAGCAATTGATCAACCATATCTCTTTTTTTTTGAAGTCATGGAAATTATGCTATCAATCCAAACGTTGTTCCTTAATTTGGTTGTGATCAGTTAGGCCCTTATTAGTCAAAATATTCTATTCAAATTTGGTACGAGTATTACCTAAGACGTACTTAATTCAGTATCGAAAACTATTTTAAAATATCTCATGTTAATTTTGAGTTATAAATAATTTTATACAATTCGAAAAAATCTTGTACTTTCATTCATATTCATGTCCGGCAATTCTTTGCTGATTGGAATATTCTATTGAAATTTTGTGTGAATGTTGCTTGAAATATACCTAAGACAGTCCAACAAAATGCTACATAATATCTCATTTAATTTAGAAGTTACAACACTTAACACCTCTTTAGAAATAGTATTGTTCAAGTGACTTTCAAATAAATGTTAATAAAAACGTAACTATTGATTACATTTATGTCAAATTAGGTCCAAATATTCACTACCATCTACTTAATTAATATCTGGCAATTGATCAGACATATCTTTTTTTTTCGAAGTCATGGAATTTATACTGTCGATCCAAACGTTGTTCCTTAATTTGGTTGTGATTAATAATGCCCTTATTAGTCAAAATATTTCATTCAAATTTGGTATGTTTATTACTTAAAATGTACTAAATTCAGTACTGAAAACTGTTTTAAAATATCTTGCGTTAATTTGAAATTATAAATAATTTAATACAAATTCAAATTCATGTCCGGAAATTCTCTGCTGATTGAAATATTTCCATGAAATTCAGTGTGAATGCTGCCTGAAATGTATTAAGTCCAGTACTGTAGCACATGACAAAATAACTTTTTTTATTTCAAAGTTACAACCGTTGGAAATACAAATATGTTGCAAAAAAGATTGCTGTTCTGATTTTTAAAATAAATGACAGCGGAAGCCCCGCCAACTAGATTCACACTGATAAAAGCAACATTATCAAACATCCCTTAACACAATAAAACCTCATTTACAATGTGCTAAATCTCGAAAAAAATCTAATCCCAGTGTAAAATAGGTCAAGCATTATACACTACGTTGTCGCTACAAATATTCTTCAGTTTTTTTCTCTGACTTCCTGTCCGCATTTCCTCTGCTGCATTGCCTTGTAGATCACGTCAGATATGAGTCAGGTGCGCTACAAGCGGGGAGAGAAAAGGAGTACCCTACCCATGCTTACGACAGACGTAATAAATAAACGAATGATTAGTTGAATGGGATCTGTCATCGTGGTGACGCCAAAGCTGCCATCTGATGCTGATTTATATCCGAGAAAGATGAAATCATAAATTGAGAATAACATTCACTACAAAATGAATTGAAAGTATGTAAAGTCAACTACTACATGCAATTAACAGGTTTCAAGCGCGCTTGAAGCAAGATCTCTCCGATAAAAAGCATTACTTATTGCTCCCTAGTAATAAACTACATCGCCGCCCATGTACACCTAATTAAGATGAGTTTTCTATTAATTTTGCATGAATCAATGACTTATAGCATTGAGTACAGTGGGCCAGTACGCCCCTGCAAGTTATACTTTGACGAACAGTTGACTGACGTTTAAATAGAATCGAGTTTTCCATTTGTTTCTTTTTGATTTCAAGATTAAATAAATAAATTTATTATTTTTGTATGTTGGTAGTTAACATTTCTTGTAAGTTATATAATTTTTTTTTATTTGGAACATTTGCATGTAAGTAATTGAACGCAGTGTTCCGTAACAAAATTTTGATCAAATACTGAATGCCGCGGTGAGAAATCGTTCCACTTTTGCTTAAATTTGATATTGACTTTGCTCGGGCGCCTGGATGCAACACAATACTATTTTTGAAGGAGTGTTAAGTGTTGTAACTTCTAAATTAAATGAGATATTATATGGAATTTTGTTGGACTGTTTTAAGTATATTTCAGGCAGCTTTCACACGAAATTTCAATGAAATATTTCAATCAGCAAAGGATTACCGGACATGAATAGGAACGAAAGTACAAAATTCTCTCAAGTTGTATAAAATTATTTATAACTTTGAATTTACATGAGATATTTTAAAACAGTTTTCAGTGCTAAATTCGGTACATTTTACGTGAAACTTGTACAGAAATTGAATAAAATATTTTGACTAATAAGGGCATTATTAGTCGCAACCAAATTAGGGAGAAACGTTTGGATCGACAGTATAAATTCCATGACTTCGAAACAAAAGAGATATGGCTGATCAATTGCCAGATATTGATTTAATAAGTGGTAGTGAATATTTGGACCTAATTTGACAATAATTTAACCAATAGTTACATTTTTATAAACATTTATTTGAAAGTTACTAGCACAATACTATTTCTGAAGGGATGTTTAGTGTTGTAACTTCTAAATCAAATGAGATATTATGTAGCACTTTGCTGGACTGTCTTAGATATACCTCAAGGAGTATTCACACGAAATTTCAAAAAAATATTTCAATCAGCAAAGAATTGCCAGACATGAATATGAATGAAAGTACAAGATTCTCTCAAGATGTATAAAATTAGTTATAACTTCGAATTGAAGCAAGATATTTCAAAACAGTTTTCAGAACTGGATTTAGTACATTTTAGGTAATACTCATACCAAATTTGAATAAAATATGTCAACTAATAATGCCATAATTGATTACAACCAAATAATGAGACAACGTTTGGATCGATAGCATAATTTTCATGACTTCAAAAAAAAAGAGATATCACTGATCAATTACCAGATATTGATTTGGTAGATGGTATTGAATATTTGGACCTAATTTGAAATAAATAAAACCAATAGTTACGTTTTTATGAACATTCATTTGAAAGTTATCAGCACAATATTATTTCTAAAAGGTGTTAAGTGCTGTATCTCAGAAACTAAATGAGATATTGTGTAGCATTTAGTTGGACTATCTTAGATATGTTCCAAGAAGTATTCACACAAAATTTAAATAAAATATTTCAATCAGCAAAGAATTGCCGAACCTTAATATGAATGAATGCACAAGATTCTCTCGAATTATATAAAATTACTTATAACTTCAAATTGACGCAGGATATTTTAAAATAGTTTTTAGTACTGAGTTCAGTACATTTTAAATAATACTCATACCAAATTTGAATAAAATATTTTGACTAATAAGGGCTTAATTCATCACAACCAAATTATGGAACTACGTTTAAATCGACAGCATAATTTCCATGACTTCAAAAAAAAACGAGATATGACTGATCAATTGCCAGATATTGATTTAGTAAGTGGTAGTGAATATAAGGACCTAATTTGACATTAATGTAACCAATAGTTACGTTTTTATAAATATTTATTTGAAAGTCACTACCACAATACTATTTCTAAAACGGTGTTAAGTGTTGTAACTTCTAAATTGAATGAGATATTATGTAGCATTTTGTTGGACTGTCTTGGATATATCTCAAGGAGTATTCACACGGAATTTCAAAAGAATATTTCAATCAGCAAAGAATTGCCGGACATGAATTTGAACGAAAGTACAAGTTTCTCTTGAATTATATAAAATTATTCATAACTCCAAATTGACGCAAGATATTCTAAAACACTTTTCACTACTAAATTCAGTACATTTCAGGTAATACTTGTTCAAAATTTGAATGAAATATTCCGATTAATAAGGGCTTAATTGATTACAACCAAATAGTGGAACAACATTTGGATCGACAGCATAAATTTCATGACTTCCATAAAAAAGAGATACAGCTAAACAATTTCCAGATATTGATTCAGTATACTTTAAGTAGTATTCCAACCAAATTTGAAACAAATGTAACCAATAGTTACGTTTTTATGAACGGATATTTGTTTCTTGTAACATACATGCAATAAGTTTTTTGTTTTATTTCGAAATAAAATAAATGACTATCATTTGGCATTGTTTGGAAATAATTTCTTAAGAAGACAGGCGGAAATTTATATGTCGGCAAGATTTTTTCAACTCCGGAAATGTAAGTTGTTAAAGTTGTCTACGTACAAAATAATTCAATTTTTATAACAAAAATTCATCGAAGAGTATTTTTTTTTTTGCTTTGCTTCATTACAAAAGATGTTTGGTTTAATTAGAAACAAGTGAAAGGAACAATGATAAAAACAAAATAAGACATGAATATGAATGAACTTGAGGAAATTTTTAATCTTTGTTCTGAATCAATTTATTTGATTGAGTGGTTAAATTTTGATCAATATCAATGACATACATACGTAAAACTTTATTTTATGTACAAGTATGTCGTCTCAGAAAGTGAGTTATCTATATCTATTGAACGTCTTCATAAAATCAGTGGAATTGCCTGGGGAATAATATAAAGCAAATTCCACTAGAAACTAGTTACAAAGATATATGTAAAATGTTGAAGGTATTGGCATTATTGTTTATTGTTGTGTGTTAAGCGTTTTTTATAGCGATCCAAGTGGTGTTCATGGAATTTTTAAGAAGCATTCTTTGGAAACTAGATTATTTTTATAGTGGTTTTATTGTAATTGATTTTGCTTACGTGATTGGATTGTTTTTGTGAGATTTATTCCTTTACAGATGAAGGACATCATAGAAGAAGCAATTGATTGAATTGGTGTGGCATTCCGCGCATCAGGCAGACACAAAACACTTTTAATTATGTAAAACGAATGAATTAATTTTCGAGTTGGGTGAATCGACAGAATGGTGCGAACCGTTTAGAGTCATACCAAAGGGCTTACCGACCGTGTACCAATGTATTCTATTATATTCGGTTTACTAAGCAGTTGGTACTGTTGCGTATCATTGGAAGATGTTATCTACAAACTGATGAATAATTTTATGAGAAATCTATCGAGAAGGATGACGTTTACAGTCGAATATAAATTGCACACTTCGTTGATCAAACAAAACATTAACAAATTTCAGTTGATGCTTAACGACCCAGCGTAGGTCACGGGCGACCGGCCACCATATTTACGACGCCCATTCCATTATTTATTTGGGTAAAACGAACTTTATATATATTTTATTGAATAGAAAATAGTTTCCTAGTATTCGACTTTATTGTTTTATAACATTTACACAAAAGTTACGATGGCTGTGTGTTTAATAAGCGGCACAGAAAAGAATGTGTCCTCTTTTAAAGGGTTTTATTTGTCCGCTTGGTAGAAATATAGGAATGGAAGTAGCATTTGTGATGTCATGTGCCGCCATGTGTGATTCCGGAAACAGAATATAACCTAAGGCGTACCGCGTACAGTCGCGGGGAAAAATTTCAATTGCATGTGCAACATTGCATGACGTTTAGATTATTTTCAAATGCACAATAATTTTCAGCAATCATTACGTATAAGGGCTGGAGGAAAAGCGGCGCAGCCGCTCTTGAACCTTACGAATTTTTCTGGCCCTATTTCCTACAAATTTAAATGGACGTTTGAATTTTAACTTCCTCATAATCTTTACCAACAAATTGTAAATTGTTTTTGCGGATTTTTTGACTATTCGACAGTTTCAGTGCCCAAAATGCCTCTCGGCGCCCCCTTTTTTGAACTTCATGAAATTTCCTGGTCCTATTTCCTACAGCATTTAAATGGGCGTTTGTTTTTTGGCCTCCTTACTGTCTTTACTATCAAACTGTAAATTGTTTTTGCCGGAAAATTTGATTATTTGACAGTTTCAGTACCCAAAATGCCTCTTGATTGGCTGGAGGCAGCTACTCGTCAATCAAGTAACAATTTTGAGAGAATTATCAATAAGTTCTGGAGAATTAAAGCCTGACTTGAGTCGTCTACAGCAAGATTTCTTAAAGTGAAAGTGGCGCACCCGTTTTTGAACTCCATGAATTTTTCTGGCCCTGTTTCCTCCAATATTTAAATGGGCGTTTCAGTTTTGGCTTCCTCAAAGCCTTTACTACCAAACTGTAATTTGTTTTGACAATTTATTACGGTACCCAAAATATTTTTTGCAAGCACTTTTATTGACTGAATCAATCAACAATTTTGATGAAATCGTCTTTTGATAGTTTTTTTGGATCATTGAAGCCGAATTTGGGACAGTAGGTAAAAGAGGCGCAGCTCCTATTGAGCTTAATGAACTTTTCTGGCCCTGTTTCCTACAATATTTCCGTGGGAATTTGTCTTTTGGCTTCCTCATAATCTTTACCACCAAACTATAATTTGTTTTTCCGAAAAATTTGATTTTCAATGCCCAAAATGCACTCAAAAGCATTTTTATTAGCCGAAGGCAGCTACTAATTGAAACTAATGAGTTTCCCTGGTCTTGTTTCTTACAGAATTTGAATGGACGTTTGAATTTTAGTTTCCTCATAATCTTTACCAACATATTTTAAATTGTTTTTGCGGATTTTGGAGTAATTAACAGTTTCTGTGCCCAAAATGCCTCTCGGCGCCCCCTTTTTTGAGCTTGATGAATTTTCCTGGCCCTGTTTCCTACAACATTTAAATGGGCGTTTGTATTTTGGCCTCCTTACTGTCTTTACTACCAAACTGTAAATTGTTTTTGCCGGAAAATTTGATTATTTGACATTTTCAGTACCCAAAAGGCATTTTGATCGGCCGGAGGCAGCTGCTCTTCAATCAAGTAACAATTTGAAGAAATTATCAATAAATTCTGGAGAATTGAGGCCTCACTTGAGTCGTCTACAGCAAGATTTCTTAAAAGTGAAAGAGGCGCACCCGTTTTTGAACTTCATGAATTGTCCTGGCCCTGTTCCCTACAATATTTAAATGGGCGTTTCAGTTTTAGCTTCCTCATAGCCTTTACTACCAAACAGTTATTTGTTTTATCGAATTATTATGGTACTCAAAATGTTTTTGGCAAGCGACTGATCCTAAATCAATCAACAATTTCAAGAAAATCGTCTTTTGATAGTTTTCCTGAATTATTGAAGCTGAATTTCGGACATCCACTGTAGGTAAAAGAGGCTCAGCCTCTATTGAGCTTAATGAATTTTTTTGGGCCCTATTTCCTATAACATTTAAATGGGCGTTTGTATTTTGGCTCCCTTACTGTCTTTATTATCAAACTGTAAATTGTTTTTGCCGGAAAATTTGATTATTTGACAGTTTCAGTACCCAAAAGGCATTTTGATCGGCCGGAGGCAGCTGCTCTTCAATCAAGTAACAATTTTGAGTAAATTATCAATAAATTCTAGAGAATTGAGGCCTGACTTGAGTCGTCTACAGCAAGATTTCTTAAAAGTGAAAGAGGCGCACCCGTTTTTGAACTTCATGAATTTTTCTGGCCCTGTTTCCTACAATATTTAAATGGGCGTTTTAGTTTTAGCTCCCTCATTGTCTTTACTAACAAACTGTAATTTGTTTTTAGGGAAAAATTGGATTATTTGACAGTTACAGTACTCAAAATGTTTTTTGAAAGCATTTTGGTTGGCCGGAGGAGGTTGATCCTTAATCGAGTAATAATTTTGAGGGAATAATCAACTGATGAGTTAGCTACAACAAAATTTCAAGTAGGTAAAAGAGGCGCAGCCGTTCTTAGTTCTGCTTCTCAAAATATTTTTGTGGGAGTTTGACTTTAGGCTTTCTCATAATTTTTACCACCAGGTTGTAATTTATTTCGGTAAATTTTCCATTGTATAGTGTACCTAGGGAATTCCACTTTTTTGTTTGTTTACTCCTGGTCAGGAAACGCTTTTATAACACCGCGATACGTTCACTGATGATTCATTTAAGAGCTTATGTAATTAATGATTAATTCATGACGTATGAACAAACGAAGCGATGGTAAATTGTGATATTGACGTCTTTAATGACAAAAAACTGTAACAGTTACGAATTTCACAAGCATTTTGATTCAAAGGGCGTACCTCTGTTGTTTTATTTAAAAAAAAAATGATGACCGTGAGCTAGATGTCAAAAAGACTTCTTTATTCCTTGCATAAATATAGTAATTATTTTGTAATAATTCACTAGCATCCGGTTGTTTTTTATATTAGGTAAATATTTACAATGACATTTCGATATCAATTTTTTTTTGGACGTTTATTGTAAAGGGAGCTTCCCAAATTAATTTCGAATTAAAATTGATAGGCTTCCAAAATTATTTTTTACTGTTTTAGACGTAATTATTAATAAATTATATATAAAATGATCAAACCTTGTTTTCTAAACAAAGTAGCAATAATATCCGTTCAATTGTTATTGTTTATTGATGAATAATAATATCCTGGTTATATTTTCATTCTGAAAATATTGAAAGCCAACCTGTTGACTATTTTGTTATTATTTGAATCGATACTCGTACAGATTATGAATTAAACGTAATTTTATGAAATTATGATTACAACTTTTCTATTAATTACAAAATACGATTTCTAAAAAATTATAAAAGAATGTTCCTTCTCTCTACAAAGTATGAGATGTGACCACGTGTGCAGTAACCTGAGGCACCTTTGATTACTTACAACATCTAATTAATGATTTGTCCGCATTACAGATTCATAAAACGCTCGGATTTCTCAGAAATTCACGGCAAGCTAGATTCCTTTACGGCCTCTCATATAAAAACACATAAAACAATGGGAAAAAACACTTTTCCTTTTTTTGTGTTGGCAAATGATGTTATCCGAATATGTTTTTTATTTATTTTCAGTGCTCCTAATTGTTCAACACCAATACAAATGGACAATAGAATAAATATAATACTCTGATTTTCTCAACAGGGGGTGCTAATTCGACATATTGTCATAGTGATGTCATACTGAGTTGTATTATAAGATCAAGGGTGGCTGGGAATTGGACGTAATTGCGTAATTGTTGATTATATTAACAGGGGGACATGTTAACCTCTGGTTAAAAGAACAATTTGATTAACTCCATATTTGGTACAATGTACTGTTGAGTGTGTCATCCAATAGGGTAAACTACCCTTAATTTTTTTAATTTTGAAAAACTGGAATAAGGTGCTTTTAGGGGATGTCTTAAGACTCCTAAATACGAATTTTGAGCAAAATTGGTTAGGTGGTTTAAGCGTAGGATGAACAAAGTTGGTACTCCGGTACAAAGTAGTCGTTCCATAAACTACCCTTAATTTTCCAAATTTTGCAAAATTGGAAGAATGTCCTTCTACAACATACCTTTAAACCCATAAATATTAATTTTAGGCTAAATTGGTTCAGTGGTTAATACTGGGGATCAACGAACACAAAAGTAGTACTCCGATATGAAGTAATCGGTAAGTAAACCCCCCTTATTTTTCAGAATTTTGAAAATCTAAAAGAAAGTCGTTTCGGGGCATACCTTCAAACTTTTAAATATGGATTTTGGGCTAAATCGGTTCAGTGGTTTATGCTGGGGATCAACGAACACGAAGTTAGTACTCCTGTATGAAGTAATACCCGCACAAACAAACATGATTTTTTTAATTTGTTTTTGGGTTTTATGGATTTTATAGATGATAAGGACATGCCCCACCAACTTTCCTACTTTCATTATTACTAGCAGGGGTACAACAGAGCAAAACTTGATCTTCGATACAAGGTCATCGTCCTGTAAACTACCCTCAATTTCCTGAATTTTGTGATTCTAGAAGAAAGTAGTTCTAGGATATGCCTCAAGACTCCTTAATATGAATCTTGAGGAAAATCGGTCCAGTGGTTTGGGCCTGAGATCAACGAGTAATCATAAAAACAAACATGGAATTTTTCATTTGTTTTTGGGTTTTATAGTTTCTGCAGGTGGTAGGGGCATGTCCTACCATTTTTTTTTACTTTTTTTGATTATTATCAGAAGTACAACAGGGCAAAACTTGACCTCCGATACGAGGTTGTCGTCCTATAAACTACCCCGTATTTTCTGAATTTTGTGATTCTAGAAAGAAGTGGTTGTAGAGTATGCCTTCAGACTCCTAAATACAAGTTTTGAGCGAAATCGGTCCAATGGTTTGGACCTAAGATCAACGAATATCCACAGAAACAAGCTTGTACTCCAATATAAGTTGGTCGTTCAGTAAACCACCCCAAATTTCCCGAATTTCGAAACTTTGGGAGGAAGTTCCTATGGAAGATGCCTAGAAGCTCCTAAATATGAATTTTGAACAAAATCGGTTCAGCAGTTTACGCTAGGGATTAACGAACACAAAGTTAGTACTCCTGACGTAATCGTTCAATAAACCCCCTCATTTCTTCGAATTTCGAAAATTTAGATGGAAGTTGTTGTAGGACATACCTTTAAACTCATAAATATGAGTTTTAGGTCAAATCGGTTCAGTGGTTTACGCTGGGGATCAACGAACACGAAATTAGTACTCCGATATAAAGTAATCGTCAAGTAAACTACCCTTATTTTCTTGAATTTTGAAAGTTTGGAGGAAAGTCGTTTCAGGGCATACCTTCAAACTCCTAAATATGAATTTTGGGTCAAATCGGTTCAGTAGTTTATGCTGAGGATTAACGAACACGAAGTGATATCCTCAGAACAAACATGAATTTTTTTATTTGTTTTTGGGTTTTATTGATTTTGTAGGTGGTGAGGGTATGCCCGACCAACTTTATTACTTTTCTGATTACTAGCAGGGGTACAATAGGGCAAAACTTGATTTTTAATACGAGGCCATCGTCCTGTAAACTACCCTTAATTTTCAGAATTTTGTAATTCTGGAAGAAAGTCGTTCTAAGGTATGTCTTAAAACAACTAGATATGAATTTTGAATCAAATCGGTCCAGTGGTTTAGGCTGGGGATCAACGAATAGTCACACAAACAAACATGGATTTTCTAATTTGTTTCTGATTTTTATGGATTCTGTAGGTGTTAAGGGTATGATTTACCAAATTTTTAGCTTTTCTAATAACTAGCAGGGGTACGACAGGGTGAAATTTCCTGAATTTTGTAATTTTGGAAGAAAATACTTGTAGGGCATGCCTTGAAAGATCTAAGTATGAATTTAGAATTAAATCGGTTTTGTGGTTCAAGCGTGGGATCAATGAACAGACACACACACAAGTACTTAGTCTTCTAGTTCAAATAGTACAATAGGTAACCTAGTGTAACGTTTTAATTTTGTTATCTGCTTCGGATCATCATAGTTAGGACCGTAATAATTCCTTTTTACTGTCCCAAATGTATTTTTTATGTCTGAATATAAAAATATCATGATGTACAACAACGAGATCATAAAACGTTATCTGATTAACTAATTCATAAATTCATCTCCAATTAAAATATGTCGTGTCATTCTTCGAAGCCCCGAATTTAAGAGCCGTAAAGAACTATAAAAACATTTTGGACTATGTGTGACGCACGGCACTGTAGCAACGACGGAAGAATGACCAAGCTGGCCGCCTATATCCTGTTTAATAATAAAAAGTAGGAGGAAACGCAACAGATTGTACTGCGTAATACCTCCATGCTAAAATGCCTAGGGGCACACAAGTGTACGCTCTTTTACGCATGTTGCAATTGTACAAACATACGGGATGATACAACATTGGTTATTAATATTATCCACAACATGGTGTTACTGGAATTGTTTTTTGTTGGGCACATTCTGCAAATCATTCTCTTTTATAAGAATCATAAGATAACTCAATTATGGATGACCCAATGAAGACGATGACAATCCATTTAGCAGACACTTGATGATTCTATTAATACTGACATATTGATATAGATTTAGTGGGCTCCACACATTTTGTTACATAATAAAAGAGTAGAAGATGTCGGTTTCCCATTAACTCCACCTGAGTGGAGATGACTTCATGTTATATGTGTTTATCATTTTTCACACGAGTGACATCTCAAGATGGATGTCTGCTGCTTCCGGTTTGCAGCCTTGGTCACACTCGCTGATTCCGGTGAACGTTAATTTTGATTAAAAAAAGACACCGCGACTATCTCTCTTGTACTTATATTGTTTTAAAGACACATTTTCACAGTGCAACCTTGGATGATCTTTAACGTTGCGCTATTTATTTCTTTGTACTAAAAGAATATTAATCAATTTTCCAACACATGTTTTGTCATATTTTGACTGAGGTCAAATTAGCACAAAGTTATCTCGATACACTCAGAGCGGTCAGACTACTAACATCCCAAAGATGCCGAAAGAATATTTAGCAGACTTCTACCTGTTTCGGATGAACATCTTTTAAAACTAAATGCAGGTCATAGTGCTTATCTTTTCATCTAATGTCTCAACCAAAAAAGAAACTAATTTTGATACAATGAAGAGGTTTTGTTACATTTTATCGATTAATTGATGTTATTGTGTATGTGGAAAACCCGTTGATCTCCCACTTGAACCACTGAACCAATTTTGCCCAAAATTGATATTTAGGAGTTTTAAGACATGCCCTAAAACGACTTTCTTCCAGATTTACAAAATTCTGAAAATTGAGGGTAGTTTACGAACTAACCCTCTAATATCAGAGGACTAATGCAGCCCTGTTGTACCTCTGCTAATCAGTAGAAAAGTAAGAAATTTGGTGGGACATATCCTTACTACCTACAGAATCTACAATATATAAAAACAAATGAAAAATTCCATTTTTGTTTTTATGGTTACTCGTTGATCCCCAGCCTCAACCCCTAAACCAATTTTGCTCAAAATTCATATTTAGGGGTTTTAAGGCATACCCTATAACTACTTCCTGCCGGATTTTCAAAATTCAAAAAAAAACATCCTCCAAAATAACTTCTTTCCAATTTATAACTTTTTTTTGGTTTTATCTGTGAGGGTTCAATAAAATCTAGTAGCTCTTTGTTCATGAATCATTTGTTTTTAATGACAACGCATCTAGTCAACTATTCTTAAATATAGTGTTTGTTATATTTACCGGAAGCTGCCAAGAAAAATTGACTGACAGTATAATTATACACACAGCAAGACTTCTCCGCCAAGTTTCTCCATATTCAAAACAGATTGTCCTACTAAAATAACAAGCGAATAGAAGTAATAATTCTTATTCGTCCATTCATCCCTCACCTACTACAGTCAACTGTTTTGCGGGTACAACTACCTGCATATCAAGTTTGTTTTAAAAACATTGGCTGATGGTATTCAACCAATTAGACATTCACTTCCTAGTTGTAAGTTTTCTTTTAACCTATTATGCACAAGACAACAAGGGTAACATCTGCCCTTACAAACCTACATTCCTAACGAATTTTAAAATAATTTTTTGCACGCAGCACGGCTCGTATTCACATTTTTTACTTATACACATATTAAACTAATAATTCAACCAAAAATATTTGGCAAAAACTATTAATCAACTGAATTTTGCTTATATTTAATTTGGAGACTTCAACGATTAGTTAGGACACATAAATGTTACAAAATTTTGTTTCTTGCAGGAATACAATTTTTATTGCTGTTTCATATCAGGAAATGGCATAATAACTTACATAATAGTACCAATTTTCTTCCTATTATAAATTATAATTAATTTAATGTCGGATGTATTTGCAGCATCCTCCTAAACTCCACCCTGCTCGATTTCCAATCAAATTTTCCACCTGACTGATTGAAATGTTTTTGCTATTAATGGACACGAAACAAGTGAAAGAAACTCGTGTTAGTTATAAATAAACAAAAAATATTGATATGTTACTTTGATGTAAATATTTATTTGAACGTTTCCTTTTAGCAATAAATTGGTGGGGGCTTATTATATTTATTAATTAAACAAATGATATTCAGAATATTTACTTTAGCAAAGCCGCCTAGCATTAAATTCAAATGAAAACAAAACTTTAATGAACCCATTTCATTCTGCCAATTATTCTTGCTTCTCTAACGAAATAGTTATCATTCCTTCTAACCCCTATGTTTTTACTACGTATTTTTTCCTCCATTTGAACTCGGAGAAAAACGGTCATCGGACTCATCACCTAGGTAACATTAGAAGTACGCATGCGCCCGCGCTGATACGTCAGGGTACCTTTATCTAATGTCATATGGGCACAAGAAAAACTTAATTTAGTTGGAAGTTTAAGCTGATTGGTTGAGTTTTTTTAAGTTGGCACCCACTGGGGTTATTGTCAAGCGGGTATTTGAACGACATTAGCGCCAATTGAACAAGGTGAGTGCAGTTATGCCCATGACGGAAGTGCACCCTTCATAAAATTTACTAGACTTTATAAACACTCGGTTTTTTATCATTTGTCAGATATTTATTAAGTTTTCAAGTAAACTGTCCTTAATTACATGAATTTTGGAAATTTGGAGTGATGTGCTCTTGGGGTGTGCATTAAAACTACTAAATATAAATTTTGGGCCAAATCGGTTCAGTGGTTTATGCTGGGAATCAACAAATATGACACTTCGATACAAAATAATTTTTCGAATTTTTGAAATGTAGAAGAAAGTTGTTCTAGGACATACCTTCAAACCCCTAAATATGAGTTTTGGGCCAAATCGGTTTATCGGGGATCAACCAACACAAAGTTAGTACTCCGATATGCACTAATCAAGTAAGCCCCCCTCATTTTCTTAAATTTTGGAAATCTGGAAGAAAGTTGTTCTAGGGCATACCTTTAAACTCCTAAATATGAGTTTTGAACCAAATCGGTTCAGTGGTTTAAGCTGAGGATCAACGAACACAAAGTTAGTACTCCGATATGAAGTAGTCGTTGAGTAAACCCCCCTAATTTTTTTGAGTTTTGAAAATCTGGGAGAAAGTTAATCTAGAGCATACCTTCAAACACCTAAATATGAGTTTTGGGCCAAATCGGTTCAGTGGTTTATGCTGGGGATCAACAAACTTGAAATAAGTACTGCGATATGAAGTAATCGTCAAGTAAACCCCCTTCATTTTTTTTGAATTTTGAGTATTTGAAAGAAAGTTGTTCTAGGGCATATCTTTAAACCCCTTAATATAAATTTTGG
This sequence comes from Dromius quadrimaculatus, assembly GCA_963989225.1. Classification (NCBI taxonomy): domain Eukaryota; kingdom Metazoa; phylum Arthropoda; class Insecta; order Coleoptera; family Carabidae; genus Dromius; species Dromius quadrimaculatus. Next base: position 399,919 of record OZ022332.1, read on the forward strand.
GTCAAATCAGTTCAGTGGCTTACGCTGAGGATTAAGGCATATGGCAGGACAAAGGAAGTACGTCCTCCCTAATTTTTTTTTATTTTGAAAATCTGGAAGAAAGTTGTTCTACGGCATACCTTCAAACACCTAAATAGGAGTTTTGGGTCAAATCGGTTCAGTGGTTTATGCTAGGGATTAATGAATACCCACACAAACAAACATGAATATTTTCATTTGTTTTTGGGTTCTATTGATTCTGTAGGTGGTAAAGGCATACCCCACCAGTTTCCTTACTTTTCTGATTACTAGCAGAGGTACAACAGGACAAAATTTGATCTCCAATGCGAGGTTGTCGTCCAGTAAACTACCCTTAATTTCCTGAATTTTGTGATTATGGGAGGAAGAGGTTCTAAGGTATGTCTTAAAACTCCTAAATATGAATTTTTAGGGAAATCGATTCAGTGGTTTGGGCTCAAGATCAACAAGTATCCACAGAAACAAACATAAAAATTCGTTTAATAAACTACCCTAAATTTTCTGAATTTTGTAATTTTGGAAGAAAGTATCTATAAGGAATGTCTTGAAGCTCCTAAATATGAATTTTGGGTCAAATTGGTTCAGTGATTTATGCTGGGGATCAACGAACACAAAGTTAGTACTCAGACATGAAGTAATCGTTCAGTAAACCCCCCTAATTTTTTTTAATTTTCACAATTTGGAAGAAAGTTGTTCTAGGGCATACCTTGAAGCCTCTAAATGTGGATTTTGGGCCAAATCGGTTCAGTGGTTGATGTTGGAGATCAACCAACACGAAGTTAGTACTTCGATATGAAGTAATCCAGTAAACCACCCCTAATTTTTTGAGTTTTGAAAATCTGGAAGAAAGTTGTTCTAAGGCATACCTTCAAACTCTTAAATATGAATTTTGGGCCAAAACGATTTGGTAGTTTATGCTGGGGATCAACGAATATGACAGGACGAAATTTGTTAACCTCCCTCAATTTTTCGAATTTCGAAAATATAGAAGAAAGTAGTTTTAGGGCATACCTTCAAACTCCTAAATATGAATTTTGGGCCAAATCGGTTCAGTGGTTTTTGCTGGGGATCAACGAATAACCAACCACACAAACAAACATACAATTTTCGTTTGTTTTTAGGTTTTATTGATTCTGTGGGTGGTAAGTGTATGCCCTACCATTTTTTTTTCGCTTTTCTGATGATTAGCAAGGGCTACATTTGTCCTTTGATATCAGGTAGTGACCATTTTGAATTTTGAATTTGCTTTAAGGGTTTAGGTGTGTTCTCAGGTTTTATGAATTCTGCAAGTGCATTATATGCATTTCATGCAACAAAGAAAAGGTGTTATAGCATAACTCAACCAAATCAGACAAATGTAATCAAGAAGTAGAATATTATTATAATAATTAATCTTTTATTCATTAGCCCCTTTTGATGAATTTCCCGCGGACGTTAATGATTCAACAAGTGTGTCTAATGAAGTTTTCTTTAAATCCAACTCATTTACCTAATCTTTGAAGTAATTACAGAAATTAACATTTTTAACTGAACAATAATTTTTTGGTGGCAGTGTTTGTTATTGTAATACTGCCTTAATATTCAAGGAAGCGTTTTCTAGTGTAAACCTGGCTGGATCATTGGAGGGTGACGTATACACTTGATTACTAATTCACTAAGGTCGGAAGTTGTACCTTTGGGCAGTGTGTAAAATCCGTTTAACATATGTTTAGCCGAATAAGAAATTTTGTTCCTGTCACTCAACTATCAGCTTCTTTATTCGTTTCGTTTTGTGTTGTAACAGTTGAATATCGTTTGGACGTTTTTGTGAAATATATTTGAATATACAACGTTGAAATTTGAATTATTCAACGATTTACTGCAAAATATTTGTCGACCAGCTTTGCATTAATTCATTCATAAAAATGTTTAATTATAAATTGAATAGTATAAATAAATAAATTACAGCAATTTTCCAATAAATAAGTGTTGATAGCATTTAAATTACTATAATGGAAATGAATTGATTTTTAATTTTTAATTACCTGATTTAAATGGCGAATTGTGTGAAAAAAAAACATCAATTAATTACAACATTCAAAATTCTGTTTCAGGGTTTTTATTTTATTTTGCACCCCTATTTGAATAAAATTTTTGTTTCGGTTGTATAAGTCTTGACAGGGCCCTGTCGACGAGCCACAAGGGGAAAAAGGTACGGTGGACACCTGTTGTCTTCACAAAGCACCACCCCCACGCCTCCAGCATGCGTACTTGCACAAAAACATGCGTGCACGCGAAAAAAACAACTTAAAAGTGTTTTTCAGAATACTTCAAGTTTTGATAACGGTGCCCATTGATAAAGGGGAGCAATTACTATAATTACACCCGGTAGTCATTTACTGTACTGTAAAATGATAAAATATAACCTATATTGATATCTGTAATTGCCAGCAAAATGTGGCACATGAAATACAGTTTAATAATGAATCACTTTTTGACCCTTCATCCATAACGACCAGCATATAATAAATAATTATGATTATTATGTACTTGAAATAATTTTAACGCCGCAAATTACATCTGACCATCAATTACTCCGTAAATATTCATAAATCATTTATTTTAATTAGTATATAGAGTACATAATGTCACATTAACATGCGCAAATTATCAATTATACACATATTTATTTATATACATTTTTTGTGGTGACAATTGATTTATTCAGGGCTCCGGGTAACCCCAAAATGTTGAGGACCACTGGTCTAGTCGTAAATTATACTACCCTTCATTTTTGTATCAAATTTCACAAAAATTCATTTTAATTCAACTCAAATGTTGAAAACAGTGCATTACTGTCTGTTAAATCTAGTTAACATATTTTGTTATTAAAAAAACAAAAGAAGTACGAAAATAAAATTTTTGACTAAAAATTCTGATTCCTCGGAAAATTCGACCCTGGTTTACCCGTTTTTCCCAATTTCCTACCATTAAAATTGAAATTGCAAATAATATCATTATTATAACGTATATTTGCTATAAACGAGGTATATTTGGCAAAACAATATTTTTGAGGTAAAAACTGAATTCCCCAGAAAATTTCACCCCGATCTACCCTTTTTCCCCGCTTTTCTACCATAAATAACCGATTTACAAATTTTTTAAATAATTCCCCTATGCTTTCTGTACTGCTAAGTGCTAATGGCTTTGAAGCGCAATATAGCACTGCCTAAAAATCAATCCGTAAAAGAGTACGAGATAATTTTTATAAAATAAGTAAAAATGCAATTTTCAAGCATAAATTCCAGCCCTCCTGACTAGGCTCCTGCGTACAAAGGGTACTTTTAATAAAATAGGGGTGGCAAAGAATGATTTTCCACCCAAAACTGCCCCAAAACAACTTTTTAAATAAGAAAAATTTATTTTGAAAAAAAATCTGACGTTTAATTTAAATTGAGCTGAAATTTAAGAAAAACTCGAAACAGTTGATTAGACTACATGGCTATATTGCGTTTCAAACTAATAACTTCAGTATATTTTCAGGGAACTGAAAAGGGTTGTTTATAAATTAATTAATATCTCTGTTATTAGACATACGAACATTTTGAAAATTTGCATACCTTTAAAAAAAGGTGCGAGGATGATAATTATATTATTAATTATTTGATTAACACACCCAGTTTTGGGTAAAAAGTTAAATAAAAATTTAATAATTAATTACAGCTGAACTGGGCACAATAAAAATTTGAGTATTGTTATACGGAGCAAACAACATGCTAGTAATTATATTTTATACCTTAATTTTTTTTTTAGAACTGAATACCCAATTTAGGGTAAGAACTATTTACCTAAATATCTCGTGAGTTACATAAGATATTGACATGCGGTTTTTGATGCTAGCATCAGAATGAAGAATTATATACTTTATATCAATAATAACACCCATTTTAGGGTATAAATTATTTATCCAAATATCTCGCGTGTTACAAGAGATTTCAGTATTTTTAGGGGGTTATTTATTTGAAAATATTCGGGGGTGGTAAATACATTATTGATTTTTTGATACCCACACCTAGTTTTAGGTGTAAAATTAAATACAAATTCAAAAGGTTGTAACTGTTGAATAAATATTTGAAAATTGCTGCACACAACAAGCAATGCATATCCTAAATTTTATTTTGGGATTAAATTCGTAACTCTACCCATTTTAGGGTATAATTAATTTTTGCTAATATCTCATGACTTATAAGAGGTATTGACATGCGGTTTTCGGTTTTAGTTCAAGAATAAATCAAACTTTTCTTGTTAAAATCAATTATGGCCAGCAAGTGACCTCCCGTCAATTATTATTTAAAATTAGTAATTTTGGTGGGATTTTCACCAAATTTTTTGTATGAGGTATGACAGAACAGTGAAACAATTGAACTTTGTCAAGCGATTCGTTCTTGTTTTTCAAACAAATTGGAATAAATTGGGAACCGGACTGGATACGTAAAAATTGATTTCGAAATTAGTTTTGTTGCGGATCAATTATTAAGTGGAATAAATCGGAAACCGTGTGGGATACAAGAAAAATGATTTTAAAATTGGGTATGTTGGTGTTAGGTGTTCCGTTGGTTTGCGACGCAGCGCAGGTTGGAATAGCCTAAAAGCAATTTCAAAACCTCAAAATATATACGTAAAGTCCGTCACAAATGATCGCAAAGCAGTTTCACTTCTCGGACACATTATATAAAGACGTTTTTCGCGTGCTAGGTTCCTTGGAAAGGTATGTATGTCCATTGGGCGTTCCTGAATTATTCTTTTCTGTGCTACATCGTGAGTCTATGCAAGCAATATGGGCGGTACGGTATACTCACAACTGCAAGTTTTCCTCCCGCTTACGTACACTCCAAACAATCATTTTATATTTATTATTTTATCAAGTTTTTTTTTCAACGATTTCTATGTCACAAAAGATACTAAGTTTAAGACAGTTTGCATGCAAACCCTTTCAGAGAAAAAAAAATTGTTGCATGTTGCCTTGAGAAAACTATACAATGGCATAAATTTTAAATTCATCGTCCATTTTAGTCGAATTTATATTGCGTGACACACACACACATATATATAGTACATATGGGCACGCATGTCATACCTGCACGTCATACGTCAAACAATCGAATAACGAAAAATGTATGACGGTTGCGGTTGGCTTTAGAAAAAAAATTGCACGACAATTGCGATGCATTTTAATTGTTTTACAAGCACTGTAAAAAACGTTATAAATAATTTGAATTTGATGTGTTTTATCAGAGTGTAGAGTACATCCGAGAGGAATCTCGTGTATTGTTGGTGTAAATCAATTCTTGTGGCGAAGGCCCGGGCGCTCTGCCCCATCGTTCTGCCCTCCTGTCCAGCTAGCTAATGTATTCCTTCAAGTGGGTGTAGACAGATGAATAATAAACGTATTTTCTCTTGAGGTTCAGTCCTCAACGAATTATTCTCCAAAAACTAAAATCAAGTCGGCTTCTATAACAAAACATCTTTTGACATTTTGGCGATGTTGTTGATTAAGTAGCAGGCGGACATATATTTTCTTAATGGTTAATACACACTATATATCTATTAATTAACTAGTATTATCCAATTTGGGGTTTTTTAAGTAACAATTGACGACTAATCGTCTGACAAGTGATGAACACTTAAATTGGTTATTATTAAATTCTGCTCTAGTTGAACCAAAATCCATATAAAAATTCTTGCACGCACCGTCGTTTGTTTACGAGCAAATAAATAATTTTACAGGACAAGTCACTCCCATTTGAAAAGAAAATTCAGAAATTTGTGTCGTTATTTGACATGGCGTGTTTTTAAATATTACATTCAATACCCCAAACGTTAAGGGTGATTTATTTTACATTAAAAGTCGTTTTTAAATATTCAAAGGTCTAAAACTTTAATCGTAAAATCGATAATCTCACGGGCCTGTCGTTTAGGAATTAAAACATCTGAAGGGTTGTAATAATCAATAATTTCTTTCTTATTTCAAACATAATAAACCCTGTTTAGAATTTTTAAATCAGTATTTGGCTAGAAAATGAATTTTTTGAATAATAGTTACAAAGATATGTGGCTTTAAAGTTCTGGCAGCGCGCCCGACGCATGTTGTGCACCCCCCTAATATTAAATTATATATTCTTCAACAAAACCAGCCCTATCAAAGATTTTCAAGTCAATATTTGACTCTGTGACATTATTTTTTTTTAATTCTATCAAGTCTTACCCCTCCTCACATGTAATCGAAAAAAATGAACGACGAAACTCCGAATTTTCAATAACCACCTGATGGATATTAATATGTAATGTACAAAGAAACTTCCTACAAAATTTCAACTTTGTATGTCGAACAGAAAAAAAGATATGAGGTCTCAAAATTTATTGTTGTTTCGGTAGCTGTGGTACTCAGAGTGCGCGCCCCACCCTCTTTAAAATTAAACTATATATTCTGCAAGATATTAGCAACAAAATAAGCCCTATTAAAATTTTTTAAGTCAATATTTGACTATGTGACGAATTTTTTAAAAAAATACAGCCTGGTTTTACGACTGCTAACATACAATCGAAAAAAATGAACGTCGAAATTTCGAATTTTGGATAACCACTTGACGAATATTAAAATATAATGTACAAAATAACTTCTCACAAAATTTCAACTTTGTATGCCAAACAGGAGAAAAGATATGAGGCTTCAAAATTTAGTGTTGTTTTGCCGACATGTGGTACTCAGTGTGCGCGCCCCACTCTCACTAAAATTCAACAATATATTTTTCAATGTATTACCAACAAAATAAACCTTATTACAAATTTTTCAACCAATAATTGACTTTGTAATGAATTTTTTTTTTTAATTCCGCTCAGTCTTACACCTTTTTACATGTAATGGAAAAAAATGAACGACGAAATTTCCGATTCCAAATAAAAACCTAGCGAATATTGAAATGTAATGTACCAAGAATATTTTCACAAAATTTCAGTTTCGTATCTTGAATGGAAACAAAGATATGAGGCTTCAAAATTTAGTGTTGTTTTGCCGACATGTGGTACTCAGTGTGCGCGCCCCACCCTCTCCAAAATTCGGCAGTATATTTTTCAACGTATTACCAACAAAATAAGTCCTGTTTAAAATTTTTTAAACAATATTTGGCTTTGTAATTAATTTTTGTTTTGATTCCGCAATTTTAAATTTTCCCACATGTAATTGAAAAAAATGAACGACGAAATTTCGAATTTTGGATAAAAACCTAGCGGATATTGAAATGTAGAGTGCAGAGAAGATTTTTACAAAATTTCAGTTTTGTATCCTAAATAGAAACAAAGATATGAGGCTTTGAAATTTAGTGTTTTTTTGCCGACATGTGGTACTCAGTGTGCGCTGCACCCTCTCCAAAATTCGACAATATATTCTTCAAAGTATTATCAACAAAATGAGCCCTCTTAGAACTGTTTTGAACAATATTTGGCTTTGTAATGAATTTTTTTTTAAATTCCGCCACGTTCTACACTTCTTTATACGCAATTAAAAAAAAATGAACGACGAAATTTTGAATTTGGAATAACTACCAAACAAATATTAAAATAGAATGTACCAGGAACATATTCACAAAATTTCAGTTTTGTATCTTGAATTGAAACGAAGATATGGGGCTTCAAAATTTAGTGTTGTTTTGGTAGTACATGGTACTCAGAGTGCGCGCCCCACCCTCTCCAAAATTCAACAATATATTATTCAAAGTATTGCCAACAGAATAAGCCCTATTGACATTTTTTAAGTCAATATTTGACTGTATGACGAGTTTTTGAAAAAAATTCCGCCTGGTTTTACTACTACTCACATATAATAAAAAAAAAAATTGAATGTCAAAATTTTGTATTTTGAATAAACCATCCTATGAATATTAAAAGATAATGTACCAGCAATATTTTCACATAATTTTTATTTTGTATCTTGAATATAAATAAGGTTATGGGGCTTCAAAATTGATTGTTGTTTTGGTAGAGTATGGTACTCAGTGTGCGCGCCCCACTCTCTCCAAAATTCAACTATATATTCTTCAAAGTATTACAAACAAAATGAGCCCTAACAAAATTTTTAAAGTCCATATTTGGCTTCGTGACAATTTTCTTTTTAAATTCCGTTTAATTTTACGACTTTTCACATATAATTAAAAAAATTGGACGACGAAAATTCTAATTTTTCATAACCACTTAGCAAGAGTTAAAAAATGATATATAAAGGAGCTTTGTACAAAGTTTCAGCTCCGTATCTCAAATAGAAACAAAGATATGGAACTTGAAAGTATGTTGTTCTGGTAGCGCGCCCAGCGCGCGGTGCTCAGCGTGCGCCATGCGCACAATCCTTAATATCAAATTATACATTCTTCAAAGTATGACCAACAAAATAAGTTGTATCAAAGTTTTTTAAACCAATATTTGGCTGTATGACGATTTTTTGAAAAAAATCTGTTCGCTTTTATGACTACTCACATACAATAAAAAAAAAATGAACGACGAAATTTCGAATTTTGAATAACCACCTAACAAATATTCAATTATAATATACCAGGAATATTTCAACAAAATTTCAGTTTTGTATCTTGAATGAAAACAAAGATATGGGGCTTGAAAATTTAGTGTTGTTCTGGTTGTGCATTTGACGGGTGATACTCAACGTGCGCCAGAACCAATTCTAAATTTTCAATTTGACATACATGGTTGAAATTTTACATATTTAAATATTTAAGACGAAAAAATACTTTAAAGATGAGTTTATAGATGAATGTAATATGGTGGGTTGGATAATTAGGCTCACGTACTCGATAATAATGTTCTTAAAAACAATTACTATAGAGAAATATTTCCACGTTAACACAACACCATCAAAAAATATCTGTCCGATCTTTTGGTTCGCGCAGTTAGAGTTTTTTGAATGTTGGTTCGCGTTGCATCGAAAAATTCCCTTCATATTCTTTTTTAATTAAAAAAAAACACGTTCTCAATCAAGCTTTTGTGTTGGCCGCATTGTCTGTAGTTGTGTGCGAGCTCTTGCATCTGATATGGGGCCCTACTTCGAAATTATACGTTAGCGATGAAAATATTATAATAAATTCCGATAATTATCATTATTAACTTCGGTTTATATCAGAAAATATGTTTTATTATATTTGTTCATAATTTTTCATCGCGCGCAAAATATGCAATTTTACAGTAGCTTCTCGCTGTCACGATGTATTAATCAATTCTTTACTGTATTTGCACACCTAAATTATCCTAATACGTATCTGTCCTTCTTATGGCCTACAAGGATGCGGGCAACGATGTTACTTTGTTTTTTTCTTGATTTTTCGATTTGTTTTTGTCTTTGGTGTTTGTTTTGATTGTCAGCTGTTCTGGAATTAATGTTGCGTTTGTAATTAATGGAGTATGTGTGTACATGTGTTTTGATGCTCAGGTGTTTTTAGTTTTGTAACAAATGAACATTTGTTTGTATAATTTGGGCATGCGCGCAGCATCCAACAATGCAACAATATAAAGACGTTTGGTTTGGTTGTGTTGGCAATAACTTACGTTGACAAATGAGGTGTCAACGTTGGCACTACTGTTTTTGAATACAAATACAAAATTTGGCGCGATTTGCAATTCACATAATGTTTTTGATGTGACTAGTTTTTGTGGCCGGGGCATTGAAACTCGAACGATCAAAGACACCGATGAATTCAATTGTTCGCAACCTTGTTTTGTTTTCACTACAAAAAAAATCACTAGGAGGGTGCACATGAAACACAAAATTTTATGTTTTTAATTAACAAATTGTAAGAATGACTTGATCATTTATCACGTTGCTACTGCGACCTTCAATATTTATTCAAAATTTGAGTCCGTAAAAAAATCACGTTTTACGGTTTTGTAACATTTAATGATACGTTGTATTTTTTTTTTATTATGAAAGTATGAAAGTTTTGTGCTTAGGGGACGCTTCGTTCGTTTGTAGTAGGCGTAGACTAGTCTCAAGGGTGCATCACTAATTACAAGGAATAGAAAACCTTTGACATACGACCTTATTCCATAACGAGCGTATTTTGTTACGTTACGATGCTGGATGATGTTTGAGGACAGGGAAGGAGCGAAATGATTTTTTTTTGTAGCCACAATAATTTAAAACGTGTCTGAATAAATAAATCAATCATTCAAATAACACCCTTTCAATTTTCTTTCCAGAAATAAATTCACAAATGTTTGTTTAAGGGCTATTTTTCACTTTAATCCAACACCTACTATAAAATATAATTATAATACTTAACATGCATAGTAAAAGTAATTTCTCAATTTGCTCAAGATTTATGATTGGTAATTTAATGACGTCATCCACATAAACGACTGTTTATTGTTTTTATTTTATGTGCAATTCAAATATTACTTAGTATCAATTTTAAAAACGAAATGAATGAATTTGATATCATTTGTCGAGTTAATAATGGAATTGTAGTTTTTATTTAATTTTCTGATGAGTTAGTAAACGTGGAAGCTTTTTTCATGCAGTTTTTAATTAAATTTATGTTGTAAGCTGTCATGGCGTTGGAATTATGATGGAATATTCTTCCAAGATGTGATATGGTTGTTGAGTTTACGTGCGTTTCGGTCATAATTTATTTGATTCGTTCGTCATGACAAATTGTATTATTACAATAAATAAATAAATATTAAAGTATAGTAACTTTTGATTGTGACTGTACTAATTAAAATGGAAGGATTTATGAAGCATAAACTCCCCTTCTATAGTGTAATAGTCAATTAGTAGAGCGCTAATCGGCGATGTTTCTTTATGAATACAACCCCGCTTGTCGTAAATATTTCAATTTAGTGTGCGAACTGTGTCGCCTCGACTTACTTATCCCCTTGCACTTTGACAACCGCAATGGAGGTTGCTTTTCAATTTGTTGACAATATCAATAATGGTGCGTTTTACCAACTAATTAATATTTAATAAGGTCCTTTGGATCATGATGTATTCGAGGTGCCGCCCATTTAGTATGCGCATACTTTGCAGTTGACATGTCACTAGATGAATTATTACCATTGTCAAATCGATACAAACTATGAATTATTCCCTTTTCTACTACTTTTAAATGTTCAATACTTTTCCTTATTTTAACCCTTTATTAAAAGGAAATTATAGAACGGAAGTTGTGCCAAAGGAAACCACAATAAAAGGAATTGAAATTATTTATTTCAAATTATTTCTATCACATTTATAATTTATATCCTGAAATATCTATATTTCCAATTCGATTTAAAGACTGCTACAACAAATTTCGAACTACCCTCGTACAACAACTTTAAACCACCCCTTGAATCAAGAAATACTTTAAAACCCCGCAGGATACCGAAAATACAAGGATTGCCAACAAAAGGTTGTGACTTCCAAAGAAATGTGTTCAACATTGATTTTAAGATACCACTAATTCAAATATTTCGAAAAAAGTCTCGAAGGCCCCAGAAAAAAAAGGTACAATTGGAAGTACAAGGATTGCTGGAATAAGGTTATGACTTTCAGATTTAAAAAAAAAAATCCCAATTACTTCAACTAAATCAAAAGACTTAAAAGCCGGCGAGGAAATGTACAAAAATATAGCGAGAAGCTTTTGGGAATAAAAGGATTGCCAGAAGAAGGTTGTGCCTTACAAAGAAATATACCTTCCAAAAGACAATAGGACTTAAGGCAACCCCTAACTCAAAAACTATTTCGAAACCTCAAAAAAAAATGCGACAAGTGCTTTATGACTTCCAAAGAAATATACCTTCCTATTGATCCCTAATTCAAAAAATATTTTGAACTGCCAAAGAAAATATGCGACAAAGAAGTGCTTTTTGAAGTACAAAGATTGCTGGAATAAGGTTATGACTTCCAGTCGAAAAAAAAGCAAAAAATCAGGAAGAAAAACGGCTTGGAGCTTCCTAAGAAATAAACAAAAATAAGACGTAGTGTTTTTGAGAGGACAAGGATTGCCAGAAGGTTGTAACTTCCAAAGGAATATACCTTCCAGAAAACAATAGAACTTTAGGCAACCCCTAATTCAAAAAATATTTCAAAATCCCAAAGAAAATATGCGATAAGGGAGTGCTTCCAAGAGAGCAAGGATTGCCAGAGAAAGATTGTGACTTCCAAAGGAATATATCTTTCAGAAAACAATAGGACTTCAAGCAACCCCTAATTCGAAAAATATTTCCAAATCTCAACAAAAATATGCGGCAAGAGAGTGCTTTCGAGAGAACAAGGATTGCCAGAAGAAGGTTGTGACTTCTAGAAGGATGTATCTTTGAAGAAACAACGTAAAATTGACTTTGGGCTATCCCTAATACAAAAAAAATAATTTGAAAGAAGTTGAAAAAAATGTGGCAAAGGAATGCATTTGAAAATATAAGGACTGCTGGAAGAAAGTTGTGACTTCCAAAGGGATGTATTTACATTGACTTTGTGCTAACCCTTGAATAAAAAAAAAATACTTTGAAAGAGGAACAACTTGAAATCTCAAAAAGAATAAAAAGAATACGACCAAAAAATGCTTCTGGAAGTTGAAGGATTGCCAGAAGAAGCCTGTACCTTCCGAAAAAAGGAATCTCACGAAATTTATTTTGGGCTATCTCCGAAACTAAAAAAATACTTCAAAAGAGAAAATATTCAAATTCCCAACGGAGAATGCGACGAAAGAATACAAGGATTGCTAGAAGAAGGTTGTGACTTCCAGAAGGCTATACCTTTGAGGAGATAACGTCGAAATTTACTAACGACTATCCTCTGAATTAAAAATGGTTTGAAAGAGCAACGATGTCATACCTTCAAGTGAATAAATGAAAATATGTCAAAGAAGAGCGGAAGTACAAGGATTGCCAGAAGAAGGTTATGACTTCCAAAAGGATGTACCTACAAGGATACATCTTGACAATGTTTTTAGATTATTCTTCGAATCGAAAAATACCGGAAAGATAAATAATTTGAAATTCCAAAGGAGATAAAGAAAAATGTAAAGAAGAAATGCTTCTGAAAGGTGAAGGAATGCTGAAAAAAGGTTATGACTTCTAGAGGAATATATCTTCAAGAAGACAGCGTCCTAATATAAAAAAATATTCCGAACAGGCAAAATTTGAAATCTGAAAGGAGTTGAAGAAAAATGCAATAAAGAAGTACTTTTGGAAGTACAAGGATTGCTGAAAGAAGGCTGTGACTTCTGGGAAGACGGATTTTGAAGTGAGCTATTGCTTGAATCATAAAATATCTTGAAAGAGGCAAAATTTGAAGCGCCAGAGGAGATAAAGGAGAATACAACGAGGAACTGCTTCAGAAAGTACAGGGATTGCTGGAAGAAGGTTGTGACTTCCAAAAGGCTGTACTTTAGAAGAGTCAATGTCGAAATCAACTTACAATTATTCCCTGAATTAAAAATGGTTTGAAACAGCGACGATGTCATACTGTCGAGAGAATAAATAACAATATGTCGAAAAAGAGCTTCCGGTAATACAAGGATTGCCAGAAGAAGGTTGTGACTTCCATACCTACCATGAGATATCTTAACAATGATTTTGGATGAATAATTTGGAATTCCAGAGGAGATAAAGACGAATGTGAAAGAAAAATGCTTTTGAAAGGTGGAGGATTGCCGGCAGAAGGTTGTAACTTCCAGAAGGATGTATCTTCAAGGAAATAACGTAACATTGACTTTGAGCTATCCCTAATCTAAAAAAAAAACTTCGTAAAGTGTCAAATTTGAAATCCAAAAGGAGTTGAAGAAAAATGCGACGAAGGAGCACTTTTGAAAGTACAAAGATTGCTGGAAGAAGGTTATGACTTTCAAAGGAATGTACCTTCAAGAATACATGATGACATTGACTTTTGACTAATCATTAAGTAAAAAAATAATTTGAAACACGAACAATTTGAATTCCTATAGAATAGAAGGATTTAAACAAATTCAATGAAGAAATGCCTCTGGAAGTTGGAGGATTGCCGGCAGAACGCTGTACCTTCCAAAAGGACGTCTCTTTGAAAAATTGATTTTAGGCTATCCTGAATTCAAATTTTTGAGCCTCCAAAGAAGACAGAGGAAAATGCGACGCCGAAATGTTTTCAAAAGTACAAAGATTGCTGGAAGAAGGTTGTGACTTCCTAAAAGACGTATTTTTGAATAAACAACATCAATATTGACTTAAGGCTATCCCTTGTATTACAAAATGCCTTAGAAGGGACAAGATTTGAAGCCCCAAAGAAGGTAAAAAAGAATGCAAGAAGTGCTCCTGAAAGTACAAGGATTGCTGGAAGAAGGTTGTGACTTCCAAAAGGCTGCACTTCTAAGGAGGAAACATTGAAATTAATTCACGGTTATTTTTTGAATCAAAAAAATGCTTTGAAAGAGGAATGATTTGATGCCTTCGAGGGAATAAACAAAAATACTTCGAAGCAGAGCTTCTGGAAGTACAAGTATTGCTGGAAGAAGGTTGTGACTTCCAGAAAGCTGCACTTCTAAGGAGGAAACATTGAAATTAACTCACGGCTATTTTTTGAATCAAAAAATGCTTTGAAAGAGGAACGATGTGACACTTCCGAGGGAATAAACAAAAATACGTCGAAGCAGAGCTTCTGGAAGTACAAGTATTGTTGGTAAAAGGTAATGACTTCCAAAAGGCTGCAGTTTTAAAAAGGCAACATTAAAACTAACTGACGGCTATTCTTTGAATCGAAAATGCTTTGACAGAGGAAGGATTTGATGCCTCCGAGGAAATAAATAAAAATACGTCGAAGCAGAGCTTCTGGAAGTACAAGTATTGTTGGAGAAAGGTTATGACTTCCAAAAGGCTGCAGTTTTAAAGAGGCAATATTGAAATTAATTCACGGCTATTCTTTGAATCAAAAAATGCTTTGAAAGAGAAACGATGTGACACTTCCGAGGGAATAAACAAAAATACGTCGAAGCACAGCTTCTGGAAGTACAAGTATTGCTGGAAGAAGGTTGCGACTTCCAAAAGGTTGTCTTTTTGAAAAGGCAACATTAAAATTAACTCACGGCTATTCTTTAAATCAAAAAATACTTTGGAAGAGGAGCGATTTGATAATTACGAGGGAATAAACAAAAATAGGTCGAAGCAGAGCTTCTGGAAGTACAAGGATTGCTGGAAGAAAATTGTGACTTCCAAAAGGTTGTATTTTCAAGAAAACAACCTCGAAATTGACTTACAGTTATTTTCTGAATCAAAAAATGCTTTAAAAGAGGATCAATTAGATAATTCCGAAGGAACAAACAAAAATAAGTTGAAGCAGAGCTTCTGAAAGTACAAGTATTGCTGGAAGATGGTTAGGACTTCCAAAAGGCTGTACATTTAAGAAAACAACATCCTGAATTGAAAAATGTTTGGTAAAAGAAACGATTTAATGCCTCTGAGGGAATAAATAAAAATACGTCCACGGAGAACTTTTGGAAGTACAAGGATTGCCAGAGGAAAGTTGTGACTTCTAAAGGGCTGTATGTACCAGGATATTGCTTTGAAGTTGATTTTGTGCTAAGCCTTGATTCAAAGAATACTTTGAAAAAAGAACAATTTGAAATTCCAAAGGAAATATTACTTAAAAAAATGTTTTTGGAAGTTGGAGGATTGCCAGAAGAAGGCTGTAACTTCCAGAAGAATGTAACTTCAAGAAGACAACATAAACTCAACTTTAAATCAAAAAATACTGCCAGAAGACAAAAATTCGAGTCTCTAAAGAAGACAGCACAAAATGTGTCGAAGAAATGTTTCCAAAAGTACAAGGATTGCTGGAAGAAGGTTGTGACTTCCAGAGGATTGTACCGGTAAGAATTAACGTTGATATTGAAAAAATATGTATTTTTTTCTTGTATATTATTGCAATTGCGTTGAAAGTGTTGAGAAGGCAATTCTTTTCGCGTTATTAACCAAGGCATCAAACTGTGAGCTTTATTTCGTTCATTTAACCATAGACAACAAAGAGCAACATATCCAATTTCTTATAAATCAAAAAGAGATCGCTTGAATTCCGTTACTTGGAAGCCGGTATGCAATTTTCCAAGCAAATGAGTTTTCTCTGTTGAGTGGCGCTCGCCTTCTTGATTAACCCATGATTAATTAAAAATGAACATCTTGTATTAATTACTTTTCTGCCATTGTTGAATAAAACTAATTTTATTGACTATAAACCAAGAATTCCCTGTTGGAAATATCTTCATTTTATATGTTGAGGTATGTTTTGTGAAATGCCGCTTGGGATACTCGACCATTTAGGTATGCAAATCATTTTTTTTGTTAATGGAGATGTACAATTTGTCAAACAGGAAATATCAGAACAATAAAGAATTGTTTGTTGAGAAATTTTTGATCAATTTTTGACTTTTTTACGTAAAAAATGTACTGAGCAATAATAATATGTATCGAATTTGTAATTGCCAGCGTGAAATTTGAAATTGCCGCGCGTATAGTCGACCGGATGAAGCCTCCTCCTTCAGATGCATTAATCAAAATCGGGAACAGTAGCCACGTTTTTTTTTTTAGTCCTTTTTTACTTGTATGAATAAAATAGGATTCTGTTGAATGTGAAACATTCTTTAACAGTCACGGGTGGTAAAATGATAAATTGATTCAAATATTTTTTTCCATAGCTTAGAAAAAGCTTCTTCTTAGGGTAGATAAAAGATTGATGATCAAATTAAATTAATTGCAGATTTCACCTTCAATATTTATTGACATCCTAGTAATTATTATCTTTGAGATAAATTCTATGAAACTTCAATTTTTACGAGCCAATAAATTAAACTCTTTAGATTTGTGATTTTTGCTTGAAACATGAACATAAATTAAAAACGGCGTGTCAAAGCATTCATACCGGAAATTCTTTACCAATTTTTTCGAATCATCATTGCATGTTTGTAACAATACGGCGGCCATATTGTTTGTTATCAAGTTACTCATTGGAAATTTTTACTTTTTTTGCTTTTTTACTGATGGAAGCCATTTTGTTGCACATTTTGGTTTTAATCATTTCTCTTATAAGAAAGCGTGTATTAAAAAATTCAATTGTTCATCAAACTTTTCTTGATTAATCATTTATGCAAAATAGTTAATTGACTTTCACTGTAATGAACAAACCAAGTGATTAATAAGAAATCAAACCTTAATTAAAACGAGATAAAAATGGAAAATGAATGTTTTTTGGGTTACTAAGCCAAAAATAGCATCTGCAACTATTAGTGCAAAAAAGTGTTAAAATTTACTGCAAGCAATTACCCAATCAGGCCTATTTGTAAACCCTTTAATGCTAATGGTAAAACGGAATCAACCACAAAACCGTTAACAAAATGTCTTCTATTTAATTGAACGTGCTTGTAAAAAAAACGGATACCAACTTCCGGCAAGTAAAATAAAATGGTGGATTAAAAGACAAAAATATTATTGGCGGAAGAAGTAGGTGAAAGACGGTTAAATAGATACCCGCACATGGCTCGTTTACTTTATAGAACAAAAACGGTTACTAAACTTTCATTTATTAATCAGAAAGTTAGAAAACTAACCTACTAACATTGCTAAAATGATGTAAAATTAAATAATAAAGGGTTGGTTTTTACCTGTGTTTGCGTGAGCCCCAAACTAGCGGCCAATTCCGCGCGTTCTGGTAACGCAAGATACTGCGTCCGCTGGAACCGTCGGTTGAGCTGCTGGAGTTGTAAACTGCTGTAGATGGTCCTTGGTTTACGCATCTTTTTTCCCTTTCCACCCCCGCTCGGCCGCTCCAGGGATAGGCACTTCTCTGTAGCAACAAAATCAGCATCAGATTCAATTATAACATTATTAAAAAACACATGAATTTATTTTAATTCCGTTAATGGATTTAGATTCTACAGGGTTGAAATATGGGGTAGACATGTATACCAATAAAAAACAATTGAAATACTACCCGTTTTATGGACTTTTAAAAATATTTAATTTGCCCAATTTTGTATTTATTAATACAATTACCCCAATAGTGATATTAGGGGTGAAATAATAGCCATCCCTTAATTCAACTCTGCATAATACTAACTTAAAGTTTTTACATGAGTACAGTTGAAATTTAAGGTAAAAATTGGAGTGCCAGCATTTGGAAATGCTAACTTCTAAAATTGTACTAATTTTCAACCATTTTGACTTCCAAATGCCCTAATTTATTTATGCATCAATTCAATTCAAATTTGTTGTTGGATTTAAGTACAACAGGGTTGAAATGAAGGGTAGACATGTATTCAAGTTCGAAACAATCAAAAATATTGCCAATATTTGGTCAATAAGACCCAACTTTGTTTCCATTGTACGATTGTCTAAACAACATTTCAGTCTGTAATAACAAACCCAAAAAGCAATATTTTGGGCTGCAATAATGGTCATCCCTTAATTCAACTTTGTTAAATACTAATATGAATAATTTATATTAATACAATTGCAAATTGAGGTGAAAATTGGAGTGCCAACTTCTGGAAACGCCGATCTCTAAGATTGTACTCATTTTCAATCATTTTGACTTCCAAGTGCCCTAATTCAATTATGCATCAATTTATTCCGAATTTGTTGGTGGGTTTAAGTACAACAGGGTTGAAATTAAGGGTAGACATGTATTCAAGTTCAGAATAATCAAAAATATTGTCAATATTTGGTCAATAATACCCAACTTTGTTTTCGATTGTACGACTGTCTAAATAACATTTCAGGCTGAAATAACAGGCCCAAAAAACAAAATTTTTGGCTGAAATAACGTTTACCCCTTAATTCAACCTTTTAAAATACTAATATAAATAATTTATATCAATACAGGTCAAATTTAAGGTAAAAATTGGAGTGCCAACATCGGGGAACGCCAACCTCTTATATTGTAGTTATTTTCAATCATTTTGACTTCCAACTGTCCTAATTTAATTATGCATCAATTTATTTTGATTTTCTTAGTGGATTTAAATGGAACAGGGTTGAAATAAATGGTAGACATGTATTCAAGTTCAGAATAATCAAAACTATAGCCAATATTTGGTCAATAATACTCAACTTTGTTTTCGATTGTACAATTACTTAAACAACATTTCAGGCTGAAATTACTGGCCCAAAAAGCAAAATTTTGGGCCAAAATGACGGTCATCTCTTAATTTTATCCTGAAGAATACTAAAAATTGAAATTCAATGTAAAAATTGAAGTGCCAACATTTGGAAATGCCAACTTTTAAAGTCATACTCATTTTCAACCATTTTTACTTCCAAATGCCCTGATTTAATTAGGCATCAATTCATTTTGATTTTCTAGCTGGATTTAAGTGCAATAGTGTTGAAATAAAGGGTAAACATGTATTCAAGATCAGAATAATCGAAAATATTATCAATATTTGGTCAATGGAACCCAACTTTGTTTTCGATTGTACAATTGCCTAAGCAACATTTCAGGCTTGGGTAACAGGACCAAAAAACAAAATTTTGAGCTTAAATAACGGTCACCCCTTAATTCAACTCTACATAATACTAATTTGAAGTTTTCACATTAGTACAATCATAGTTTAACGTTAAAATTGAGGTTCCAACTTCTGGAAACGCCGATCTCCAAAATTGTACTCGTTTTCGACCATTTTGGCTTCTTAATGCCATAATACAATTGCACATGAATTTATTTCAATTTTGTTGGTGGGTTTAAGTGCAACAGGATTTAAATAAAGGGTGGACATGTATTCAAGTTCGGAATAAAGCTTTGTTTTGGATTGTACAATTGTCTAAACAACATTTCAGGCTGAAAAACAGGCCCAAATAACAAGATTTTTCAACCATTTCGACTTCTTAAAGCCCTTATTTGATTATGTATCAATTTATTTTAAATTTGTTGGTAGATTTGAGTACTACAGGGTTGAAATGAAGGGTAGACATGTATTCAAGTTCAAAAATATGGCCAATATTTGGTCAATAATACCCAACTTTGTTTTCGATTGTACAATTGCCTAAACAACATTTCAGACTGTATAACAGGTCCAAAAAACAAAATTTTGGGCTGAAATAACGTTCATGCTTTAATTAAATCCTGTAAAATACTAATATGAATCATTTATATTGATACAGTCAGAATTTAAGGTAAAAATTGAAGTTCCAACTTCTGGGAACGCGGACCTCTAATATTGTACTTATTTTCAACCATTTTGACTTCTTTAAGCCCTAATTTAATTATGCATCAATTTATTTTGATTTTCTTAGTAGATTTGAGTGCAACATGGTTGAAATAAAAAGTAGACATTTATTCAAGCTCCAAATAATCAAAAATATTGCCAATATTTGGTCAATAAGACCAAACTTTGTTTTCGATTGTACAATTGCCTAAAGAACATTTCAGGCCTAAATTACTGGCCCAAGAATAAAAAATTTTGGACTGAAATAACGGTCATCCCTTAATTCAACCCTACATAACACTAAAATGAATAATTTATATTAGTACAGTTGAAATTTAAGGTAGAAATTGGAATGCCAACTTCAGGGAACACCGACCTTTAATATTGTACTCATTTTCAACCATTTGGAGTTCCTAGAGCCCTAAT
Organism: Dromius quadrimaculatus; assembly: GCA_963989225.1. Classification (NCBI taxonomy): domain Eukaryota; kingdom Metazoa; phylum Arthropoda; class Insecta; order Coleoptera; family Carabidae; genus Dromius; species Dromius quadrimaculatus. Next base: position 420,546 of record OZ022332.1, read on the forward strand.
TGAATTACGCATCAATTTATTCCAATTTTGTTGGTGGATTCTAGTACAACAGGGTTGAAATAAAGGGTAAACATGTATTTAAGTCAGAAATAATCAAAAATATTGCCAATATTTGCTCAATTAGACTAAACTTTGTTTTCGATTGTACAATTGCTTGAACAACATTTCAGACTAAGAAAACAGGGTCAAAAAGCAAAATTTTGGGCTGAAATAAGGGTCATCTCTCAATTTAACTCTTCATAATACTACTTTGAAGTTTTCACATCAGTACAATCGAAATTTAACGTTAAAATTACAGTGCCAATTTCAGGGAACGCCGACCTCTAAAATTGTACTAATTTTCAACCATTTTGACTTCCTAAGGCCCTAATTTGATTATGCATCAATTTATTTCAATTTTGTTGGTAGATTTGAGTGTAACAGGGTTGAAGTAAAGGGTAGACATGAATTGAAGCTCAGAATAATCGAAACTATAGCCCATATTTGAACAATAATATTCAACTTTGTATTCAATTGTATAATTGCCTTAACAACATTTCAGACTGGAATACCAAGTCCAAATAACAATATTTTGGGCTAAAATGACGCTCATCTCTCAATTCAACCCTGTAAAATGCTAGTAAGCATAATTTATATTGATACAGTCAGAATTTAAAGTAAAAATTGAAGTGCCAACTTCAGGGAATGATGATTTTGACTTCTCAAAGCCCTAATTCAATTATGCTTAAATTTATTTTAATTCAGTTGGTGATTTTAAGTACAAAAGGGTTGAAATAAAGGGTAGACATTTATTCAAGTTCGGAATAATCAAAAATATTGCTAATATTTGGTCAATAGAATCCAGCTTTGTTTTCGATTGTACAATTATGTAAACAACACTTCAGGCTGAAATAACAAGCCCAAAAAGCCAAATTTTGGACTGAAAAACCGGCCGTTTCTTAATTCAACCCTACATCATACTAATATAAATATTTTCCATCGGTGCAGTTGAAATTTCACCACAAAATTAGAGTGCCAATTTCTGGGAACGCCGACCTCTAAAATTGTACCCATTTTCAACCACTTTGACTTCCAAATGCCCTAATTTAATTATACATCAATTTATTTTAATTTTGTTGGTGGATTTGAGTACTAAAGGGTTGAATTAAAAGGTGAACATATGAACAATCAAAAATATTTGGTCAATATGTCCTAAATTTGTTTTCGATTGTACAATTGTCTAAACAACATTTCAGGCTAGAAAAACAAGCCCAAAAAGCAAAATTTTGGGCAGAAATAACGTTCACCCTTTAATTCAACCCTGTAAAATACCAATGTTAATAATTTATATTAATACAGGCGGAATTTGAGGTAGAAATTGGAGTGCCAACTGCAGGGAATGCCGACCTTTAAAATTGTACTAGTTTTCAACCATTTTGACTTCCAAATACCCTAATTCAATTACACATAAATTTATTTTAATTTTATTGGTGGATTCAAGTACAACAGGGTTAAAATAAAGGGTAGACATGTATTTAAGTTCGGAATAATCAAAAATATTGCCAATATTTGGTCAATAAAACCCAACTTTGTTTTCGATTGTACAATTGTCTAAACAACATTTCAGGCTGAAAAACAGTCCCAAAAAGCAAGATTTTGGGCTGAAATAACAGTCATCCCTCAATTCAACCCTATATAATACTAAAATAAATAATTTACATCAGTACAGTTGAAATTTCAGGTGAAAATTGGAGTGCCAACATTTGGGAATGCCGACCTCTAAAATTTTATTAATTTTTGCCCATTTTGACTTCCAAATTGATTTTTTTCGATTATTTCAGCTGATTTGGGTTCTACAGGGTTGAATATGTTTGACGAATGAAATGTTATTAAAAATTTTAATATTTGAGGGTATTTACAAGGCACAGTAATCGGTTAATGTTCCACTTATAATTTATGACTTGAAATTAACTGTTAAATTGATCAATTGTGTCATGTTTACTATATTTAACAAATAATTTATTGTTAGTAAATAGCCCGCATGAATTGACTTGCGTGGTGCGCATGCGTGAGTACATCCCCCGCATTTTTACATCAATTCGTGACAATGAATTCCGGTAAGGGTTGTCTGTCATGGCTGACGATTATATCGTGGAAATATTTCATAATTAAATTGGCGGTTTCTTTCGTTTGTTATGGTGGATGGGTGAATTACTTTACATTATTCGAGTAGAAACTGAGTAGAAATTTAAAAGTAGATCACGCCAACCATTGTTGATAAAACAATATCGCGTCGTGAATTCTCCATTACAAAAAGGAAGAAATAAAATGTCCGTTATCGAAAAACATGACCATTTCCGCAAATGATAGCTATATATATGCCCACATGACGGTTTTTTCCAATATGCAGATGTTTAACGGGGTGTTTTTGCCAATTTAATATGAACATATTGAGGCAAATTCAGATTCGATTCCAACGCGAACCGTTAACGAATTATGAGCACACGGTGCATCGTTGGGCCCCGTTACTCAAACTAAAAAACGTATGAGCAAGCTATGATGAAATAACGACTTAAAAAAGATTTATGAAGCGACGGGATAATTTCCACATCATTTTACCTATTTTGTTACTAGTTACGAAATATTTGTGCGGGCCCAATAAGGCAAATACTAAGGAGGAATGAATCACGTATGCTGTTTTCAAATTGCGACGGCGGGCGGTTAACCTACAACCAATTTGTTCACCCAATAAATGCATCATTTGTTTTAATATGCAGGTATGTACACATTTTGAAGTCAACACACTCGCTACCATCATAATAAAATTATAATTTACATCTTTAATAAAACTTATCTCCTTTTATTGCCAACAAACCGAAAAATAAAATGATTTCTTCATTTTACGTTTGCACATTCATTTAATACCAATATTTATTAGAAATACATTCGTTTTCACCTGCTTTGAAATTAATACACTGTCCGGACTCTTTTCTGCACAAAATGTTTAAAACTTTGTTTGAATGTTTGCCTAGACTTTTCCTCGGACAATAATTCCATGCTAAGTTACATTGAAAATCAGTACAACAATATTACAACTAAAATGAAGCATTTCCTCCGTCAAAATCTGTACTTAAACTGCTTAAATCCTGACTTGATCGATTGCCTAGGCTCTGCCTTAGGCAGCAGCCTCAGACTTGACTAAAACATTATTTTTTGCATGATAAAACAACAAAAATACAACTAGAATCACGATTTTTTTTCTATAAACTTCGACTCTGACTGTTTAAAGGTTTGCCCGGTTGTTTGCCTAGATTTTGCCTTGGCCAGCAACCTTTAAACTCGTCTATAATGGACATTGTTTGCGGCAAAACGACAAAATTTAAACTGAAATTGATTTTTTTATTCTATAAACATCGACTAATTATTCAAGGGTTTGCTCAACTGTTTGCCTAGGTTCTGCCTTGGCTAACAACCTTAGACCTAGCTAAAACATGATCTTTTTTACGACAAAACAACGAAAGTACAACTGGAATTATGTTTTTATTTTTTATTAACCTCGATTGACTGTTTAAGAATTTGCCCGATTTTTGCCTAGGCTCTGCCTTGACCAGCAACCTTAGACTCATCTGTAACTTGCAACAAAATAACAAGATTTGAACTGAATTCCAGTATTTTTTTTCTATAAAGCTTGACTGACTGTTTAAAGGTTAACTTGGTAGTTTGCCTAGATTTTGCCTTGGCCAGCAACCTCAGACTCAACTAAAACATGATTTTTTATGCGACAGAACAACAAAAGTACAACTGGAATCACGTATTTCTTTTCTATAAGCCTCGACTGACTGTTTAAAGGTTAACCTGATAGTTTGCCTAGATTTTGCCTTGGCCAGCAGCTTCAGACTTATCTAAAACATTATTTTTTGCACTATAAAACAACAAGAGTACAACTGAAATTACATATTTCCTATCAATAAACCACGAGTGAGTATTTAGAGGTTTGCCCGATTGTTTGCCTGGGTTTTGCCTTTGCCCAGCAACCTTAAACTCATCTATAACTAGCATATTTGCTACAAAACGACAAAATTTGAGCTGAACTCTGGTATTTTTTTCTATAAAATTCTTATGAATGTTTAAAGGTTTGTTTAATTGTTTGCCTGGATTTTGCCTTGGCCAGCAACCTTAGACTTATCTAAAACATTATTTTTTGTGTGATAAAACAACAACAATACAACTAGAATCACATATTTCTTTTCTATTAACTTTAACTGAGTATTTAAGGGTTTGCTCGATTGTTTGCCTAGGGCCTGCCTTGGCCAGCAACCTAAGACTTATCTAAAACATGATTTTTTAGCGACAAAATAACAAAAGTACAACTGGAGTAACGTATTTCTTTTCTATATTTTTTAACTGAATATTCAAGGGTTTGCTCGATTGTTTGCCTAGATTCTGCCTTGGCCAGCAACCTATGACTTAGCTAAAACATGATCTTTTTCACGACATAACAACAAAAGTACAACTGGAATCACGTATTTATTTTCTATTAACCTCGATTGACTATTTAAGGGTTCGCCCGATTGTTTGCCTAGGTTTTGCCTTGGCCATCAACCTTAGACTAATCTGTTACTAGCATTGTTTGCGACAAAATAACAAGATTTGAACTGAAATCGAGTATTTTTTTCTCCGAAGCTCGACTGACTATTTAATGACTTGTTCAATTGTTTGCCTAGGTTCTGCCTTGGCCAGCAATCTCGGATTTATCTAAGACATGATTTTTTATGCGACAAAACAACAAAAGTACAACTGGAATCACGTATTTCTTTTCTATAAACTTCGACTGACTGTTTAAGAGTAAGCCTAATTGTTTGCCTAGGTCTCGCCTTGGCCAGCAACCTTATAGTCAACTATAATACTTATTGTTTGCGACAAAACAACAAAATTTGAACTAAAATCAAGTTTTTTTTTCTATAAAGATCCACGGACTGTTTAAGAGTTGGCTCAATTGTTTGCCTAGGTTTTGCCTTAGCCAAAAACCTCAGACCTATCCAAAATATATTTTTTTGCGATATAACAACAAAAGTGCAACTGGAATCACGTATTTCTTGTCTATAAACTGCGACTGACCCTTCAAGGGTTTGCCCGATTATTTTCCTAGGCTCTGTTTTGACCAGCAACCTCACACTCATCTATAACTAGCTTTTTTTGCGACAAAACGACAAAATTTGAACTGAAATCAGATATTTTTTTCTATAAAGCTCGACTGACTGTTTTAGGGCTTGCTCAATTGTTTGCCTAGGTTCTGCTTTGGCCAGCAACCTCAGACTTATCTAAAACATGATCTCTCTTACGATGAAACAACAAAAGTACAACTGGAATTACGTATTCATTTTCTATTAAACCCAACTGGTTCTTTAAAGGTTTTCCAAATAGTTTGCCTAGGTTTTACCTTAGCCAGTAGCCTGAAGCTCATTTATAATGCCAACTATTTGCGACAAAACAACAAAAGTACAATCGGAATCACGTTTTTTTCTTCTATAAGTTTCGACTTACTATTTAATGGTTTGCCTAATTGTTTGCCTAGGTTTTGCCTTTGCCAGCAGCTTCAGACTCACCTATAATACTCATTGTTTGCGATAAAACAACACAAGTACAACTGGAATGACGTATTTCTTTTCTATAAACCTCGACTGACTGTTTAAGAGTTTGCTCAAGTGTTTGCCTAGGTTTTGCCTTGGCCAGCAATCTTAAACTAATCTATAATATAATTTTATGTGACTGAAGAAGACAACAATACAACTGGAATTACATTATTCTTTTTCTATGAGCCTCGACTGACTATTTAAGAATTTTCCTGATTGTTTGCCTCGATTTTGCCTTGGCTAGCAATTCTAGACTCAGCTAAAACGAACTTCTGGTAGAACAATTTTAACGATCAGCAAGACGAAATAGCAACTAAAATTTATATTTTTTATTATGAATTTTTACAAAAGGTTACTGTAGCCTCGTAAGTATACTTGCTTCGGCTTTGCCTCGGCCATCATTTTAATAAGACTTCTTTCTAATTTTGATACATAAGTAATGATTTTTGCGGCCCTAAAATTCAACTACTAGCCGAAAAAAACTTTCAAAGTTTCGTCCGATAGTTAGCCTAGGCATTTCTATGTCCAAAAATCCTAGGCACAGATATTTTAGCTATAAAAAAACCAGGAGAAAAGATTACAACTGAAGTAAAGCAGCTCCAACAATTTAAAACGACAATTTTTTTTCTATGAACTTAGATTAGGTATTTAAAGGTTTGCCTGATTGTTTGCCTGGGTTCTGCCTTAGTCAGCAGCCTCAGGCTCAGCTATATCATAATTTTTTTGTGACAAAACAACAAAAGTACAACTGGAATCACGTATTTCTTTCCTATAAACCTCGATTGAGTATTAAACGGTTTGCCTAGATTTTGCCTTGGCTAGCAATCCTATAATAGACACCGTTCTGTTCACAATATTTAAGTAGCTATTTATGCAACTTTTACAACCGAATTAAGTATTTTTTTCAAAAAAAAATTGATTTTAAAAGTTCAATAGTCTTGCTTTTCTGTTTGCCTTGGCTGTGCCTTGGCTAAAAGTCTCAAATTTAGTCCTAGACCCATAAACTGCGACTTTTAGGATCAAAATAAGAAGATTGCAACTGAAATTAGGTATTTCCTACCAAATAATTTTGGTTGCCTTGGCTTTGCCTTGACCAGCAAATTTAAATTAAATCGTTGACATATAAATCACCTAATCAGGATGAGAAGATTGCAATTGGAATTAAGTATTTCGTTTCTAAGAATCTTGACTACAAGTTTTTGAGGCTTTGCCTCGGCTGGCAGACCTAGATTTAGTTTAATAAATAAAATAGTAAACATTTTTACAACCAGAACGGCGAAAAAGCAACTGAAATTTATAGGAAAAGTATCTTAATTAATAATTGAATGACTTTTAGGAAAGTACTTTGGGTTTCCACGTACGTTGATAAATCAGCAGTCGTCTGATAATTTTTTTAAGCGTACCTAATCTTTTCGTGACACTCAAAATCAAGTAGTTATAAACATTTTTGATTTTATATCTAATCTTATCTGAAAATACTTTGAAATATTGTTCCAAAGACAAAAACTGCATGCTTATTTAATAATTGATATTGTACTGGGCGAGCGATAAAATACTTTGTCGCACAGCGAAATATAGGGGATTTTTTTCTTTAAGTCTATAAATAGTGCGTGAGTAAAGTTGCATGTAATATTATCTTTTGAATTTATTCAAATTTATTTTAAAGTTGCGTGCAAAAAATATTATTATCCGTGTGATAAATGCAGTTTATCTCATCCAGAATATCAATTGTGCTGTAATATCTTTTATTTAAACTTCAAACAATCTGAAACAAATCCGGTGTATTTATAATTGCATACAGGCTGTACCAAAAGTTTTGATATTAATTATTATCAATAAAACATTTTATTACCAAAATTCTGCGGTGTGCACCGAACCGCGCTTACCATAAAATGTTAGTAGCGATCAAAAAACATATATAAACTTTATGATAGATCATAAAAAGTTGTAATAATTGTGACGCAATCATTTGAACATATTTGGAAATAGTCGTGAGAAAAATTTAATTGATTAAATATTTTATTTATCCGCCGGCTACTTTTTTCACTTTTTTACAATAATAAATGACTTATCGATGACTTTTAATGAATTTATTGAATAAAAATGGATTGATAGGCATTAAAAATTTATTATCAGCTGTATCTACCCTCCATATTGAATAAATAACGGAACGGTCATTAGATACTGATGCGATCAATTCAATTTACCTTTTAGGGGTGCAAGTACACCCAATTTTCAATAAAAATTTATTTTGCTAGGTTGTGTAATAAGGAAGGAAAGTACATACTTTCATCCTACAATATGATGTTATTCAAATGCCGTATACTTTGCGTTGAATACCGCGCGACGTTTTGACGTTCTTATATTAAAAGGGAGGAGAATAATACTTTGGCTCCCTGTAATACTGATAAAACAATTGACTAACAATCCCAAAAACAAAACAATTTTTTTTATTAATTCATAAACGTTGTATCCTGAACAGTACGGCGGGACGAGTATTACGTGCTTATACTAGGAGGGAGGAAAGTTATACTTCCGTTCCCTATAATACCGATAGTTTACAGTATTGGCAACCCAAAAATAAGCAAGCAATAATTCAAAAAATATTGTAAAATATTTTTTTCAATTATTCAAAAACGTTGTACTTAAAAGAGTACGGAGGGAAGAATATTACGTGTTTATACTAGGGGGGAGGAAAGTAATGTTTTCGTTTCTAACAATACTGATAGTTTACAGTATCAGCAGCTCAAAATCAAACAAAAAATTGTTGCAAATACCTTGCACGATTTTTTTAAATTTATTCAAAAACGTTGTACTTTAAAATGTACAGAGGAATGATTATTAGCTGTTTATACTAGGAGGGAGGAAAATTATGTTTTCATTTTCCATAATACCGATAGTTTACAGTATTGGCAGTCCAAAAATAAACAGGTAATATTTTTTCAAAAATTTTGTACTCCGAAAAGTACGGCGGGACGAATATTGCATGTTCATATTAAGAGGGAGGAAAGTGATACTTATGTTCCCTTCAATACCAATGGTTTACAGTGTCAACAACCCAAAAATAACCGAAAAATTGACTGAAAAACCTTGCACAATTTTTTTAAATTTATTTAAAAACGTTGTACTTTAAAATGTACAGAGGGACGAATATTACGTTTTTAAATTAGGAGGGAGGAAAGTTATATTTCTGTTTCTTATAGTATCAATAGTTTACAGTATTGACAATCCAAAAATGAGCAAATATTACTCCAAAAATATTGTCAAATATTTTTTTTATTCCTGCAAAAACGTTGTACCCCGAAAAGTACGGCGGGACAAATACAATATGTTTAAACTAGGAGGGAGGAAAGTAATACTGTTGTTCCTCATAGTACTGACAGTTTACAATATCAGCAACTCAAAATCAACCAAAAAAATTGATTGAAAAATCTTGCAAGAATTTTTTTATTTATTTAAGAATGTTGTATTTTAAAAAGTACGGCGGGACGAATACAACGTGCTTATACTATATGAGGAAGGAAAGTTATATTTCCGTCCCCTATAGTACCAATAGTTCACAGTATGGACAACCCAAAAAAAAGCCAATAATATTCCTTAAAGATTGTAAAATATTTTTTTTATTCATTCAAAATCGTTGTACTCAGAAAAGTACGGCGAGACGAATACAACATGTTTAGAGTACACGGGAGGAAAGTAATACTTTTATTCCTCACAGTACTGACAGTTTGCAGCATCAGCAGCCCAACAACAACCAAAAAATTGATTGAAAAATCTTGCAATATTTCTTTATTTATAATTAAGAACGTTGTGCTTCTAAAAGTACGGCGGGACGAATACAACGTGTTTAATTTAGGAGGGAGGAAAGTTATACTTTCGTTTTGCACAGTACTAATGGTTTATAGTAGGAGCAACCCAAAAACAAACAAAAATTTTTTGTATAATATTGTAAGATACTTTTTTCAAGTATTCAAAAACATTACATTTCAAAACGCACGGGGGGATGATTATTACGTGTTCATATTCAAAGGGAAGAAAGGATTACTTTAGTTCCCTGTAATACTAATAGTTGAGTTTACAAACAGTCAAAAACCCGAAAGAAAAAATATTCCAAAAATTTTGTAAGTATTTAAAATACTTCAAAGTACAGACGAAATCAAAATATTGTTTAAGGGAACAAAATAGGGTTTTCATTCCTTCAAATAACACTTTGATTTCTTGTATTGTTGTCCATGTGACAAAATAAAAAAGCAGTCCAAAAATTAGTCCAAATTTTTCATAATAAAATGTATTTTGTTTTGGTTGGACAATTGAGTAATTTTTATTTGTGGTTTAAGGGACGAAAGTGGGCCTTTTCTTCATATAATATTGCATGTTTTAAGAGCCAACGGCTTGTGATAAATCAACAAACATTTTTTCGTATAATCAGAAAAATTATAGACGCAGAAAAATACAAAGGGATGAAATATTAGGGGTTTATATTGGAAGGGTAGAAAGTAATACTTACAGGGCATTTCAACAAGACTCCAAAACCAAAATTTTCTCTTAAAAATATTTTTTCAAAAACGTTGTATTTTTGAAGATTACGGCGGAACGCTTATTGTGTATTTATACTTAAAGGGAGGAAAGTAATATTTTCATCACTTGTAATATTTGAAGTTCAGTTTATCAGCAGCCCAAAACCAGAAAAAAAATTTTGTTCCATTCTGAGATGTTGCGAAGAAAACGACGGAATAAAATATTACCGGTTTATACTAAAAAGGAGGAAAGTAACACTTTCATTCCTTATAATATTTCAAGTTTAGCTCAACAGCAACCCAAAACCAAGAAAAAAAATTTTTGGTCCATTCCGAAATGTTGTACTTTGGAAGTGTACGACGGGTTGAAGTATCACTGATTTATACTAAGAGGGAGGAAAATAATATTTCCGTTCCCTGTAATACTTGAAGGGCATTCTCTAAACAACCCGAAACCAAAATTTTGTAAATTGAAAAATGGATCAAGTATTCGTCGGCAACTTACCATCATCTTTGGGCGAAGGTGGACAATTGGGCGCGTAAGATCCAAGATGATACCCGGTATAAGAATTCTGATGCATAGGCGGGAAAGGATAAGCGGATAGGGCCCCACGCGGGCTAGGAAATCCGGTGTCATGGGGCCCACCAGGAGGTCCCCCATGATTAGAAGTAGGTGCATTAAAATGATGTTGATAAGAAGACCTTAGTGGCCCATATCCATGTTGTTGTAATTCGATAAAGGCGCTTTTGGAAACGGGCGTCGATGTATTAGACTCGTGAGGCGTCGGGGGCCCAATATGAGCGTCGCCCGACATGGCTGGTGTGCCTGGTGGCTCCTCCGACGGGCCCCCAAATGGGGAACCCAAATCCGTGAAGTTTAACGTTGTGAAGTTTTTGTTATCCACCGTAGAGGAATTGGGCGCTAGGCGCTTTGTAAATTCAACAATCAAAATTTAAAAACACTAAAAATAATTCACTGTTTGTCATTATGTTTAAAAACTGCACAAAATCCGCACCACAAAATAATAAACGCAGCACCAATTGTCCGTCCGTCCAATCAAAAGCACCAATTATAAAAAAGAGCGGTCGAAATTTGGCTTAATAGTGGCACATTATACATATAATAGTCATTCCCGTACCTCAATGCGAAGTAATTCATGTAATTCTCGCTATAATTGTTATTAAACCCGAACGAAATTACTCGAATCTGTCGTTTTTTTACGCGACCAAATTGGTCCCGCGGCCGAACGACATCCACAACCTACGAACGTAGATGCGATAATGACGAATAATCATATAATAGTCGGCTTGCCTCTATTTCTGCTTCTCGCCGATAGAGCGGCGCTACCATCCAGCGCACCAAAACCGAGGTGGAGCATTACCGTACCGCCATTGGCTGTTGATCGAATACAGGCGGGACGAAAGCCGGTTTTTATGGATCTTGATGAGAAAAAGGTGGGATTAGAACATGTTGCTCCAAGGAAACACGCCCTACCAGACAGACAGGCGCTGCTATATTCGAATACTAACCAACAGACTCGAAAAAATCTTATACATCTAATAAATCGGATAATTTCGGTATTTAACACCTTTATATTGAACCCTCAATCAATTTCATTTAATAACCATATACTGTATCCTGAATTAATTGACGAGAGGTGATGTGCTACCCCAAATCAATAGTCCAATTCCCAACAAAACTAATTCCTAAATCAATTTTTCCGTATTTAGCCCGGTTCCCAATTTATTACAATTTATTTGAAAAACAAAAACGAATCGTGTGACAAAATTAAATTATTTCACTGTTCTGTCATACTTCATATAGAAAATTTGGTGAAAATCCCACCAAAATTACTAATTTTAATTAATAGTTGACGGGAGGTCACTTGCTGCCCATAATTGATTTTAACAAAAAAAAAGTTTGATTTATTCTTGAACTAAAATCGAAAACCGCATGTCAATACCTCTAATAAGTCGCGAGATATTAACAAAAATAAATTATACCCTAAAATGGGTATAGTTCCAAATTTAATCCCAAAATAAAATTTAGGGTATGCATTGTTTGTTGTGTACAGCAATTTTCAAATATTTATTCAGCAGTAATTACTTTTAAAATTTTTATTTAATTTTTCACCCGAAACTGGGTATGACAATCAGAGAATCAATAACGTATTTACCACCCTTGAACATTCTGATATTAATAACCGTTTTAAGCCCCCTAAAAATACTAATATCTCATGGAACACGCAAGATATTTAGATAAATAATTTATACCCTAAAATGGGTGCTATGATAGATATAAGATATAGAATTCTTCATTCTGATGCTAGCATCAAAAACTGCATGTCAATATCTTGTGTAACACGCGAGATATTTAGATAAACAGTTTTTACCCTAAAATGGGTACCAATCACCCAATTCAAGTCGAAAAAAAAATTTAAGGTATAAAATATAATTACTAGCATATTGTTTGCTCCGTACAACAATTCTCAAATTTTTATTGTGCCCAGTTCAACTGTAATTTATTATTGAATTTTTATTTAATTTTTTACCCAAAACTGGGTGTGCGAATCAAATAATAATTAACATAATTATCATCCTTTAACCTTTTTTTTTAGGTACGCAAATTTTCAAAATGTTCGTATATCTAATAACAGAGATATTAATTAATTTAAAAACAACCTTTTTCAGTTCTCCTGAAAGTACTGAAGTTGTTAGTTTGAAACCCAATATAGCCAGGTAGTCTAATCAACTGTTTCGGGATTTTCTTAAATTTTAGCTCAAATTAAATTAAACGTCAGATTTCTTTCAAAATACATTTTTTTTATTTAAAAAGTTGTTTAGGGGCAGTTTTTGGGTGGAAAACCATTCTTGGCCACCTCTATTTTATAAAAAGTACCCTTTGTACGCTGGAGCCTAGTCAGGAGGGCTAGAATTTATGACTGAAAATAGCATTTTTACTTATTTTATAAAAATTATCTCGTACTCTTTTACGGATTGATTTTTATGCAGTGCTATATTGCGCTTCAAAGCCATTAGCAGCACAGAAAGCATAGGGGAATTATTTTAAAAATTTGTAAATCGGTTATTTATGGTAGAAAAATGGGGAAAAAGGGTAGACCGGGGTGAAATTTTCTGGGGAATTCAGTTTTTACCTCAAAAATATTATTTTGCGAAAGATACCTCGCTTATAACGAATATTTGATTATTCATTTAATTTGTAGTGACAGAAAAATGAGATAAAAATTATATTTGGGGCAAAATATATTTGGGGGATAATTTATGTTGTTGTTCATGTACCTCGTTTATAACGAATATACGTTAAAATAATAATCATTTGTAATTTTAATTTTAATGGTACCGGTAGGAAATTGATGGGAAAAAAATGTAAACCAGAGTCGAATTTTCTGAGGAATTATAATTTTTGGTCAAAATTTTCATTTTCTTACTTCTTTTGTTATTCCAACAAATATAAATATTGAATATTTATTGAATAATATTTTGTGTATGGATTGACTAATTAGGGTTCCGTTTTAGCTAACAATCTTTAAAAGATCATTAATTTCTCCTAAAGCTAATAAAAACAAATGAGCACTTTTTCTTGCGAGTATACTTGGTTCAAAAGGCGTTGATGCTTCTAAAGATATCCTGTTAAAAATGTATTATTTTTTTCTTTAAGTTTGCCGACCTGGCGCCGTCAAAGACTAATTTATTAATTATCTACAAGTTGGCGCGCCAGTTTTGAGCGAAGTTAGAGGTGCGAGAGAGTGCATGGGCGTGCAGAGGGTAGAGAGACTTTTTACACGCTGATCGAAGGAATTGTCCGTGGCTAATTTTAAATGGTTGTTTGCTTATTTTAGGATTTTATTCGACAGCTTCAAACATTGACGGATGAAATTTCCAAAGGATTGCAAAATATGTATAATTAAAGTATTTAGTTCTCACAATGTCATCTGTCCTCTTTGTTCAAATGCACTAGCGCTGGTTCTGTTGGGCCTCACAACTCATGTTTATGGTTGTTTAGTTAATCAGTTAAGGCCGTTTAGATCCACCTAGCGCCGTTAAAACCAGCGGGGCGCCCTCTACCTGTTTCTACCTCTGCACTTTTTAATCTGGAGCATCGCACCGCTTTGCGTTAGCCTTTTGTGTCGCCCGACAGCGGAAATTAGCAAGATTTTGTTTATTTGCCAAAACACGCGTGTGGTCTAACGTACTTTGTTGCAATTCTGATGATTATATCTCATGAAATATTTGAGATCTCAACAGGTTGTCCTAATAAAATATTTGACACTTTTTGTGGGTCATAAAAGTGTCACAAATTTTATATTACCTATTGATGATTGCTGTCCTTTCAATCTTTTGAAGGTTCCAGGTAGCCCCAAAATGTTGAAGACCACTGGTCTAGTCGTAAATTCATTTTAACTCAACTCAAATGTTGAAAACAGTACTTTACTGTCTGTTAAATCTAGTTAACATATTTTGTTATTAGAATAACAAAAGAAGTACGAAAATAAAAATTTTGACTAAAAATTCTGATTCCTCGGAAAATTCGACCCTGGTTTACCCGTTTTTCCCAATTTTCTATTTTCTACCACTAAAATTAGAATTACAAGTGATATTGTTATTGTAGCATATATTCGTTATAACCGAGGTATAAATTAACAGCAATATAATTTCCAATTTATAAATAGTAACACACAAAATATTTTTACTCAACATTTCTGTCACTAAAAATGAAATAAATAATTATAAAACATAAATACTTATAAAATATTCGTTATAACCGAGGTATATTTCGCAAAAAAAAATTATGATTCTTCAAAAAATTCTACCCCAATTTAAATTTTTTCCACTGTCTTACAGTCAAAATTAAAATAACAAATATTATTACTGTAACGTATATTCGTTATAAACGAGGTACATGAACAGCAACATAAATTATATCCTCCTAAGATATTTTGCCCCAAATATAATTTTTATCCCATTTTCCTGTCACTACAAATTAAATAAATGATCAAATACTCGTTATAAGCGAGGTATTTTTCGTAAAATAATATTTTTGGGGTAAAAACTGAATTCCCCAGAAAATTTCACCCCGGTCTACCATTTTTCCCCGCTTTCCTACCATAAATAACCGATTTACAAATTTTTTAAATAATTCCCCTATGCTTTCTGTACTGCTAATGGCTTTGAAGCGCAATATAGCACTGCATAAAAATCAATCCGTAAAAGAGTACGAGATAATTTTTATAAAATAAGTAAAAATGCAATTTTCAGGCATAAATTTCAGACCCCCTGAGTAGGCTCCAGCGTACAAAGGGTACTTTTCATAAAATAGAGGTGGCGAAGAATGATTCTCCACCCAAAAACAGCCCCAAAACAACTTTTAAAATCAAAAAAAAGTATTTGGAAAAAAAATTTGACGTTTAATTTAATTCGAGCTAAAATTTAAGAAAATCCTGAAACAGTTGATTAGACTACGTGGCTATATTGCGTTTCAAACTAATAACTTCAGTATATTTTCAGGAGAACTAAAAAGGGTTGTTTATAAATTAATTAATATCTTTGTTATTAGACATACGAACATTTTGAAAATTTGCATATGTATAAAAAAAGGTTCAAGGATAACGACAATGTTATTGATTATTTGATCCACACACCCAGTTTCGGGTAAAAAATTAAATAAAAATTCAATAATTAATTACAGCCGAACTGGGCACAAAAATTTGAGTATTGTTGTGTAGAGCAAACAACATGCTAGTAATTATATTTGATACCTTAAATTTTTTTTTTGAACTGAATTGGGTGACTGGTACCCATTTTAAGGTAAAAACTGTTTATCTAAATATCTCGCGAGTTACACAAGATATTGACATGCGGTTTTCAATGCTAGTATCAGAATGACGAATTCTATACCTTATATCTATCATAGCACCCATTTTAGGGTATAAATTATTTTTCTAAAAATCTCGCGTGTTACATGAGATTTCAGTATTTTTGAGGGTTTAAAACGGTTATTTGTATGAAAATGTTCAAGGGTGGTAAATATTCAATTAATTTTTTGATTGTCACACCTAGTTTTGGGTGAAAAATTAAATAAAAATTTGAAAAGGTTATTACTGCTGAATAAATATTTGAAAATTGATGCACACAACAAGCAATGCATACCCTAAATTTTATTTTGGGATTAAATTTGTAATTATACCCATTTTAGGGTATAATTTATTTTTGTTAATATCTCGCGACTTATAAGAGGTATTGACATGCGGTTTTCGATATTAGTATCATAATTAAAAATTCTGTTTTTTATATTAATCATAGGACCCATTTTAGGGTATAAATTATTTATTTAAATATCTCGTGAGTTACGTAACATATTGACATGCGGTTTTCAATTTTGGTATCAAAATGAATTATACTGTTATTTTAATAATTAATTTGGGCTAGTACATGACCTCCCGTCGGTGTATTAGTCATTAAAAAGTAATTACCAAGTAACTATTTTGTGAATAATTCTTTTCTAGCCTGTACTTAAAACAATGTCGAACATAAGTTTTGTCAGTTGCCGCGATTCTCTTTTTATGCGTTTGAGCCGACTTTTACGCCACTCCGAACCACTTTAAGATATCAGTGGAGTTTTATACGCAGGTAATAAAAATATAAGAGTTTGTAGGTGATTTTAATTGTGGTACGGTCAGGTAGAAGGCGTTAAAAGAACGTTGTTTTAACATAAATTATTTCGACTGCAGACGAGGTTAGTTTGGGTTAATTTCTGAACAAACATCCTCAAAAAGTTAATTTATCAAGGATTTGGGAGCTACTGGAATAATTTTATTTCTCAATTTATAATTCAAAAATAAATTCCAAATGCCGACTGTCTAAAATCTGAAAGCAGGCATCTTTAATTACAGTTTTCTTGCGTTTCGAACGAAACTCTTACTTTCATGTCACCTGTCAATCAAGGGAAGAGTCGAAGAACAAACCCCGGTCAGGTGATCGGCAAAACTAAAATAAAATACGAGCCAGGATGCATTTAAATAAATTATATTTGAGTACAGATCATTATTTGGGATAATACTTGATGTATTCAAAGTTTGCCTCCTAGTTTGGCTGGGTCACTAGAACAAAGCCTTAAGTTAGGGGAGTAGACGCCTGTGGCACTGGCTACAAACCTGGCGCCGTCCAAATGTACCATTGTTTTGGGACCAATGATTAACATGAATTTTTGCACGCGATCTGTGGATTTAGACTTTAGGAAATATATTTATGACGATTAGAATGTTTTGTGGTCGATACGTTCTCCTAATGTATTTTATTTGAAATGCTACCCTTCCACACCTCTACTAGTAACAAAAAGAGTCACAAAGTTGATGCGGGACGCAGTCAAATTGGTAGCTAGGCGACGGTGAAGACATTCACTGCTTCAGGAGATTGTAAATAAATATAAATCTGATACAGGGTGGTAATTAACTATTTTTTGAGATCAAATCTGAATAATAATGTTATTTATTGTCCTCCAAAATTTCGGAATAATCTGATAAACGTCTGAATTGAATTCAAATTATCCATGGTCATATATGATTATTTCCGTAAAATATTATTTTCATCTGTTGCAGTAGCTTTCGGCAAATTTCACACATGACAAAGTTCCTCTGAGCCCACAGGAGAAATCACTGAATTAAATACAAATAATTGAGCATATAAATTATGCCGATTTCAACCGTATGATATATGTGCGCGATGATTTTAGAAACGGTATATTAAATTGGCGTTATTAAGTACATTAGCGGTAAGTGAATCGAGCCACTAATCTAAATGCCAGCAAGATTAATCAGATTAATGATGCCCCTTTGGAAATATACGCTTCCTACTGCCCTGTTCATTTTTTGATTCGTCAATTCGTCAATTCGTCAATTCACGATTCGGTGAAAAGTAGTAACATTTAAGAGTCATCATCAAATGAACATCAACTTCACCGACAGCTCGCTAGATGTGGACAGGTGTCGTGGAGGTAACGACAGTCATCGAGTCATCATGTTTAATGATCCAGCAATGGATGACGAAGCACTTGGAGGCATCCCTCAACACCGGTAGCTTGAGATTCTTTTAATGTAATAGGTTTGACGCCAACAGTCTCCGACAAAAGAACTACGACAACCAATACATATTTTTCAATTGTTTTACGAATATTTCTCATCTCTTCTTCACTAAATCTAGTTACATTAGTGTTTTCTTTGTTGGTGTGTCTGTTAGCTGGCGCCACTAGAACACTCCCTGGCTCTTTGGCAAAACGCCGGGGCCGCCTTGATTTCTTTACATCACTTGGTGCATGGGCGAACATTCCGTTACTCATAACTCAAGATATGTTAACTTACAGGGTGTACAATTATTACTAGGAATGTAAATGCATGCCCTAAAGAATTTGCAGCATTTCTACTCTTATTGTCTTTAATTAGATTAATGATAAAAAGAATTGTTTGTTTTTGTTGTCACAATTTTAATTAAATGGGAAAATAATGTAAATTGCGTCCCGCAACAACTCACTTGCTTTTTTGGTTAGGCTGAGATTATCCTTCAACAAATTTAATTAAAATATTCATTAAGAAAGCCTCAAGATCCAGAATTTTGAGAAATACAATTTTTTTAAGTAAAATTGGTCCAACTGTTCAGTAAATAAATAGTACAATATTCCACACCAATTTTCTGGCTCTTTGGGGACTAATAGAGGTGCGACTGGACTGAGTTTGTCCTTAAAAATATTTTGCAATTAAATTCACTACAATTTTATGAATTTAGAGAAACTCAACCTGATGTAAATCAGCCCTTATGTCCTGAATTTTAAAAATTGCAAAAGGGCCTTCTAAAGAAAGCCCTAAATATGAATTTTGAGTAAAATCGGTCCAATAGTTTAATAAATACATAGTACGACATTTCGCACTGTTTTAAGGAACTAATAGAGGTGCGACAGGACTGAATGTATCCCTCAAAGTATTCTGCAAGTAAATTCATCTTAAATAACTGAATTTTGGGGAATTTAAGTCAAATATTCATGAAGAATACTCAAAAACTGCAAAATCAAATTTTGAGGTCAATGAATATACTTTTACATGATGTAAACACCCTTAATTCCCTAAATTTTCAAAAACTTATATAAAACACTTCTAGTGAAAGCCTTAAAGGACCTAAATATGAATTTTCAGTAAAATCTGTCCAACGGTTCAATAAATAAACGGTACTATATTTTGTATCAGCTCACTTGTTTTTTGGGAGACTAATATAGGTGCAACCGGACTGAATTTGTGCCTCAAAATATTCTGCAATTTAATTCACTACAATTTTGTGAATTTAAGAAAATTTAAGTCAAGAAAACATTCTAATAAAAATTTGAATTCTATGGTCAGATCTTTACCTCATGTAAATCAGCCCTTATGTTCTAAATTTTGAAAAATTTGGAAAGGGTGCTTATAGAGAAGGTCCTAAAGGACCTAAATATGAATTTTGTGTGAAATTGGTCCAATGGTTCAATAAATACACGGTGCGACATTTCGCACTAACTTTCCCGCTGTTTCAAGGAACCAACAGAGGTGCAACAGGACTGAATATATCCCTCAAAGTATTCTACAAGTAAATTCGTCCTAATTTACTGAATTTTGGGAAATTTAAGTCAAACATTCATAAAGAATACTCAGAAACTATAAAATAAAATTTTGAGGTCAATGAATATACTTTTTCATGAAGTAAGACACCCTTAATTCCCTAAATTTTCAAGAAATTATATAAAGCACTCCTAGTGAAAACCTTAAAGGACCTGAATATAAATTTTCAATAAAATCGGTCCAACGATTCAAAAAATAAACGGCACTACATTTCGTACCAACTTTCTTGCTTTTTTCGGGACTAATATAGGTGCGACTGGACTGAGTTTGTCCTCAAAAATATTTTGCAATCAAATTCACTACAATTTTGTGAATTGAGGGAAATTTAAGTTGAGAAATACTCAAAAACATTCTAATAAAAATTTGAGGTCAATGGACAAACATTTACCTGACGTAAATCAGCCCTTATGTCCTGAATTTTGAAAAATTTGGAAAAGGTGTTTATAGAGAGGGCCCTAAAAGACCTAAATATGAATTTTGAGTCAAATCGGTCCAATGGTTCAATAAATACACGGTGCGATATGTCGCACTAGTTTTTCCACTGTTTTAAGGGACTAATAGAGGTGCAACAGGGCTTAATATATCCCTCAAAGTATTCTGCAAGTAAATTCATCCTAATTTACTGAATTTTGGGAAATCTGAGTCAAATATTCATGAAGAATACTCAAAAACTATAAAATAAAATTTTGAGGTCAATGGATATATTTTTACATAATGTAAAACACCCTTAATTCCCTGAATTTTCAAAAAAATATATAAAACACTTCTAGTGAAAGCCTTAAAGGACCTAAATATGAATTTTCAGTAAAATCTGTCCAACGGTTCAATAAATAAACGGTACTATATTTTGTATCAGCTCACTTGTTTTTTGGGAGACTAATATAGGTGCAACCGGACTGAATTTGTTCCTCAAAATATTCTGCAATTGAATTCACTACAATTTTGTGAATTTAAGAAAATTTAAGTCAAGAAAACATTCTAATAAAATTTTGAGTTCTATGGTCAGACCTTTACCTCATGTAAATCAGCCCTTATGTTCTGAATTTTGAAAAATTTGGAAAGGGTGCTTATAGAGAAGGCCCTAAAGGACCTAAATATGAATTTTGAGTGAAATCTGTCTAATGGTTCAATTAATACAGGCTGCGACATTTCGCACTAGCTTTTCCGCTGTTTTAAGAAACTAATGAAGGTGCGACTGGACTGAATGTATCCCTTAAAGTATTCTGCAAGTAATTCATCTTAATTTACAAAATTTTGGAAAATTTAAGTCAAATATTCATGAAGAATACTCAAAAACAATAAAATAAAATTTTGAGGTCAATGGAAATATCTTCATATAATATAAACAACCCTTAATTTCCTGAATTTTGGGAAAATATGAAAAGCACTTCTAGTGAAGACCCTAAAGGACCTAAATATAAATTTTCAGTAAAATCGGTCCTACGGTTCAAAAAATAAACGGTACTACATCTTGTACTAACTCTCTTGCTTTTTTTCGAGACTAATGTAGGTGCGACAGGACTTAATTTATTGCTCAAAATATTTTGCAATCAAATTCATCACAATTTTATGAATTTAGGGTAATTTAATTTAAAAAATACTTTAAAACATACTAATAAAAGTTTGAGGTCTATATGGACATACTTTTATCTGATCTAAACCAGCCCTTTTGTCCTAAATTTTGAATAATTTGAAAAAGGTGTTTATAGAGAAGACCCTAAAAGACCTAAATATGAATTTTGATTGAAATTGGTTCAATGGTTCAATAAATACATGATACGACATTTCACACTAGCTTTATCGCTGTTTTTAGGAACTAATAGAGGTGCAACAGGACTGAATGTATCCCTCAAAGCATTCTGCAAGTAAATTCATCTTGAATAACTGAATTTTGGAAAATTTAAGTCAAATATTCATGAAGACTACTCAGAAACAATAAAATAAAATTTTGAGGTCAATGGACATATCTTTACATGATGTAAACAGCCCTTAATTTCCTGAATTTTCGAAAAGTTATATAAAGCAATTCTAGTAAAAGCCCTGAAGGACCTAAATATGAAATTTCAGTAAAATCGGTCCTACGGTTCAAAAAATAAACTGTACTACATTTCGTACCGACTCTCTTGCTTTTTTTCGGGACTAATGTAGGTGTGACCGGACTGAGTTTGTTCCTCAAAATATTTTGCAATTAAATTTAGTACAGTTTTGTGTAGCTCTGAGAAATTTTAGTTGAGAAAAAATTCTAATAAAAATTCCAATTCTATGGACAGACCTTTACCTGATATAAAACAGCCCTTATGTTTTGAATTTTAAAAAATTTGGAAGGAATGTTTATAGAGAAGGCCCTAAAGGACCTAAATATGAATTTTGAGTAAAATCGGTCCAATGATTCAATAAATACATGGTACGACATTTTGCACTAGTTTTCCCGCTGTTTAAAGGAACTAATAGAGGTGCAACAGGACTGAATGTATCCCTCAAAGTATTTTGCAAGTAAATTCATCCTAATTTACTGAATTTTGGAAAATTTAAGTCAAATATTCATAAAGAATACTTAGAAACTATGAAATAAAATTTTGAGGTCAATGGATATACTTTTACATGATGTAAACAACCTTTAATTTCCTGAATTTTCAAAAAATTATATAAATCACTTCTAGTGAAGACCTAAAAGGACCTAAATATAAATTTTTAGTAAAATCGGTCCAACGATTCAAAAAATAAACGGTACTACATTTCGTACTAACTCTCTTGCTTTTTTTCGAGACTAATGTAGGTGCGACCGGATTGAGTTTGCTCCTCAAAATATTTAGTGAATTTAGGGAAATTTAAGTTGAAATAGATTCTAAAACATTTTAATAAAAATTTGAGGTCTATGGACAGACTTTTATCTGATATAAATCAGCCTTTATGATCTGAAAGAAAGAACTTATAGAGGTGCAACAGGACTGAATGTATCCCTCAAAGTATTCTGCATCAAGTAATTCAACCTAATTTACTGAATTTTGGCAATTTAAGTCATATATTCACGAAGACTATTCAAAAACTATAAAATAAAATTTTGAGGTCAATGGATATACTTTTACATAATGTAAACAACCCCTAATTTCCTGAATTTAGGAAAAAATATGAAAAGCACTTCTAGTAAAGGCTCTAAATATAAATTTTTAGTGAGATCGGTCCTACAGTTCAATAAATAAACGGTACTACATTTTGTACCGCAACTTTCTTGGCTTTTTTAGGGACTAATGTAGGTGCGACCGGACTGAGTTTGTTCTTCAAAATATTTTGCAATTAAATTCACTACAATTTTGTGAATTTAGGGAGATTTAAGTTAAGAAAACATTCCAATAAAAATTTGAGTTCTATGGACAGATCTTTAGCTGACGTAAATCAGCCCTTATGTCCTGAATTTTTAAAAATTGCAAGGGGCCTTCTAAAGAAGGCCCTAGAGGACCTAAATATGAATTTTGAGTAAAATAAATACATGGTCCGACATTTCGTACTAACTTTCCCGCTGTTCAAGGAACTAATAGAGGTGTAACAGGACTGAATGTATCTCTCAAAGTATTTTGCAAGTAAATTCATCCTAATTTACTGAACTTTGGGAAATTTAAGTCGAATATTCATGAAGAATACTCAGAAACGATAAAATAAAACTTTGATATCCTTACAGGGTTGAAAGATGAAAGGCTAAAATTAGTTTAATCATAAATTATTGTTTCAGGGAATAAGTTTAAAGATTTGAAATTCAAAATATTTTTTTGAATGAGCGTGCGAAGCAGGGAATTTATAAAAAAAATTACATATTATCAGTGTTCACAAAGAGTTGAGCATCTAACAATTTTCTTGTTAAAATGCGAATAACGTTGACAAGTCATGAGCTTCTGAGTTTAATGCTTAATTTTTAGTTTAACCACGAGGACTCATTTAATATTAGTGATTTTAATCGAATTATTTGACAGGCAACACTTAATAAATCAAATGATATGTTATTCAAAATAAAAGTGAATTGCATTTGTTTTGTAATTTCAGTGAAACTTACATCCTGCCAAAAGTACATTTCCGTTTATTAATTATTTAATTGATGGAGACATTTGCACAATTTTCGATGATAAATTAATTTTTAACAATGCTATAATAGCCGTATAATGGTTGTGTGCGTGTGTATCCAATCGCCTACACCTCATGTTTACCCACAAAAACGTATAGTCATACCGAAATAATTTATCAATGTCGATCCTGTCACGATTCTAACACTTTCACTTGATCGAACTGACCAATGGGTTAATTCACTAAAGAATACAGGGTGGCATTTTGAGTACCTGAATAACACCCAAAAATAGTCAAAATACTTGACTGTCAGAGGAACAATTGAAATTCGTCTTGGGTTCTTTAGGAGGATGGACTCACTTTTAAAAATACTTTTCAGGTAAAAATATGTCATAATTTATTATTTAAAAAATGGGATATTATTCAGTACATTTACTACGATCAACAATACCCGTAATTATATATAATCACCACACTAAAAACCGTGCCACAAAGTTAGGTTCACACAAATTTGATGACATTATCGAATTAACAGGACACTAGATGATAAAAATTATAATAAAATCTTTGCGTGCGGCTGTAATTCGTTTAAATAGTCAAGTAAATAATGAGTAATAATGATACACAACTACAATGAATAATGTAATTCGAGAAATATCATTAAAAAAAGACACGCGAGTCTCTAAAAACTATTTAAAAATAATTTTTGGTTTCTACGCCCATGTGCACCAATCGCATGCTGTCACTCATAATATCACATGGTAGATGAGTCCGTATACAAACAATATAAGCATCAAATTGCCGCACACACAATGTGTTACGAAAATTGAAATAATTTTGCTCAATTTTCAGCCAATTTGCCGACGCAAAATGCTTTTGCGGCTACAACATTGCATAATCTAGACGTGTGCCCCCCAAACGGACCACAAAAAAATTTATTTGCTATTTTTACCACTTTAACGTTTGTTCCATTATTCTACTGTTATTATTTCAGGAGATCTATATTCAACAAATTCAATAAATATAGACTATGTAACCCAACTGCCACGTCTATATTGAGGGTGGCAGGCGTAAATTCCTTGACACCGAAATCCAATTTAGTGAATAAAAATTCGCAAATAGAGGGTTTGAAAGTACAATTAGTTTAGGATCACGTAACATCAAACTATTTGTTAATGTGTATGTGTTTGTGTTACGATCTAGTAGCCGTTCCCTGCCATGCGTTATGACGAAATTGACAATTGTCATTTGTGTAACAAACAATCGCCGACCGTAACTATTGTCGTTATTGTCATGTCTTCTGATTGCCTCATTTCAGACCGGGTGCTATGAAGCATACGAATTCGACATGCAAACAAAAGAACGCCAAAATGCAACATCAAAACGCTTAGCAAAAAAAAAGTACATTATTAACTTAACCCAAGTTCATTTATTACAATTTTTATTTGTGAGACTACTAGCGCCATCTATCATCCAATAGCTGAACTATAACTTATATAATTAACGATTGGAAGATGCTTGCATGATCTGACCGCGCCTCTTATTCACATGCCCACTAAAACGTTGCCATGACAACCATGAATAATTGGGTGTTTCGTATTGGTGCTTCAATCCATTAAAAATTAAAAAATATGAAACAAAAGACAACATTGCTGAATTTTAAGAAAGAAATCTGACCCAACAAAAAATTTATAATTGTTAAATTAATTCATGGCACTCTTTTCTATCCAACTGTGCTGAATACAAATCAAAAAAAACATCTGCACAAAATTTATTTTGAATTAAAACATTATCAGGGCACACTTGACCAAATGAATATTTCACAACATCCATCCGAAAAACAATAGACAAAATATTTGTTTGCTTGTATTTTATTTTAATCAGACGGTATATAAAAAAGGTAGCGCAAATTTTCCGATTAGTTCCAACCGGAAATTGCATTTAATTCCGCAAAAATATTGTAAGTATCAATTTTTAACTTAATTTGTTGTTTAAATGATGTAAGCAACCAGCAACACATAAATGTGTTGCGGGATAGTATCCCTGAGAAAAATTAGGCGTTTTTTGCAGTTTTACTGTGTAATTCAAATGTTAAACAATTTTTTGAGAAAACAATTTAATTTAGGTATGTCAAAAAATATATTTCATTTATTTAAATAAAAATTTGCCACAATTTTGGCTTAAAATTGCCAAAAAAAATTCTGGCTGGTTTGTTGTTCAATTTTATTCCATTTTGGAGCACCCTGTATCTGCTAAATGAGAAAACATCAAGTATTACGTAATTCCCGACTGTTTTGATTCATTAAATACGATAAACAACCAGCAATACAGAAATGTGTTGCGGGTAGCATTCCCAACAGAAATCAGGCGTTTTTTACAGTTCGACCCTGTAACTCAATTATTAAACAATTTTTGGTGAAAACAACAATACGGGGGTGTGCGTAAAAATATGTTTATTTATTTAAAACAATAAATTCAGTTAATTTATTATTATTAATACTTTTAGGGCCCAAATAATGAAGTTACTACTCCTCTCAATGATTCTTTTTGTCGTAATCAGCGAAAACTTGATAAAAAGTCAAGAATTATTGTTCAAAAGTTTTGCCAGAACTAATAGAGCCAGCCGAGGACCGGACGAATTCGAAAAATTTTTTTTGAAGGCCTCCAAATCTGTTCCTCGAATTGGACGACGAGATTTCGATATGGTCAGTCAATAATTCAACATTATTAACAAAAATAAAATAATTTTCATTTTATTGACCTCGGTTAATAATTGAGAATTTATTGACCAAGGTCAATAATGGATGATCCATTATCGACCAAGGTAAATAATAGAAATTTCATTATTGACCAAGGTTGATAATTGGGCATTTATCCACCAAGGTCTATAATCAGGTGATTATCCACCAAGGTCAATAAATGCCCAATTATCAACCTTGGTCAATAATGAAATTTCTATTATTTAACTTGGTCAATAATTGGGCATTTATTGACCTTGGTCAATAATTGTGTATTTATTCACCTTGGTCAATATTCATACATTCATTCAATTCATTGGTTAATATTTGTATTTTTATTCACCCGGTTACTAATTGTTCATTTATTCACCCAAGTTAATAATTCTGTATAATAAATATGCACCTTAGTAAATAATTGTATTTTTTAGGAGATGTTGAATAAAAACCGTCAATATTGTCTAACATCCGAGATGCCTAATAAAAACCGCCCTCGTTGCCTACAAATACTCAACAAAAAATACGACCCTGATTATTTCAAAGGTAACGATAACAAAATAAATTTGCAATTCATTCCATTGATATTTGTTTTAGATATTTCGTGGTACGATTTGGCTGATAAAGTAGAGTACAACCCTGAATTAATATTATCACCCGGACTTTTGGCCAGTACCGGACTCCAGGATCAAGATTTTTCGTACGAAAAAAAAAGACAAGTTCCTGAATTGGAAAAAAATAAAGAAATAATTGAATACCGTTTACAACCCGATTCTTAGATTGTATTTTGTTTATAATTAAAACAATAAAAATTATTTTGCATGCACAAATCATTACGTAATAATTATTATTTAATTAAATCATGTAAGCAACCAGCAATACACAAATGTGTTGCGGAATAATTTACCTAACAAAAAACAGGCGTTTTGCGCAATTATATTGTCCCATTACTCAAAAACTATTAGAGATATATAAACTTAAGGACCAGATTTGAATTCCTGAAGCTTTATTTTATACATGACCCAAATTTAATTGCATTTGAATATGAAATACAAATTTTATGAATTTTTTCTTCTAACATAACCCAGAAAAAAATCTTTTTTGTTATTTCGTCCAATAACTCAAAAACTATTTAAAATATATGAATTTTGCGACCAGAATTGGATTCCTAAAGCTTAATTTCAAACATTAAATAATTTTAAATGTCAATAATATTGGATTTAGTGATTCTAGCAACCAACAATACAAATTGTAGTGCGGGGTAGTATGCCCAATAAAAACTAGGCGTTTTTTGCAGTTCAGCTTCGTACATTTATTGTTAAACAATATTTTTGTAAAAAAAATACGAAAGTGTTCAGAAAAATATGATTAATTGTTTAAACAACAAAAAAAAATTCATTTTACGGTAGATTTTCGTTTAATTCAGTTAGCTAATTTAATGTATAAGGGCTGTATATTACAATAAAAATACAATAGATCGTAAAAATGATTAAAAAAAATTGACTTACTTTTACCCCAAGGCCATTGTTAACTCGGAGTTCTTCAAATTCCATTCCAGCTGCCACAATAATCCAGGTAGTCACAGCAATCCAAATACAGTCACAACAATCCAAATAAAGTCACAATAATCCAGTTAAAGTCACAATAATGTTCACTATTCACAAATAGTCACAAACGAACGATAATTTAAAATTTTCGTGATCTATTCATCATTCAATATTGAGTTCAAGCACGTATTTACTATTCAAAACATTTGCAAATTGTCTAAAATATAATAATTCATCCTAAAATTGATTTAAAATACCGATTAATCCCTTGAAAAATCAATAGAACACCAAATTAATCAACAACAATCTTCTAATTGTCGCCATTTGCAGCTAAACTTCAAACGCTTATTGAAACAAATGCGCCATCAACTTGGGTACCACCAGCCTCCATTTTTGTGCCGGTATAGCAAATTCATTAACTAATTACAACAATATTACAACTCAATCAAGCTTTGTAATAGTTTTAAAAGTTACTTTAAAGTATTATCACGAAAATTCTAAAGTCAAACACTCGCGAAACCACGAAATTCACTTGAAATAAATAATTTTTGCGAGAGCAATTAGACATGGTGCCATTCCATAAACACTCAAAGACAAATGATGCTTTGCTGTTATCAACAAGCATACCGCGCGTGTGCTAGACAGAGAGGCCGTAACTTGTCGCCTATTTCGAGATTTTTTGAAGAAATTAATCGTAAATTTATGTATTTTTAGCAGTTTACTCGCAAAATCACAATTAATTGTTATTTTTACCGGAACTATTGCAAATGGCAGCACCACTTTTAGACACTCAAAAACAAATGATTATTATGTCAACAAGCGGCAACGATTTACGTATTTGAAAGTAATTGATTGATGTAATACATAATTTCAGAGTAATTTTTGACAAGGATTACGAAAATATTATTGATAATAAATATTATTGATAAAATCACACATTTATTTCGCTTTTCTAATAAAAATTCGCTATGCACTGTATATAATAAATATATCTTAACTATAACTTTACGGAAATATATAATATATAACTTTCCTTGTCAAATATATATTTTTTCTGGCTTCGCAACTTAACAAAAATCAATTTTACTTGTTCTTCAACAATACAAGAACGATATATAAGAAAGAAAACTATTAATTCACGATAAAATAACATTTTAAAATAATATGTACAAAATATACAAATGAATGGCAGTAAATAATTTTTTTTAAACCAAGTGCGGGAAATTCGATGCTATTATATTAATATTATTGTATTTTATTGCACGGATTATATCAATCTACTATTTTATTAATTATAAATCAATTTTAAACTCAAAATTTGAGGTTATACCACCATTCTTATCAAAAAATAACTGAATATCAGCTAATAAAAAAATCGATAAACTTACGCCTAAATATCGATTTTTTGTCGACTGATTGGTCATGGCAAAGTTACTTCCGGGGCGAAAATCGGGGATTGGTCGGGCTATTGATGAAACTTCGGAGTTCGTAGGACATGTCGATTCCGTGAGCTGTGGCTGTGTCTAGGTCAGATTTTCGGCAGATTATCATTCGAATATCACTGTGGAGATATATGCGACCCGATTTTGAACTCATAAATCTGAAAACAACATTTTTCCCGTAAAAAACAAACAAATTGATTTTATTGGTCCAATTTTGAGTGGGAACGCCGAGGAGTGGGGCAGCGACGAATCAGAACGTAACTGAACTGGGAACGCCAAGGAGTGGGGACTGCTACGCTTGAGCTGAAGTGGGGATGTCAAAAAGTGGGGACAGATGTGGCTGTGCATCTTACCTTAAATGAATGAGGTACCGCAGCCATTTCTGGCTCCATTCAAGGTTTTTATCCTCGCAGTTGGCAGGCATGAAAAGAGTTCTCTGACGTATAAAAGTCTGTGAATTGGGCGGCATATCTGACAGATCATACATAATTACAAACATTTTAACGACTGTCCCTAAAGGGTTAAACAAGGTTACTTGAATCGTCCCTAATTTTGGGACGTTATAGCCTTTTTTACCCAAATTGATATGTCCCTAAAATAGACAACATTTATAAAATCAACTCCAAATAAAAATTAATTCACAACTCACCAAATAAGGTGTCGAAACTTTATCATTATCCCCTAGGGTGTAAAAGAACACAGTGACTGGTAAAACCACATGGCGTGGACAAAACGAACCACTCGCTCCTAATTCGGCGCTAAATCCGTGAACTGTTGATACTGGCTCTAATCTACCGTTCAGAACTGACTCTACGAAACTTCCTACAAAAGAAAAATTAGTTAATTGGGAATATTTTTGTAATAAGTTCCGGAAATTGGTACCTAATAGTCCAGAACTTTGTCCTCTATGTTTGTAACTAACTGTGGGTGACTCCCGTTGTTTTAATCCGTTTGTAGCATCCGGACTGCACGGGGAAACGATACTACAATCGCTTTCGCTGTCTTCGTCTGCTGAGCAACTTGCCAGCGAAAATAATGCACTGAAAACACAATACAAACATTATCTATTGACAAGGAGTGGGAACGCCAAGAAGTGGGAACGCCGAGGAGTGGGGATAGCAGCAAAGCTGCACACAAACAAGCAGCGTGGCTGAAGTGGGGATGCTGAAGAGTGGGGACAGCCACAAATCAGTGACAAGCTTAAGTAGGAATGCTAAAAGTGGGGAAAGCTATGTTTAAGTTAGCAATGTGGCATATATTGTTCCATAATTCAAAAACTATTAGAGATATATGAATTTTGTGACCAGATTTGTATTCCTGGAGCTTGATTTTATACATGACCCAAATTTGAGTGCATTTGAGCATGAAATACATTTTTTTTCCATAAACATAATTTGGAAAAATTTTCTTTGGTTATGTTGTCCCATAACTCAAAAACTATTGGAGATATATAAATTTTACGACCAGATTTGGATTCCTGAAGCTTCATTTTATACATGACCCAAATTTAGATATGAAATACAAATGTTATGAATTTTTTCTTCAAACATTACTCAAAAAAAATTCCCTCCGATAACTTTGTCCCATAACTCAAAAACTATTGAAGATATATGAATTTTGTGACCAGATTTGGATTTCTGAAGCTTCATTTTATATATGAACCAAATTTGATTTTATTTGAACACGAAACACAATTTTTATGAGTTTCTCCTTCAAGCACAGTCCGCAAAAGAAGTTCCTTTGGATATATTGTCCCATAACCCAATAACTATTAGAGATAAATGCATTTACGACCAGATTTGGATTCTTGAAGCTTTATATTATACATGACCCAACTTTGATTGCATTTGAGCATAAAGTACAAATTTTTTTCATTAACATAATTTAGAAAAAATCCCTTTGGTTATTTTGTCCAATAACTCAAAAACTTTCAGAGATATATGAGTTTTGTGACCATATCTGGATTCTTGAAGCTTCATTTTATACATGACCCAAATTTGATTGCATTTGGACACAAAATACAAATTTTATGAATTTTTTCTTCAAACATTACCCAAAAAAAAATCCCTCCGGTTATTTTGTCCCATAACTCAAAAACTATTGAAGATATGTAATTTTCGCGACCAGATTTGGATTTCTGAAGCTTTATTTTATGCATGACCTGAATTTGATTGCATTTGAACATGAAAAACAAATTCTATGAACCCATAAAAAAATCTGTTCGGTTATATTGTCCCATAACTCATAAACTATTGAAGATTTATGAACTTTGTTACCAGATTTGGATTTCTGAAGCTTCATTTTATACATGAACCAAATTTGATTGCGTTTAAACGCGAAATACAATTTTTGTGAATTTTTTTTTCAAGCATAATCCGGAAAAAAGTATTTTTGGATATATTGTCCCATAACTCAAAAACTATTAGAGATATATGAATTTAACGACTAGATTTGAATTCTTGAAGCTTTCTTTTATGCATGACACAAATTTGATAACATTTGAGCATGGAATACAATTTTTTTCCATAAACATAATTTGGAAAAAATCCCTTCGGTTATTTTGTCCCATAACTCAAAAACTATTAGAGATATATGAGCTTTGTGACCAGATTTGGATTCTTGAAGCTTCATTTTATACATGACCCAAATTTAATTACATTTGAATGCAATTTGTATAATTTTTCTTCAAACATTACCCAAAAAATGTCCTCCCGGTTATTTTGTCCCATAACTCAAAAACTATTAGAGATGTATAAATTTTGTTACCAGAATTGGATCCTTGAGGCTTTATTTTATACATAATTTAAATTTGATTAGATTTGAACACGGAATACAAATTTTTTCTACAAACATAATCCGGAAAAAGTTCCTTTGGTTATTTTGTCCCATAACTCAAAAACTATTTGAGATATATGAATTTTACGACCAGATTTAAATTCCTGAAGCTTCAGTTTACACATGACTTGAATTTGATTGCATTTAAACCCGAAATACAAGTTTTATGAATTTTTTCTTCAATCAAACATAATCCAGGAAAAATACCTTTGGTTATTTCGTCCCATAACTCAAAAACTATTAGAGATATATTAACTTTGTGACCAAATTTGGATTCTTAAAGCTTCATTTCATACATGATCCAAATTTGATTGCATTTGAACATAAAACACGAATTTAATGAATTTTTTTCTTCAAACATTACCTAAAAAAAAGTCCCTCCGGTTATTTTGTCCCATAACTCAAAAACTATTGAAGATATATAAACTTTGTGACCATATTTGGATTCCTGGAGCTTTATTTTGTACATGACTTAAATTAGATTACATTTGGAAACGTAATACAAATTAAGTGAATTTTTTCTTCAAGCAAAATCCAGAAAAATGTCCCTTCGGTAATTTTGTCCCATAACTCAAAAACTATTAGAGATATATGAATTTTACGACTAGATTTGGATTCTTGAAGCTTCATTTTATACATGATTTAAATTTGATTGCATTTGGACACTAAATGCAAGTTTTATGAATTTTTTCTTGAAACAAACAAAATCCAGAAAAAATCCCTTTGGTTATTTTGTCCCATAACTCCAAAACTGTTAAAGATATATAAGTTTTGTGACCAGATTTGGATTCCATAAGCTTTATTTGATGAATAACTCAAATTTGATTGCATTTGAACATGAAATATAATTTGTACGAATTTTTTCTTCAAACATTACCCAGAAAAATGTCCCTTTAGTTATTTTGTCCCATAACTCAAAAACTATTGAAGATATATAGATTTTGTGACCAGATTTGGATTCATGAAGCTTTATTTGATGAATGAACTGAATTTAATTGCATTTGAGCATGAAATACAAATTTTTTCTTCAAGCATAACTCAGAAAAAAATTCCTTCGGTTATTTTGTCCCATAACTCAAAAACTATTAAGGATATATGAATTTTGTGACCAGATTTGGATTCTTGAAGCTTCATTTTATAAATGACTCAAATTTGATCGCATTTGAACACGAAATACAATTTTTATTAATTTTTTGTTTGAACACAGCTCAGAATTTTTTTTTTTTTTTGGGTATATTGTCCCATAACTCAAAAACTATTAAAGATATATGAATTTTACGACCAGATTTGGATACCTGAAGTTTCATTTCATACGTGACCCAAATTTGATTGCATTTGAGCATGAAATATAAATTTCCATGACCAAATTTGGCAAAAATCTCTTAGGTTATATTGTTTCACAACTCAAAAACTATTAGAGATACATGAGTTTTACGATCAGATTTGAATACCTGAAGCTTCATTTTATACATGACCTAAATTTGATTGCATTTGGACAACACAAATGTTATGAATTTTTTCTTCAAACATTTTGTCCCATAACTCAAAATCTATTAAAGATTACGTGTCCGAAGTGGGGATGCTGAAAAGTGGGGAGAGCGATGTTTCGGACAGCGGTGAGGCTAGAGTGGGGATGCTAAGAGTGGGGACTGCATCGTAGTGATTGGCGTTGGACATTCAGAAGTGGGATAACGACGTATTGGAGGTGAGTCTGAATCTGAGGCATAGTGGGGATTAAAAAGTGGGTTTTTTACCTTCTTATTGCTGAAACAGAGTTGATGCTGGAATCGAAATCGAAGCAGGATTTCCCGCGTCGAACAGGAGCCGGACTGCTGGTAAGCGGAAGTCCAGTCCTGGAATGGAACACCATAGAAGCGGCACTATCTAACGATTTCCGGAATTTGGCTTGTTCCAAAGCAGACGGAATTCCGTTAACCCCATTTTGATGGGCAATGGGGTTAGGTTCTTGTTCGAGGTTTAATTTATTGCATTTGTCAGTCTCTTCGAAAGTAATTTTTTGTTTGACTTTAACTTTTTGTCGTTTTTCAAGATATTCTAAACTAAAAACATTCGAGATATCACACAGCTTGATAAAATCTGTTTTTTTCCTCTTAATATTATCACATATGTAATTAATTCTAGTATTATCACTAATAGAATCATTCTTTTTATCACACGTATTATCACCGATCATTTTCCGCACTCTGCACTTGCGCTTACATCCGCTGCCCCCACCATCATCCGTACTACCCCCCTCCACCTTACTGGATCTTATGATGGCGTCCAATAGAATATCGCCTTGACTTTGTTTTCCGAGATCGTGTTTTTTATTGTTTTGAGGATGTTTGCGCAGCACACTGAGGACTTCCACAAATTCTTTTTGGCTGAGTTCTAGATCGACCTGATTTTTTGGTTTTGTGAGGTGTAATTTTGATTTATCTATTTCAGAATGGTTGTTATAATTATTTTTGGAGGTAGATGGAGAGTTGCAATCAAATTCTTCGTAGTCTTCGCAGCAGTGCTTCCCTTTTAGGGTGCAGGAGGTCATCATCCGATCGTCTAGGACTGATAACGTTTCGTCGCGAGGAATATCGCATTTGGAACACTTGATTTGTGGTATCTGTTCGGTTCGTGGTAAACTGGACAGTGAAACACGTAAGACGACTCCCCCAGCGAGGTCGGCGCTTGGGAAAGTGTGGTGCTGGGCGCTGCTGGCGAAGGTGGCGCAGCCGTACGTTTCCCCAGGTACCGTCAGGCAATAAACTACACATTTATCATGGAAATCGGCGCGGATCTTCTCGTCTGGCGTGGCTAGCCACGCAGATATTTGAGAGAAATATAATTGAGAACGTAGCGCATTCAATAGCTGGTTTATATTCATATTTGTTGTAGAAATGTCATGAGTCCTACAAAACACACCATTCAACAATATTCAACATTAAAAAACAAACAAAAATACCTTCTTTGTAGAACATTAATATGCCATTGCTCTAAAAGTAGAGCCGCTCCAATTGGTTCTAAGCTAGTTGAAGGATTGCAGATCAAATCCGAGTCACAGCAACATTTTGGAACGAGAAGTACGTCGATGCACAATGGTAAAGATTTTTGCCACAGGGAAAGAACGTACGAATGAATTTTGTCGTATTTGATGCACTAAAATATTAAAATTCATTACAATTCATAAATCACACAACTTAAAAAATAAAAAAATTACATTAAGGACTGAATTTATTATAAAATGTGATATTTACTTATTTATTATAATCAAATCCTCTCACCAGCGCGTTTTCAAGATTACAAATGTGGCCCAGAGGAGCTTTGGTGGGCGGAAGTGGACAATGCGGCCCCTCCGAGAAGCCACACTTCTTGGGGGCTCCAACAGCGGGCGTTCGCCCCTCAGTCACCAAAGCTGCTATTGATACGAATACTTCAGAGCCCCCTGGGCGATTCCCCACTGCCTCCTGGTCACAAACTGAACTGTGCATCTTGAAAAAAAATAAATTATGAGTCAGTTTAAGTGAAAATTATATGATTCATCATTTTGCGAACTTCTTTGTTACGAAGCATGCAGAAAACAGCTGATCATTTGTTGTCAAATTGTAAACTAAATATCTTTTTAATGACTGTAACTAATTTAGAATTTAAGTGCTTCCTTTATGATTATTGTAAATAATTCGACAATATTTAAGAACTAAATTGATTACAATCACTTAATGACAGTATTATAGTTTTTCACCAATAACTCAAAAACTATTGAAGATACAAAAATTTTGCGACCAGATTTGGATTCCCCAAACTTCATTCAACAAATGACCCAAATTTGATTGCATCCGAAAACCAAATACAAATTTTATGAATTTTTTTCTAAAAACATAGCCCAGAAAAATCCTTTCGGTTATATTTTTCAATAACTCAAAAACTATCAGAGATATATGAATTTTCATTCTATAAATGACCCAAATTTGATTTAATTTGAACATGAAAAATAATTTTATAATTTGGATCAGAATCCATTTGTTTTTATTGTCCCATAACTCAAAAACTATTGAAGATATTTGAGTTTTGCGACCAGATTTGAATTTCTGAAGGTTCATTTTATAAATGTCCCAAATTTGATTGAATTTGGCACAAAATACAAATTTCATGAATTTTTTTCTATAAACATAGCCCAGAAAAATTCCTTTTGGTTATATTTCTCAATAACTCAAAAACTATTAGAGATATAAAAATTTTGCGACCATGTTAAATTTATGAAGTTTCATTTTATAAATGACCTGAATTTGATTTATTTGAACACGGAATACAATTTTATAATTTGGATCAAAATCCGTTTGTTTATATTGTCCCATAACTCAAAAACTATTAGAGATATTTGAGTTTTGTGACCAGATTTGGATTTCTGAAGGTTCATTTTATAAATGTCCTAAATTTGATTGAATTTGAACGCGAAACACAAATTTCATGAATTTTTTTCTATAAACATGACCCAGAAAAAAATCGCATTGGTTATACTGTCCCATAACTCAAAAACTGTCAAAGATATATAAATTTTGTGACCGGATTTGGATTCCTCAAGGTTTATTTCATAAACGACCCAAATTTGATTGCATTCAAACATCAAATACAAATTTTATGAATTTTTTTTAAAAACAGCCCGAAAAAATCCCTTTGGTGATATTTTTCAATAACTTAAGAACTATTAGAGTTATATGAATTTTGCGACCAGATTCAAATTCCTAAATCTTCTATTTATGAATGACCCAAATTTGAATGCAATTAAACAGGAAATACAAATTTTATGGAAATTTATATGAACATAGCCCAGTATATTTTCTAATAACTCAAAAACTATTAGAGATATATAAATTTTACGACTAGATTTAAATTTATGAAGCTTCATTTTATAGATGGTCTAAATTTGATCTTATTTGAACACGAATACAATTTGGGAAAAAATCGCTTTGGTTATATTGTCCCATAACTCGAAAACTATTAGAGATATATGAATTTGACGACTAGATTTGGATTTCTCAAGCTTTGTTCTATAAATGACCGAAATTTGATTAAACTCGAACACCAAATACAAATTTTATGATTTTTTTTCTAAAAACATAGCCCAGAAAACTTCCCTACAATAATATTTCTCAATAACTCAAGAACTATCAGAGATATATACATTTTGCAACCAGATTCAGATTCCTGAAGCTTCATTTTATGAATGACTCAAATTTGATTGCATTTAAACATGAATTACATTTTAATTTTTGATAAGGAACCTAAAAAAAAATCTCTTAGAATATATTGTCCCATAACTCAAAAACTACTGAAGATATATGAATTTGACGACCAAATTTGAATTCCTCAAGCTTTATTTCATGAATGACCGAAATTTGGTTGCATTCGAACATGAAATACAAGTTTTACGAATTTTTTTCTAAAAACATAGCCCAGAAACAATTCCATTAGTTATATTTCTCAATAACTCAAAAACTATTAGAGATATTAAAATTTTGCAACAAGATTTGGATTTCTAAAGCTTCATTTTATGAATGACTCAAGTTTGATTGCAACCAAACAAGAAATACAAATTTTATTGATATTTATATGAGCATAGCCAAGTTTTTTTCTCCAATAACTCAAAATCTATTAGAGATATTTCAATTTTGCGACCAGATTGGGATGCCTTAAGCTTCATTTAATAAATAAACAAAATTAGATTGCATTCTAGTACCAAATACAAAATTTATCAATTGAAATTAAACCCAGAAAGAAATCCTTTCGATTATATTTCCTAATAACTCTAGAACTATTAGAGATATATGAATTTAGCGACAAAATTTGAATTTATAAAGCTTCATTTTATGTATGACCTGAATTTGATTTAATTTGGACACGAAATACAATTTTATAATTTGTAACAAATCCATTTGGTTATATTGTCCCATAACTCAAAAACTATCAGAGATATATAAATTTTACGACCAGATTTGAGTTCCTCAAGCTTTATTTTATAAATGATCCGAATTTGATTGCATTCGAACATTAAATATTAATTTTATGATTTTTTTTCTGGAAACATAGCCTAGAAAAAATCCCTTTGGTTATATTTTGCAATAACTCAAAAACTATTAGAGATATATAGAGTTTGCGACTAGATTTGCATTTATGAAGCTTTATTTTATAAATGACCTGAATTTGATTTAATTTGAACACGAAATACAATTTTATAATTCGTAAGAAATTCCCATTGGTTATATCATTCCATAACTCAAAAACTATAAGAGATATTTGAGTTTTGCGATTTAATTTATATTCTTGATGCTTCATTTCATGAATATTCTAGATTTAATTGAATTTGAACACAAAATACAAATTTCATGAATTTTTTTTCTATAAACATGACCCAGAAAAAGATCTCGTTGGTTGTACTGTCTTATAACTCAAAAACTGTCAAAGATATACAAATTTTGCGACCAGATTTGGATTCCTCAGGGCTCATTTTATGAATAACGCAAATTTGACTGCGTTCGAACACCAAATATAAATTTTATTGATTTTTTTCTAAGAAAAAGTCCAGAAAAAATTCCTTTGGTTATATTTCTCAATAACTCAAAAACTATTCAAGATATATAAATTTTGCGACTACATTTGGGTTTATTAGGCTTTATTTAATGAATGACTCAAATTTGATCTCATTTGAACATGAAATACGATTTTATAATTTGGAAAAAAATCCCTTTGGTTATATTGTCCCATAACTCAAAAATTATTAGAGATTTATGAAATTGACGACCAAATTTGGATTCCTCAAGCTTTATTTTATAAATAACCCAAATTTGATTGCATTCAAACATTAAATATAGATTTTATGAATTATTTTGCTAAAAACATAGCCCAGAAAAAATCTCGTTGGTTATATTTCTCAATAACTCAAGAACTATTAGAGATATATGAATTTTGCAACCAAATTCAGATTCCTGAAGCTTTATTTTATGAAAGACCCAAATTTGATCACATTTGAATACGAAATACAAATTTTATCAATTTAAACATAACTCAGGTAAAAATTTCTTTAGTTATACTGGCCCATAACTCGTAAACTATTAGAGATATTTGAATTTTGCAACCAGATTTAGATTCCTGAAGCTTCATATTATAAATGACTAATATTTGATTTATTTGAACACGAAATACAAATTTTATTAATTATTTTCATGAACATAGCACAGAATTAAATTATTCTGGTTATATTGTCCCATAGCTCAAAAACTATTAGAGATATATTTATTTTGGAACCAGATTTGGATTCTTGAAGCTTCATTTTTCAAATAAACACGAAATACAAATTTTATGAATTTTTTGTCTAAACTTGACTCATAAAAAAATCCCTTTGGTTATATTGTCCCATAACTCAAAAACTATTAGAGTTATATGAATATTGGGAACAGATTTGGATTCCTGATACTTCCCTCAATGAATGACGCAAATTTGATTGCATTTAAACAAGAATTACTCTTTTTTTTCAATAAACAACCTAGGAAAAAATTCCTTTGGTTATATTGTCGCATAACTCGAAAACTATTAGAGATAAATGAGTTTTGCGGCCAAATTTTGATTTTTGAAGCTTCATTTTATACATGACCCAAATTTTATCACATTTGAACAAGAAATATAATTTCTATCAATTTTTTTTCTTTAAACATAGCTCAGAAAAAAATCTTTTTGGTT
This sequence comes from Dromius quadrimaculatus, assembly GCA_963989225.1. Taxonomy (NCBI): domain Eukaryota; kingdom Metazoa; phylum Arthropoda; class Insecta; order Coleoptera; family Carabidae; genus Dromius; species Dromius quadrimaculatus. The sequence goes on from OZ022332.1 coordinate 460,668, forward strand.
ATATTGTCCCATAACTTGAAAACTATTAGAGATAAATGAGTTTTGCGACCAGATTTGGATTCCTGAAGCTTTAATCTATAAATGACTCAAATTTGATCGCAATTAAACACGCAATACAATTTTAATTGATTTTTGTATGAACACAACTAAAAAAAATTCGTTTTTATATATTTTCCCATAACTTGCAAACTATTAGAGATATATGAATTTTGCGACCAGATTTGAATTCCGCAAGCTTCATTTCACAAATGACCTAAATTTAACTGCATTTGCACAAGAAATACAGCATTGTCATCACTTTTTGTGCGGTTGTTGTAATCAAGTTATTCGGAAGTTTTTCGGAGTTCAATTAATTATGGGACACCCATGAACAAATGTCCTTGTATTTTTCTAGTAAATATATTAATAAATAATTACAAATTCTATTAACACATTTAAAAATAGGCACCATAAATATTTTGACTTAATAAATATTGTGAAAAACAAACTTGAAGATAACAATTTCCCGTAAAATTTTATTTACTCAACAATATCTGAAAATTTTGATAATTTTTAGCGTTGAAATGAACTTTGAGTGTTGTTATGATACTTCAAAACAAAAAACAAAAAAAATAATATTTACAACAAAATCTGCAACGTAGTAACAATGAACAAACTTTGGTTTACAAATGAATTAGAGAAGTTTTTGATGTTTTAAATTATGTACAGCAGGTCAATGAACTTTTTTGAGGTGTGTTTTGTGAATTACAGTTACTTAAAGGTACAATTATATTAAATAATAATATGTTACACCCTGTATTATTCAGAATCAGATTGATTATCGTATTTTTTTTATTATTTATAAGTTGCTTGGCAAGATAAGGTGGAAAAATATACCCAATAATAAAAAATTAATAATCTATAATACTCACTCGAAAATACAACATTTTTTACCACTATTATAAAACAATCAGTCTTTTACTTAGTTACAAAACTAACTAAATTTTTTTTGCGATTTTTAGTGAACGAATTTGACTAAAATTAATAAATCGTGTCGTAACAACTTTTAGCACGAGCTAAAATTGATCATTTCACAGAAGATGCATCTTAAAAATTCTCAAAATGGTAGAAATTCTCCTTCCAAGAAAATCTACTGTTATAGACAGCATACAAATTACTGAAAATGAAGAGGAGAGAAATTAGGACTAATTTGAAAAAGAAAGTATTTTAATCTATCTATTAAATCATTTGAAAGTATTTCTGAAAGTAAAAACCGGATAAATGCTGCCATATCTCATGAAATATTTGAGATATTAAAATATTTCTTGATTTAGAATAAAATATGAAGTTTGTGTTATTTACTAAATTAATTTTGTAATTTTAAATCAAACAGTTCCGGAAATACACCGGAATAACAGTTGTTACATTTGGGGCCCCGTCAGGCCGCCATTTTGAGCTTTACAAAATTTAAAAAAATACTGTATTATTCTACGCAAAAAGCTGCTCATTTTGATACCCCACAAGACTATATTAAAAAATATTTTTCATTTCCACCCCCTAAAAAAAACACCCCATCAAAATTTCTACACAATTTTTGGATTAAGGCACAATTAATACACGTAACTTGTAAATTACAAATTTGTATCTCATTTAGTTTACAAGTTATTAATAAAAATTTCCGTTTTCGTTAATTTGTACGGAACCCTTAAAAATTAACACTTTATTAAAATTTCAATACGGTTTTTGGATTCAGGTAGAATCAGTGCTTAAAATTTGAGAAATTCAAGTTTGTATCTTATTTAGTTTACGAGTTACAAACAACAAATTTATTTAGGTCACTGCAGTTACCTATTGTGCCAGTCCGTCCCTGACCTGAATATCAAATCATCACAAAGGGATACCCCAGTAACCGATTTGAACAAAAAATCAATAGAATATTTCGCATTCCACCCTCCAATATTGTAAAACAATTTTAAAATTAATTCGACGAAACATTTCGATGGAGCGATATGTGCCCGTAAATGTCACAACAAAATGTCAAATAATAATTATGCCAAAATAGTCAATTTGGATAACAAATAATTTTAATTCACCTTCAAGAAGCGTATTTATACCGAAACATTTAATAAATCGATATTTAAAAGTAATTTGACTCGTATTTATTATTTTTATTAGGTTAGGTACCTGTCAAAATTGACACATAGGGCACATATCGCTCTGTCGAAATATGTTACGTCGAAATCTTTTTAGGTCATTTAATAACAACTTTTCTCATAAATTCTGCATCTGGCGATTTTGACGGTGACCGAGACCCAAATTTCGTACTTTCTCTGCTATTGATTACTTCCCAGTTTCTGGGTTTTATAAAGGAGAAAGTCGTCCAATAAAGGAATGGAAAAGATAGAAATGAGTTTACCGTTTGATATAATGGATTAGGAAATGTATTACAGGTTGGCTGCACTTTGACCTACTTTTGAACCTTACGCAAAATAGAGAGAGAAATATTAAATTCATTAAAAAACAATTGCTTTAAATAATTATTCAAAGCGGAAAATCGATTTTCCCGTTACTTGATCTTTCACTTACATTAAAAAAAAACTGTGCTGATATATGCGTCAGCGGCGTGCCAATATTTTTCCCAAAGGGGCACAATTTCGTAATATTTCAAATCAAAGTGATCAACACCAGCCTTTCGTTTCTATGTACAAATAGGAAAAAGACAGTCACTTGTTGAGAAATCAAAAGTGGGTCACCAGAAAAACTGGTTGGGAAACACTGTTTAAACCTAACCTTTCAGTTTGTAGTATTTGACGTAACCTTGGAAACAACAATGAGGCAAAATCAGTTTTTATTGATTCATAACTGCAGAAAGTGATTTTTAATATCAAAAAACATTTCGAAATTGATTTTAGCACTATCATAAAAGTACAGGACCGAAATGAGCGCATTGAGCAGGGCCGTACTAGCACAAAATACTGCCCCTAAATCAATAGACAAAATTAATTTTGCGTGCTTATTTACGGGAGAAATTGATTAAAAAATAGTGGTAGCCATGAAATTTGATCAAAACAATAAACAAATGCCTAATATAAGCCCTGTTTTATGTCGTACATATTCCGAAAGATTCTGTATGTCATTGAATTATAGTGCAGCGCCGTTATTTTTAGAACTAACGCTCTATTTCTTCAATGAGGTGAATTCACAGCATTCGTTGACTTAAAAGGACCGGAATGAATGGAATTTTGCTCCAGGATTCACCTATACTATTACCAAAACAATATTTTACCTAAAAATAAAAATAAATTGGAAATCCAAGTAGGCATGACCAAAAAAAACTTCCGGTTTAGCCTTTTATAATTAGCCTTTAGTTTTGCTTTCAACTGTTACTAATTTGGTAATTATAAATTAAATTTAATATTTTCCGGTGGGCTAAGCCAGCCCTGCACAATTTATCATTTCAAAATGACATTTTTACATTGCAGTGATTTAGTAACCTTTAAATTTTAATGTCAACTGTTCTGCATTGTCTTTTATTTTCATTTTGTTTGAAAAAAATCTGTCAACAATTGAATAATGTTGATTAAACAATTGAATACTGAAAAATTTGCAGGCGAGAAAGTCATAATTACTGACAATCCCCTCCCCTTCACCTGCAGGTTGCGTAAAAACAGTTACACCAATGAGGGCATTCCATTTCTTCGACCTGCTCTAGAATCTAGTGCCCGTTGTTTGACATACAAAATTCACTTGTTTAGTTGATTACGTCACATGCCCCCGCCACAAAACTTCATTCCCTATTTATTCCTAAACTATATATGATAGATTGATGAAAAAAAATACGGGTACCGTATTCTTTAGTCAACTATCATATAATAATAAAAAAATTATTTTATTATCAGATCCGGATTCCGCAATAATCATAACTTTCATTTATTATTATTTTTACGCTGAATGAGCGTGAAATTCAGAGTGAAAGCTGAATATTAAAATTATGATTGTTTTTTTCCATAGGTCACGTGATTCAAGAATTTCTTATTTGTGGAATAGATTCTAAACAACCAAATGATAAGAAAAATGTTTCAAACAAAAACGTTGGGTACGCCACTGTGTAGCACACTGAAAATACAAACACTTTTGTCCGAAACGTTTTCTTCATTATTCATTTGTTTCGAATTTATTTAATAAATAAGAATTTGTGGGCCATTATCACGTGACCTATGGGAGTTATTACAAAAACAAAAACATTTTTTAAATGAGCCCTCAATTGGGCGCAAAAGTACCTAATGAACTGAAATCGTAGCTCTTATAGTTTAGAAGATATGTATGTAAATAGCAAAACAACATTCAATTGTTTAGGTGTGTGCATAGAAACAGCTGTACCCTGACGTCACAACTCACTGCACAGTGATTGGCTAACGTTTGCTCAACCCAGCTGATCCCAAGGTCGTGTATACAATCAAATTAAATGAGTTTATTTAGTCAAGGATTTTTATACCTGCACGTGTGAACGTGTTGTAGGAGTATAAAAATTGTTTTAAATTATTTTAGTGAAATATTAAGTCAAACAAAGAATCGCACTTGCCTTGAAATTTAAATAGTTTCCAAACACATGTTAATTTATTAATAGTTTGTGAAAGGAGTGCCAACTAGATCTAAAGTCCCTTTACCAAAAAAGGACGCCCAAAATTCATAACTATTCTAAAATAAATTAATTACAGAACTGTTTCTTTTTTTAAAGTGTCCAAGTTGTTCACCCCTTCTACTAAATAAAGATCGTATTACAAAGCAAAAAAACAACCTCAGTCTAGAGCGTTTCGTCTAGACGAAACTAGACAACAAAGTCGATCCTACACCGTTAATATTAACGGTGCATCGTCCCTACATATCAAACAAAACAGCAGTTCGATGAACAGAAACAGTGTACTGTTAAAACAGGACCGTAACAGCAAAAAATATTTTTAAAACAAATATTTCCAATTATTTAAAACATAATTCAAATTGTTTTGGTGAAATCAAATTATTTTACTTGAAAAATTACTTAATTACAGTTGAAAATTAGCTGAATCCGCCCCTGAGCAATCGTCCGTTCCTCTGTGCCTGAATTCCGCAAGAATTACGTAGCCCTAGCGTCCAGACACATTAAAACAAAAGCAAGCAGTAAACAATAGAACGTGAATAAATTTACCCTGACTGTATGACTTGCTACTGTTTTTTAAACAAAACAAGAAACAGTAATTGTTTCAACTGTTAAAAAAAAAATGGCGGACCATATCGAAAGTTTACACCTCGAAATAATAAAAAAAAATTGTTTGACGGTTAAAGTACGACACTTTTTGGGCAGTACACGAATGAGCAAACAAATTTCAATTGTTTCAAAATCACGATCCATTTTACATAGTCCAGTATTCATGTTTTTTTGGGCCGCCTGCACTGATCTCAACTGGACGTTCAACTTCTTGTGGGGGGGCAAGGACCCGAACAAGGGTGAGCCCTAAATTAAAATATATACCGGGTGTTTACAAAATAAAATCATATAAAGATAACAGTCTCTCCTGAAGCGTAATGAGTAAGTACATAAGGGCACAGAGTTTTTTGACCCTAAATGACTAATACATCCATTAACTCACAATGAATTCAAGTATACAGTACGATTGAATTAATATGAATTATTTGGTAATTTCAAACGCGGAATTGTTTTAAATTAAAATAAATTTTAGTTTGTCCTTGTAGGAATTTAAATACGTGTTTCACGACAGTCATTTGTTTATTGTTTTTTTTTTTCATGCTAATTTAATTGATATTAGTAGACTGTTTTGAGCTATGAAAAGTAGTTTCCATTTTGCCTCCACCTAGGTTCGAACCCGGCTCTCTTGAATAGAAACCAAACGCCCGAACGCTCTCGGCCACTATTTATTTACACTTTTTTTTAGTATTTATAACTTTGTTTTATAAATAGATGGTCCTGGAATGCTTCTTTGTTTTAATTACATGCTTTGTGCGACATTTTTATCAAACAATCGACTATCTATTGTTTTATAATATTTTTTAATCGTTTTATCTCGCGAACCGTACATTTTAGAAAAAAACTTTTTAGACAAAAAAAGTGCCCAACAAAATACTCTACATTTTTTGTTTGAAACTAAATTCAGTAAAGTTGATAATTAATGAGATACGGGGCGCTGAATGTACAAAAAATCATACTTTCCCGTTTTTCATCGTGTAAATGCGGTGGAAAAAAATTCCAAAGCAGGGGACTAATATAAAATATTTTTTTGCACCTTTGGGTGCCTCAAATTTTCAATTGGCTAGTTTTCTGACAGCAAAAAACGACAAAATATTATTATTAGTACCTTTAGCGCCCTCTAACTGTCTAGCCGTCAACTTGACAGAATTTTGTATTGAACAAAAAATGTAGAGTATTCCGTCCTTTACATTTTTTGTTCAAAAAGTTTTTCTCTCAGAAGCACGGTACTTATAGAAAAACGGTTTGAAATTAATTCAAGATGGCGCTGACGCTCCCGATTAATTCTGGAAAAGGAAAAACCAGCTTGAGCTGGCTAAATAATTTATTTGGATTAAATATAGAATTAGAAATACATCGACTGTCAATTATTTTGGGAAATTACGTGGAAAATTACTCATTTTATTTATGATCTCATCGCTTTAATGATTTAAATATAAAAACATTGATTCATTACTAAAAAAAACAAAACATAAACATTCACAGGACACGCTGTTCAAAAAAGGATCTTTTAATAGAAACACGTGTCGAAATTACGCAATTTCTAAATAGCTTTCATTATAAATCAAACGTACTATATTTTAAAAATTACATAAAAAATTGCAAGAATCGTATTACTTTCTCTTCGAGGTTTTATTACTAAACTTGAAAAGTAAAAATTTCTCGCGTTACGTTCAATTATTTAGGGTTGATTGTCAGCTGTTTCTTTGTTCGGAAATTATTAGAAAAAATAACAAAAATTTTGAATAAAAAAAAACAACTTTATGGACGATGACAGGCCTCAAATTACTAATTATTTTGTACAACATACTTCCTTGATATTTTATAAATAGATATTTTGAAAGGTAGAACTTTTGAAGCCTGAATAATCCATGAGTAATATTATTTACAACGATAACACACAAAATGGCTTCATGTTACGATACGTCTGCTACAAAAACCTTCTAAAAGAAGTCTTACCTTGGTCGTTTCACTGCCAAAACCACTTAAATTGCACTATTTGCTATAATATAACACTGCAAATATACTTTCTGCGCCGTATACTTCTCATATTTATTGGAAAATTATTAGTTTTCTAACAATAGAAGAGATGCTTCTCTTTGCTATGTTGACAGAACACTGCTTGTCTGAATACTACAGTCAGCTGTTGGAGGAGTGATCTGATTGGCTGAAGTAAATATAAAGGCTGCTGCGCAGCATTTTTCCCTGAAAATAAACAAACTTCATAAAAATGACATTTCAAATTGGATAAATAAATAATTTAATTGAATTTTTCATACAACAATTGATTTATTAGAGGAATTGAACCGTTTTGAAGTTTTAATTATTTTAAATGGAAGATGTGGCGCGTGCCTTTTGACACAAATGGCGCTGATGCGGGAATTCTGGGAAATAAATTTGACATAAATAATAAATTAAAAATACAGTATTATTTGACTATTTTAAATCATTTATTGGTCAGAATTATGTTTTATACAACAAAAATTGAATGAAAATGTAATTACATACGTTTATGTTTAAGTTAGGTTAGGTACCTGACGTCATGTTTATTACTAAAAAATTAATGCATTATTATGAAAGAATATTTATTTGTAATTCATTTTATGGTTTATAAAAGTATTTAATGATGATTTTGTGTCACTTTTTGCCGGATTTTTTGATGCCACCACCAACTAGGGGGCCCTTTTGGGCCGCCTTTGTTTTTGCATCGGCTAGCGCTTTGGCCTGCTCTTTCATTTTTTGTTTATGGGCAACATCATCGTCATCCAAATCCTTATCCTGCTTTTTTGGGGCTTTTAAAGGCTTCTTTTTACCTCCCTCACGGCCGGACATTCTAAAAGTTAGGTTAGGTTATCAACGTAATATTTTTACATAATATTATTGAATAAGTGATTAGTTTTGCGATTTATTTGAATAATACTTACTTGAATTAATTAAATGAAGGTTTTTAGTTGAAAAAACGTGATTAGTGTCTTGCTGAAATTTCTTTACCAAACCCAAACGAAATTAGCGACGAGTGTTTGATGTTATCACTATTCACTCACAGATGGCAGTAGTATGAAATTTATTTATTAAAATTAAATTAATATTTACTTATTGTTATTCAATTGAGTTGTTTTTACAATTTAATAATATTTAAAAAAAATTAAAATTAATAAATAATTTGGTAAAGTTCACAGCTGTCATTTTGACAGTAATACCAATTTAATAATAACAAAACTAATTTAAGAAGTTTTTATTTGGGTTTTTTACAAACAAAAAATATGCTGTCATATTCATATTGTAACATAGAATTAGGGTTTTGACAGTAGCGCGTTTTGACGCCCGTAGTGCTTTTTTCCATAATAAATCCGATATTTTTAATAACTTCGCACAAAACGGCGTAACTGGGCTCAATACTTTGTTCGTATTTCATATCCGAATAATGGTACAACAAAGGGCCTAAATTAATCCAAACCCCGCCGGGTTTTAGTATATTATAAATAGTTTCGATGAAAGCGACGATATTTTGCGCACAATCGATGAAAAAGCACGTCGCAACGCAGTCCCACTCCTCGTATTCTTTATAAATGTCTAAAAAATCACCGGCAGCGATTGAAAAGCCCGCGTTTGAGGGCGTCGGTTGAATATCGGGGAATTTCACCCCCGCAACTTGATGCTCAGCTGATAAATTGTTTACGTATTGATGTACCCATGGAAACACTTCATATTCATCGACTTTTGTGCATCGATTAAGCACAAAAAACGACACGATTAACATAAACAAATTAAATTCATTTCCTTGACAAATAAATCCTTGAGAAGCGATTTCAAATGCCAGTCGTCCTAAACCCGCCCCCGGGACAAGAACTTTTATTTGGCTTCTATCACAGCTTGAATAAATTCCTAAAATTTCATTAATTATTGGGTCGTAACATTGCTGCCTTTCTGTCATCCCCGCTGAGCTCCAATCACGCATCAACTGTTTAAAAACAGACTGAACTTTATCCAAACCTTCCGAAAGGGTTTTACTAGCGCCATCTCCTGTAGATTCCAATATTTTATCGTCGCTTACATTATCAAACATATTATGAGAATCTCTTGTTAATAATCTAATGAGATCCGCGTTAGCTTCGATGCATTGTTTCAATTTTTGCAGATCTTGGTGGTAAGTATCGAGACAGGTGCGGTGTTTTTCGGGCAGCTTTCGCAAACAAGCTTCATTACGCTCAATCCGAACCAGAGATTGTTCTCTGAATACAAACGTTTATTAAATATTCACATTTTTACACAAACGTCAACTCACCTGTAACTTCGGAAGGTTAACAAAACCGATTGGAAATACAGTCGCTCTTGTTCTTGAGCTTCCAAATCTCCATTATACGGAGATTCACTATCAAAATTCATATTACAATTTCAATTTAGTACCAATTAAACATTTTTAACCCTCAATTTATAACCTCAAAAAATTGTGTCAATTATTAACTGGGCACTGTATTACCGACCGATGTGACCTTTAACGATTTTTCCATAAATTATTTATTTAATACAATAAATTACTAATAAAACACGTTATATTATAATATAACAACCATAAAAGCCTAATAAATAAAATAAAATAATTATTTTGCATAAATTTCACGTCAAATTTAATACAGCTCTACCGTTCAATATACTAGTGTGCAGCTGTCAAATTTTCGACAATTAAACAGCATTTCTTTTAATAAAATGATTTTCAGGTACCAATAATATAACAAATAAATTCAAATCAATTTCTAATTGATATTTATGGCAACGCTAATTTGACAGGTAGATCTATAACGATGGTTGCTTCATACAAGCTGAACTGTCAAGGTCGCGCTAGTTTAACAAATGTATCCTCTAGAATCACACGTTCAATAAAAATTGTTCAAGTATTGTATTATAAACAATAAAAATGAAAGTGACACCGCGACAGTTCCAAACTTTAGCGAAAATGCTGGATTTTTATTCGCAATTCAATCCGTCTCCGCTGTCTATAAAAAAGTTTATTGATTTTGGTAAGTTTTCAAACAAATTAACACTAATATTATATTAATAATAATAACATACGCTCAAATAGCAAAATATTTTATTAATATTAATAAACAATTGGGGCCCGTTCAGACAATCAAATTTTTGACATTTATTATTAACCTGTAAATAAATTTTATTAAGTTTATAAAAAATTCAATTGTTTTAGTTCAAAAATTAGCGGAAAAGTTTGAAATACAAATAGAGGACAAATTTATTTCTAATACGTAAATCTCATGGAAAAATGATTTTAAATTCAAATAAGCATCGCATAAGGTCACCTATTGTATTCAAATTGGCGCCAACATTTTGAGAAGCACTGCAATTCCAACGTACTTAAAATTACTTAAAATCGAGCCCTAATAAACACAAATTCATCAAATTTTAAAGATAAGACACCGCCTTTATTGATTAGTCTCCACCAAGGCCGTATTTACTTTTTGGTGACCTTGTTATGAGGCTAGGTACGAGATGCTCAAATGTTTCATCTATTATTTATTATAATTGTGGTTTCGTGACAGTTAAAAACAATTGCCGAATTGAAAGAAAATTATTCCTAGAAACGATTATTGAAGCATTTTTGCTCAAAATATCTAATTGAATTTAGAAATTTTGCGCATTTAAGACTTATTAACAAGTTAAATGTTCTGTGCTAATTGTTTTTTAATCACATGAATGCCTCAATTTTTAGTCCAAAATTTGATCTATTTGTACAATGTCTATGTTTTATTTTGACATTTAAGGATTTTTATTGTTTTTTTGTAATTTATTTTTGTTTTTGCAAACATCACGATTAATTTTCGTGATTATCTCTCAATTCGAGATTTTTCTGGACTGTTATCATAAAAAAACTAAAATCTGCCGCGTAGTTTAAATAAATTAATATAAATTCATCTAAAAATAATTCCCTTTACATCTGTTTAAAGTTGGCAACATTGAGTAATTTAGAATTTAAGTTATTTTATACGTAAAATTTGGCTGGTATTACAGGATGTAATTTTATTGCGGATTGAATTAATAATTTAAAGCAGCTGCAACTGTGTAAATGATGCTTTAGCGGTGACCTATTTTCACAATGTTATCTCAGTGGGCTGAAAAATATTACAAAGTTCAATTTACACTGTATTTCATTGAAAATTAATCATTGAACTATGAAAAATGAAGAGATTGAGCGATTGATTTAAAATTGTTGAGGATCACTGGTTAAGCCCCTTTTCTAATATAATTTTATGACTCAATAGTCAATAGAACTGCATGGTTACTAATATCTTTATCTAATAATGAGATAAACATATGTTACACATGAGATAATACTTTTCAGAAATTATTATTATGTGAACCAGTGGTACCACCAAGCTCAAATTTTGCATATGTAATTTGGAAGGTTGTAGGTACTTTAAAAATTAATATCAGTCCCCTAAAGTAATTGGTGCACGAGCTACCAATAAACAATTAAAAACTTATTGAATTACACCGTCAAAAACAAATAATTTTTTTCTGAGTAAACCAGTTGTTCCAAATAATTCAAATTGCGAATATGTATCCGAGAGGGATGCAGGTATATGCAGAATTAATATCAACCACTAATAATAATAGGTGCACGAGCTATAATTTTATGAATTGGATACTCCAATAGGTACTTCGTACCGCTCGAAACAAATGAATTTTTTCTGCGTAAACCAGCTGTCCAAAAAAATTCAAATTGTGAGTACGTACTCTAGAGGGATGTAGGTATATACCTAATTAATATTAACCACCAAATGTAATTGGTGCACGAGCTATAATTTTATGAATTGGGTACTCCAATAGGCATTTTGTACCACTCAAAACAAATGATTTTTTTCTGAGTAAACCAGCTGTTCCAAAAAATTCAAATTGTGGGTACATATTCGTAAGGGATGTAGGTATTTGCAAAATCAATATGAGCCATTTATGGTAATTGGTGCACGAGCTACCAACAAACAATTAAAAACTTATTGAATTACACTGTCAAAAACAAATGATTTTTTTCTGAGTAAACCAGTTGTTCAAAAAAATTCAAATTGTGGGTGCGTACTCTAGAGGGATAAAAATATATGCAGTATTAATTTCAACCACCAAGTGTAATTGGTGCACGAGCTATAAATTGGAGAATTGTGCCTATAATATTTTTATTTTGTATCCCAGACATCTAATCTCCAAGTTAGCCATGAAACAAAAAACAAGTGATAAATCCACAGTAAATATTCGAAACAAAGGAGTAAAGTACATTTTTAACAAAAAAGCATCACCACTTGTCACGTAAACAAAATAGAGTCGTTGTGATTGGTCGCGGCTTTGGTGTGTGTCGTTGTTATTAATAGAGCACCCAACGGACTTTGCACCGTTGTCATGAAAGTACGTCTCGGTTCTCGGAATCGCCTGGCTTACGTAATCTAAAAGTTGTTTACACTGAGAGTTCTAGGAATTTTGTCATTGGTATGTTTTTTCTTTCAGGGTTGAATGCCTGCGAACGCACTTCATTTATTTTCCTCCGGAAGGAGCTTCCAGTCCGATTGGCCAATATCATGAAAGAAATAGCCCTACTTCCGGAAAATCTCCTGAGGATGCCTTCCGTGGCTCTGGTCAGCGATTGGTACATGCGCAGCTTCAACGAAATTATCGAGTTTGAAAAGAATGACATCACAACAAGAACTCTAGAACATTTTTGCGACAGTTTGGTCAAAATTCGCAACCGGCATTCAGATGTCGTTGAAACAATGGCACAGGGTGTTCTAGAACTGAAAGAGTCGCACGATGTTGACGGCCAAACTGAACACAGTATACAATATTTTTTGGATAGGTTTTATATGTCTAGAATATCTATTAGGATGCTTATTAATCAACATAGTAAGTTTATTAAATTAATTAAGCCTCAAAAAAATATTAAAAAATTATTTTTGCAGCGTTGTTATTTGGAGGGCAGTTGGAAACGGCCGCAGGCCCAATACAGAGCCGCCATATTGGCTGCATTGACCCACAATGCGATTTAGTGAGCGTAATCAAAGACGCTTATGAAAATGCACGGTTCCTTTGTGACCAATATTATTTGGCCTCCCCTGATTTGATCATCAAAGAGTACCAACATAACGGTAAATTAATTTTTACGATATATGACGTCATTACTAACAGCTGATTGTCTTTTGTTTTGCTCACTATTACATTTTACAACAATAAAATCATCTTAAAAATCAAATTTTTATTATATATGACGTCATTACTATACTAGACAGTCAATTGTTTTGTTCTTAAGTTGCCCAACAAGTCTAAATATTAAATTAAACCATTAGTGACGTCATTTCTGTCACAGATTGCCGTTTGTTTTGATAATTTAACACTAAAATCATCTATTAAACACAATTCTTGCTGACAAATTACACCTAATAAATAATTTTTATGATTTATGGCGTCATTACTATATCAGACAGTCAATTGTTTTGCTCATAAGCTGCCCAACAAAATTAATTTTCATTTAAATCTACTTTAAAACACCAATTCATTTTGTTATTTAGTAAAATATTAAATTATTTCATTTCTGTTACAGATTGTCATTTTTTTTTATCAGTTCCACAATAAAATCATGTATTAAACAAAATTTTGGCTGAAAAGTAAACTTAATAATCAATTTTTTTAGTGTATGACGTCATTACTGTACTAGATAGTCAATTGTTTTGTTCATAAGCTGTCCAACAAAATTAATTTTCATTTAAATCAACTTTAAAACACAAATTCATCTTAATATTCAGTCAAATATTGAATTATTTCATTTGTTTTGGTCATTTCAATAATAAAATCATCTATTATACACAATTTTTGCTGAAAATTAAGCTTAATTATTAATTTATATGACTTATGACGTCATAACTGTATCAGAAAGTCAATTGTCTCGTGCATAAGTTGTCCAACAAAATTAATTTTCATTTAAATCAACTTTAAAACACAAATTCATTTTCATATTTAGTCAAATATTAATTTATTTAATTTATGATGTCATTTCTGTTACAGATAGTCATTTGTTTGGCTCACTTCTGCTCTTTTTTGATGTTTAATTTCACTAAAATCACTTTTTCAACTGAAAATCCGACCTAATAATTAATTTTTATGACTTATGACGTCATTATTGTATCAGACAGTCAATTGTTTTGTTCATAAGTTGTCCAACAAAATTAATTTTCATTTAAATCAACTTTAAAACACAATTTAATTTTGTTTTTCAATAAAATATTAAATTATTTCATTTGTGACGTCATTTTTGTTATAGATTGTCATTTGTTTTACTCACTTCTGCGTTTTTTTGATGCTTAATTTCACTAAAATTACTTTTTCAACTGAAAATCTGACCTAATAATTAATTTTTATGATGTATGACGTCATTTCTGTATTATATAGTCAATTATTTTGTTCATAAAGTGTCCAACCAATTCAATTTTCATCCAAAACATCTCTTAAAACCAAATTCAATTTGATTTTCGGTGGAATATTAGTTTATTACATGTATGACGTCATTACTATTACTGATTGTCATTTGTTTTGGTCTTTACAACACTAAACTCATATATAAAATACATTTTTTGTTGAAATTAAAGCTTAATAATTATTTTTTTTTAAGTATGACGTCATTACTGTACCAGACAGTCAATTGTTTTGTTTATAAATTGCCCAAAAAAATTGAATTTCATCTGAATCATATTTAAAACACAAATTAATTTTGATATTTAGTCAAATATTGAATTATTTCATTTGTGACGTCATTTCTTCAACAGATTGTCATTTGTTTTGGTCATTATAACAGTGAAATAAATTATTAAACACAATTTTTGCTTAAAATCAGACCCAATAATTAATTTGTATGTCGTATGACGTCATAACTGTACTAGACAGTCAATTGTTTTGTTCATAATATTAATTTTTCATACTGTATGGCGTCATTACTGCCCTAGATTGTCAATTGTTTTCGTTATAAGTTGATTGTCATTTGTTTTAACCTTATTTTTAATAGATATATTTATTTTGACGTATGATTGTCCATTGTTTCAGTTGTTTTTATTGTCTAAAGCCCGTTTTACACTAGGAAAAATTTCTGATGGTTTTATTTGTTTTTAGGTTTAAAAAGTGGTCTAGAGGAAGATATTAGAATAGTTTATGTTCCGTCACACCTATACCACATGTTGTTTGAGTTATTTAAAAATTCTATGCGTGCCGTTATGGAATATCACAGCTCTTCCTATCAATATCCGCCGATTGAGGTGACTGTGGTGAGGGGCAAGGAGGATATTTGTGTTAAGGTATGATTCAATTATTTTATTTTATGATTTGGTGATTTATGTTTTGTTCTTAGATGTCAGATCGAGGTGGGGGAATACCGCGCTCCCATACGGATCAACTTTTTAAATATATGTACTCAACAGCCCCACAACCAAGCAAATCTGATGCCCATACTGTCCCATTAGCAGGATACGGATATGGGCTACCCATTTCTAGGTTATATGCCCGGTATTTCCACGGGGATCTTACTTTGATGTCATGCGAAGGATTTGGGACCGATGCCATTATTTACATGAAAGTGAGTATTTTTCTTTTTATAGCTAAAAATCGTTTAATATTTATTCGTTTCAGGCTTTATCAAACGAAGCAAATGAATTACTTCCGATTTTCAACAAATCTACGTCAAAGTTTTACCGCCAGGCGCTCCAAACGGGCGATTGGTCAAATCAACCAACAAACGTCACGAACAATCGACAAATGCCACAGCATACTAAATCACACATCCTTCCTACGTCATCCCAACATATTTTCACGGAAATCCAATGCTAATTGTTTAAAATTATTATTATTTTAGGTTAAATACACATTCTCTGGTCACTAGCTGTGATTTCAAACTGTGTTACAATATCAAAGTGTACATAGCAATTTTAATAAAACAAAAACAGACAGTGACATTCAAAATTGTTGTATATAGATTAAAAGTAGTTTTAACAAGGTTGTATATAATATAAAAATAAATTATTTTTATTTTTTGGCTATGTATTTGTAAATAAATGACTTATGTTTAATAAATAGGTTTAAATTTCCCGCCTATTAACACTACTGCCATCTATCGTCACGCACTACAAGTAAGCCTATTATAGTGTAGTATTGTTACGTAAGATGGCGCAAATTGACACATTGCACATATTTAATAATAAAATGCTTATATTTGAGCAACAAAACAACGAACTGTCAAAATAAATTTACAATTCTGTGTTTTAATGAGAGTATTTTCAAGTTTTATCGATTTTATATTGATATTTGATTAAAAATCAGTTTTATAATTTCGAATGGCATAATATTTCTGCGCCCTTTTGACTAACACAGATTTATACAGATCCCAAATTTATTTTCACTACAGTCACTCTGGATTCCGTTCTAAGCGAATAAATCTTTCGCCTTTTACTAAAGATTTCCGTGGACGGGGTCAACTCAAATGAGTCTGAAATAATTTTTCATTGCCCGGTGTAAACTGGGCTTCTCATAAAATTAAACATAGTCCTTTTACACAAATCTGAAAAACTCTAAACCGTAACTCGTACATAATTTATGATTAAGGAATGCCAATCATTTGGCATATTCGTACACTTGGAGTTTACTGCAACACTCAGTATAAATTATTAACTGTTATTTCAAAATATTTAATTCTTAAATTTGTAGCTCGTGCACCAATTACAATTACTGACTGCCAATAATTTTGCATATTCCTACATCCATCCTGAATGCGTACCCAAAATTTGAGTTTTCTACAATTCCTGGTATAGGTAAAACAAAAAAGTTTGTTCCGAACGGTAAAATTTAATAATTATTAACTGATTTAAAATATTTTATTTATAAATTTATAGCTCGTGCACCAATTATAGTTAGTGACTATCAATTATTTTGCATACACCTACATCCATCCTTAGTTTGTACCCACAATTTGAATTTTCTACAACACCTGGTATACGCAGAAAAAACTTATTTATTCTGAGCGGTTTATTGTAATAAATTATTAACCGATTTAAAATATTTATTTCATAAATTTATAGCTCGTGCACCAATTACAATTAATGATTGCCAATTATTCTACATATACGTGCATCCATCCTGAGTATGTACCTACAATTTGAGTTTTCTGCAACCCCCGGTATATGCAAAAAAATATTTATTTCAAGTGATGCAATATAAACTGTCTTTGTCTTTGAGATATTTAATTCATAAATTTATGGCTCATGTACCAATTATGATTAGGGGTTGCATGAATCCACACCCCTTGAGCAGTTTTAAAATATTATCAAATACTATGGGGTTCAACTATCTTTTTTTTAATTCAAAAAATAATATATCAACAAATAATCACATAAAATTAAACAATATCTTTGCAAAATTGCAATTTGCATTCAAAATGCACTTTGAATTTTTTTTTTTAATATTTATTGAATATTTTTATTCTTCAAATATACAAAATTCAAATTTATTCATCAATTTTGAATAAATTTCAAATTAAATTAAGTTCTGATGTTGCACAATCATGTTTCGTTTGGTTTTGTACGGGCTTGGCTTGCAACTGTATAAACGCTACGAGGTACCTTTTGATATTGTGTATTCTTTCTAACACATTGCGCGCTATGGACAGGCGAACGTAGTTCGGAGATTCAAAATAATTTGTGCTGGAGTTGGTTGCGTATGGTTCACTGTTGCTAGTACAATCGAATAGAACAGAAGTGCGTTACTCTGTTCTCGCGAAATACGTTGAAAATATAAATATTTTAAAAGTGTTTCATTATATTTGGGGTTGTGAATTTTGCTTATTAACGTAGAGATCAAAATTTTGTGTATTTAAATATGTAAATTGGGGTGAATTTGTTCCGCATTGCGTGTCCGTTAGGGGCACGTATTTGCGATGTTAGTCTTTGCTTTTATTATGTAATAAATAAATAAAATGTCTTGGTTTTTTTGCAAAGGCCTGTAATGAAAGGTCCAACGTGGGAATCGGTGCACACGTAGGTACCGCTACGAGAGGCACCCCCCCTGATGAACACCACCGCGTGGGGTTGCAATGAGTTCTAGGGCGAACGAGCGATCTAATTAGGGAGTAACGGCATACTCTCGATATGTACCTATCGGAAGTCGGGAAAATATGGTAGCTGGCGGGGGTCCTTGATTAAGTTCAAGAAACGACATTAGCTGAGACCGATACTTAAGGTTACCATATCGCGTAATTAGGCGGTATCGCGGGCCTCGGAATATGCATTGGCCACGTATTCAAACAACGTATTTTTTTTTTTTTGCAAACGACGAGCACACCGGTGCTTGGGTGTCTGAGCGCTCAGGCATTCATTGGGGTAGTAAAGTAGAGTCAATATCAGTAGCATAATATATCTGAGCACTTTTAAAATAACTTCGGGAAATAATAAAGCAACAGTCACACGCCGCGTAGCTCTTCGAACACTAACCAAAACACACAACACGATTGAATGTTGAACGAATGTTGAATGTATGTGATTAATTAAAATTCCCTTTCAGCCTCTTCAATGCATCATTACCACCTCCAACAAATTAACAAGAGGACGTAAGTTGACTAATAAACTTTGCTTTTCAGGTTCTAATCTATTTTTTTTCAGGTATTTTGTATTGCTTTTTTGCAAATTTCTAATTAATTTGTATTTTTTCAGATCATTTGCAGAAGATGAGCCCAGCTGATGAGGTGGACAACGAGGGAATGGACATCGTGGGAATGGACATCGTGGGAGGAGCTGAGGATGAGCCCAGCAGCCAAAATCAACTCTCAATATTTGTTTTGTTGAATTTGATTCACCAAAATTTGTTTTAAGTTTCTGTTTCAGGTTGGCGGTCATCATCGTCGTAACATCATCACATCATCAGCTAGGTAATATAATATTACTCATTGTATAACTGTTTTTAATTACTGCTGAAATAATTTGTCTAATATTCGAATTTATAATTTAAATTTAGAGTCCAGGAGATGGCAACTTGCAGCTGCAGTAACAACCAGACTTCAGAGCCCAGCAGTGAAATCAGAACACAGCATCAGAATCAGAGTCCAGTAGCAGAACCAGAGCCCAGCAGCCGTCAAATAAATCCTCCAATAGTTGCAGAAGATCAGTACATCAATAATAGCTGTTCCTGTCCCCAGATTCAACTTTAAAGAAGTCAACTGATTAATTTTAGCCCGCCGCTTGCAAAGTTCAAGTGAGTTCAATTCCTTTTTAAATTTTCCGACTTGTGATAATTATTTTGTTGTTTCAGTTGCAGCGAGCGAAGAAGCCGCTTCTCTGGTCTAGGTTTTGCTGGGGTTTCCCTAGGCCCAAAGGGAGAATTCTCGGAGAAGAGTTCGTCTCTTTCCCCTTAGTCATTGCCTGGGGGCGAACAAGGCTTACAAAAACGCAACAGCATCACGAACTAAGACTTCTAACATCACAACAGCATCGAGTATTCAACAATTAATCTTCGAACCTTTGTACCTTTTCCTAATTTCCAAAATAAACTCATTCCCCCAAAATTTACTGTTGTATTTATTTTTAAAACCTATTTTTATCGTTTTCAGATGTAGTTAGGGGAATAAATGTATTGTTAAATAGCTTGCAAAATAAATTAAATTCAATAATAACTTGTATTTTTTATTTTTGATGTGAATACAATTTGAACTGTTTTCAGGGTTAATTATAATTTGTTAATTACTTTGTAAGATAATTTCAAGTCCTGTATATTTTATTCTTGGAGTAAATATGAATTGTATTGTTGAAATTTAAATATATTATTACAATAAATTTGTATTTTATTTTTGTTAAATGTTAAACGTCAGGAGTAAAGTTAAAAAATTCTCCGCAAGCGGCAGCACCTGTCAATGAGTGCCATCAAAATAATATTTATTAAATAAAAGATTAGTTGTTAATTTAATCACTCAAAAACATCCGCTTCAATCGGAATAGATTATTTAAAATAGTTCGGGTTGAATAAATATGCCAAATAGTCGCTATTTTTTATTATTAATTAATTTTAGTTCCAAAACGTGCTAGGTGCTGCCATCTCTGACAAAATGACTGAACTAGTTGTACCGCAAAGAATATTGGTGTTGACATAAATGAAACCGAATATTACGAGCTTGTTTAATGTTTTATAAATTATTTTTGATCGATAATAGATTCTATATTGAATTCTACAAGAGATTGATAGTATATATTAATTATTCATATAATGATTCAAGAAATATTGAGATAAATACAATGCCGGCAAGCGATGCGTCGATCGCCAGTTAAGCCTGACAGCACCTTCTACGCTGCCGCTGGAGTTGTATGGAGTAGAATAACTGGTGTTGACTTATTAATATATTTTTGAATTATTCAATACACATTAAAAATTGTCCCTATTCTCTCAATGAATATGAAACATAGTTAATAATTAGAGGGTCAAATATAGCAATAAATATGATATGGAATTTGCCTAAAAATGACATTTAAAATGCGAATTATGCAAGAACTAGAGCATTTATTCAATTTTGGATTGTAGATTTGGATTCTAGAGGGTCGAATTAAGGGGATGACATGCGTAACACATTTTTTTATATTTTTATCATTCATTTCAAAACACCAAGACTATAGTCTTGGTGTTTTTTCAAGCAAAAAAGGACTTTCTCTCTGATTCTGTTCAAACTTCGTATACAAGCTCTCTAAGGATCTATCCTCTGATAAATAGAACAAAATCAATTTAAAAAAATTATTGAAGGGATGAAACACCCCTTCGAAATATTAATAAGCGCATATTCTAGAAACTATCAAGTAATTTGGATTGATCTCTCCATATTCTGATTGTATAGACGTTTATCTATACAAAAATATACTTTTCATCCCTTAAAACGCCCAATTAGAGGGTCGAATATAGCAATAAATATGATATGGAATTTGCCTAAAAATGACATTTGAAATGCGAATTATGCAAGAACTAGAGCATTTATTCAATTTTGGATTGTAGATTTGGATTCTAGAGGGTCGAATTAAGGGGATGACATGCGTAACACATTTTTTTATATTTTTATCATTCATTTCAAAACACCAAGACTATAGTCTTGGTGTTTTTTCAAGCAAAAAAGGACTTTCTCTCTGATTCTGTTCAAACTTCGTATACAAGCTCTCTAAGGATCTATCCTCTGATAAATAGAACAAAATCAATTTAAAAAAATTATTGAAGGGATGAAACACCCCTTCGAAATATTAATAAGCGCATATTCTAGAAACTATCAAGTAATTTGGATTGATCTCTCCATATTCTGATTGTATAGACGTTTATCTATACAAAAATATACTTTTCATCCCTTAAAACGCCCAATTAGAGGGTCGAATATAGCAATAAATATGATATGGAATTTGCCTAAAAATGACATTTGAAATGCGAATTATGCAAGAACTAGAGCATTTATTCAATTTTGGATTGTAGATTTGGATTCTAGAGGGTCGAATTAAGGGGATGACATGCGTAACACATTTTTTTATATTTTTATCATTCATTTCAAAACACCAAGACTATAGTCTTGGTGTTTTTTCAAGCAAAAAAGGACTTTCTCTCTGATTCTGTTCAAACTTCGTATACAAGCTCTCTAAGGATCTATCCTCTGATAAATAGAACAAAATCAATTTAAAAAAATTATTGAAGGGATGAAACACCCCTTCGAAATATTAATAAGCGCATATTCTAGAAACTATCAAGTAATTTGGATTGATCTCTCCATATTCTGATTGTATAGACGTTTATCTATACAAAAATATACTTTTCATCCCTTAAAACGCCCAATTAGAGGGTCGAATATAGCAATAAATATGATATGGAATTTGCCTAAAAATGACATTTGAAATGCGAATTATGCAAGAACTAGAGCATTTATTCAATTTTGGATTGTAGATTTGGATTCTAGAGGGTCGAATTAAGGGGATGACATGCGTAACACATTTTTTTATATTTTTATCATTCATTTCAAAACACCAAGACTATAGTCTTGGTGTTTTTTCAAGCAAAAAAGGACTTTCTCTCTGATTCTGTTCAAACTTCGTATACAAGCTCTCTAAGGATCTATCCTCTGATAAATAGAACAAAATCAATTTAAAAAAATTATTGAAGGGATGAAACACCCCTTCGAAATATTAATAAGCGCATATTCTAGAAACTATCAAGTAATTTGGATTGATCTCTCCATATTCTGATTGTATAGACGTTTATCTATACAAAAATATACTTTTCATCCCTTAAAACGCCCAATTAGAGGGTCGAATATAGCAATAAATATGATATGGAATTTGCCTAAAAATGACATTTGAAATGCGAATTATGCAAGAACTAGAGCATTTATTCAATTTTGGATTGTAGATTTGGATTCTAGAGGGTCGAATTAAGGGGATGACATGCGTAACACATTTTTTTATATTTTTATCATTCATTTCAAAACACCAAGACTATAGTCTTGGTGTTTTTTCAAGCAAAAAAGGACTTTCTCTCTGATTCTGTTCAAACTTCGTATACAAGCTCTCTAAGGATCTATCCCCTGATGAATAGAACAAAATCAATTTAAAAAAATTATTCAAGGGATGAAACACCCCTTCAAAATATTAATAGGCGCATATTCTAGAAACTATCAAGTAATTTGGATCGATCTCTCCATATTCTGATTGTATGGACCTTTATCTATACAAAAATATACTTTTCATCCCTTAAAACGCCCAATTAGACGGTCGAATGAAGCAATAAATATGATATGGAATTTGCCTAAAAATGACATTTAAAATGCGAATTATGCAAGAACTAGAGCATTTATTCAATTTTGGATTGTAGATTTGGATTCTAGAGGGTCGAATTAAGGGGATGACATGCGTAACACATTTTTTTATATTTTTATCATTCATTTCAAAACACCAAGACTATAGTCTTGGTGTTTTTTCAAGCAAAAAAGGACTTTCTCTCTGATTCTGTTCAAACTTCGTATACAAGCTCTCTAAGGATCTATCCTCTGATAAATAGAACAAAATCAATTTAAAAAAATTATTCAAGGGATGAAACACCCCTTCGAAATATTAATAGGCGCATATTCTAGAAACTATCAAGTAATTTGGATTGATCTCTCCATATTCTGATTGTATAGACGTTTATCTATACAAAAATATACTTTTCATCCCTTAAAACGCCCAATTAGAGGGTCGAATATAGCAATAAATATGATATGGAATTTGCCTAAAAATGACATTTGAAATGCGAATTATGCAAGAACTAGAGCATTTATTCAATTTTGGATTGTAGATTTGGATTCTAGAGGGTCGAATTAAGGGGATGACATGCGTAACACATTTTTTTATATTTTTATCATTCATTTCAAAACACCAAGACTATAGTCTTGGTGTTTTTTCAAGCAAAAGAGGACTTTCTCTCTGATTCTGTTCAAACTTCGTATACAAGCTCTCTAAGGATCTATCCCCTGATGAATAGAACAAAATCAATTTAAAAAAATTATTCAAGGGATGAAACACCCCTTCGAAATATTAATAGGCGCATATTCTAGAAACTATCAAGTAATTTGGATCGATCTCTCCATATTCTGATTGTATGGACCTTTATCTATACAAAAATATACTTTTCATCCCTTAAAACGCCCAATTAGAGGGTCGAATGAAGCAATAAATATGATATGGAATTTGCCTAAAAATGACATTTAAAATGCGAATTATGCAAGAACTAGAGCATTTATTCAATTTTGGATTGTAGATTTGGATTCTAGAGGGTCGAATTAAGGGGATGACATGCGTAACACATTTTTTTATATTTTTATCATTCATTTCAAAACACCAAGACTATAGTCTTGGTGTTTTTTCAAGCAAAAAAGGACTTTCTCTCTGATTCTGTTCAAACTTCGTATACAAGCTCTCTAAGGATCTATCCTCTGACAAATAGAACAAAATCAATTTAAAAAAATTATTGAAGGGATGAAACACCCCTTCGAAATATTAATAAGCGCATATTCTAGAAACTATCAAGTAATTTGGATTGATCTCTCCATATTCTGATTGTATAGACGTTTATCTATACAAAAATATACTTTTCATCCCTTAAAACGCCCAATTAGAGGGTCGAATATAGCAATAAATATGATATGGAATTTGCCTAAAAATGACATTTGAAATGCGAATTATGCAAGAACTAGAGCATTTATTCAATTTTGGATTGTAGATTTGGATTCTAGAGGGTCGAATTAAGGGGATGACATGCGTAACACATTTTTTTATATTTTTATCATTCATTTCAAAACACCAAGACTATAGTCTTGGTGTTTTTTCAAGCAAAAAAGGACTTTCTCTCTGATTCTGTTCAAACTTCGTATACAAGCTCTCTAAGGATCTATCCCCTGATGAATAGAACAAAATCAATTTAAAAAAATTATTCAAGGGATGAAACACCCCTTCAAAATATTAATAGGCGCATATTCTAGAAACTATCAAGTAATTTGGATCGATCTCTCCATATTCTGATTGTATGGACCTTTATCTATACAAAAATATACTTTTCATCCCTTAAAACGCCCAATTAGACGGTCGAATGAAGCAATAAATATGATATGGAATTTGCCTAAAAATGACATTTAAAATGCGAATTATGCAAGAACTAGAGCATTTATTCAATTTTGGATTGTAGATTTGGATTCTAGAGGGTCGAATTAAGGGGATGACATGCGTAACACATTTTTTTATATTTTTATCATTCATTTCAAAACACCAAGACTATAGTCTTGGTGTTTTTTCAAGCAAAAAAGGACTTTCTCTCTGATTCTGTTCAAACTTTGTATACAAGCTCTCTAAGGATCTATCCCCTGATGAATAGAACAAAATCAATTTAAAAAAATTATTCAAGGGATGAAACACCCCTTCGAAATATTAATAGGCGCATATTCTAGAAACTATCAAGTAATTTGGATTGATCTCTCCATATTCTGATTGTATGGACCTTTATCTATACAAAAATATACTTTTCATCCCTTAAAACGCCCAATTAGACGGTCGAATAAAGCAATAAATATGATATGGAATTTGCCTAAAAATGACATTTAAAATGCGAATTATGCAAGAACTAGAGCATTTATTCAATTTTGGATTGTAGATTTGGATTCTGGAGGGTCGAATTGAGGGGATGACATGCGTAACACATTTTTTTATATTTTTATCATTCATTTCAAAACACCAAGACTATAGTCTTGGTGTTTTTTCAAGCAAAAAAGGACTTTCTCTCTGATTCTGTTCAAACTTTGTATACAAGCTCTCTAAGGATCTATCCTCTGATAAATAGAACAAAATCAATTTAGAAAAATTATTCAAGGGATGAAACACCCCTTCGAAATATTAATAGGCGCATATTCTAGAAACTATCAAGTAATTTGGATTGATCTCTCCATATTCTGATTGTATGGACCTTTATCTATACAAAAATATACTTTTCATCCCTTAAAACGCCCAATTAGAAGGTCGAATATAGCAATAAATATGATATGGAATTTGCCTAAAAATGACATTTAAAATGCGAATTATGCAAGAACTAGAGCATTTATTCAATTTTGGATTGTAGATTTGGATTCTAGAGGGTCGAATTAAGGGGATGACATGCGTAACACATTTTTTTATATTTTTATCATTCATTTCAAAACACCAAGACTATAGTCTTGGTGTTTTTTCAAGCAAAAAAGGACTTTCTCTCTGATTCTGTTCAAACTTCGTATACAAGCTCTCTGAGGATCTATCCTCTGATAAATAGAACAAAATCAATTTAGAAAAATTATTCAAGGGATGAAACACCCCTTCGAAATATTAATAGGCGCATATTCTAGAAACTATCAAGTAATTTGGATTGATCTCTCCATATTCTGATTGTATAGACGTTTATCTATACAAAAAATATACTTTTCATCCCTTAAAACGCCCAATTAGAGGGTCGAATATAGCAATAAATATGATATGGAATTTGCCTAAAAATGACATTTGAAATGCGAATTATGCAAGAACTAGAGCATTTATTCAATTTTGAATTGTAGATTTGGATTCTAGAGGGTCGAATTAAGGGGATGACATGCGTAACACATTTTTTTATATTTTTATCATTCATTTCAAAACACCAAGACTATAGTCTTGGTGTTTTTTCAAGCAAAAAAGGACTTTCTCTCTGATTCTGTTCAAACTTCGTATACAAGCTCTCTAAGGATCTATCCCCTGATGAATAGAACAAAATCAATTTAAAAAAATTATTCAAGGGATGAAACACCCCTTCAAAATATTAATAGGCGCATATTCTAGAAACTATCAAGTAATTTGGATCGATCTCTCCATATTCTGATTGTATGGACCTTTATCTATACAAAAATATACTTTTCATCCCTTAAAACGCCCAATTAGACGGTCGAATGAAGCAATAAATATGATATGGAATTTGCCTAAAAATGACATTTAAAATGCGAATTATGCAAGAACTAGAGCATTTATTCAATTTTGGATTGTAGATTTGGATTCTAGAGGGTCGAATTAAGGGGATGACATGCGTAACACATTTTTTTATATTTTTATCATTCATTTCAAAACACCAAGACTATAGTCTTGGTGTTTTTTCAAGCAAAAAAGGACTTTCTCTCTGATTCTGTTCAAACTTCGTATACAAGCTCTCTAAGGATCTATCCTCTGATAAATAGAACAAAATCAATTTAAAAAAATTATTCAAGGGATGAAACACCCCTTCGAAATATTAATAGGCGCATATTCTAGAAACTATCAAGTAATTTGGATTGATCTCTCCATATTCTGATTGTATAGACGTTTATCTATACAAAAATATACTTTTCATCCCTTAAAACGCCCAATTAGAGGGTCGAATATAGCAATAAATATGATATGGAATTTGCCTAAAAATGACATTTGAAATGCGAATTATGCAAGAACTAGAGAATTTATTCAATTTTGAATTGTAGATTTGGATTCTAGAGGGTCGAATTAAGGGGATGACATGCGTAACACATTTTTTTATATTTTTATCATTCATTTCAAAACACCAAGACTATAGTCTTGGTGTTTTTTCAAGCAAAAAAGGACTTTCTCTCTGATTCTGTTCAAACTTCGTATACAAGCTCTCTAAGGATCTATCCTCTGATAAATAGAACAAAATCAATTTAAAAAAATTATTGAAGGGATGAAACACCCCTTCGAAATATTAATAAGCGCATATTCTAGAAACTATCAAGTAATTTGGATTGATCTCTCCATATTCTGATTGTATAGACGTTTATCTATACAAAAATATACTTTTAATCCCTTAAAACGCCCAATTAGAGGGTCGAATATAGCAATAAATATGATATGGAATTTGCCTAAAAATGACATTTGAAATGCGAATTATGCAAGAACTAGAGCATTGATTCAATTTTGGATTGTAGATTTGGATTCTAGAGGGTCGAATTAAGGGGATGACATGCGTAACACATTTTTTTATATTTTTATCATTCATTTCAAAACACCAAGACTATAGTCTTGGTGTTTTTTCAAGCAAAAAAGGACTTTCTCTCTGATTCTGTTCAAACTTCGTATACAAGCTCTCTAAGGATCTATCCCCTGATGAATAGAACAAAATCAATTTAAAAAAATTATTCAAGGGATGAAACACCCCTTCGAAATATTAATAGGCGCATATTCTAGAAACTATCAAGTAATTTGGATCGATCTCTCCATATTCTGATTGTATGGACCTTTATCTATACAAAAATATACTTTTCATCCCTTAAAACGCCCAATTAGAGGGTCGAATGAAGCAATAAATATGATATGGAATTTGCCTAAAAATGACATTTAAAATGCGAATTATGCAAGAACTAGAGCATTTATTCAATTTTGGATTGTAGATTTGGATTCTAGAGGGTCGAATTAAGGGGATGACATGCGTAACACATTTTTTTATATTTTTATCATTCATTTCAAAACACCAAGACTATAGTCTTGGTGTTTTTTCAAGCAAAAAAGGACTTTCTCTCTGATTCTGTTCAAACTTCGTATACAAGCTCTCTAAGGATCTATCCTCTGACAAATAGAACAAAATCAATTTAAAAAAATTATTGAAGGGATGAAACACCCCTTCGAAATATTAATAAGCGCATATTCTAGAAACTATCAAGTAATTTGGATTGATCTCTCCATATTCTGATTGTATAGACGTTTATCTATACAAAAATATACTTTTCATCCCTTAAAACGCCCAATTAGAGGGTCGAATATAGCAATAAATATGATATGGAATTTGCCTAAAAATGACATTTGAAATGCGAATTATGCAAGAACTAGAGCATTTATTCAATTTTGGATTGTAGATTTGGATTCTAGAGGGTCGAATTAAGGGGATGACATGCGTAACACATTTTTTTATATTTTTATCATTCATTTCAAAACACCAAGACTATAGTCTTGGTGTTTTTTCAAGCAAAAAAGGACTTTCTCTCTGATTCTGTTCAAACTTCGTATACAAGCTCTCTAAGGATCTATCCCCTGATGAATAGAACAAAATCAATTTAAAAAAATTATTCAAGGGATGAAACACCCCTTCAAAATATTAATAGGCGCATATTCTAGAAACTATCAAGTAATTTGGATCGATCTCTCCATATTCTGATTGTATGGACCTTTATCTATACAAAAATATACTTTTCATCCCTTAAAACGCCCAATTAGACGGTCGAATGAAGCAATAAATATGATATGGAATTTGCCTAAAAATGACATTTAAAATGCGAATTATGCAAGAACTAGAGCATTTATTCAATTTTGGATTGTAGATTTGGATTCTAGAGGGTCGAATTAAGGGGATGACATGCGTAACACATTTTTTTATATTTTTATCATTCATTTCAAAACACCAAGACTATAGTCTTGGTGTTTTTTCAAGCAAAAAAGGACTTTCTCTCTGATTCTGTTCAAACTTTGTATACAAGCTCTCTAAGGATCTATCCCCTGATGAATAGAACAAAATCAATTTAAAAAAATTATTCAAGGGATGAAACACCCCTTCGAAATATTAATAGGCGCATATTCTAGAAACTATCAAGTAATTTGGATTGATCTCTCCATATTCTGATTGTATGGACCTTTATCTATACAAAAATATACTTTTCATCCCTTAAAACGCCCAATTAGACGGTCGAATAAAGCAATAAATATGATATGGAATTTGCCTAAAAATGACATTTAAAATGCGAATTATGCAAGAACTAGAGCATTTATTCAATTTTGGATTGTAGATTTGGATTCTGGAGGGTCGAATTGAGGGGATGACATGCGTAACACATTTTTTTATATTTTTATCATTCATTTCAAAACACCAAGACTATAGTCTTGGTGTTTTTTCAAGCAAAAAAGGACTTTCTCTCTGATTCTGTTCAAACTTTGTATACAAGCTCTCTAAGGATCTATCCTCTGATAAATAGAACAAAATCAATTTAGAAAAATTATTCAAGGGATGAAACACCCCTTCGAAATATTAATAGGCGCATATTCTAGAAACTATCAAGTAATTTGGATTGATCTCTCCATATTCTGATTGTATGGACCTTTATCTATACAAAAATATACTTTTCATCCCTTAAAACGCCCAATTAGAAGGTCGAATATAGCAATAAATATGATATGGAATTTGCCTAAAAATGACATTTAAAATGCGAATTATGCAAGAACTAGAGCATTTATTCAATTTTGGATTGTAGATTTGGATTCTAGAGGGTCGAATTAAGGGGATGACATGCGTAACACATTTTTTTATATTTTTATCATTCATTTCAAAACACCAAGACTATAGTCTTGGTGTTTTTTCAAGCAAAAAAGGACTTTCTCTCTGATTCTGTTCAAACTTCGTATACAAGCTCTCTGAGGATCTATCCTCTGATAAATAGAACAAAATCAATTTAGAAAAATTATTCAAGGGATGAAACACCCCTTCGAAATATTAATAGGCGCATATTCTAGAAACTATCAAGTAATTTGGATTGATCTCTCCATATTCTGATTGTATAGACGTTTATCTATACAAAAATATACTTTTCATCCCTTAAAACGCCCAATTAGAGGGTCGAATATAGCAATAAATATGATATGGAATTTGCCTAAAAATGACATTTGAAATGCGAATTATGCAAGAACTAGAGCATTTATTCAATTTTGAATTGTAGATTTGGATTCTAGAGGGTCGAATTAAGGGGATGACATGCGTAACACATTTTTTTATATTTTTATCATTCATTTCAAAACACCAAGACTATAGTCTTGGTGTTTTTTCAAGCAAAAAAGGACTTTCTCTCTGATTCTGTTCAAACTTCGTATACAAGCTCTCTAAGGATCTATCCCCTGATGAATAGAACAAAATCAATTTAAAAAAATTATTCAAGGGATGAAACACCCCTTCAAAATATTAATAGGCGCATATTCTAGAAACTATCAAGTAATTTGGATCGATCTCTCCATATTCTGATTGTATGGACCTTTATCTATACAAAAATATACTTTTCATCCCTTAAAACGCCCAATTAGACGGTCGAATGAAGCAATAAATATGATATGGAATTTGCCTAAAAATGACATTTAAAATGCGAATTATGCAAGAACTAGAGCATTTATTCAATTTTGGATTGTAGATTTGGATTCTAGAGGGTCGAATTAAGGGGATGACATGCGTAACACATTTTTTTATATTTTTATCATTCATTTCAAAACACCAAGACTATAGTCTTGGTGTTTTTTCAAGCAAAAAAGGACTTTCTCTCTGATTCTGTTCAAACTTCGTATACAAGCTCTCTAAGGATCTATCCTCTGATAAATAGAACAAAATCAATTTAAAAAAATTATTCAAGGGATGAAACACCCCTTCGAAATATTAATAGGCGCATATTCTAGAAACTATCAAGTAATTTGGATTGATCTCTCCATATTCTGATTGTATAGACGTTTATCTATACAAAAATATACTTTTCATCCCTTAAAACGCCCAATTAGAGGGTCGAATATAGCAATAAATATGATATGGAATTTGCCTAAAAATGACATTTGAAATGCGAATTATGCAAGAACTAGAGAATTTATTCAATTTTGAATTGTAGATTTGGATTCTAGAGGGTCGAATTAAGGGGATGACATGCGTAACACATTTTTTTATATTTTTATCATTCATTTCAAAACACCAAGACTATAGTCTTGGTGTTTTTTCAAGCAAAAAAGGACTTTCTCTCTGATTCTGTTCAAACTTCGTATACAAGCTCTCTAAGGATCTATCCTCTGATAAATAGAACAAAATCAATTTAAAAAAATTATTGAAGGGATGAAACACCCCTTCGAAATATTAATAAGCGCATATTCTAGAAACTATCGAGTAATTTGGATTGATCTCTCCATATTCTGATTGTATAGACGTTTATCTATACAAAAATATACTTTTCATCCCTTAAAACGCCCAATTAGAGGGTCGAATATAGCAATAAATATGATATGGAATTTGCCTAAAAATGACATTTGAAATGCGAATTATGCAAGAACTAGAGCATTTATTCAATTTTGGATTGTAGATTTGGATTCTAGAGGGTCGAATTAAGGGGATGACATGCGTAACACATTTTTTTATATTTTTATCATTCATTTCAAAACACCAAGACTATAGTCTTGGTGTTTTTTCAAGCAAAAAAGGACTTTCTCTCTGATTCTGTTCAAACTTCGTATACAAGCTCTCTAAGGATCTATCCCCTGATGAATAGAACAAAATCAATTTAAAAAAATTATTCAAGGGATGAAACACCCCTTCGAAATATTAATAGGCGCATATTCTAGAAACTATCAAGTAATTTGGATCGATCTCTCCATATTCTGATTGTATGGACCTTTATCTATACAAAAATATACTTTTCATCCCTTAAAACGCCCAATTAGAGGGTCGAATGAAGCAATAAATATGATATGGAATTTGCCTAAAAATGACATTTAAAATGCGAATTATGCAAGAACTAGAGCATTTATTCAATTTTGGATTGTAGATTTGGATTCTAGAGGGTCGAATTAAGGGGATGACATGCGTAACACATTTTTTTATATTTTTATCATTCATTTCAAAACACCAAGACTATAGTCTTGGTGTTTTTTCAAGCAAAAAAGGACTTTCTCTCTGATTCTGTTCAAACTTCGTATACAAGCTCTCTAAGGATCTATCCTCTGATAAATAGAACAAAATCAATTTAAAAAAATTATTGAAGGGATGAAACACCCCTTCGAAATATTAATAAGCGCATATTCTAGAAACTATCAAGTAATTTGGATTGATCTCTCCATATTCTGATTGTATAGACGTTTATCTATACAAAAATATACTTTTCATCCCTTAAAACGCCCAATTAGAGGGTCGAATATAGCAATAAATATGATATGGAATTTGCCTAAAAATGACATTTGAAATGCGAATTATGCAAGAACTAGAGCATTTATTCAATTTTGGATTGTAGATTTGGATTCTAGAGGGTCGAATTAAGGGGATGACATGCGTAACACATTTTTTTATATTTTTATCATTCATTTCAAAACACCAAGACTATAGTCTTGGTGTTTTTTCAAGCAAAAAAGGACTTTCTCTCTGATTCTGTTCAAACTTCGTATACAAGCTCTCTAAGGATCTATCCTCTGATAAATAGAACAAAATCAATTTAAAAAAATTATTGAAGGGATGAAACACCCCTTCGAAATATTAATAAGCGCATATTCTAGAAACTATCAAGTAATTTGGATTGATCTCTCCATATTCTGATTGTATAGACGTTTATCTATACAAAAATATACTTTTCATCCCTTAAAACGCCCAATTAGAGGGTCGAATATAGCAATAAATATGATATGGAATTTGCCTAAAAATGACATTTGAAATGCGAATTATGCAAGAACTAGAGCATTTATTCAATTTTGGATTGTAGATTTGGATTCTAGAGGGTCGAATTAAGGGGATGACATGCGTAACACATTTTTTTATATTTTTATCATTCATTTCAAAACACCAAGACTATAGTCTTGGTGTTTTTTCAAGCAAAAAAGGACTTTCTCTCTGATTCTGTTCAAACTTCGTATACAAGCTCTCTAAGGATCTATCCCCTGATGAATAGAACAAAATCAATTTAAAAAAATTATTCAAGGGATGAAACACCCCTTCAAAATATTAATAGGCGCATATTCTAGAAACTATCAAGTAATTTTGATCGATCTCTCCATATTCTGATTGTATGGACCTTTATCTATACAAAAATATACTTTTCATCCCTTAAAACGCCCAATTAGACGGTCGAATGAAGCAATAAATATGATATGGAATTTGCCTAAAAATGACATTTAAAATGCGAATTATGCAAGAACTAGAGCATTTATTCAATTTTGGATTGTAGATTTGGATTCTAGAGGGTCGAATTAAGGGGATGACATGCGTAACACATTTTTTTATATTTTTATCATTCATTTCAAAACACCAAGACTATAGTCTTGGTGTTTTTTCAAGCAAAAAAGGACTTTCTCTCTGATTCTGTTCAAACTTCGTATACAAGCTCTCTAAGGATCTATCCTCTGATAAATAGAACAAAATCAATTTAAAAAAATTATTCAAGGGATGAAACACCCCTTCGAAATATTAATAGGCGCATATTCTAGAAACTATCAAGTAATTTGGATTGATCTCTCCATATTCTGATTGTATAGACGTTTATCTATACAAAAATATACTTTCCATCCCTTAAAACGCCCAATTAGAGGGTCGAATATAGCAATAAATATGATATGGAATTTGCCTAAAAATGACATTTGAAATGCGAATTATGCAAGAACTAGAGCATTTATTCAATTTTGGATTGTAGATTTGGATTCTAGAGGGTCGAATTAAGGGGATGACATGCGTAACACATTTTTTTATATTTTTATCATTCATTTCAAAACACCAAGACTATAGTCTTGGTGTTTTTTCAAGCAAAAAAGGACTTTCTCTCTGATTCTGTTCAAACTTCGTATACAAGCTCTCTAAGGATCTATCCCCTGATGAATAGAACAAAATCAATTTAAAAAAATTATTCAAGGGATGAAACACCCCTTCGAAATATTAATAGGCGCATATTCTAGAAACTATCAAGTAATTTGGATCGATCTCTCCATATTCTGATTGTATGGACCTTTATCTATACAAAAATATACTTTTCATCCCTTAAAACGCCCAATTAGAGGGTCGAATGAAGCAATAAATATGATATGGAATTTGCCTAAAAATGACATTTAAAATGCGAATTATGCAAGAACTAGAGCATTTATTCAATTTTGGATTGTAGATTTGGATTCTAGAGGGTCGAATTAAGGGGATGACATGCGTAACACATTTTTTTATATTTTTATCATTCATTTCAAAACACCAAGACTATAGTCTTGGTGTTTTTTCAAGCAAAAAAGGACTTTCTCTCTGATTCTGTTCAAACTTCGTATACAAGCTCTCTAAGGATCTATCCTCTGATAAATAGAACAAAATCAATTTAAAAAAATTATTGAAGGGATGAAACACCCCTTCGAAATATTAATAAGCGCATATTCTAGAAACTATCAAGTAATTTGGATTGATCTCTCCATATTCTGATTGTATAGACGTTTATCTATACAAAAATATACTTTTCATCCCTTAAAACGCCCAATTAGAGGGTCGAATATAGCAATAAATATGATATGGAATTTGCCTAAAAATGACATTTGAAATGCGAATTATGCAAGAACTAGAGCATTTATTCAATTTTGGATTGTAGATTTGGATTCTAGAGGGTCGAATTAAGGGGATGACATGCGTAACACATTTTTTTATATTTTTATCATTCATTTCAAAACACCAAGACTATAGTCTTGGTGTTTTTTCAAGCAAAAAAGGACTTTCTCTCTGATTCTGTTCAAACTTCGTATACAAGCTCTCTAAGGATCTATCCCCTGATGAATAGAACAAAATCAATTTAAAAAAATTATTCAAGGGATGAAACACCCCTTCAAAATATTAATAGGCGCATATTCTAGAAACTATCAAGTAATTTGGATCGATCTCTCCATATTCTGATTGTATGGACCTTTATCTATACAAAAATATACTTTTCATCCCTTAAAACGCCCAATTAGACGGTCGAATGAAGCAATAAATATGATATGGAATTTGCCTAAAAATGACATTTAAAATGCGAATTATGCAAGAACTAGAGCATTTATTCAATTTTGGATTGTAGATTTGGATTCTAGAGGGTCGAATTAAGGGGATGACATGCGTAACACATTTTTTTATATTTTTATCATTCATTTCAAAACACCAAGACTATAGTCTTGGTGTTTTTTCAAGCAAAAAAGGACTTTCTCTCTGATTCTGTTCAAACTTTGTATACAAGCTCTCTAAGGATCTATCCCCTGATGAATAGAACAAAATCAATTTAAAAAAATTATTCAAGGGATGAAACACCCCTTCGAAATATTAATAGGCGCATATTCTAGAAACTATCAAGTAATTTGGATTGATCTCTCCATATTCTGATTGTATGGACCTTTATCTATACAAAAATATACTTTTCATCCCTTAAAACGCCCAATTAGACGGTCGAATAAAGCAATAAATATGATATGGAATTTGCCTAAAAATGACATTTAAAATGCGAATTATGCAAGAACTAGAGCATTTATTCAATTTTGGATTGTAGATTTGGATTCTAGAGGGTCGAATTAAGGGGATGACATGCGTAACACATTTTTTTATATTTTTATCATTCATTTCAAAACACCAAGACTATAGTCTTGGTGTTTTTTCAAGCAAAAAAGGACTTTCTCTCTGATTCTGTTCAAACTTCGTATACAAGCTCTCTAAGGATCTATCCTCTGATAAATAGAACAAAATCAATTTAAAAAAATTATTCAAGGGATGAAACACCCCTTCGAAATATTAATAGGCGCATATTCTAGAAACTATCAAGTAATTTGGATTGATCTCTCCATATTCTGATTGTATAGACGTTTATCTATACAAAAATATACTTTTCATCCCTTAAAACGCCCAATTAGAGGGTCGAATATAGCAATAAATATGATATGGAATTTGCCTAAAAATGACATTTGAAATGCGAATTATGCAAGAACTAGAGCATTTATTCAATTTTGGATTGTAGATTTGGATTCTAGAGGGTCGAATTAAGGGGATGACATGCGTAACACATTCTTTTATATTTTTATCATTCATTTCAAAACACCAAGACTATAGTCTTGGTGTTTTTTCAAGCAAAAAAGGACTTTCTCTCTGATTCTGTTCAAACTTCGTATACAAGCTCTCTAAGGATCTATCCCCTGATGAATAGAACAGAATCAATTTAAAAAAATTATTCAAGGGATGAAACACCCCTTCGAAATATTAATAGGCGCATATTCTAGAAACTATCAAGAATTTGGATCGATCTCTCCATATTCTGATTGTATGGACCTTTATCTATACAAAAATATACTTTTCATCCCTTAAAACGCCCAATTAGACGGTCGAATATAGCAATAAATATGATATGGAATTTGCCTAAAAATGACATTTAAAATGCGAATTATGCAAGAACTAGAGCATTTATTCAATTTTGGATTGTAGATTTGGATTCTAGAGGGTCGAATTAAGGGGATGACATGCGTAACACATTTTTTTATATTTTTATCATTCATTTCAAAACACCAAGACTATAGTCTTGGTGTTTTTTCAAGCAAAAAAGGACTTTCTCTCTGATTCTGTTCAAACTTCGTATACAAGCTCTCTAAGGATCTATCCTCTGATAAATAGAACAAAATCAATTTAAAAAAATTATTCAAGGGATGAAACACCCCTTCGAAATATTATAGGCGCATATTCTAGAAACTATCAAGTAATTTGGATTGATCTCTCCATATTCTGATTGTATAGACGTTTATCTATACAAAAATATACTTTTCATCCCTTAAAACGCCCAATTAGAGGGTCGAATATAGCAATAAATATGATATGGAATTTGCCTAAAAATGACATTTAAAATGCGAATTATGCAAGAACTAGAGCATCTATTCAATTTTGGATTGTAGATTTGGATTCTAGAGGGTCGAATTAAGGGGATGACATGCGTAACACATTTTTTTATATTTTTATCATTCATTTCAAAACACCAAGACTATAAGTCTTGGTGTTTTTTCAAGCAAAAAAGGACTTTCTCTCTGATTCTGTTCAAACTTTGTATACTAGCTCTCTAAGGATCTATCCTCTGATGAATAGAACAGAATCAATTTAAAAAAATTATTCAAGGGATGAAACACCCCTTCGAAATATTAATAGGCGCATATTCTAGAAACTATCAAGAATTTGGATCGATCTCTCCATATTCTGATTGTATGGACCTTTATCTATACAAAAATATACTTTTCATCCCTTAAAACGCCCAATTAGACGGTCGAATATAGCAATAAATATGATATGGAATTTGCCTAAAAATGACATTTATAATGCGAATTATGCAAGAACTAGAGCATTTATTCAATTTTGGATTGTAGATTTGGATTCTAGAGGGTCGAATTAAGGGGATGACATGCGTAACACATTTTTTTATATTTTTATCATTCATTTCAAAACACCAAGACTATAGTCTTGGTGTTTTTTCAAGCAAAAAAGGACTTTCTCTCTGATTCTGTTCAAACTGTGTATACAAGCTCTGTAAGGATCTATGCTCTGATAAATAGAACAAAATCAATTTAGAAAAATTATTCAAGGGATGAAACACCCCTTCGAAATATTAATAGGCGCATATTCTGGAAACTATCAAGTAATTTGGATTGATCTCTCCATATTCTGATTGTATGGACCTTTATCTATACAAAAATATACTTTTCATCCCTTAAAACGCCCAATTAGAGGGTCGAATATAGCAATAAATATGATATGGAATTTGCCTAAAAATGACATTTAAAATGCGAATTATGCAAGAACTAGAGCATTTATTCAATTTAGGATTGTAGATTTGGATTCTAGAGGGTCGAATTAAGGGGATTACATGCGTAACACATTTTTTTATATTTTTATCATTCATTTCAAAACACCAAGACTATAGTCTTGGTGTTTTTTCAAGCAAAAAAGGACTTTCTCTCTGATTCTGTTCAAACTTCGTATACAAGCTCTCTAAGGATCTATCCCCTGATGAATAGAACAGAATCAATTTAAAAAAATTATTCAAGGGATGAAACACCCCTTCGAAATATTAATAGGCGCATATTCTAGAAACTATCAAGAATTTGGATCGATCTCTCCATATTCTGATTGTATGGACCTTTATCTATACAAAAATATACTTTTCATCCCTTAAAACGCCCAATTAGACGGTCGAATATAGCAATAAATATGATATGGAATTTGCCTAAAAATGACATTTAAAATGCGAATTATGCAAGAACTAGAGCATTTATTCAATTTTGGATTGTAGATTTGGATTCTAGAGGGTCGAATTAAGGGGATGACATGCGTAACACATTTTTTTATATTTTTATCATTCATTTCAAAACACCAAGACTATAGTCTTGGTGTTTTTTCAAGCAAAAAAGGACTTTCTCTCTGATTCTGTTCAAACTTCGTATACAAGCTCTCTAAGGATCTATCCCCTGATGAATAGAACAAAATCAATTTAAAAAAATTATTCAAGGGATGGAACACCCCTTCGAAATATGAAAAGGCGCATATTCTAGAAACAATCAAGTAATTTGGATCGATCCCTCCATATTCTGATTGTATGGACCTTTATCTATACAAAAATATACTTTTCATCCCTTGAAACGCCCAATTAGACGGTCGAATATAGCAATAAATATGATATGGAATTTGCCTAAAAATGACATTTAAAATGCGAATTATGCAAGAACTAGAGCATTTATTCAATTTTGGATTGTAGATTTGGATTCTAGAGGGTCGAATTAAGGGGATGACATGCGTAACACATTTTTTTATATTTTTATCATTCATTTCAAAACACCAAGACTATAGTCTTGGTGTTTTTTCAAGCAAAAAAGGACTTTCTCTCTGATTCTGTTCAAACTTTGTAAACAAGCTCTGTAAGGATCTATCCTCTGATAAATAGAACAAAATCAATGTAGAAAAATTATTCAAGGGATGAAACACCCCTTCGAAATATTAATAGGCGCATATTCTGGAAACTATCAAGTAATTTGGATTGATCTCTCCATATTCTGATTGTATGGACCTTTATCTATACAAAAATATACTTTTCATCCCTTAAAACGCCCAATTAGAGGGTCGAATATAGCAATAAATATGATATGGAATTTGCCTAAAAATGACATTTAAAATGCGAATTATGCAAGAACTAGAGCATTTATTCAATTTTGGATTGTAGATTTGGATTCTAGAGGGTCGAATTAAGGGGATGACATGCGTAACACATTTTTTTATATATTTATCATTCATTTCAAAACACCAAGACTATAGTCTTGGTGTTTTTTCAAGCAAAAAAGGACTTTCTCTCTGATTCTGTTCAAACTTCGTATACAAGCTCTCTGAGGATCTATCCTCTGATAAATAGAACAAAATCAATTTAGAAAAATTATTCAAGGGATGAAACACCCCTTCGAAATATTAATAGGCGCATATTCTAGAAACTATCAAGAATTTGGATCGATCTCTCCATATTCTGATTGTATGGACCTTTATCTATACAAAAATATACTTTTCATCCCTTAAAACACCCAATTAGACGGTCGAATATAGCAATAAATATGATATGGAATTTGCCTAAAAATGACATTTAAAATGCGAATTATGCAAGAACTAGAGCATTTATTCAATTTTGGATTGTAGATTTGGATTCTAGAGGGTCGAATTAAGGGGATGACATGCGTAACACATTTTTTTATATTTTTATCATTCATTTCAAAACACCAAGACTATAGTCTTGGTGTTTTTTCAAGCAAAAAAGGACTTTCTCTCTGATTCTGTTCAAACTTCGTATACAAGCTCTCTAAGGATCTATCCCCTGATGAATAGAACAGAATCAATTTAAAAAAATTATTCAAGGGATGAAACACCCCTTCGGAATATTAATAGGCGCATATTCTAGATACTATCAAGAATTTGGATCGATCTCTCCATATTCTGATTGTATGGACCTTTATCTATACAAAAATATACTTTTCATCCCTTAAAACGCCCAATTAGAGGGTCGAATATAGCAATAAATATGATATGGAATTTGCCTAAAAATGACATTTAAAATGCGAATTATGCAAGAACTAGAGCATTTATTCAATTTTGGATTGTAGATTTGGATTCTAGAGGGTCGAATTAAGGGGATGACATGCGTAACACATTTTTTTATATTTTTATCATTCATTTCAAAACACCAAGACTATAGTCTTGGTGTTTTTTCAAGCAAAAAAGGACTTTCTCTCTGATTCTGTTCAAACTTTGTATACAAGCTCTCTAAGGATCTATCCTCTGATAAATAGAACAAAATCAATTTAGAAAAATTATTCAAGGGATGAAACACCCCTTCGAAATATTAATAGGCGCATATTCTAGAAACTATCAAGTAATTTGGATTGATCTCTCCATATTCTGATTGTATGGACCTTTATCTATACAAAAATATACTTTTCATCCCTTAAAACGCCCAATTAGACGGTCGAATATAGCAATAAATATGATATGGAATTTGCCTAAAAATGACATTTAAAATGCGAATTATGCAAGAACTAGAGCATTTATTCAATTTTGGATTGTAGATTTGGATTCTAGAGGGTCGAATTAAGGGGATGACATGCGTAACACATTTTTTTATATTTTTATCATTCATTTCAAAACACCAAGACTATAGTCTTGGTGTTTTTTCAAGCAAAAAAGGACTTTCTCTCTGATTCTGTTCAAACTTTGTATACAAGCTCTGTAAGGATCTATCCTCTGATAAATAGAACAAAATCAATTTAGAAAAATTATTCAAGGGATGAAACACCATTTCGAAATATTAATAGGCGCATATTCTGGAAACTATCAAGTAATTTGGATTGATCTCTCCATATTCTGATTGTTTGGACCTTTATCTATACAAAAATATACTTTTCATCCCTTAAAACGCCCAATTAGAGGGTCGAATATAGCAATAAATATGATATGGAATTTGCCTAAAAATGACATTTAAAATGCGAATTATGCAAGAACTAGAGCATTTATTCAATTTTGGATTGTAGATTTGGATTCTAGAGGGTCGAATTAAGGGGATGACATGCGTAACACATTTTTTTATATTTTTATCATTCATTTCAAAACACCAAGACTATAGTCTTGGTGTTTTTTCAAGCAAAAAAGGACTTTCTCTCTGATTCTGTTCAAACTTTGTATACAAGCTCTGTAAGGATCTATCCTCTGATAAATAGAACAAAATCAATTTAGAAAAATTATTCAAGGGATGAAACACCCCTTCGAAATATTAATAGGCGCATATTCTGGAAACTATCAAGTAATTTGGATTGATCTCTCCATATTCTGATTGTATGGACCTTTATCTATACAAAAATATACTTTTCATCCCTTAAAACACCCAATTAGACGGTCGAATATAGCAATAAATATGATATGGAATTTGCCCAAAAATGACATTTAAAATGCGAATTATGCAAGAACTAGAGCATTTATTCAATTTTGGATTGTAGATTTGGATTCTAGAGGGTCGAATTAAGGGGATGACATGCGTAACACATTTTTTTATATTTTTATCATTCATTTCAAAACACCAAGACTATAGTCTTGGTGTTTTTTCAAGCAAAAAAGGACTTTCTCTCTGATTCTGTTCAAACTTTGTATACAAGCTCTGTAAGGATCTATCCTCTGATAAATAGAACAAAATCAATTTAGAAAAATTATTCAAGGGATGAAACACCCCTTCGAAATATTAATAGGCGCATATTCTAGAAACTATCAAGTAATTTGGATCGATCCCTCCATATTCTGATGGTATGGACCTTTATCTATACAAAAATATACTTTTCATCCCTTAAAACGCCCAATTAGACGGTCGAATATAGCAATAAATATGATATGGAATTTGCCTAAAAATGACATTTAAAATGCGAATTATGCAAGAACTAGAGCATTTATTCAATTTTGGATTGTAGATTTGGATTCTAGAAGGTCGAATTAAGGGGATGACATGCGTAACACATTTTTTTATATATTTATCATTCATTTCAAAACACCAAGACTATAGTCTTGGTGTTTTTTCAAGCAAAAAAGGACTTTCTCTCTGATTCTGTTCAAACTTCGTATACAAGCTCTCTAAGGATCTATCCTCTGATAAATAGAACAAAATAAATTTAAAAAAATTATTCGAGGGATGAAACACCCCTTCGAAATAATAATAGGCGCATATCCTGGAAACTATCAGGTAATTTGGATTGATCTCTCCATATTCTGATTGTATGGACCTTTATCTATACAAAAATATACTTTTCATTTCTTAAAACGCCCAATTAGAGGGTCGAATATAGCAATAAATATGATATGGAATTTGCCTAAAAATGACATTTAAAATGCGAATTATGCAAGAACTAGAGCATTTATTCAATTTTGGATTGTAGATTTGGATTCTAGAGGGTCGAATTAAGGGGATGACATGCGTAACACATTTTTTTATATATTTGTCATTCATTTCAAAACACCAAGACTATAGTCTTGGTGTTTTTTCAAGCAAAAAAGGACTTTCTCTCTGATTCTGTTCAAACTTCGTATACAAGCTCTCTAAGGATCTATCCTCTGATAAATAGAACAAAATCAATTGAAAAAAATTATTCAAGGGATGAAACACCCCTTCGAAATATTAATAGGCGCATATTCTAGAAACTATCAAGTAATTTGGATTGATCTCTCCATATTCTGATTGTATAGACGTTTATCTATACAAAAATATACTTTTCATCCCTTAAAACGCCCAATTAGAGGGTCGAATATAGCAATAAATATGATATGGAATTTGCCTAAAAATGACATTTAAAATGCGAATTATGCAAGAACTAGAGCATCTATTCAATTTTGGATTGTAGATTTGGATTCTAGAGGGTCGAATTAAGGGGATGACATGCGTAACACATTTTTTTATATTTTTATCATTCATTTCAAAACACCAAGACTATAATAAGTCTTGGTGTTTTTTCAAGCAAAAAAGGACTTTCTCTCTGATTCTGTTCAAACTTCGTATACAAGCTCTCTAAGGATCTATCCCCTGATGAATAGAACAAAATCAATTTAAAAAAATTATTCAAGGGATGGAACACCCCTTCGAAATATGAAAAGGCGCATATTCTAGAAACTATCAAGTAATTTGGATCGATCCCTCCATATTCTGATGGTATGGACCTTTATCTATACAAAAATATACTTTTCATCCCTTAAAACGCCCAATTAGACGGTCGAATATAGCAATAAATATGATATGGAATTTGCCTAAAAATGACATTTAAAATGCGAATTATGCAAGAACTAGAGCATTTATTCAATTTTGGATTGTAGATTTGGATTCTAGAGGGTCGAACTAAGGGGATGACATGCGTAACACATTTTTTTATATTTTTATCATTCATTTCAAAACACCAAGACTATAATAGTCTTGGTGTTTTTTCAAGCAAAAAAGGACTTTCTCTCTGATTCTGTTCAAACATTGT
Source organism: Dromius quadrimaculatus (assembly GCA_963989225.1). Taxonomy (NCBI): domain Eukaryota; kingdom Metazoa; phylum Arthropoda; class Insecta; order Coleoptera; family Carabidae; genus Dromius; species Dromius quadrimaculatus. Next base: position 504,729 of record OZ022332.1, read on the forward strand.
ATACAAGCTCTCTAAGGATCTATCCTCTGATAAATAGAACAAAATCAATTTAGAAAAATTATTCAAGGGATGAAACACCCCTTCGAAATATTAATAGGCGCATATTCTAGAAACTATCAAGTAATTTGCATTGATCTCTCCATATTCTGATTGTATGGACCTTTATCTATACAAAAATATACTTTTCATCCCTTAAAACGCCCAATTAGAAGGTCGAATATAGCAATAAATATGATATGGAATTTGCCTAAAAATGACATTTAAAATGCGAATTATGCAAGAACTAGAGCATTTATTCAATTTTGGATTGTAGATTTGGATTCTAGAGGGTCGAATTAAGGGGATGACATGCGTAACACATTTTTTTATATTTTTATCATTCATTTCAAAACACCAAGACTATAGTCTTGGTGTTTTTTCAAGCAAAAAAGGACTTTCTCTCTGATTCTGTTCAAACTTTGTATACAAGCTCTCTAAGGATCTATCCTCTGATAAATAGAACAAAATCAATTTAGAAAAATTATTCAAGGGATGAAACACCCCTTCGAAATATTAATAGGCGCATATTCTAGAAACTATCAAGTAATTTGGATTGATCTCTCCATATTCTGATTGTATGGACCTTTATCTATACAAAAATATACTTTTCATCCCTTAAAACGCCCAATTAGAAGGTCGAATATAGCAATAAATATGATATGGAATTTGCCTAAAAATGACATTTAAAATGCGAATTATGCAAGAACTAGAGCATTTATTCAATTTTGGATTGTAGATTTGGATTCTAGAGGGTCGAATTAAGGGGATGACATGCGTAACACATTTTTTTATATCTTTATCATTCATTTCAAAACACCAAGACTATAGTCTTGGTCTTTTTTCAAGCAAAAAAGGACTTTCTCTCTGATTCTGTTCAAACTTCGTATACAAGCTCTCTAAGGATCTATCCTCTGATGAATAGAACAAAATCAATTTAGAAAAATTATTCAAGGGATGAAACACCCCTTCGAAATATTAATAGGCGCATATTCTAGAAACTATCAAGTAATTTGGATTGATCTCTCCATATTCTGATTGTATGGACCTTTATCTATACAAAAATATACTTTTCATCCCTTAAAACGCCCAATTAGAAGGTCGAATATAGCAATAAATATGATATGGAATTTGCCTAAAAATGACATTTAAAATGCGAATTATGCAAGAACTAGAGCATTTATTCAATTTTGGATTGTAGATTTGGATTCTAGAGGGTCGAATTAAGGGGATGACATGCGTAACACATTTTTTTATATCTTTATCATTCATTTCAAAACACCAAGACTATAGTCTTGGTCTTTTTTCAAGCAAAAAAGGACTTTCTCTCTGATTCTGTTCAAACTTTGTATACAAGCTCTCTAAGGATCTATCCTCTGATAAATAGAACAAAATCAATTTAGAAAAATTATTCAAGGGATGAAACACCCCTTCGAAATATTAATAGGCGCATATTCTAGAAACTATCAAGTAATTTGGATTGATCTCTCCATATTCTGATTGTATGGACCTTTATCTATACAAAAATATACTCTTCATCCCTTAAAACACCCAATTAGAGGGTCGAATATAGCAATAAATATGATATGGAATTTGCCTAAAAATGACATTTAAAATGCGAATTATGCAAGAACTAGAGCATTTATTCAATTTTGGATTGTAGATTTGGATTCTAGAAGGTCGAATTAAAGGGATGACATGCGTAACACATTTTTTTATATTTTTATCATTTATTTCAAAACACCAAGACTATAGTCTTGGTGTTTTTTCAAGCAAAAAAGGACTTTCTCTCTGATTCTGTTCAAACTTCGTATACAAGCTCTCTAAGGATCTATCCTCCGATAAATAGAACAAAATCAATTTAGAAAAATTATTCAAGGGATGAAACACCCCTTCGAAATATTAATAGGCGCATATTCTAGAAACTATCAAGTAATTTGGATTGATCTCTCCATATTCTGATTGTATAGACGTTTATCTATACAAAAATATACTTTTCATCCCTTAAAACGCCCAATTAGAGGGTCGAATATAGCAATAAATATGATATGGAATTTGCCTAAAAATGACATTTAAAATGCGAATTATGCAAGAACTAGAGCATTTATTCAATTTTGGATTGTAGATTTGGATTCTAGAGGGTCGAATTAAAGGGATGACATGCGTAACACATTTTTTTATATTTTTATCATTCATTTCAAAACACCAAGACTATAAGTCTTGGTGTTTTTTCAAGCAAAAAAGGACTTTCTCTCTGATTCTGTTCAAACTTCGTATACAAGCTCTCTAAGGATCTATCCCCTGATGAATAGAACAGAATCAATTTAAAAAAATTATTCAAGGGATGAAACACCCCTTCGAAATATTAATAGGCGCATATTCTAGAAACTATCAAGAATTTGGATCGATCTCTCCATATTCTGATTGTATGGACCTTTATCTATACAAAAATATACTTTTCATCCCTTAAAACGCCCAATTAGAGGGTCGAATATAGCAATAAATATGATATGGAATTTGCCTAAAAATGACATTTAAAATGCGTATTATGCAAGAACTAGAGCATTTATTCAATTTTGGATTGTAGATTTGGATTCTGGAGGGTCAAATTAAGGGGATGACATGCGTAACACATTTTTTTATATATTTATCATTCATTTCAAAACACCAAGACTATAGTCTTGGTGTTTTTTCAAGCAAAAAAGGAATTTCTCTCTGATTCTGTTCAAACTTTGTATACGAGCTCTCTAAGGATCTATCCTCTGATAAATAGAACAAAATCAATTTAGAAAAATTATTCAAGGGATGAAACACCCCTTCGAAATATTAATAGGCGCATATTCTGGAAACTATCAAGTAATTTGGATTGATCTCTCCATATTCTGATTGTTTGGACCTTTATCTATACAAAAATATACTTTTCATCCCTTAAAACGCCCAATTAGAGGGTCGAATATAGCAATAAATATGATATGGAATTTGCCTAAAAATGACATTTAAAATGCGAATTATGCAAGAACTAGAGCATTTATTCAATTTTGGATTGTAGATTTGGATTCTAGAGGGTCGAATTAAGGGGATGACATGCGTAACACATTTTTTTATATTTTTATCATTCATTTCAAAACACCAAGACTATAGTCTTGGTGTTTTTTCAAGCAAAAAAGGACTTTCTCTCTGATTCTGTTCAAACTTTGTATACAAGCTCTGTAAGGATCTATCCTCTGATAAATAGAACAAAATCAATTTAGAAAAATTATTCAAGGGATGAAACACCCCTTCGAAATATTAATAGGCGCATATTCTGGAAACAATCAAGTAATTTGGATTGATCTCTCCATATTCTGATTGTATGGACCTTTATCTATACAAAAACATACTTCTCAGCCCTTAAAACGCCCAATTAGAGGGTCGAATATAGCAATAAATATGATATGGAATTTGCCTAAAAATGACATTTAAAATGCGAATTATGCAAGAACTAGAGCATTTATTCAATTTTGGATTGTAGATTTGGATTCTAGAGGGTCGAATTAAGGGGATGACATGCGTAACACATTTTTTTATATTTTTATCATTCATTTCAAAACACCAAGACTATAGTCTTGGTGTTTTTTCAAGCAAAAAAGGACTTTCTCTCTGATTCTGTTCAAACTTTGTATACTAGCTCTCTAAGGATCTATCCTCTGATAAATAGAACAAAATCAATTTAAAAAAATTATTCAAGGGATGAAACACCCCTTCGAAATATTAATAGGCGCATATTCTAGAAACTATCAAGAATTTGGATCGATCTCTCCATATTCTGATTGTATGGACCTTTATCTATACAAAAATATACTTTTCATCCCTTAAAACGCCCAATTAGAGGGTCGAATATAGCAATAAATATGATATGGAATTTGCCTAAAAATGACATTTAAAATGCGAATTATGCAAGAACTAGAGCATTTATTCAATTTTGGATTGTAGATTTGGATTCTAGAGGGTCGAATTAAGGGGATTACATGCGTAACACATTTTTTTATATTTTTATCATTCATTTCAAAACACCAAGACTATAGTCTTGGTGTTTTTTCAAGCAAAAAAGGACTTTCTCTCTGATTCTGTTCAAACTTCGTATACAAGCTCTCTAAGGATCTATCCCCTGATGAATAGAACAGAATCAATTTAAAAAAATTATTCAAGGGATGAAACACCCCTTCGAAATATTAATAGGCGCATATTCTAGAAACTATCAAGAATTTGGATCGATCTCTCCATATTCTGATTGTATGGACCTTTATCTATACAAAAATATACTTTTCATCCCTTAAAACACCCAATTAGACGGTCGAATATAGCAATAAATATGATATGGAATTTGCCTAAAAATGACATTTAAAATGCGAATTATGCAAGAACTAGAGCATTTATTCAATTTTGGATTGTAGATTTGGATTCTAGAGGGTCGAATTAAGGGGATGACATGCGTAACACATTTTTTTATATTTTTATCATTCATTTCAAAACACCAAGACTATAGTCTTGGTGTTTTTTCAAGCAAAAAAGGACTTTCTCTCTGATTCTGTTCAAACTTTGTATACAAGCTCTCTAAGGATCTATCCTCTGATAAATAGAACAAAATCAATTTAGAAAAATTATTCAAGAGATGAAACACCCCTTCGAAATATTAATAGGCGCATATTCTAGAAACTATCAAGAATTTGGATCGATCTCTCCATATTCTGATTGTATGGACCTTTATCTATACAAAAACATACTTCTCAGCCCTTAAAACGCCCAATTAGAGGGTCGAATATAGCAATAAATATGATATGGAATTTGCCTAAAAATGACATTTAAAATGCGAATTATGCAAGAACTAGAGCATTTATTCAATTTTGGATTGTAGATTTGGATTCTAGAGGGTCGAATTAAGGGGATGACATGCGTAACACATTTTTTTATATTTTTATCATTCATTTCAAAACACCAAGACTATAGTCTTGGTGTTTTTTCAAGCAAAAAAGGACTTTCTCTCTGATTCTGTTCAAACTTCGTATACAAGCTCTCTAAGGATCTATCCTCTGATAAATAGAACAAAATCAATTTAGAAAAATTATTAAAGGGATGAAACACCCCTTCGAAATATTAATAGGCGCATATTCTAGAAACTATCAAGTAATTTGGGTTGATCTTTCCATATTCTGATTGTATGAACCTTTATCTATACAAAAATATACTCTTCATCCCTTAAAACACCAAATTAGAGGGTCGAATATAGCAATAAATATGGTATGGAATTTGCCTAAAAATGACATTTAAAATGCGAATTATGCAAGAACTAGAGCATTTATTCAATTTTGGATTGTAGATTTGGATTCTAGAAGGTCGAATTAAGGGGATGACATGCGTAACACATTTTTTTATATATTTATCATTCATTTCAAAACACCAAGACTATAGTCTTGGTGTTTTTTCAAGCAAAAAAGGACTTTCTCTCTGATTCTGTTCAAACTTCGTATACAAGCTCTCTAAGGATCTATCCTCTGATAAATAGAACAAAATAAATTTAAAAAAATTATTCGAGGGATGAAACACCCCTTCGAAATAATAATAGGCGCATATCCTGGAAACTATCAGGTAATTTGGATTGATCTCTCCATATTCTGATTGTATGGACCTTTATCTATACAAAAATATACTTTTCATTTCTTAAAACGCCCAATTAGAGGGTCGAATATAGCAATAAATATGATATGGAATTTGCCTAAAAATGACATTTAAAATGCGAATTATGCAAGAACTAGAGCATTTATTCAATTTTGGATTGTAGATTTGGATTCTAGAGGGTCGAATTAAGGGGATGACATGCGTAACACATTTTTTTATATTTTTATCATTCATTTCAAAACACCAAGACTATAGTCTTGGTGTTTTTTCAAGCAAAAAAGGACTTTCTCTCTGATTCTGTTCAAACTTCGTATACAAGCTCTCTAAGGATCTATCCTCTGATAAATAGAACAAAATCAATTTAAAAAAATTATTCAAGGGATGAAACACCCCTTCGAAATATTAATAGGCGCATATTCTAGAAACTATCAAGTAATTTGGATTGATCTCTCCATATTCTGATTGTATAGACGTTTATCTATACAAAAATATACTTTTCATCCCTTAAAACGCCCAATTAGAGGGTCGAATATAGCAATAAATATGATATGGAATTTGCCTAAAAATGACATTTAAAATGCGAATTATGCAAGAACTAGAGCATCTATTCAATTTTGGATTGTAGATTTGGATTCTAGAGGGTCGAATTAAGGGGATGACATGCGTAACACATTTTTTTATATTTTTATCATTCATTTCAAAACACCAAGACTATAATAAGTCTTGGTGTTTTTTCAAGCAAAAAAGGACTTTCTCTCTGATTCTGTTCAAACATTGTATACAAGCTCTCTAAGGATCTATCCTCTGATAAATAGAACAAAATCAATTTAGAAAAATTATTCAAGGGATGAAACACCCCTTCGAAATATTAATAGGCGCATATTCTAGAAACTATCAAGTAATTTGCATTGATCTCTCCATATTCTGATTGTATGGACCTTTATCTATACAAAAATATACTTTTCATCCCTTAAAACGCCCAATTAGAAGGTTGAATATAGCAATAAATATGATATGGAATTTGCCTAAAAATGACATTTAAAATGCGAATTATGCAAGAACTAGAGCATTTATTCAATTTTGGATTGTAGATTTGGATTCTAGAGGGTCGAATTAAGGGGATGACATGCGTAACACATTTTTTTATATTTTTATCATTCATTTCAAAACACCAAGACTATAGTCTTGGTGTTTTTTCAAGCAAAAAAGGACTTTCTCTCTGATTCTGTTCAAACTTTGTATACAAGCTCTCTAAGGATCTATCCTCTGATAAATAGAACAAAATCAATTTAGAAAAATTATTCAAGGGATGAAACACCCCTTCGAAATATTAATAGGCGCATATTCTAGAAACTATCAAGTAATTTGGATTGATCTCTCCATATTCTGATTGTATGGACCTTTATCTATACAAAAATATACTTTTCATCCCTTAAAACGCCCAATTAGAAGGTCGAATATAGCAATAAATATGATATGGAATTTGCCTAAAAATGACATTTAAAATGCGAATTATGCAAGAACTAGAGCATTTATTCAATTTTGGATTGTAGATTTGGATTCTAGAGGGTCGAATTAAGGGGATGACATGCGTAACACATTTTTTTATATCTTTATCATTCATTTCAAAACACCAAGACTATAGTCTTGGTCTTTTTTCAAGCAAAAAAGGACTTTCTCTCTGATTCTGTTCAAACTTCGTATACAAGCTCTCTAAGGATCTATCCTCTGATAAATAGAACAAAATCAATTTAGAAAAATTATTCAAGGGATGAAACACCCCTTCGAAATATTAATAGGCGCATATTCTAGAAACTATCAAGTAATTTGGATTGATCTCTCCATATTCTGATTGTATAGACGTTTATCTATACAAAAATATACTTTTCATCCCTTAAAACGCCCAATTAGAGGGTCGAATATAGCAATAAATATGATATGGAATTTGCCTAAAAATGACATTTGAAATGCGAATTATGCAAGAACTAGAGCATTTATTCAATTTTGAATTGTAGATTTGGATTCTAGAGGGTCGAATTAAGGGGATGACATGCGTAACACATTTTTTTATATTTTTATCATTCATTTCAAAACACCAAGACTATAGTCTTGGTGTTTTTTCAAGCAAAAAAGGACTTTCTCTCTGATTCTGTTCAAACTTCGTATACAAGCTCTCTAAGGATCTATCCTCTGATAAATAGAACAAAATCAATTTAGAAAAATTATTCAAGGGATGAAACACCCCTTCGAAATATTAATAGGCGCATATTCTAGAAACTATCAAGTAATTTGGATTGATCTCTCCATATTCTGATTGTATGGACCTTTATCTATACAAAAATATACTCTTCATCCCTTAAAACACCCAATTAGAGGGTCGAATATAGCAATAAATATGATATGGAATTTGCCTAAAAATGACATTTAAAATGCGAATTATGCAAGAACTAGAGCATTTATTCAATTTTGGATTGTAGATTTGGATTCTAGAAGGTCGAATTAAGGGGATGACATGCGTAACACATTTTTTTATATTTTTATCATTTATTTCAAAACACCAAGACTATAGTCTTGGTGTTTTTTCAAGCAAAAAAGGACTTTCTCTCTGATTCTGTTCAAACTTCGTATACAAGCTCTCTAAGGATCTATCCTCTGATAAATAGAACAAAATCAATTTAGAAAAATTATTCAAGGGATGAAACACCCCTTCGAAATATTAATAGGCGCATATTCTAGAAACTATCAAGTAATTTGGATTGATCTCTCCATATTCTGATTGTATAGACGTTTATCTATACAAAAATATACTTTTCATCCCTTAAAACGCCCAATTAGAGGGTCGAATATAGCAATAAATATGATATGGAATTTGCCTAAAAATGACATTTAAAATGCGAATTATGCAAGAACTAGAGCATTTATTCAATTTTGGATTGTAGATTTGGATTCTAGAGGGTCGAATTAAAGGGATGACATGCGTAACACATTTTTTTATATTTTTATCATTCATTTCAAAACACCAAGACTATAAGTCTTGGTGTTTTTTCAAGCAAAAAAGGACTTTCTCTCTGATTCTGTTCAAACTTCGTATACAAGCTCTCTAAGGATCTATCCCCTGATGAATAGAACAGAATCAATTTAAAAAAATTATTCAAGGGATGAAACACCCCTTCGAAATATTAATAGGCGCATATTCTAGAAACTATCAAGAATTTGGATCGATCTCTCCATATTCTGATTGTATGGACCTTTATCTATACAAAAATATACTTTTCATCCCTTAAAACGCCCAATTAGAGGGTCGAATATAGCAATAAATATGATATGGAATTTGCCTAAAAATGACATTTAAAATGCGAATTATGCAAGAACTAGAGCATTTATTCAATTTTGGATTGTAGATTTGGATTCTGGAGGGTCGAATTAAGGGGATGACATGCGTAACACATTTTTTTATATATTTATCATTCATTTCAAAACACCAAGACTATAGTCTTGGTGTTTTTTCAAGCAAAAAAGGACTTTCTCTCTGATTCTGTTCAAACTTTGTATACAAGCTCTCTAAGGATCTATCCTCTGATAAATAGAACAAAATCAATTTAGAAAAATTATTCAAGGGATGAAACACCCCTTCGAAATATTAATAGGCGCATATTCTAGAAACTATCAAGTAATTTGGATTGATCTCTCCATATTCTGATTGTATAGACGTTTATCTATACAAAAATATACTTTACATCCCTTAAAACGCCCAATTAGAAGGTCGAATATAGCAATAAATATGATATGGAATTTGCCTAAAAATGACATTTAAAATGCGAATTATGCAAGAACTAGAGCATTTATTCAATTTTGGATTGTAGATTTGGATTCTAGAGGGTCGAATTAAGGGGATGACATGCGTAACACATTTTCTTATATTTTTATCATTCATTTCAAAACACCAAGACTATAGTCTTGGTGTTTTTTCAAGCAAAAAAGGACTTTCTCTCTGATTCTGTTCAAACTTTGTATACTAGCTCTCTAAGGATCTATCCTCTGATAAATAGAACAAAATCAATTTAAAAAAATTATTCAAGGGATGAAACACCCCTTCGAAATATTAATAGGCGCATATTCTAGAAACTATCAAGTAATTTGGATTGATCTCTCCATATTCTGATTGTATGGACCTTTATCTATACAAAAATATACTCTTCATCCCTTAAAACACCCAATTAGAGGGTCGAATATAGCAATAAATATGATATGGAATTTGCCTAAAAATGACATTTAAAATGCGAATTATGCAAGAACTAGAGCATTTATTCAATTTTGGATTGTAGATTTGGATTCTAGAGGGTCGAATTAAGGGGATGACATGCGTAACACATTTTTTTATATTTTTATCATTCATTTCAAAACACCAAGACTATAGTCTTGGTGTTTTTTCAAGCAAAAAAGGACTTTCTCTCTGATTCTGTTCAAACTTCGTATACAAGCTCTCTAAGGATCTATCCTCTGATAAATAGAACAAAATCAATTTAAAAAAATTATTCAAGGGATGAAACACCCCTTCGAAATATTAATAGGCGCATATTCTAGAAACTATCAAGTAATTTGGATTGATCTCTCCATATTCTGATTGTATAGACGTTTATCTATACAAAAATATACTTTTCATCCCTTAAAACGCCCAATTAGAGGGTCGAATATAGCAATAAATATGATATGGAATTTGCCTAAAAATGACATTTAAAATGCGAATTATGCAAGAACTAGAGCATCTATTCAATTTTGGATTGTAGATTTGGATTCTAGAGGGTCGAATTAAGGGGATGACATGCGTAACACATTTTTTTATATCTTTATCATTCATTTCAAAACACCAAGACTATAGTCTTGGTCTTTTTTCAAGCAAAAAAGGACTTTCTCTCTGATTCTGTTCAAACTTCGTATACAAGCTCTCTAAGGATCTATCCTCTGATAAATAGAACAAAATCAATTTAGAAAAATTATTCAAGGGATGAAACACCCCTTCGAAATATTAATAGGCGCATATTCTAGAAACTATCAAGTAATTTGGATTGATCTCTCCATATTCTAATTGTATGGACCTTTATCTATACAAAAATATACTCTTCATCCCTTAAAACACCCAATTAGAGGGTCGAATATAGCAATAAATATGATATGGAATTTGCCTAAAAATGACATTTAAAATGCGAATTATGCAAGAACTAGAGCATTTATTCAATTTTGGATTGTAGATTTGGATTCTAGAAGGTCGAATTAAGGGGATGACATGCGTAACACATTTTTTTATATTTTTATCATTCATTTCAAAACACCAAGACTATAGTCTTGGTGTTTTTTCAAGCAAAAAAGGACTTTCTCTCTGATTCTGTTCAAACTTCGTATACAAGCTCTCTAAGGATCTATCCCCTGATGAATAGAACAAAATCAATTTAAAAAAATTATTCAAGGGATGAAACACCCCTTCGAAATATTAATAGGCGCATATTCTAGAAACTATCAAGTAATTTGGATCGATCTCTCCATATTCTGATTGTATGGACCTTTATCTATACAAAAATATACTTTTCATCCCTTAAAACGCCCAATTAGAGGGTCGAATGAAGCAATAAATATGATATGGAATTTGCCTAAAAATGACATTTAAAATGCGAATTATGCAAGAACTAGAGCATTTATTCAATTTTGGATTGTAGATTTGGATTCTAGAGGGTCGAATTAAGGGGATGACATGCGTAACACATTTTTTTATATTTTTATCATTCATTTCAAAACACCAAGACTATAGTCTTGGTGTTTTTTCAAGCAAAAAAGGACTTTCTCTCTGATTCTGTTCAAACTTCGTATACAAGCTCTCTAAGGATCTATCATCTGATAAATAGAACAAAATCAATTTAAAAAAATTATTGAAGGGATGAAACACCCCTTCGAAATATTAATAAGCGCATATTCTAGAAACTATCAAGTAATTTGGATCGATCTCTCCATATTCTGATTGTATGGACCTTTATCTATACAAAAATATACTTTTCATCCCTTAAAACGCCCAATTAGAGGGTCGAATGAAGCAATAAATATGATATGGAATTTGCCTAAAAATGACATTTAAAATGCGAATTATGCAAGAACTAGAGCATTTATTCAATTTTGGATTGTAGATTTGGATTCTAGAGGGTCGAATTAAGGGGATGACATGCGTAACACATTTTTTTATATTTTTATCATTCATTTCAAAACACCAAGACTATAGTCTTGGTGTTTTTTCAAGCAAAAAAGGACTTTCTCTCTGATTCTGTTCAAACTTCGTATACAAGCTCTCTAAGGATCTATCCCCTGATGAATAGAACAAAATCAATTTAAAAAAATTATTCAAGGGATGAGACACCCCTTCAAAATATTAATAGGCGCATATTCTAGAAACTATCAAGTAATTTGGATCGATCTCTCCATATTCTGATTGTATGGACCTTTATCTATACAAAAATATACTTTTCATCCCTTAAAACGCCCAATTAGACGGTCGAATGAAGCAATAAATATGATATGGAATTTGCCTAAAAATGACATTTAAAATGCGAATTATGCAAGAACTAGAGCATTTATTCAATTTTGGATTGTAGATTTGGATTCTAGAGGGTCGAATTAAGGGGATGACATGCGTAACACATTTTTTTATATTTTTATCATTCATTTCAAAACACCAAGACTATAGTCTTGGTGTTTTTTCAAGCAAAAAAGGACTTTCTCTCTGATTCTGTTCAAACTTTGTATACAAGCTCTCTAAGGATCTATCCCCTGATGAATAGAACAAAATCAATTTAAAAAAATTATTCAAGGGATGAAACACCCCTTCGAAATATTAATAGGCGCATATTCTAGAAACTATCAAGTAATTTGGATTGATCTCTCCATATTCTGATTGTATGGACCTTTATCTATACAAAAATATACTTTTCATCCCTTAAAACGCCCAATTAGACGGTCGAATAAAGCAATAAATATGATATGGAATTTGCCTAAAAATGACATTTAAAATGCGAATTATGCAAGAACTAGAGCATTTATTCAATTTTGGATTGTAGATTTGGATTCTAGAGGGTCGAATTAAGGGGATGACATGCGTAACACATTTTTTTATATTTTTATCATTCATTTCAAAACACCAAGACTATAGTCTTGGTGTTTTTTCAAGCAAAAAAGGACTTTCTCTCTGATTTTGTTCAAACTTTGTATACAAGCTCTCTAAGGATCTATCCTCTGATAAATAGAACAAAATCAATTTAGAAAAATTATTCAAGGGATGAAACACCCCTTCGAAATATTAATAGGCGCATATTCTAGAAACTATCAAGTAATTTGGATTGATCTCTCCATATTCTGATTGTATGGACCTTTATCTATACAAAAATATACTTTTCATCCCTTAAAACGCCCAATTAGAAGGTCGAATATAGCAATAAATATGATATGGAATTTGCCTAAAAATGACATTTAAAATGCGAATTATGCAAGAACTAGAGCATTTATTCAATTTTGGATTGTAGATTTGGATTCTAGAGGGTTGAATTAAGGGGATGACATGCGTAACACATTTTTTTATATTTTTATCATTCATTTCAAAACACCAAGACTATAGTCTTGGTGTTTTTTCAAGCAAAAAAGGACTTTCTCTCTGATTCTGTTCAAACTTCGTATACAAGCTCTCTAAGGATCTATCCTCTGATAAATAGAACAAAATCAATTTAGAAAAATTATTCAAGGGATGAAACACCCCTTCGAAATATTAATAGGCGCATATTCTAGAAACTATCAAGTAATTTGGATTGATCTCTCCATATTCTGATTGTATAGACGTTTATCTATACAAAAATATACTTTTCATCCCTTAAAACGCCCAATTAGAGGGTCGAATATAGCAATAAATATGATATGGAATTTGCCTAAAAATGACATTTGAAATGCGAATTATGCAAGAACTAGAGCATTTATTCAATTTTGAATTGTAGATTTGGATTCTAGAGGGTCGAATTAAGGGGATGACATGCGTAACACATTTTTTTATATTTTTATCATTCATTTCAAAACACCAAGACTATAGTCTTGGTGTTTTTTCAAGCAAAAAAGGACTTTCTCTCTGATTCTGTTCAAACTTCGTATACAAGCTCTCTAAGGATCTATCCCCTGATGAATAGAACAAAATCAATTTAAAAAAATTATTCAAGGGATGAAACACCCCTTCAAAATATTAATAGGCGCATATTCTAGAAACTATCAAGTAATTTGGATCGATCTCTCCATATTCTGATTGTATGGACCTTTATCTATACAAAAATATACTTTTCATCCCTTAAAACGCCCAATTAGACGGTCGAATGAAGCAATAAATATGATATGGAATTTGCCTAAAAATGACATTTAAAATGCGAATTATGCAAGAACTAGAGCATTTATTCAATTTTGGATTGTAGATTTGGATTCTAGAGGGTCGAATTAAGGGGATGACATGCGTAACACATTTTTTTATATTTTTATCATTCATTTCAAAACACCAAGACTAGTCTTGGTGTTTTTTCAAGCAAAAAAGGACTTTCTCTCTGATTCTGTTCAAACTTCGTATACAAGCTCTCTAAGGATCTATCCTCTGATAAATAGAACAAAATCAATTTAAAAAAATTATTCAAGGGATGAAACACCCCTTCGAAATATTAATAGGCGCATATTCTAGAAACTATCAAGTAATTTGGATTGATCTCTCCATATTCTGATTGTATAGACGTTTATCTATACAAAAATATACTTTTCATCCCTTAAAACCCCCAATTAGAGGGTCGAATATAGCAATAAATATGATATGGAATTTGCCTAAAAATGACATTTGAAATGCGAATTATGCAAGAACTAGAGCATTTATTCAATTTTGGATTGTAGATTTGGATTCTAGAGGGTCGAATTAAGGGGATGACATGCGTAACACATTTTTTTATATTTTTATCATTCATTTCAAAACACCAAGACTATAGTCTTGGTGTTTTTTCAAGCAAAAAAGGACTTTCTCTCTGATTCTGTTCAAACTTCGTATACAAGCTCTCTAAGGATCTATCCCCTGATGAATAGAACAAAATCAATTTAAAAAAATTATTCAAGGGATGAAACACCCCTTCGAAATATTAATAGGCGCATATTGTAGAAACTATCAAGTAATTTGGATCGATCTCTCCATATTCTGATTGTATGGACCTTTATCTATACAAAAATATACTTTTCATCCCTTAAAACGCCCAATTAGAGGGTCGAATGAAGCAATAAATATGATATGGAATTTGCCTAAAAATGACATTTAAAATGCGAATTATGCAAGAACTAGAGCATTTATTCAATTTTGGATTGTAGATTTGGATTCTAGAGGGTCGAATTAAGGGGATGACATGCGTAACACATTTTTTTATATTTTTATCATTCATTTCAAAACACCAAGACTATAGTCTTGGTGTTTTTTCAAGCAAAAAAGGACTTTCTCTCTGATTCTGTTCAAACTTCGTATACAAGCTCTCTAAGGATCTATCCTCTGATAAATAGAACAAAATCAATTTAAAAAAATTATTGAAGGGATGAAACACCCCTTCGAAATATTAATAAGCGCATATTCTAGAAACTATCAAGTAATTTGGATTGATCTCTCCATATTCTGATTGTATAGACGTTTATCTATACAAAAATATACTTTTCATCCCTTAAAACGCCCAATTAGAGGGTCGAATATAGCAATAAATATGATATGGAATTTGCCTAAAAATGACATTTGAAATGCGAATTATGCAAGAACTAGAGCATTCATTCAATTTTGGATTGTAGATTTGGATTCTAGAGGGTCGAATTAAGGGGATGACATGCGTAACACATTTTTTTATAATTTTATCATTCATTTCAAAACACCAAGACTATAGTCTTGGTGTTTTTTCAAGCAAAAAAGGACTTTCTCTCTGATTCTGTTCAAACTTCGTATACAAGCTCTCTAAGGATCTATCCCCTGATGAATAGAACAAAATCAATTTAAAAAAATTATTCAAGGGATGAAACACCCCTTCAAAATATTAATAGGCGCATATTCTAGAAACTATCAAGTAATTTGGATCGATCTCTCCATATTCTGATTGTATGGACCTTTATCTATACAAAAATATACTTTTCATCCCTTAAAACGCCCAATTAGACGGTCGAATGAAGCAATAAATATGATATGGAATTTGCCTAAAAATGACATTTAAAATGCGAATTATGCAAGAACTAGAGCATTTATTCAATTTTGGATTGTAGATTTGGATTCTAGAGGGTCGAATTAAGGGGATGACATGCGTAACACATTTTTTTATATTTTTATCATTCATTTCAAAACACCAAGACTATAGTCTTGGTGTTTTTTCAAGCAAAAAAGGACTTTCTCTCTGATTCTGTTCAAACTTTGTATACAAGCTCTCTAAGGATCTATCCCCTGATGAATAGAACAAAATCAATTTAAAAAAATTATTCAAGGGATGAAACACCCCTTCGAAATATTAATAGGCGCATATTCTAGAAACTATCAAGTAATTTGGATTGATCTCTCCATATTCTGATTGTATGGACCTTTATCTATACAAAAATATACTTTTCATCCCTTAAAACGCCCAATTAGACGGTCGAATAAAGCAATAAATATGATATGGAATTTGCCTAAAAATGACATTTAAAATGCGAATTATGCAAGAACTAGAGCATTTATTCAATTTTGGATTGTAGATTTGGATTCTAGAGGGTCGAATTAAGGGGATGACATGCGTAACACATTTTTTTATATTTTTATCATTCATTTCAAAACACCAAGACTATAGTCTTGGTGTTTTTTCAAGCAAAAAAGGACTTTCTCTCTGATTCTGTTCAAACTTCGTATACAAGCTCTCTAAGGATCTATCCTCTGATAAATAGAACAAAATCAATTTAAAAAAATTATTCAAGGGATGAAACACCCCTTCGAAATATTAATAGGCGCATATTCTAGAAACTATCAAGTAATTTGGATTGATCTCTCCATATTCTGATTGTATAGACGTTTATCTATACAAAAATATACTTTTCATCCCTTAAAACGCCCAATTAGAGGGTCGAATATAGCAATAAATATGATATGGAATTTGCCTAAAAATGACATTTGAAATGCGAATTATGCAAGAACTAGAGCATTTATTCAATTTTGGATTGTAGATTTGGATTCTAGAGGGTCGAATTAAGGGGATGACATGCGTAACACATTCTTTTATATTTTTATCATTCATTTCAAAACACCAAGACTATAGTCTTGGTGTTTTTTCAAGCAAAAAAGGACTTTCTCTCTGATTCTGTTCAAACTTCGTATACAAGCTCTCTAAGGATCTATCCCCTGATGAATAGAACAAAATCAATTTAAAAAAATTATTCAAGGGATGAAACACCCCTTCGAAATATTAATAGGCGCATATTCTAGAAACTATCAAGTAATTTGGATCGATCTCTCCATATTCTGATTGTATGGACCTTTATCTATACAAAAATATACTTTTCATCCCTTAAAACGCCCAATTAGACGGTCGAATGAAGCAATAAATATGATATGGAATTTGCCTAAAAATGACATTTAAAATGCGAATTATGCAAGAACTAGAGCATTTATTCAATTTTGGATTGTAGATTTGGATTCTAGAGGGTCGAATTAAGGGGATGACATGCGTAACACATTTTTTTATATTTTTATCATTCATTTCAAAACACCAAGACTATAGTCTTGGTGTTTTTTCAAGCAAAAAAGGACTTTCTCTCTGATTCTGTTCAAACTTTGTATACAAGCTCTCTAAGGATCTATCCCCTGATGAATAGAACAAAATCAATTTAAAAAAATTATTCAAGGGATGAAACACCCCTTCGAAATATTAATAGGCGCATATTCTAGAAACTATCAAGTAATTTGGATTGATCTCTCCATATTCTGATTGTATGGACCTTTATCTATACAAAAATATACTTTTCATCCCTTAAAACGCCCAATTAGACGGTCGAATAAAGCAATAAATATGATATGGAATTTGCCTAAAAATGACATTTAAAATGCGAATTATGCAAGAACTAGAGCATTTATTCAATTTTGGATTGTAGATTTGGATTCTAGAGGGTCGAATTAAGGGGATGACATGCGTAACACATTTTTTTATATTTTTATCATTCATTTCAAAACACCAAGACTATAGTCTTGGTGTTTTTTCAAGCAAAAAAGGACTTTCTCTCTGATTCTGTTCAAACTTCGTATACAAGCTCTCTAAGGATCTATCCTCTGATAAATAGAACAAAATCAATTTAAAAAAATTATTCAAGGGATGAAACACCCCTTCGAAATATTAATAGGCGCATATTCTAGAAACTATCAAGTAATTTGGATTGATCTCTCCATATTCTGATTGTATGGACCTTTATCTATACAAAAATATACTTTTCATCCCTTAAAACGCCCAATTAGAAGGTCGAATATAGCAATAAATATGATATGGAATTTGCCTAAAAATGACATTTAAAATGCGAATTATGCAAGAACTAGAGCATTTATTCAATTTTGGATTGTAGATTTGGATTCTAGAGGGTCGAATTAAGGGGATGACATGCGTAACACATTTTTTTATATTTTTATCATTCATTTCAAAACACCAAGACTATAGTCTTGGTGTTTTTTCAAGCAAAAAAGGACTTTCTCTCTGATTCTGTTCAAACTTCGTATACAAGCTCTCTAAGGATCTATCCTCTGATAAATAGAACAAAATCAATTTAAAAAAATTATTCAAGGGATGAAACACCCCTTCGAAATATTAATAGGCGCATATTCTAGAAACTATCGAGTAATTTGGATTGATCTCTCCATATTCTGATTGTATAGACGTTTATCTATACAAAAATATACTTTTCACACCTTAAAACGCCCAATTAGAGGGTCGAATATAGCAATAAATATGATATGGAATTTGCCTAAAAATGACATTTAAAATGCGAATTATGCAAGAACTAGGTTATTTATCCAATTTTGGATTGTAGATTTGGATTCTAGAGGGTCGAATTAAGGGGATGACATGCGTAACACATTTTTTTATATTTTTATCATTCATTTCAAAACACCAAGACTATAGTCTTGGTGTTTTTTCAAGCAAAAAAGGACTTTCTCTCTGACTCTGTTCAAACTTAGTATACAAGCTCTCTAAGGATCTATCCTCTGATAAATAGAACAAAATCAATTTAGAAAAATTATTCAAGGGATGAAACACCCCTTCGAAATATTAATAGGCGCATATTCTAGAAACTATCAAGTAATTTGGATTGATCTCTCCATATTCTGATTGTATGGACCTTTATCTATACAAAAATATACTTTTCATCCCTTAAAACGCCCAATTAGAGGGTCGAATATAGCAATAAATATGATATGGAATTTGCCTAAAAATGACATTTAAAATGCGAATTATGCAAGAACTAGAGCATTTATTCAATTTTGGATTGTAGATTTGGATTCTTAAGGGTCGAATTAAGGGGATGACATGCGTAACACATTTTTTTATATTTTTATCATTCATTTCAAAACACCAAGACTATAGTCTTGGTGTTTTTTCAAGCAAAAAAGGACTTTCTCTCTGATTCTGTTCAAACATTGTATACAAGCTCTCTAAGGATCTATCCTCTGATAAATAGAACAAAATCAATTTAGAAAAATTATTCAAGGGATGAAACACCCCTTCGAAATATTAATAGGCGCATATTCTAGAAACTATCAAGTAATTTGGATTGATCTCTCCATATTCTGATTGTATGGACCTTTATCTATACAAAAATATACTTTTCATCCCTTAAAACGCCCAATTAGAGGGTCGAATATAGCAATAAATATGATATGGAATTTGCCTAGAAATGACATTTAAAATGCGAATTATGCAAGAACTAGAGCATTTATTCAATTTTGGATTATAGATTTGGATTCTAGAGGGTCGAATTAAGGGGATGACATGCGTAACACATTTTTTTATATTTTTATCATTCATTTCAAAACACCAAGACTATAGTCTTAGTGTTTTTTCAAGCAAAAAAGGACTTTCTCTCTGATTCTGTTCAAACTTCGTATACAAGCTCTCTAAGGATCTATCCTCTGATAAATAGAACAGAAATCAATTTAGAAAAATTATTCAAGGGATGAAACACCCCTTCGAAATATTAATAGGCGCATATTCTAGAAGCTATCAAGTAATTTGGATTGATCTCTCCATATTCTGATTGTATAGACGTTTATCTATACAAAAATATACTTTTCATCCCTTAAAACGCCCAATTAGAGGGTCGAATATAGCAATAAATATGATATGGAATTTGCCTAAAAATGACATTTAAAATGCGAATTATGCAAGAACTAGAGCATTTATCCAATTTTGGATTGTAGATTTGGATTCTAGAGGGTCGAATTAAGGGGATGACATGCGTAACACATTTTTTTATATTTTTATCATTCATTTCAAAACACCAAGACTATAGTCTTGGTGTTTTTTCAAGCAAAAAAGGACTTTATCTCTGACTCTGTTCAAACTTCGTATACAAGCTCTCTAAGGATCTATCCTCTGATAAATAGAACAAAATCAATTTAGAAAAATTATTCAAGGGATGAAACACCCCTTCGAAATATTAATAGGCGCATATTCTAGAAACTATCAAGTAATTTGGATTGATCTCTCCATATTCTGATTGTATGGACCTTTATCTATACAAAAATATACTTTTCATCCCTTAAAACGCCCAATTAGAGGGTCGAATATAGCAATAAATATGATATGGAATTTGCCTAAAAATGACATTTAAAATGCGAATTATGCAAGAACTAGAGCATTTATTCAATTTTGGATTGTAGGTTTGGATTCTAGAGGGTCGAATTAAGGGGATGACATGCGTAACACATTTTTTTATATTTTTATCATTCATTTCAAAACACCAAGACTATAGTCTTGGTGTTTTTTCAAGCAAAAAAGGACTTTCTCTCTGATTCTGTTCAAACTTCGTATACAAGCTCTCTAAGGATCTATCCTCTGATAAATAGAACAAAATCAATTTAAAAAAATTATTCAAGGGATGAAACACCCCTTCGAAATATTAATAGGCGCATATTCTAGAAACTATCGAGTAATTTGGATTGGTCTCTCCATATTCTGATTGTATAGACGTTTATCTATACAAAAATATACTTTTCATCCCTTAAAACGCCCAATTAGAGGGTCGAATATAGCAATAAATATGATATGGAATTTGCCTAAAAATGACATTTAAAATGCGAATTATGCAAGAACTAGAGCATTTATTCAATTTTGGATTGTAGATTTGGATTCTAGAGGGTCGAATTAAGAGGATGACATGCGTAACACATTTTTTTATATTTTTATCATTCATTTCAAAACACCAAGACTATAGTCTTGGTGTTTTTTCAAGCAAAAAAGGACTTTCTCTCTGATTCTGTTCAAACTTCGTATACAAGCTCTCTAAGGATCTATCCTCTGATAAATAGAACAAAATCAATTTAGAAAAATTATTCAAGGGATGAAACACCCCTTCGAAATATTAATAGGCGCATATTCTAGAAACTATCAAGTAATTTGGATTGATCTCTCCATATTCTGATTGTATGGACCTTTATCTATACAAAAATATACTTTTCATCCCTTAAAACGCCCAATTAGAAGGTCGAATATAGCAATAAATATGATATGGAATTTGCCTAAAAATGACATTTAAAATGCGAATTATGCAAGAACTAGAGCATTTATTCAATTTTGGATTGTAGATTTGGATTCTAGAGGGTCGAATTAAGGGGATGACATGCGTAACACATTTTTTTATATTTTTATCATTCATTTCAAAACACCAAGACTATAGTCTTGGTGTTTTTTCAAGCAAGAAAGGACTTTCTCTCTGATTCTGTTCAAACTTTGTATACAAGCTCTCTAAGGATCTATCCTCTGATAAATAGAACAAAATCAATTTAAAAAAATTATTCAAGGGATGAAACACCCCTTCGAAATATTAATAGGCGCATATTCTAGAAACTATCGAGTAATTTGGATTGATCTCTCCATATTCTGATTGTATAGACGTTTATCTATACAAAAATATACTTTTCATCCCTTAAAACGCCCAATTAGAGGGTCGAATATAGCAATAAATATGATATGGAATTTGCCTAAAAATGACATTTAAAATGCGAATTATGCAAGAACTAGAGCATTTATCCAATTTTGGATTGTAGATTTGGATTCTAGAGGGTCGAATTAAGGGGATGACATGCGTAACACATTTTTTTATATTTTTATCATTCATTTCAAAACACCAAGACTATAGTCTTGGTGTTTTTTCAAGCAAAAAAGGACTTTCTCTCTGACTCTGTTCAAACTTCGTATACAAGCTCTCTAAGGATCTATCCTCTGATAAATAGAACAAAATCAATTTAGAAAAATTATTCAAGGGATGAAACACCCCTTCGAAATATTAATAGGCGCATATTCTAGAAACTATCAAGTAATTTGGATTGATCTCTCCATATTCTGATTGTATGGACCTTTATCTATACAAAAATATACTTTTCATCCCTTAAAACGCCCAATTAGAGGGTCGAATATAGCAATAAATATGATATGGAATTTGCCTAGAAATGACATTTAAAATGCGAATTATGCAAGAACTAGAGCATTTATTCAATTTTGGATTATAGATTTGGATTCTAGAGGGTCGAATTAAGGGGATGACATGCGTAACACATTTTTTTATATTTTTATCATTCATTTCAAAACACCAAGACTATAGTCTTAGTGTTTTTTCAAGCAAAAAAGGACTTTCTCTCTGATTCTGTTCAAACTTCGTATACAAGCTCTCTAAGGATCTATCCTCTGATAAATAGAACAAAATCAATTTAGAAAAATTATTCAAGGGATGAAACACCCCTTCGAAATATTAATAGGCGCATATTCTAGAAACTATCAAGTAATTTGGATTGATCTCTCCATATTCTGATTGTATAGACGTTTATCTATACAAAAATATACTTTTCATCCCTTAAAACGCCCAATTAGAGGGTCGAATATAGCAATAAATATGATATGGAATTTGCCTAAAAATGACATTTAAAATGCGAATTATGCAAGAACTAGAGCATTTATCCAATTTTGGATTGTAGATTTGGATTCTAGAGGGTCGAATTAAGGGGATGACATGCGTAACACATTTTTTTATATTTTTATCATTCATTTCAAAACACCAAGACTATAGTCTTGGTGTTTTTTCAAGCAAAAAAGGACTTTCTCTCTGACTCTGTTCAAACTTCGTATACAAGCTCTCTAAGGATCTATCCTCTGATAAATAGAACAAAATCAATTTAGAAAAATTATTCAAGGGATGAAACACCCCTTCGAAATATTAATAGGCGCATATTCTAGAAACTATCAAGTAATTTGGATTGATCTCTCCATATTCTGATTGTATGGACCTTTATCTATACAAAAATATACTTTTCATCCCTTAAAACGCCCAATTAGAGGGTCGAATATAGCAATAAATATGATATGGAATTTGTCTAAAAATGACATTTAAAATGCGAATTATGCAAGAACTAGAGCATTTATTCAATTTTGGATTGTAGATTTGGATTCTAAAGGGTTGAATTAAGGGGATGACATGCGTAACACATTTTTTTATATTTTTATCATTCATTTCAAAACACCAAGACTATAGTCTTGGTGTTTTTTCAAGCAAAAAAGGACTTTCTCTCTGATTCTGTTCAAACTTCGTATACAAGCTCTCTAAGGATCTATCCTCTGATAAATAGAACAAAATCAATTTAAAAAAATTATTCAAGGGATGAAACACCCCTTCGAAATATTAATAGGCGCATATTCTAGAAACTATCGAGTAATTTGGATTGGTCTCTCCATATTCTGATTGTATAGACGTTTATCTATACAAAAATATACTTTTCATCCCTTAAAACGCCCAATTAGAGGGTCGAATATAGCAATAAATATGATATGGAATTTGCCTAAAAATGACATTTAAAATGCGAATTATGCAAGAACTAGAGCATTTATTCAATTTTGGATTGTAGATTTGGATTCTAGAGGGTCGAATTAAGGGGATGACATGCGTAACACATTTTTTTATATTTTTATCATTCATTTCAAAACACCAAGACTATAGTCTTGGTGTTTTTTCAAGCAAAAAAGGACTTTCTCTCTGATTCTGTTCAAACTTTGTATACTAGCTCTCTAAGGATCTATCCTCTGATAAATAGAACAAAATCAATTTAGAAAAATTATTCAAGGGATGAAACACCCCTTCGAAATATTAATAGGCGCATATTCTAGAAACTATCAAGTAATTTGGATTGATCTCTCCATATTCTGATTGTATGGACCTTTATTCATACAAAAATATACTTTTCATCCCTTAAAACGCCCAATTAGAGGGTCGAATATAGCAATAAATATGATATGGAATTTGCCTAGAAATGACATTTAAAATGCGAATTATGCAAGAACTAGAGCATTTATTCAATTTTGGATTATAGATTTGGATTCTAGAGGGTCTAATTAAGGGGATGACATGCGTAACACATTTTTTTATATTTTTATCATTCATTTCAAAACACCAAGACTAGTCTTAGTGTTTTTTCAAGCAAAAAAGGACTTTCTCTCTGATTCTGTTCAAACTTCGTATACAAGCTCTCTAAGGATCTATCCTCTGATAAATAGAACAGAAATCAATTTAGAAAAATTATTCAAGGGATGAAACACCCCTTCGAAATATTAATAGGCGCATATTCTAGAAACTATCAAGTAATTTGGATTGATCTCTCCATATTCTGATTGTATGGACCTTTATCTATACAAAAATATACTTTTCATCCCTTAAAACGCCCAATTAGAGGGTCGAATATAGCAATAAATATGATATGGAATTTGCCTAAAAATGACATTTAAAATGCGAATTATGCAAGAACTAGAGCATTTATTCAATTTTGGATTGTAGATTTGGATTTAAGAGGGTCGAATTAAGGGGATGACATGCGTAACACATTTTTTTATATTTTTATCATTCATTTCAAAACACCAAGACTATAATAGTCTTGGTGTTTTTTCAAGCAAAAAAGGACTTTCTCTCTGATTCTGTTCAAACTTCGTATACAAGCTCTCTAAGGATCTATCCTCTGATAAATAGAACAAAATCAATTTAGAAAAATTATTCAAGGGATGAAACACCCCTTTGAAATATTAATAGGCGCATATACTAGAAACTATCAAGTAATTTGGATTGATCTCTCCATATTCTGATTGTATGGACCTTTATCTATACAAAAATATACTTTTCATCCCTTAAAACGCCCAATTAGAAGGTCGAATATAGCAATAAATATGATATGGAATTTGCCTAAAAATGACATTTAAAATGCGAATTATGCAAGAACTAGAGCATTTATTCAATTTTGGATTGTAGATTTGGATTCTAGAGGGTCGAATTAAGGGGATGACATGCGTAACACATTTTTTTATATTTTTATCATTCATTTCAAAACACCAAGACTATAGTCTTGGTGTTTTTTCAAGCAAAAAAGGACTTTCTCTCTGATTCTGTTCAAACTTTGTATACAAGCTCTCTAAGGATCTATCCTCTGATAAATAGAACAAAATCAATTTAGAAAAATTATTCAAGGGATGAAACACCCCTTCGAAATATTAATAGGCGCATATTCTAGAAACTATCAAGTAATTTGGATTGATCTCTCCATATTCTGATTGTATGGACCTTTATCTATACAAAAATATACTTTTCATCCCTTAAAACGCCCAATTAGAGGGTCGAATATAGCAATAAATATGATATGGAATTTGCCTAAAAATGACATTTAAAATGCGAATTATGCAAGAACTAGAGCATTTATCCAATTTTGGATTGTAGATTTGGATTCTAGAGGGTCGAATTAAGGGGATGACATGCGTAACACATTTTTTTATATTTTTATCATTCATTTCAAAACACCAAGACTATAGTCTTGGTGTTTTTTCAAGCAAAAAAGGACTTTCTCTCTGACTCTGTTCAAACTTCGTATACAAGCTCTCTAAGGATCTATCCTCTGATAAATAGAACAAAATCAATTTAGAAAAATTATTCAAGGGATGAAACACCCCTTCGAAATATTAATAGGCGCATATTCTAGAAACTATCAAGTAATTTGGATTGATCTCTCCATATTCTGATTGTATGGACCTTTATCTATACAAAAATATACTTTTCATCCCTTAAAACGCCCAATTAGAGGGTCGAATATAGCAATAAATATGATATGGAATTTGCCTAAAAATGACATTTAAAATGCGAATTATGCAAGAACTAGAGCATTTATTCAATTTTGGATTGTAGATTTGGATTCTTAAGGGTCGAATTAAGGGGATGACATGCGTAACACATTTTTTTATATTTTTATCATTCATTTCAAAACACCAAGACTATAGTCTTGGTGTTTTTTCAAGCAAAAAAGGACTTTCTCTCTGATTCTGTTCAAACTTCGTATACAAGCTCTCTAAAGATCTATCCTCTGATAAATAGAACAAAATCAATTTAGAAAAATTATTCAAGGGATGAAACACCCCTTCGAAATATTAATAGGCGCATATTCTAGAAACTATCAAGTAATTTGGATTGATCTCTCCATATTCTGATTGTATGGACCTTTATCTATACAAAAATATACTTTTCATCCCTTAAAACGCCCAATTAGAGGGTCGAATAAAGCAATAAATATGATATGGAATTTGCCTAGAAATGACATTTAAAATGCGAATTATGCAAGAACTAGAGCATTTATTCAATTTTGGATTATAGATTTGGATTCTAGAGGGTCGAATTAAGGGGATGACATGCGTAACACATTTTTTTATATTTTTATCATTCATTTCAAAACACCAAGACTATAGTCTTAGTGTTTTTTCAAGCAAAAAAGGACTTTCTCTCTGATTCTGTTCAAACTTCGTATACAAGCTCTCTTAGGATCTATCCTCTGATAAATAGAACAGAAATCAATTTAGAAAAATTATTCAAGGGATGAAACACCCCTTCGAAATATTAATAGGCGCATATTCTAGAAACTATCAAGTAATTTGGATTGATCTCTCCATATTCTGATTGTATGGACCTTTATCTATACAAAAATATACTTTTCATCCCTTAAAACGCCCAATTAGAGGGTCGAATATAGCAATAAATATGATATGGAATTTGCCTAAAAATGACATTTAAAATGCGAATTATGCAAGAACTAGAGCATTTATTCAATTTTGGATTGTAGATTTGGATTTAAGAGGGTCGAATTAAGGGGATGACATGCGTAACACATTTTTTTATATTTTTATCATTCATTTCAAAACACCAAGACTATAACAGTCTTGGTGTTTTTTCAAGCAAAAAAGGACTTTCTCTCTGATTCTGTTCAAACATTGTATACAAGCTCTCTAAGGATCTATCCTCTGATAAATAGAACAAAATCAATTTAGAAAAATTATTCAAGGGATGAAACACCCCTTCGAAATATTAATAGGCGCATATTCTAGAAACTATCAAGTAATTTGGATTGATCTCTCCATATTCTGATTGTATGGACCTTTATCTATACAAAAATATACTTTTCATCCCTTAAAACGCCCAATTAGAAGGTCGAATATAGCAATAAATATGATATGGAATTTGCCTAAAAATGACATTTAAAATGCGAATTATGCAAGAACTAGAGCATTTATTCAATTTTGGATTGTAGATTTGGATTCTAGAGGGTCGAATTAAGGGGATGACATGCGTAACACATTTTTTTATATTTTTATCATTCATTTCAAAACACCAAGACTATAGTCTTGGTGTTTTTTCAAGCAAAAAAGGACTTTCTCTCTGATTCTGTTCAAACTTTGTATACAAGCTCTCTAAGGATCTATCCTCTGATAAATAGAACAAAATCAATTTAGAAAAATTATTCAAGGGATGAAACACCCCTTCGAAATATTAATAGGCGCATATTCTAGAAACTATCAAGTAATTTGGATTGATCTCTCCATATTCTGATTGTATGGACCTTTATCTATACAAAAATATACTTTTCATCCCTTAAAACGCCCAATTAGAAGGTCGAATATAGCAATAAATATGATATGGAATTTGCCTAAAAATGACATTTAAAATGCGAATTATGCAAGAACTAGAGCATTTATTCAATTTTGGATTGTAGATTTGGATTCTAGAGGGTCGAATTAAGGGGATGACATGCGTAACACATTTTTTTATATTTTTATCATTCATTTCAAAACACCAAGACTATAGTCTTGGTGTTTTTTCAAGCAAAAAAGGACTTTCTCTCTGATTCTGTTCAAACTTCGTATACAAGCTCTCTAAGGATCTATCCTCTGATAAATAGGACAAAATCAATTTAGAAAAATTATTCAAGGGATGAAACACCCCTTCGAAATATTAATAGGCGCATATTCTAGAAACTATCAAGTAATTTGGATTGATCTCTCCATATTCTGATTGTATGGACCTTTATCTATACAAAAATATACTTTTTATCCCTTAAAACGCCCAATTAGAGGGTCGAATATAGCAATAAATATGATATGGAATTTGCCTAAAAATGACATTTAAAATGCGAATTATGCAAGAACTAGAGCATTTATTCAATTTTGGATTGTAGATTTAAATTCTAGAAGGTCGAATTAAGGGGATGACATGCGTAACACATTTTTTTATATTTTTATCATTTATTTCAAAACACCAAGACTATAGTCTTGGTGTTTTTTTCAAGCAAAAAAGGACTTTCTCTCTGATTCTGTTCAAACTTCGTATACAAGCTCTCTAAGGATCTATCCTCTGATAAATAGAACAAAATCAATTTAGAAAAATTATTCAAGGGATGAAACACCCCTTTGAAATATTAATAGGCGCATATACTAGAAACTATCAAGTAATTTGGATTGATCTCTCCATATTCTGATTGTATGGACCTCTATCTATACAAAAATATACTTTTCATCCCTTAAAACGCCCAATTAGAGGGTCGAATATAGCAATAAATATGATATGGAATTTGCCTAAAAATGACATTTAAAATGCGAATTATGCAAGAACTAGAGCATTTATTCAATTTTGGATTGTAGATTTGGATTCTAGAGGGTCGAATTAAGAAAATGACATGCGTAACACATTTTTTTATATTTTTATCATTCATTTCGAAACACCAAGACTATAGTCTTGGTTTTTTTCAAGCAAAAAAGGACTTTCTCTCTGATTCTGTTCAAACTTCGTATACAAGCTCTCTAAGGATCTATGCTCTGATAAATAGAACAAAATCAATTTAGAAAAATTATTTAAGAGATGAAACACCCCTTCGAAATATTAATAGGCGCATATTCTAGAAACTATCAAGTAATTTGGATTGATCTCTCCATATTCTGATTGTATGGACCTTTATCTATACAAAAATATACTTTTCATCCCTTAAAACGCCCAATTAGAGGGTCGAATATAGCAATAAATATGATATGGAATTTGCCTAAAAATGACATTTAAAATGCGAATTATGCAAGAACTAGAGCATTTATTCAATTTTGGATTGTAGATTTGGATTCTAGAGGGTCGAATTAAGGGGATGACATGCGTAACACATTTTTTTATATTTTTATCATTCATTTCAAAACACCAAGACTATAGTCTTGGTGTTTTTTCAAGCAAAAAAGGACTTTCTCTCTGATTCTGTTCAAACTTCGTATACAAGCTCTCTAAGGATCTATCCTCTGATAAATAGAACAAAATCAATTTAAAAAAATTATTCAAGGGATGAAACACCCCTTCGAAATATTAATAGGCGCATATTCTAGAAACTGTCAAGTAATTTGGATTGATCTCTCCATATTCTGATTGTATGGACCTTTATCTATACAAAAATATACTTTTCATCCCTTAAAACGCCCAATTAGAAGGTCGAATATAGCAATAAATATGATATGGAATTTGCCTAAAAATGACATTTAAAATGCGAATTATGCAAGAACTAGAGCATTTATTCAATTTTGGATTGTAGATTTGGATTCTAGAGGGTCGAATTAAGGGGATGACATGCGTAACACATTTTTTTATATTTTTATCATTCATTTCAAAACACCAAGACTATAGTCTTGGTGTTTTTTCAAGCAAAAAAGGACTTTCTCTCTGATTCTGTTCAAACTTCGTATACAAGCTCTCTAAGGATCTATCCCCTGATGAATAGAACAGAATCAATTTAAAAAATTATTCAAGGGATGAAACACCCCTTCGAAATATTAATAGGCGCATATTCTAGAAACTATCAAGAATTTGGATCGATCTCTCCATATTCTGATTGTATGGACCTTTATCTATACAAAAATATACTTTTCATCCCTTAAAACGCCCAATTAGACGGTCGAATATAGCAATAAATATGATATGGAATTTGCCTAAAAATGACATTTAAAATGCGAATTATGCAAGAACTAGAGCATTTATTCAATTTTGGATTGTAGATTTGGATTCTAGAGGGTCGAATTAAGGGGATGACATGCGTAACACATTTTTTTATATTTTTATCATTCATTTCAAAACACCAAGACTATAGTCTTGGTGTTTTTTCAAGCAAAAAAGGACTTTCTCTCTGATTCTGTTCAAACTTCGTATACAAGCTCTCTAAGGACCTATCCCCTGATGAATAGAACAAAATCAATTTAAAAAAAATTATTCAAGGGATGGAACACCCCTTCGAAATATGAAAAGGCGCATATTCTAGAAACTATCAAGTAATTTGGATCGATCCCTTCATATTCTGATTGTATGGACCTTTATCTATACAAAAATATACTTTTCATCCCTTAAAACGCCCAATTAGGACGGTCGAATATAGCAATAAATATGATATGGAATTTGCCTAAAAATGACATTTAAAATGCGAATTATGCAAGAACTAGAGCATTTATTCAATTTTGGATTGTAGATTTGGATTCTAGAGGGTCGAATTAAGGGGATGACATGCGTAACACATTTTTTTATATTTTTATCATTCATTTCAAAACACCAAGACTATAGTCTTGGTGTTTTTTCAAGCAAAAAAGGACTTTCTCTCTGATTCTGTTCAAACTTTGTATACAAGCTCTGTAAGGATCTATCCTCTGATAAATAGAACAAAATCAATTTAGAAACATTATTCAAGGGATGAAACACCATTTCGAAATATTAATAGGCGCATATTCTGGAAACTATCAAGTAATTTGGATTGATCTCTCCATATTCTGATTGTATGGACCTTTATCTATACAAAAATATACTTTTCATCCCTCAAAACGCCCAATTAGAGGGTCGAATATAGCAATAAATATGATATGGAATTTGCCTAAAAATGACATTTAAAATGCGAATTATGCAAGAACTAGAGCATTTATTCAATTTTGGATTGTAGATTTGGATTCTAGAGGGTCGAATTAAGGGGATGACATGCGTAACACATTTTTTTATATTTTTATCATTCATTTCAAAACACCAAGACTATAGTCTTGGTGTTTTTTCAAGCAAAAAAGGACTTTCTCTCTGATTCTGTTCAAACTTTGTATACAAGCTCTGTAAGGATCTATCCTCTGATAAATAGAACAAAATCAATTTAGAAAAATTATTCAAGGGATGAAACACCCCTTCGAAATATTAATAGGCGCATATTCTGGAAACTATCAAGTAATTTGGATTGATCTCTCCATATTCTGATTGTATGGACCTTTATCTATACAAAAATATACTTTTCAGCCCTTAAAACGCCCAATTAGAGGGTCGAATATAGCAATAAATATGATATGGAATTTGCCTGAAAATGACATTTAAAATGCGAATTATGCAAGAACTAGAGCATTTATTCAATTTTGGATTGTAGATTTGGATTCTAGAGGGTCGAATTAAGGGGATGACATGCGTAACACATTTTTTTATATTTTTATCATTCATTTCAAAACACCAAGACTATAGTCTTGGTGTTTTTTCAAGCAAGAAAGGACTTTCTCTCTGATTCTGTTCAAACTTTGTATACAAGCTCTGTAAGGATCTATCCTCTGATAAATAGAACAAAATCAATTTAGAAAAATTATTCAAGGGATGAAACACCCCTTCGAAATATTAATAGGCGCATATTCTGGAAACTATCAAGTAATTTGGATTGATCTCTCCATATTCTGATTGTATGGACCTTTATCTATACAAAAATATACTTTTCATCCCTCAAAACGCCCAATTAGAGGGTCGAATATAGCAATAAATATGATATGGAATTTGCCTAAAAATGACATTTAAAATGCGAATTATGCAAGAACTAGAGCATTTATTCAATTTTGGATTGTAGATTTGGATTCTAGAGGGTCGAATTAAGGGGATGACATGCGTAACACATTTTTTTATATTTTTATCATTTATTTCAAAACACCAAGACTATAGTCTTGGTGTTTTTTCAAGCAAAAAAGGACTTTCTCTCTGATTCTGTTCAAACTTTGTATACAAGCTCTGTAAGGATCTATCCTCTGATAAATAGAACAAAATCAATTTAGAAAAATTATTCAAGGGATGAAACACCCCTTCGAAATATTAATAGGCGCATATTCTGGAAACTATCAAGTAATTTGGATTGATCTCTCCATATTCTGATTGTATGGACCTTTATCTATACAAAAATATACTTTTCATCCCTTAAAACGCCCAATTAGAGGGTCGAATATAGCAATAAATATGATATGGAATTTGCCTAAAAATGACATTTAAAATGCGAATTATGCAAGAACTAGAGCATTTATTCAATTTTGGATTGTAGATTTGGATTCTAGAGGGTCGAATTAAGGGGATGACATGCGTAACACATTTTTTTATATATTTATCATTCATTTCAAAACACCAAGACTATAGTCTTGGTGTTTTTTCAAGCAAAAAAGGACTTTCTCTCTGATTCTGTTCAAACTTCGTATACAAGCTCTCTGAGGATCTATCCTCTGATAAATAGAACAAAATCAATTTAGAAAAATTATTCAAGGGATGAAACACCCCTTCGAAATATTAATAGGCGCATATTCTAGAAACTATCAAGTAATTTGGATTGATCTCTCCATATTCTGATTGTATAGACGTTTATCTATACAAAAATATACTTTTCATCCCTTAAAACGCCCAATTAGAAGGTCGAATATAGCAATAAATATGATATGGAATTTGCCTAAAAATGACATTTAAAATGCGAATTATGCAAGAACTAGAGCATTTATTCAATTTTGGATTGTAGGTTTGGATTCTAGAGGGTCGAATTAAGGGGATGACATGCGTAACACATTTTTTTATATTTTTATCATTCATTTCAAAACACCAAGACTATAGTCTTGGTGTTTTTTCAAGCAAAAAAGGACTTTCTCTCTGATTCTGTTCAAACTTTGTATACTAGCTCTCTAAGGATCTATCCTCTGATAAATAGAACAAAATCAATTTAAAAAAATTATTCAAGGGATGAAACACCCCTTCGAAATATTAATAGGCGCATATTCTAGAAACTATCAAGTAATTTGGATCGATCTCTCCATATTCTGATTGTATGGACCTTTATCTATACAAAAATATACTTTTCATCCCTTAAAACGCCCAATTAGAGGGTCGAATATAGCAATAAATATGATATGGAATTTGCCTAAAAATGACATTTAAAATGCGAATTATGCAAGAACTAGAGCATTTATTCAATTTTGGATTGTAGATTTGGATTCTAGAGGGTCGAATTAAGGGGATTACATGCGTAACACATTTTTTTATATTTTTATCATTCATTTCAAAACACCAAGACTATAGTCTTGGTGTTTTTTCAAGCAAAAAAGGACTTTCTCTCTGATTCTGTTCAAACTTCGTATACAAGCTCTCTAAGGATCTATCCCCTGATGAATAGAACAG
The DNA here is from genome assembly GCA_963989225.1 of Dromius quadrimaculatus. NCBI lineage: Eukaryota > Metazoa > Arthropoda > Insecta > Coleoptera > Carabidae > Dromius > Dromius quadrimaculatus. The sequence goes on from OZ022332.1 coordinate 538,503, forward strand.
AATCAATTTAAAAAAATTATTCAAGGGATGAAACACCCCTTCGAAATATTAATAGGCGCATATTCTAGAAACTATCAAGAATTTGGATCGATCTCTCCATATTCTGATTGTATGGACCTTTATCTATACAAAAATATACTTTTCATCCCTTAAAACACCCAATTAGACGGTCGAATATAGCAATAAATATGATATGGAATTTGCCTAAAAATGACATTTAAAATGCGAATTATGCAAGAACTAGAGCATTTATTCAATTTTGGATTGTAGATTTGGATTCTAGAGGGTCGAATTAAGGGGATGACATGCGTAACACATTTTTTTATATTTTTATCATTCATTTCAAAACACCAAGACTATAGTCTTGGTGTTTTTTCAAGCAAAAAAGGACTTTCTCTCTGATTCTGTTCAAACTTCGCATACAAGCTCTCTAAGGATCTATCCTCTGATAAATAGAACAAAATCAATTTAGAAAAATTATTCAAGAGATGAAACACCCCTTCGAAATATTAATAGGCGCATATTCTAGAAACTATCAAGTAATTTGGATTGATCTCTCCATATTCTGATTGTATGGACCTTTATCTATACAAAAATATACTTTTCATCTCTTAAAACGCCCAATTAGAGGGTCGAATATAGCAATAAATATGATATGGAATTTGCCTAAAAATGACATTTAAAATGCGAATTATGCAAGAACTAGAGCATTTATTCAATTTTGGATTGTAGATTTGGATTCTAGAGGGTCGAATTAAGGGGATGACATGCGTAACACATTTTTTTATATTTTTATCATTCATTTCAAAACACCAAGACTATAGTCTTGGTGTTTTTTCAAGCAAAAAAGGACTTTCTCTCTGATTCTGTTCAAACTTCGTATACAAGCTCTCTAAGGATCTATCCCCTGATGAATAGAACAGAATCAATTTAAAAAAATTATTCAAGGGATGAAACACCCCTTCGAAATATTAATAGGCGCATATTCTAGAAACTATCAAGAATTTGGATCGATCTCTCCATATTCTGATTGTATGGACCTTTATCTATACAAAAATATACTTTTCATCCCTTAAAACACCCAATTAGACGGTCGAATATAGCAATAAATATGATATGGAATTTGCCTAAAAATGACATTTAAAATGCGAATTATGCAAGAACTAGAGCATTTATTCAATTTTGGATTGTAGATTTGGATTCTAGAGGGTCGAATTAAGGGGATGACATGCGTAACACATTTTTTTATATTTTTATCATTCATTTCAAAACACCAAGACTATAGTCTTGGTGTTTTTTCAAGCAAAAAAGGACTTTCTCTCTGATTCTGTTCAAACTTCGTATACAAGCTCTCTAAGGATCTATCCTCTGATAAATAGAACAAAATCAATTTAGAAAAATTATTCAAGGGATGAAACACCCCTTCGAAATATTAATAGGCGCATATTCTAGAAACTATCAAGTAATTTGGATTGATCTCTCCATATTCTGATTGTATGGACCTTTATCTATACAAAAATATACTCTTCATCCCTTAAAACACCCAATTAGAGGGTCGAATATAGCAATAAATATGGTATGGAATTTGCCTAAAAATGACATTTAAAATGCGAATTATGCAAGAACTAGAGCATTTATTCAATTTTGGATTGTAGATTTGGATTCTAGAAGGTCGAATTAAGGGGATGACATGCGTAACACATTTTTTTATATTTTTATCATTCATTTCAAAACACCAAGACTATAGTCTTGGTGTTTTTTCAAGCAAAAAAGGACTTTCTCTCTGATTCTGTTCAAACTTCGTATACAAGCTCTCTAAGGATCTATCCTCTGATAAATAGAACAAAATCAATTTAAAAAAATTATTCAAGGGATGAAACACCCCTTCGAAATATTAATAGGCGCATATTCTAGAAACTATCAAGTAATTTGGATTGATCTCTCCATATTCTGATTGTATAGACGTTTATCTATACAAAAATATACTTTTCATCCCTTAAAACGCCCAATTAGAGAGTCGAATATAGCAATAAATATGATATGGAATTTGCCTAAAAATGACATTTAAAATGCGAATTATGCAAGAACTAGAGCATCTATTCAATTTTGGATTGTAGATTTGGATTCTAGAGGGTCGAATTAAGGGGATGACATGCGTAACACATTTTTTTATATTTTTATCATTCATTTCAAAACACCAAGACTATAGTCTTGGTGTTTTTTCAAGCAAAAAAGGACTTTCTCTCTGATTCTGTTCAAACTTTGTATACTAGCTCTCTAAGGATCTATCCTCTGATAAATAGAACAAAATCAATTTAAAAAAATTATTCAAGGGATGAAACACCCCTTCGAAATATTAATAGGCGCATATTCTAGAAACTATCAAGTAATTTGGATCGATCTCTCCATATTCTGATTGTATGGACCTTTATCTATACAAAAATATACTTTTCATCCCTTAAAACGCCCAATTAGAGGGTCGAATATAGCAATAAATATGATATGGAATTTGCCTAAAAATGACATTTAAAATGCGAATTATGCAAGAACTAGAGCATTTATTCAATTTTGGATTGTAGATTTGGATTCTAGAGGGTCGAATTAAGGGGATTACATGCGTAACACATTTTTTTATATTTTTATCATTCATTTCAAAACACCAAGACTATAGTCTTGGTGTTTTTTCAAGCAAAAAAGGACTTTCTCTCTGATTCTGTTCAAACTTCGTATACAAGCTCTCTAAGGATCTATCCCCTGATGAATAGAACAGAATCAATTTAAAAAAATTATTCAAGGGATGAAACACCCCTTCGAAATATTAATAGGCGCATATTCTAGAAACTATCAAGAATTTGGATCGATCTCTCCATATTCTGATTGTATGGACCTTTATCTATACAAAAATATACTTTTCATCCCTTAAAACACCCAATTAGACGGTCGAATATAGCAATAAATATGATATGGAATTTGCCTAAAAATGACATTTAAAATGCGAATTATGCAAGAACTAGAGCATTTATTCAATTTTGGATTGTAGATTTGGATTCTAGAGGGTCGAATTAAGGGGATGACATGCGTAACACATTTTTTTATATTTTTATCATTCATTTCAAAACACCAAGACTATAGTCTTGGTGTTTTTTCAAGCAAAAAAGGACTTTCTCTCTGATTCTGTTCAAACTTCGCATACAAGCTCTCTAAGGATCTATCCTCTGATAAATAGAACAAAATCAATTTAGAAAAATTATTCAAGAGATGAAACACCCCTTCGAAATATTAATAGGCGCATATTCTAGAAACTATCAAGTAATTTGGATTGATCTCTCCATATTCTGATTGTATGGACCTTTATCTATACAAAAATATACTTTTCATCTCTTAAAACGCCCAATTAGAGGGTCGAATATAGCAATAAATATGATATGGAATTTGCCTAAAAATGACATTTAAAATGCGAATTATGCAAGAACTAGAGCATTTATTCAATTTTGGATTGTAGATTTGGATTCTAGAGGGTCGAATTAAGGGGATGACATGCGTAACACATTTTTTTATATTTTTATCATTCATTTCAAAACACCAAGACTATAGTCTTGGTGTTTTTTCAAGCAAAAAAGGACTTTCTCTCTGATTCTGTTCAAACTTCGTATACAAGCTCTCTAAGGATCTATCCCCTGATGAATAGAACAGAATCAATTTAAAAAAATTATTCAAGGGATGAAACACCCCTTCGAAATATTAATAGGCGCATATTCTAGAAACTATCAAGAATTTGGATCGATCTCTCCATATTCTGATTGTATGGACCTTTATCTATACAAAAATATACTTTTCATCCCTTAAAACACCCAATTAGACGGTCGAATATAGCAATAAATATGATATGGAATTTGCCTAAAAATGACATTTAAAATGCGAATTATGCAAGAACTAGAGCATTTATTCAATTTTTTGTTGTAGATTTGGATTCTAGAGGGTCGAATTAAGGGGATGACATGCGTAACACATTTTTTTATATTTTTATCATTCATTTCAAAACACCAAGACTATAGTCTTGGTGTTTTTTCAAGCAAAAAAGGACTTTCTCTCTGATTCTGTTCAAACTTCGTATACAAGCTCTCTAAGGATCTATCCTCTGATAAATAGAACAAAATCAATTTAGAAAAATTATTCAAGGGATGAAACACCCCTTCGAAATATTAATAGGCGCATATTCTAGAAACTATCAAGTAATTTGGATTGATCTCTCCATATTCTGATTGTATGGACCTTTATCTATACAAAAATATACTCTTCATCCCTTAAAACACCCAATTAGAGGGTCGAATATAGCAATAAATATGGTATGGAATTTGCCTAAAAATGACATTTAAAATGCGAATTATGCAAGAACTAGAGCATTTATTCAATTTTGGATTGTAGATTTGGATTCTAGAAGGTCGAATTAAGGGGATGACATGCGTAACACATTTTTTTATATTTTTATCATTCATTTCAAAACACCAAGACTATAGTCTTGGTGTTTTTTCAAGCAAAAAAGGACTTTCTCTCTGATTCTGTTCAAACTTCGTATACAAGCTCTCTAAGGATCTATCCTCTGATAAATAGAACAAAATCAATTTAAAAAAATTATTCAAGGGATGAAACACCCCTTCGAAATATTAATAGGCGCATATTCTAGAAACTATCAAGTAATTTGGATTGATCTCTCCATATTCTGATTGTATAGACGTTTATCTATACAAAAATATACTTTTCATCCCTTAAAACGCCCAATTAGAGAGTCGAATATAGCAATAAATATGATATGGAATTTGCCTAAAAATGACATTTAAAATGCGAATTATGCAAGAACTAGAGCATCTATTCAATTTTGGATTGTAGATTTGGATTCTAGAGGGTCGAATTAAGGGGATGACATGCGTAACACATTTTTTTATATTTTTATCATTCATTTCAAAACACCAAGACTATAATAAGTCTTGGTGTTTTTTCAAGCAAAAAAGGACTTTCTCTCTGATTCTGTTCAAACTTTGTATACAAGCTCTCTAAGGATCTATCCCCTGATGAATAGAACAAAATCAATTTAAAAAAATTATTCAAGGGATGGAACACCCCTTCGAAATATGAAAAGGCGCATATTCTAGAAACTATCAAGTAATTTGGATCGATCTCTCCATATTCTGATTGTATGGACCTTTATCTATACAAAAATATACTTTTCATCCCTTAAAACGCCCAATTAGACGGTCGAATATAGCAATAAATATGATATGGAATTTGCCTAAAAATGACATTTAAAATGCGAATTATGCAAGAACTAGAGCATTTATTCAATTTTGGATTGTAGATTTGGATTCTAGAGGGTCGAATTAAGGGGATGACATGCGTAACACATTTTTTTATATTTTTATCATTCATTTCAAAACACCAAGACTATAATAGTCTTGGTGTTTTTTCAAGCAAAAAAGGACTTTCTCTCTGATTCTGTTCAAACATTGTATACAAGCTCTCTAAGGATCTATCCTCTGATAAATAGAACAAAATCAATTTAGAAAAATTATTCAAGGGATGAAACACCCCTTCGAAATATTAATAGGCGCATATTCTAGAAACTATCAAGTAATTTGGATTGATCTCTCCATATTCTGATTGTATGGACCTTTATCTATACAAAAATATACTTTTCATCCCTTAAAACGCCCAATTAGAAGGTCGAATATAGCAATAAATATGATATGGAATTTGCCTAAAAATGACATTTAAAACGCGAATTATGCAAGAACTAGAGCATTTATTCAATTTTGGATTGTAGATTTGGATTCTAGAGGGTCGAATTAAGGGGATGACATGCGTAACACATTTTTTTATATTTTTATCATTCATTTCAAAACACCAAGACTATAGTCTTGGTGTTTTTTCAAGCAAAAAAGGACTTTCTCTCTGATTCTTTTCAAACTTTGTATACAAGCTCTCTGAGGATCTATCCTCTGATAAATAGAACAAAATCAATTTAGAAAAATTATTCAAGGGATGAAACACCCCTTCGAAATATTAATAGGCGCATATTCTAGAAACTATCAAGAATTTGGATCGATCTCTCAATATTCTGATTGTATGGACCTTTATCTATACAAAAATATACTTTTCATCCCTTAAAACGCCCAATTAGAGGGTCGAATATAGCAATAAATATGATATGGAATTTGCCTAAAAATGACATTTAAAATGCGAATTATGCAAGAACTAGAGCATTTATTCAATTTTGGATTGTAGATTTGGATTCTAGAGGGTCGAATTAAGGGGATGACATGCGTAACACATTTTTTTATATATTTATCATTCATTTCAAAACACCAAGACTATAGTCTTGGTGTTTTTTCAAGCAAAAAAGGACTTTCTCTCTGATTCTGTTCAAACTTCGTATACAAGCTCTCTAAGGATCTATCCTCTGATAAATAGAACAAAATCAATTTAGAAAAATTATTCAAGGGATGAAACACCCCTTCGAAATATTAATAGGCGCATATTCTAGAAACTATCAAGTAATTTGGATTGATCTCTCCATATTCTGATTGTATAGACGTTTATCTATACAAAAATATACTTTTCATCCCTTAAAACGCCCAATTAGAGGGTCGAATATAGCAATAAATATGATATGGAATTTGCCTAAAAATGACATTTAAAATGCGAATTATGCAAGAACTAGAGCATCTATTCAATTTTGGATTGTAGATTTGGATTCTAGAGGGTCGAATTAAGGGGATGACATGCGTAACACATTTTTTTATATTTTTATCATTCATTTCAAAACACCAAGACTATAGTCTTGGTGTTTTTTCAAGCAAAAAAGGACTTTCTCTCTGATTCTGTTCAAACTTTGTATACTAGCTCTCTAAGGATCTATCCTCTGATGAATAGAACAGAATCAATTTAAAAAAATTATTCAAGGGATGAAACACCCCTTCGAAATATTAATAGGCGCATATTCTAGAAACTATCAAGAATTTGGATCGATCTCTCCATATTCTGATTGTATGGACCTTTATCTATACAAAAATATACTTTTCATCCCTTAAAACGCCCAATTAGACGGTCGAATATAGCAATAAATATGATATGGAATTTGCCTAAAAATGACATTTAAAATGCGAATTATGCAAGAACTAGAGCATTTATTCAATTTTGGATTGTAGATTTGGATTCTAGAGGGTCGAATTAAGGGGATGACATGCGTAACACATTTTTTTATATTTTTATCATCCATTTCAAAACACCAAGACTATAGTCTTGGTGTTTTTTCAAGCAAAAAAGGACTTTCTCTCTGATTCTGTTCAAACTTCGTATACAAGCTCTCTAAGGATCTATCCTCTGATAAATAGAACAAAATCAATTTAAAAAAATTATTCAAGGGATGAAACACCCCTTCGAAATATTAATAGGCGCATATTCTAGAAACTATCAAGTAATTTGGATTGATCTCTCCATATTCTGATTGTATAGACGTTTATCTATACAAAAATATACTTTTCATCCCTTAAAACGCCCAATTAGAGGGTCGAATATAGCAATAAATATGATATGGAATTTGCCTAAAAATGACATTTAAAATGCGAATTATGCAAGAACTAGAGCATCTATTCAATTTTGGATTGTAGATTTGGATTCTAGAGGGTCGAATTAAGGGGATGACATGCGTAACACATTTTTTTATATCTTTATCATTCATTTCAAAACACCAAGACTATAGTCTTGGTCTTTTTTCAAGCAAAAAAGGACTTTCTCTCTGATTCTGTTCAAACTTCGTATACAAGCTCTCTAAGGATCTATCCTCTGATAAATAGAACAAAATCAATTTAGAAAAATTATTCAAGGGATGAAACACCCCTTCGAAATATTAATAGGCGCATATTCTAGAAACTATCAAGTAATTTGGATTGATCTCTCCATATTCTAATTGTATGGACCTTTATCTATACAAAAATATACTCTTCATCCCTTAAAACACCCAATTAGAGGGTCGAATATAGCAATAAATATGATATGGAATTTGCCTAAAAATGACATTTAAAATGCGAATTATGCAAGAACTAGAGCATTTATTCAATTTTGGATTGTAGATTTGGATTCTAGAAGGTCGAATTAAGGGGATGACATGCGTAACACATTTTTTTATATTTTTATCATTTATTTCAAAACACCAAGACTATAGTCTTGGTGTTTTTTCAAGCAAAAAAGGACTTTCTCTCTGATTCTGTTCAAACTTCGTATACAAGCTCTCTAAGGATCTATCCCCTGATGAATAGAACAGAATCAATTTAAAAAAATTATTCAAGGGATGAAACACCCCTTCGAAATATTAATAGGCGCATATTCTAGAAACTATCAAGAATTTGGATCGATCTCTCCATATTCTGATTGTATGGACCTTTATCTATACAAAAATATACTTTTCATCCCTTAAAACGCCCAATTAGAGGGTCGAATATAGCAATAAATATGATATGTAATTTGCCTAAAGATGACATTTAAAATGCGAATTATGCAAGAACTAGAGCATTTATTCAATTTTGGATTGTAGATTTGGATTCTAGAGGGTCGAATTAAGGGGATGACATGCGTAACACATTTTTTTATATATTTATCATTCATTTCAAAACACCAAGACTATAGTCTTGGTGTTTTTTCAAGCAAAAAAGGACTTTCTCTCTGATTCTGTTCAAACTTCGTATACAAGCTCTCTAAGGATCTATCCTCTGATAAATAGAACAAAATCAATTTAAAAAAATTATTCAAGGGATGAAACACCCCTTCGAAATATTAATAGGCGCATATTCTAGAAACTATCAAGTAATTTGGATTGATCTCTCCATATTCTGATTGTATAGACGTTTATCTATACAAAAATATACTTTTCATCCCTTAAAACGCCCAATTAGAAGGTCGAATATAGCAATAAATATGATATGGAATTTGCCTAAAAATGACATTTAAAATGCGAATTATGCAAGAACTAGAGCATTTATTCAATTTTGGATTGTAGATTTGGATTCTAGAGGGTCGAATTAAGGGGATGACATGCGTAACACATTTTTTTATATATTTATCATTCATTTCAAAACACCAAGACTATAGTCTTGGTGTTTTTTCAAGCAAAAAAGGACTTTCTCTCTGATTCTGTTCAAACTTCGTATACAAGCTCTCTAAGGATCTATCCTCTGATAAATAGAACAAAATCAATTTAGAAAAATTATTCAAGGGATGAAACACCCCTTCGAAATATTAATAGGCGCATATTCTAGAAACTATCAAGTAATTTGGATTGATCTCTCCATATTCTGATTGTATAGACGTTTATCTATACAAAAATATACTTTTCATCCCTTAAAACGCCCAATTAGAAGGTCGAATATAGCAATAAATATGATATGGAATTTGCCTAAAAATGACATTTAAAATGCGAATTATGCAAGAACTAGAGCATTTATTCAATTTTGGATTGTAGATTTGGATTCTAGAGGGTCGAATTAAGGGGATGACATGCGTAACACATTTTTGTATATCTTTATCATTCATTTCAAAACACCAAGACTATAGTCTTGGTCTTTTTTCAAGCAAAAAAGGACTTTCTCTCTGATTCTGTTCAAACTTTGTATACAAGCTCTCTAAGGATCTATCCTCTGATAAATAGAACAAAATCAATTTAGAAAAATTATTCAAGGGATGAAACACCCCTTCGAAATATTAATAGGCGCATATTCAAGAAACTATCAAGTAATTTGGATTGATCTCTCCATATTCTGATTGTATGGACCTTTATCTATACAAAAATATACTCTTCATCCCTTAAAACACCCAATTAGAGGGTCGAATATAGCAATAAATATGATATGGAATTTGCCTAAAAATGACATTTAAAATGCGAATTATGCAAGAACTAGAGCATTTATTCAATTTTGGATTGTAGATTTGGATTCTAGAGGGTCGAATTAAGGGGATGACATGCGTAACACATTTTTTTATATTTTTATCATTCATTTCAAAACACCAAGACTATAGTCTTGGTGTTTTTTCAAGCAAAAAAGGACTTTCTCTCTGATTCTGTTCAAACTTCGTATACAAGCTCTTCAAGGATCTATCCTCTGATAAATAGAACAAAATCAATTTAAAAAAATTATTCAAGGGATGAAACACCCCTTCGAAATATTAATAGGCGCATATTCTAGAAACTATCAAGTAATTTGGATTGATCTCTCCATATTCTGATTGTATAGACGTTTATCTATACAAAAATATACTTTTCATCCCTTAAAACGCCCAATTAGAGGGTCGAATATAGCAATAAATATGATATGGAATTTGCCTAAAAATGACATTTAAAATGCGAATTATGCAAGAACTAGAGCATCTATTCAATTTTGGATTGTAGATTTGGATTCTAGAGGGTCGAATTAAGGGGATGACATGCGTAACACATTTTTTTATATCTTTATCATTCATTTCAAAACACCAAGACTATAGTCTTGGTCTTTTTTCAAGCAAAAAAGGACTTTCTCTCTGATTCTGTTCAAACTTCGTATACAAGCTCTCTAAGGATCTATCCTCTGATAAATAGAACAAAATCAATTTAGAAAAATTATTCAAGGGATGAAACACCCCTTCGAAATATTAATAGGCGCATATTCTAGAAACTGTCAAGTAATTTGGATTGATCTCTCCATATTCTAATTGTATGGACCTTTATCTATACAAAAATATACTCTTCATCCCTTAAAACACCCAATTAGAGGGTCGAATATAGCAATAAATATGATATGGAATTTGCCTAAAAATGACATTTAAAATGCGAATTATGCAAGAACTAGAGCATTTATTCAATTTTGGATTGTAGATTTGGATTCTAGAGGGTCGAATTAAGGGGATTACATGCGTAACACATTTTTTTATATTTTTATCATTCATTTCAAAACACCAAGACTATAGTCTTGGTGTTTTTTCAAGCAAAAAAGGACTTTCTCTCTGATTCTGTTCAAACTTCGTATACAAGCTCTCTAAGGATCTATCCCCTGATGAATGGAACAGAATCAATTTAAAAAAATTATTCAAGGGATGAAACACCCCTTCGAAATATTAATAGGCGCATATTCTAGAAACTATCAAGAATTTGGATCGATCTCTCCATATTCTGATTGTATGGACCTTTATCTATACAAAAATATACTTTTCATCCCTTAAAACGCCCAATTAGACGGTCGAATATAGCAATAAATATGATATGGAATTTGCCTAAAAATGACATTTAAAATGCGAATTATGCAAGAACTAGAGCATTTATTCAATTTTGGATTGTAGATTTGGATTCTAGAGGGTCGATTGAAGGGGATGACATGCGTAACACATTTTTTTATATTTTTATCATTCATTTCAAAACACCAAGACTATAGTCTTGGTGTTTTTTCAAGCAAAAAAGGACTTTCTCTCTGATTCTGTTCAAACTTCGTATACAAGCTCTCTAAGGATCTATCCCCTGATGAATAGAACAAAATCAATTTAAAAAAATTATTCAAGGGATGGAACACCCCTTCGAAATATGAAAAGGCGCATATTCTAGAAACTATCAAGTAATTTGGATCGATCCCTCCATATTCTGATTGTATGGACCTTTATCTATACAAAAATATACTTTTCATCCCTTAAAACGCCCAATTAGACGGTCGAATATAGCAATAAATATGATATGGAATTTGCCTAAAAATGACATTTAAAATGCGAATTATGCAAGAACTAGAGCATTTATTCAATTTTGGATTGTAGATTTGGATTCTAAAGCGTCGAATTAAGGGGATGACATGCGTAACACATTTTTTTATATTTTTATCATTCATTTCAAAACACCAAGACTATAGTCTTGGTGTTTTTTCAAGCAAAAAAGGACTTTCTCTCTGATTCTGTTCAAACTTTGTATACAAGCTCTGTAAGGATCTATCCTCTGATAAATAGAACAAAATCAATTTAGAAAAATTATTCAAGGGATGAAACACCCCTTCGAAATATTAATAGGCGCATATTCTGGAAACTATCAAGTAAATTGGATTGATTTCTCCATATTCTGATTGTATGGACCTTTATCTATACAAAAATATACTTTTCATCCCTTAAAACGCCCAATTAGAGGGTCGAATATAGCAATAAATATGATATGGAATTTGCCTAAAAATGACATTTAAAATGCGAATTATGCAAGAACTAGAGCATTTATTCAATTTTGGATTGTAGATTTGGATTCTAGAGGGTCGAATTAAGGGGATGACATGCGTAACACATTTTTTTATATTTTTATCATTCATTTCAAAACACCAAGACTATAGTCTTGGTGTTTTTTCAAGCAAAAAAGGACTTTCTCTCTGATTCTGTTCAAACTTTGTATACAAGCTCTGTAAGGATCTATCCTCTGATAAATAGAACAAAATCAATTTAGAAAAATTATTCAAGGGATGAAACACCCCTTCGAAATATTAATAGGCGCATATTCTGGAAACTATCAAGTAATTTGGATTGATCTCTCCATATTCTGATTGTATGGACCTTTATCTATACAAAAATATACTTTTCAGCCCTTAAAACGCCCAATTAGAGGGTCGAATATAGCAATAAATATGATATGGAATTTGCCTAAAAATGACATTTAAAATGCGAATTATGCAAGAACTAGAGCATTTATTCAATTTTGGATTGTAGATTTGGATTCTAGAGGGTCGAATTAAGGGGATGACATGCGTAACACATTTTTTTATATCTTCATCATTCATTTCAAAACACCAAGACTATAGTCTTGGTCTTTTTTCAAGCAAAAAAGGACTTTCTCTCTGATTCTGTTCAAACTTCGTATACAAGCTCTCTAAGGATCTATCCTCTGATAAATAGAACAAAATCAATTTAGAAAAATTATTCAAGGGATGAAACACCCCTTCGAAATATTAATAGGCGCATATTCTAGAAACTATCAAGTAATTTGGATTGATCTCTCCATATTCTGATTGTATGGACCTTTATCTATACAAAAATATACTCTTCATCCCTTAAAACACCCAATTAGAGGGTCGAATATAGCAATAAATATGATATGGAATTTGCCTAAAAATGACATTTAAAATGCGAATTATGCAAGAACTAGAGCATTTATTCAATTTTGGATTGTAGATTTGGATTCTAGAAGGTCGAATTGAGGGGATGACATGCGTAACACATTTTTTTATATTTTTATCATTTATTTCAAAACACCAAGACTATAGTCTTGGTGTTTTTTCAAGCAAAAAAGGACTTTCTCTCTGATTCTGTTCAAACTTCGTATACAAGCTCTCTAAGGATCTATCCTCTGATAAATAGAACAAAATCAATTTAGAAAAATTATTCAAGGGATGAAACACCCCTTCGAAATATTAATAGGCGCATATTCTAGAAACTATCAAGTAATTTGGATTGATCTCTCCATATTCTGATTGTATAGACGTTTATCTATACAAAAATATACTTTTCATCCCTTAAAACGCCCAATTAGAAGGTCGAATATAGCAATAAATATGATATGGAATTTGCCTAAAAATGACATTTAAAATGCGAATTATGCAAGAACTAGAGCATTTATTCAATTTTGGATTGTAGATTTGGATTCTAGAGGGTCGAATTAAGGGGATGACATGCGTAACACATTTTTTTATATTTTTATCATTCATTTCAAAACACCAAGACTATAGTCTTGGTGTTTTTTCAAGCAAAAAAGGACTTTCTCTCTGATTCTGTTCAAACTTCGTATACTAGCTCTCTAAGGATCTATCCTCTGATAAATAGAACAAAATCAATTTAAAAAAATTATTCAAGGGATGAAACACCCCTTCGAAATATTAATAGGCGCATATTCTAGAAACTATCAAGTAATTTGGATTGATCTCTCCATATTCTGATTGTATGGACCTTTATCTATACAAAAATATACTCTTCATCCCTTAAAACACCCAATTAGAGGGTCGAATATAGCAATAAATATGATATGGAATTTGCCTAAAAATGACATTTAAAATGCGAATTATGCAAGAACTAGAGCATTTATTCAATTTTGGATTGTAGATTTGGATTCTAGAGGGTCGAATTAAGGGGATGACATGCGTAACACATTTTTTATATTTTTATCATTCATTTCAAAACACCAAGACTATAGTCTTGGTGTTTTTTCAAGCAAAAAAGGACTTTCTCTCTGATTCTGTTCAAACTTCGTATACAAGCTCTCTAAGGATCTATCCTCTGATAAATAGAACAAAATCAATTTAAAAAAATTATTCAAGGGATGAAACACCCCTTCGAAATATTAATAGGCGCATATTCTAGAAACTATCAAGTAATTTGGATTGATCTCTCCATATTCTGATTGTATAGACGTTTATCTATACAAAAATATACTTTTCATCCCTTAAAACGCCCAATTAGAGGGTCGAATATAGCAATAAATATGATATGGAATTTGCCTAAAAATGACATTTAAAATGCGAATTATGCAAGAACTAGAGCATCTATTCAATTTTGGATTGTAGATTTGGATTCTAGAGGGTCGAATTAAGGGGATGACATGCGTAACACATTTTTTTATATCTTTATCATTCATTTCAAAACACCAAGACTATAGTCTTGGTCTTTTTTCAAGCAAAAAAGGACTTTCTCTCTGATTCTGTTCAAACTTCGTATACAAGCTCTCTAAGGATCTATCCTCTGATAAATAGAACAAAATCAATTTAGAAAAATTATTCAAGGGATGAAACACCCCTTCGAAATATTAATAGGCGCATATTCTAGAAACTATCAAGTAATTTGGATTGATCTCTCCATATTCTAATTGTATGGACCTTTATCTATACAAAAATATACTCTTCATCCCTTAAAACACCCAATTAGAGGGTCGAATATAGCAATAAATATGATATGGAATTTGCCTAAAAATGACATTTAAAATGCGAATTATGCAAGAACTAGAGCATTTATTCAATTTTGGATTGTAGATTTGGATTCTAGAAGGTCGAATTAAGGGGATGACATGCGTAACACATTTTTTTATATTTTTATCATTTATTTCAAAACACCAAGACTATAGTCTTGGTGTTTTTTCAAGCAAAAAAGGACTTTCTCTCTGATTCTGTTCAAACTTCGTATACAAGCTCTCTAAGGATCTATCCCCTGATGAATAGAACAGAATCAATTTAAAAAAATTATTCAAGGGATGAAACACCCCTTCGAAATATTAATAGGCGCATATTCTAGAAACTATCAAGAATTTGGATCGATCTCTCCATATTCTGATTGTATGGACCTTTATCTATACAAAAATATACTTTTCATCCCTTAAAACGCCCAATTAGAGGGTCGAATATAGCAATAAATATGATATGGAATTTGCCTAAAGATGACATTTAAAATGCGAATTATGCAAGAACTAGAGCATTTATTCAATTTTGGATTGTAGATTTGGATTCTAGAGGGTCGAATTAAGGGGATGACATGCGTAACACATTTTTTTATATATTTATCATTCATTTCAAAACACCAAGACTATAGTCTTGGTGTTTTTTCAAGCAAAAAAGGACTTTCTCTCTGATTCTGTTCAAACTTCGTATACAAGCTCTCTAAGGATCTATCCTCTGATAAATAGAACAAAATCAATTTAGAAAAATTATTCAAGGGATGAAACACCCCTTCGAAATATTAATAGGCGCATATTCTAGAAACTATCAAGTAATTTGGATTGATCTCTCCATATTCTGATTGTATAGACGTTTATCTATACAAAAATATACTTTTCATCCCTTAAAACGCCCAATTAGAAGGTCGAATATAGCAATAAATATGATATGGAATTTGCCTAAAAATGACATTTAAAATGCGAATTATGCAAGAACTAGAGCATTTATTCAATTTTGGATTGTAGATTTGGATTCTAGAGGGTCGAATTAAGGGGATGACATGCGTAACACATTTTTTTATATATTTATCATTCATTTCAAAACACCAAGACTATAGTCTTGGTGTTTTTTCAAGCAAAAAAGGACTTTCTCTCTGATTCTGTTCAAACTTCGTATACAAGCTCTCTAAGGATCTATCCTCTGATAAATAGAACAAAATCAATTTAGAAAAATTATTCAAGGGATGAAACACCCCTTCGAAATATTAATAGGCGCATATTCTAGAAACTATCAAGTAATTTGGATTGATCTCTCCATATTCTGATTGTATAGACGTTTATCTATACAAAAATATACTTTTCATCCCTTAAAACGCCCAATTAGAAGGTCGAATATAGCAATAAATATGATATGGAATTTGCCTAAAAATGACATTTAAAATGCGAATTATGCAAGAACTAGAGCATTTATTCAATTTTGGATTGTAGATTTGGATTCTAGAGGGTCGAATTAAGGGGATGACATGCGTAACACATTTTTTTATATCTTTATCATTCATTTCAAAACACCAAGACTATAGTCTTGGTCTTTTTTCAAGCAAAAAAGGACTTTCTCTCTGATTCTGTTCAAACTTCGTATACAAGCTCTCTAAGGATCTATCCTCTGATAAATAGAACAAAATCAATTTAGAAAAATTATTCAAGGGATGAAACACCCCTTCGAAATATTAATAGGCGCATATTCTAGAAACTATCGAGTAATTTGGATTGATCTCTCCATATTCTGATTGTATGGACCTTTATCTATACAAAAATATACTCTTCATCCCTTAAAACACCCAATTAGAGGGTCGAATATAGCAATAAATATGATATGGAATTTGCCTAAAAATGACATTTAAAATGCGAATTATGCAAGAACTAGAGCATTTATTCAATTTTGGATTGTAGATTTGGATTCTAGAGGGTCGAATTAAGGGGATGACATGCGTAACACATTTTTTTATATATTTATCATTCATTTCAAAACACCAAGACTATAGTCTTGGTGTTTTTTCAAGCAAAAAAGGACTTTCTCTCTGATTCTGTTCAAACTTTGTATACAAGCTCTCTAAGGATCTATCCCCTGATGAATAGAACAGAATCAATTTCAAAAAATTATTCAAGGGATGAAACACCCTTCGAAATATTAATAGGCGCATATTCTAGAAACTATCAAGAATTTGGATCGATCTCTCCATATTCTGATTGTATGGACCTTTATCTATACAAAAATATACTTTTCATCCCTTAAAACGCCCAATTAGACGGTCGAATATAGCAATAAATATGATATGGAATTTGCCTAAAAATGACATTTAAAATGCGAATTATGCAAGAACTAGAGCATTTATTCAATTTTGGATTGTAGATTCGGATTCTAGAGGATCGAATTAAGGGGATGACATGCGTAACACATTTTTTTATATTTTTATCATTCATTTCAAAACACCAAGACTATAGTCTTGGTGTTTTTTCAAGCAAAAAAGGACTTTCTCTCTGATTCTGTTCAAACTGTGTATACAAGCTCTGTAAGGATCTATGCTCTGATAAATAGAACAAAATCAATTTAGAAAAATTATTCAAGGGATGAAACACCCCTTCGAAATATTAATAGGCGCATATTCTGGAAACTATCAAGTAATTTGGATTGATCTCTCCATATTCTGATTGTATGGACCTTTATCTATACAAAAATATACTTTTCATCCCTTAAAACGCCCAATTAGAGGGTCGAATATAGCAATAAATATGATATGGAATTTGCCTAAAAATGACATTTAAAATGCGAATTATGCAAGAACTAGAGCATTTATTCAATTTTGGATTGTAGATTTGGATTCTAGAGGGTCGAATTAAGGGGATTACATGCGTAACACATTTTTTTATATCTTTATCATTCATTTCAAAACACCAAGACTATAGTCTTGGTGTTTTTTCAAGCAAAAAAGGACTTTCTCTCTGATTCTGTTCAAACTTCGTATACAAGCTCTCTAAGGATCTATCCCCTGATGAATAGAACAGAATCAATTTGCAAAAATTATTCAAGGGATGAAACACCCCTTCGAAATATTAATAGGCGCATATTCTAGAAACAATCAAGAATTTGGATCGATCTCTCCATATTCTGATTGTATGGACCTTTATCTATACAAAAATATACTTCTCATCCCTTAAAACGCCCAATTAGACGGTCGAATATAGCAATAAATATGATATGGAATTTGCCTAAAAATGACATTTAAAATGCGAATTATGCAAGAACTAGAGCATTTATTCAATTTTGGATTGTAGATTTGGATTCTAGAGGGTCGAATTAAGGGGATGACATGCGTAACACATTTTTTTATATTTTTATCATTCATTTCAAAACACCAAGACTATAGTCTTGGTGTTTTTTCAAGCAAAAAAGGACTTTCTCTCTGATTCTGTTCAAACTTTGTATACAAGCTCTGTAAGGATCTATCCTCTGATAAATAGAACAAAATCAATTTAGAAAAATTATTCAAGGGATGAAACACCCCTTCGAAATATTAATAGGCGCATATTCTGGAAACTATCAAGTAATTTGGATTGATCTCTCCATATTCTGATTGTATGGACCTTTATCTATACAAAAATATACTTTTCATCCCTTAAAACGCCCAATTAGAGGGTCGAATATAGCAATAAATATGATATGGAATTTGCCTAAAAATGACATTTAAAATGCGAATTATGCAAGAACTAGAGCATTTATTCAATTTTGGATTGTAGATTTGGATTCTAGAGGGTCGAATTAAGGGGATTACATGCGTAACACATTTTTTTATATTTTTATCATTCATTTCAAAACACCAAGACTATAGTCTTGGTGTTTTTTCAAGCAAAAAAGGACTTTCTCTCTGATTCTGTTCAAACTTCGTATACAAGCTCTCTAAGGATCTATCCCCTGATGAATAGAACAGAATCAATTTAAAAAAATTATTCAAGGGATGAAACACCCCTTCGAAATATTAATAGGCGCATATTCTAGAAACTATCAAGAATTTGGATCGATCTCTCCATATTCTGATTGTATGGACCTTTATCTATACAAAAATATACTTTTCATCCCTTAAAACGCCTAATTAGACGGTCGAATATAGCAATAAATATGATATGGAATTTGCCTAAAAATGACATTTAAAATGCGAATTATGCAAGAACTAGAGCATTTATTCAATTTTGGATTGTAGATTTGGATTCTAGAGGGTCGAATTAAGGGGATGACATGCGTAACACATTTTTTTATATTTTTATCATTCATTTCAAAACACCAAGACTATAGTCTTGGTGTTTTTTCAAGCAAAAAAGGACTTTCTCTCTGATTCTGTTCAAACTTTGTATACAAGCTCTGTAAGGATCTATCCTCTGATAAATAGAACAAAATCAATTTTGAAAAATTATTCAAGGGATGAAACACCCCTTCGAAATATTAATAGGCGCATATTCTGGAAACTATCAAGTAATTTGGATTGATCTCTCCATATTCTGATTGTATGGACCTTTATCTATACAAAAATATACTTTTCATCCCTTAAAACGCCCAATTAGAGGGTCGAATATAGCAATAAATATGATATGGAATTTGCCTAAAAATGACATTTAAAATGCGAATTATGCAAGAACTAGAGCATTTATTCAATTTTGGATTGTAGATTTGGATTCTAGAGGGTCGAATTAAAGGGATAACATGCGTAACACATTTTTTTATATTTTTATCATTCATTTCAAAACACCAAGACTATAGTCTTGGTGTTTTTTCAAGCAAAAAAGGACTTTCTCTCTGATTCTGTTCAAACTTCGTATACAAGCTCTCTAAGGATCTATCCCCTGATGAATAGAACAAAATCAATTTAAAAAAATTATTCAAGGGATGGAACACCCCTTCGAAATATGAAAAGGCGCATATTCTAGAAACTATCAAGTAATTTGGATCGATCCCTCCATATTCTGATTGTATGGACCTTTATCTATACAAAAATATACTTTTCATCCCTTAAAACGCCCAATTAGACGGTCGAATATAGCAATAAATATGATATGGAATTTGCCTAAAAATGACATTTAAAATGCGAATTATGCAAGAACTAGAGCATTTATTCAATTTTGGATTGTAGATTTGGATTCTAGAGGGTCTAATTAAGGGGATGACATGCGTAACACATTTTTTTATATTTTTATCATTCATTTCAAAACACCAAGACTATAGTCTTGGTGTTTTTTCAAGCAAAAAAGGACTTTCTCTCTGATTCTGTTCAAACTTTGTATACAAGCTCTGTAAGGATCTATCCTCTGATAAATAGAACAAAATCAATTTAGAAAAATTATTCAAGGGATGAAACACCCCTTCGAAATATTGATAGGCGCATATTCTGGAAACTATCAAGTAATTTGGATTGATCTCTCCATATTCTGATTGTATGGACCTTTATCTATACAAAAATATACTTTTCATCCCTTAAAACGCCCAATTAGAGGGTCGAATATAGCAATAAATATGATATGGAATTTGCCTAAAAATGACATTTAAAATGCGAATTATGCAAGAACTAGAGCATTTATTCAATTTTGGATTGTAGATTTGGATTCTAGAGGGTCGAATTAAGGGGATGACATGCGTAACACATTTTTTTATATATTTATCATTCATTTCAAAACACCAAGACTATAGTCTTGGTGTTTTTTCAAGCAAAAAAGGACTTTCTCTCTGATTCTGTTCAAACTTTGTATACTAGCTCTCTAAGGATCTATCCTCTGATAAATAGAACAAAATCAATTTAAAAAAACTATTCAAGGGATGAAACACCCCTTCGAAATATTAATAGGCGCATATTCTAGAAACTATCAAGTAATTTGGATCGATCTCTCCATATTCTGATTGTATGGACCTTTATCTATACGAAAATATACTTTTCATCCCTTAAAACGCCCAATTAGAGGGTCGAATATAGCAATAAATATGATATGGAATTTGCCTAAAAATGACATTTAAAATGCGAATTATGCAAGAACTAGAGCATTTATTCAATTTTGGATTGTAGATTTGGATTCTAGAGGGTCGAATTAAGGGGATTACATGCGTAACACATTTTTTTATATTTTTATCATTCATTTCAAAACACCAAGACTATAGTCTTGGTGTTTTTTCAAGCAAAAAAGGACTTTCTCTCTGATTCTGTTCAAACTTCGTATACAAGCTCTCTAAGGATCTATCCTCTGATAAATAGAACAAAATCAATTTAAAAAGATTATTCAAGGGATGAAACACCCCTTCGAAATATTAATAGGCGCATATTCTAGAAACTATCAAGTAATTTGGATTGATCTCTCCATATTCTGATTGTATGGACCTTTATCTATACAAAAATATACTTTTCATCCCTTAAAACGCCCAATTAGAGGGTCGAGTATAGCAATAAATATGATATGGAATTTGCCTAAAAATGACATTTAAAATGCGAATTATGCAAGAACTAGAGCATTTATTCAATTTTGGATTGTAGATTTGGATTCTAGAGGGTCGAATTAAGGGGATGACATGCGTAACACATTTTTTTATATTTTTATCATTCATTTCAAAACACCAAGACTATAGTCTTGGTGTTTTATCAAGCAAAAAAGGACTTTCTCTCTGATTCTGTTCAAACTTTGTATACAAGCTTTCTAAGGATCTATCCTCTGATAAATAGAACAAAATCAATTTAAAAAAATTATTCAAGGGATGAAACACCCCTTCGAAATATTAATAGGCGCATATTCTAGAAACTATCAAGTAATTTGGATTGATCTCTCCATATTCTGATTGTATGGACCTTTATCTATACAAAAATATACTTTTCATCCCTTAAAACGCCCAATTAGAGGGTCGAATATAGCAATAAATATGATATGGAATTTGCCTAAAAATGACATTTTAAATGCGAATTATGCAAGAACTAGAGCATTTATTCAATTTTGGATTGTAGATTTGGATTCTAGAGGGTCGAATTAAAGGGATGACATGCGTAACACATTTTTTTATATTTTTATCATTCATTTCAAAACACCAAGACTATAGTCTTGGTGTTTTTTCAAGCAGAAAAGGACTTTCTCTTTGATTCTGTTCAAACTTCGTATACAAGCTCTTTAAGGATCTATCCTCTGATAAATAGAACAAAATCAATTTAAAAAAATTATTCAAGGGATGAAACACCCCTTCGAAATATTAATAGGCGCATATTCTAGAAACTATCAAGTAATTTGGATTGATCTCCCCATATTCTGATTGTATGGACCTTTATCTATACAAAAATATACTTTTCATCCCTTAAAACGCCCAATTAGAGGGTCGAATATAGCAATAAATATGATATGGAATTTGCCTAAAAATGACATTTAAAATGCGAATTATGCAAGAACTAGAGCATTTATTCAATTTTGGATTGTAGATTTGGATTCTAGAGGGTCGAATTAAGGGGATGACATGCGTAACACATTTTTTTATATTTTTATCATTCATTTCAAAACACCAAGACTATAGTCTTGGTGTTTTTTCAAGCAAAAAAGGACTTTCTCTCTGATTCTGTTCAAACTTCGTATACAAGCTCTCTAAGGATCTATCCTCTGATAAATAGAACAAAATCAATTTAGAAAAATTATTCAAGGGATGAAACACCCCTTCGAAATATTAATAGGCGCATATTCTAGAAACTATCAAGTAATTTGGATTGATCTCTCCATATTCTGATTGTATGGACCTTTATCTATACAAAAATATACTTTTCATCCCTTAAAACGCCCAATTAGAGGGTCGAATATAGCAATAAATATGATATGGAATTTGCCTAAAAATGACATTTAAAATGCGAATTATGCAAGAACTAGAGCATTTATTCAATTTTGGATTGTAGATTTGGATTCTAGAGGGTCGAATTAAGGGGATGACATGCGTAACACATTTTTTTATATTTTTATCATTCATTTCAAAACACCAAGACTATAGTCTTGGTGTTTTATCAAGCAAAAAAGGACTTTCTCTCTGATTCTGTTCAAACTTCGTATACAAGCTTTCTAAGGATCTATCCTCTGATAAATAGAACAAAATCAATTTAAAAAAATTATTCAAGGGATGAAACACCCCTTCGAAATATTAATAGGCGCATATTCTAGAAACTATCAAGTAATTTGGATTGATCTCTCCATATTCTGATTGTATGGACCTTTATCTATACAAAAATATACTTTTCATCCCTTAGAACGCCCAATTAGAGGGTCGAATATAGCAATAAATATGATATGGAATTTGCCTAAAAATGACATTTTAAATGCGAATTATGCAAGAACTAGAGCATTTATTCAATTTTGGATTGTAGATTTGGATTCTAGAGGGTCGAATTAAAGGGATGACATGCGTAACACATTTTTTTATATTTTTATCATTCATTTCAAAACACCAAGACTATAGTGTTGGTGTTTTTTCAAGCAAAAAAGGACTTTCTCTCTGATTCTGTTCAAACTTCGTATACAAGCTCTCTAAGGATCTATCCTCTGATAAATAGAACAAAATCAATTTAAAAAAATTATTCAAGGGATGAAACACCCCTTCGAAATATTAATAGGCGCATATTCTAGAAACTATCAAGTAATTTGGATTGATCTCTCCATATTCTGATTGTATGGACCTTTATCTATACAAAAATATACTTTTCATCCCTTAAAACGCCCAATTAGAGGGTCGAATATAGCAATAAATATGATATGGAATTTGCCTAAAAATGACATTTTAAATGCGAATTATGCAAGAACTAGAGCATTTATTCAATTTTGGATTGTAGATTTGGATTCTAGAGGGTCGAATTAAAGGGATGACATGCGTAACACATTCTTTTATATTTTTATCATACATTTCAAAACACCAAGACTATAGTCTTGGTGTTTTTTCAAGCAGAAAAGGACTTTCTCTTTGATTCTGTTCAAACTTCGTATACAAGCTCTTTAAGGATCTATCCTCTGATAAATAGAACAAAATCAATTTAAAAAAAATATTCAAGGGATGAAACACCCCTTCGAAATATTAATAGGCGCATATTCTAGAAACTATCAAGTAATTTGGATTGATCTCTCCATATTCTGATTGTATGGACCTTTATCTATACAAAAATTTACTTTTCATCCCTTAAAACGCCCAATTAGAGGGTCGAATATAGCAATAAATATGATATGGAATTTGCCTAAAAATGACATTTAAAATGCGAATTATGCAAGAACTAGAGCATTTATTCAATTTTGGATTGTAGATTTGGATTCTAGAGGGTCGAATTAAGGAGATGACATGCGTAACACATTTTTTTATATTTTTATCATTCATTTCAAAACACCAAGACTATAGTCTTGGTTTTTTTCAAGCAAAAAAGGACTTTCTCTCTGATTCTGTTCAAACTTCGTATACAAGCTCTCTGAGGATCTATCCTCTGATAAATAGAACAAAATCAATTTAGAAAAATTATTCAAGGGATGAAACACCCCTTCGAAATATTAATAGGCGCATATTCTAGAAACTATCAAGTAATTTGGATTGATCTCCCCATATTCTGATTGTATGGACCTTTATCTATACAAAAATATACTTTTCATCCCTTAAAACGCCCAATTAGAGGGTCGAATATAGCAATAAATATGATATGGAATTTGCCTAAAAATGACATTTAAAATGCGAATTATGCAAGAACTAGAGCATTTATTCAATTTTGGATTGTAGATTTGGATTCTAGAGGGTCGAATTAAGGGGATGACATGCGTAACACATTTTTTTATATTTTTATCATTCATTTCAAAACACCAAGACTATAGTCTTGGTGTTTTTTCAAGCAAAAAAGGACTTTCTCTCTGATTCTGTTCGAACTTCGTATACAAGCTCTCTAAGGATCTATCCTCTGATAAATAGAACAAAATCAATTTAGAAAAATTATTCAAGGGATGAAACACCCCTTCGAAATATTAATAGGCGCATATTCTAGAAACTATCAAGTAATTTGGATTGATCTCTCCATATTCTGATTGTATGGACCTTTATCTATACAAAAATATACTTTTCATCCCTTAAAACGCCCAATTAGAGGGTCGAATATAGCAATAAATATGATATGGAATTTGCCTAAAAATGACATTTAAAATGCGAATTATGCAAGAACTAGAGCATTTATTCAATTTTGAATTGTAGATTTGGATTCTAGAGGGTCGAATTAAGGGGATGACATGCGTAACACATTTTTTTATATTTTTATCATTCATTTCAAAACACCAAGACTATAGTCTTGGTGTTTTTTCAAGCAAAAAAGGACTTTCTCTCTGATTCTGTTCAAACTTCGTATACAAGCTTTCTAAGGATCTATCCTCTGATAAATAGAACAAAATCAATTTAAAAAAATTATTCAAGGGATGAAACACCCCTTCGAAATATTAATAGGCGCATATTCTAGAAACTATCAAGTAATTTGGATTGATCTCTCCATATTCTGATTGTATGGACCTTAATCTATACAAAAATATACTTTTCATCCCTTAAAACGCCCAATTAGAGGGTCGAATATAGCAATAAATATGATATGGAATTTGCCTAAAAATGACATTTTAAATGCGAATTATGCAAGAACTAGAGCATTTATTCAATTTTGGATTGTAGATTTGGATTCTAGAGGGTCGAATTAAAGGGATGACATGCGTAACTTATTTTTTTATATTTTTATCATTCATTTCAAAACACCAAGACTATAGTCTTGGTGTTTTTTCAAGCAGAAAAGGACTTTCTCTTTGATTCTGTTCAAACTTCGTATACAAGCTCTCTAAGGATCTATCCTCTGATAAATAGAACAAAATCGATTTAAAAAAATTATTCAAGGGATGAAACACCCCTTCGAAATATTAATAGGCGCATATTCTAGAAACTATCAAGTAATTTGGATTGATCTCTCCATATTCTGATTGTATGGACCTTTATCTATACAAAAATATACTTTTCATCCCTTAAAACGCCCAATTAGAGGGTCGAATATAGCAATAAATATGATATGGAATTTGCCTAAAAATGACATTCTAAATGCGAATTATGCAAGAACTAGAGCATTTATTCAATTTCGGATTGTAGATTTGGATTCTAGAGGGTCGAATTAAAGGGATGACATGCGTAACACATTTTTTTATATTTTTATCATTCATTTCAAAACACCAAGACTATAGTCTTGGTGTTTTTTCAAGCAGAAAAGGACTTTCTCTTTGATTCTGTTCAAACTTCGTATACAAGCTCTTTAAGGATCTATCCTCTGATAAATAGAACAAAATCAATTTAAAAAAATTATTCAAGGGATGAAACACCCCTTCGAAATATTAATAGGCGCATATTCTAGAAACTATCAAGTAATTTGGATTGATCTCTCCATATTCTGATTGTATGGACCTTTATCTATACAAAAATATACTTTTCATCCCTTAAAACGCCCAATTAGAGGGTCGAATATAGCAATAAATATGATATGGAATTTGCCTAAAAATGACATTTAAAATGCGAATTATGCAAGAACTAGATCATTTATTCAATTTTGGATTGTAGATTTGGATTCTAGAGGGTCGAATTAAGGGGATGACATGCGTAACACATTTTTTTATATTTTTATCATTCATTTCAAAACACCAAGACTATAAGTCTTGGTGTTTTATCAAGCAAAAAAGGACTTTCTCTCTGATTCTGTTCAAACTTCGTATACAAGCTTTCTAAGGATCTATCCTCTGATAAATAGAACAAAATCAATTTAAAAAAATTATTCAAGGGATGAAACACCCCTTCGAAATATTAATAGGCGCATATTCTAGAAACTATCAAGTAATTTGGATTGATCTCTCCATATTCTGATTGTATGGACCTTTATCTATACAAAAATATACTTTTCATCCCTTAAAACGCCCAATTAGACGGTCGAATATAGCAATAAATATGATATGGAATTTGCCTAAAAATGACATTTAAAATGCGAATTATGCAAGAACTAGAGCATTTATTCAATTTTGGATTGTAGATTTGGATTCTAGAGGGTCAAATTAAGGGGATGACATGCGTAACACATTTTTTTATATTTTTATCATTCATTTCAAAACACCAAGACTATAGTCTTGGTGTTTTTTCAAGCAAAAAAGGACTTTCTCTCTGATTCTGTTCAAACTTCGTATACAAGCTCTCTAAGGATCTATCCTCTGATAAATAGAACAAAATCAATTTGAAAAGATTATTCAAGGGATGAAACACCCCTTCGAAATATTAATGGGCGCATATTCTAGAAACTATCAAGTAATTTGGATTGATCTCTCCATATTCTGATTGTATGGACCTTTATCTATACAAAAATATACTTTTCATCCCTTAAAACGCCCAATTAGAGGGTCGAGTATAGCAATAAATATGATATGGAATTTGCCTAAAAATGACATTTAAAATGCGAATTATGCAAGAACTAGAGCATTTATTCAATTTTGGATTGTAGATTTGGATTCTAGAGGGTCGAATTAAGGGGATGACATGCGTAACACATTTTTTTATATTTTTATCATTCATTTCAAAACACCAAGACTATAGTCTTGGTGTTTTATCAAGCAAAAAAGGACTTTCTCTCTGATTCTGTTCAAACTTCGTATACAAGCTTTCTGAGGATCTATCCTCTGATAAATAGAACAAAATCAATTTAAAAAAATTATTCAAGGGATGAAACACCCCTTCGAAATATTAATAGGCGCATATTCTAGAAACTATCAAGTAATTTGGATTGATCTCTCCATATTCTGATTGTATGGACCTTTATCTATACAAAAATATACTTTTCATCCCTTAGAACGCCCAATTAGAGGGTCGAATATAGCAATAAATATGATATGGAATTTGCCTAAAAATGACATTTTAAATGCGAATTATGCAAGAACTAGAGCATTTATTCAATTTTGGATTGTAGATTTGGATTCTAGAGGGTCGAATTAAAGGGATGACATGCGTAACACATTTTTTTATATTTTTATCATTCATTTCAAAACACCAAGACTATAGTCTTGGTGTTTTTTCAAGCAGAAAAGGACTTTCTCTTTGATTCTGTTCAAAATTCGTATACAAGCTCTCTAAGGATCTATCCTCTGATAAATAGAACAAAATCAATTTAAAAAAATTATTCAAGGGATGAAACACCCCTTCGAAATATTAATAGGCGCATATTCTAGAAACTATCAAGTAATTTGGATTGATCTCTCCATATTCTGATTGTATGGACCTTTATCTATACAAAAATTTACTTTTCATCCCTTAAAACGCCCAATTAGAGGGTCGAATATAGCAATAAATATGATATGGAATTTGCCTAAAAATGACATTTAAAATGCGAATTATGCAAGAACTAGAGCATTTATTCAATTTTGGATTGTAGATTTGGATTCTAGAGGGTCGAATTAAGGGGATGACATGCGTAACACATTTTTTTATATTTTTATCATTCATTTCAAAACACCAAGACTATAGTGTTGGTGTTTTTTCAAGCAAAAAAGGACTTTCTCTCTGATTCTGTTCAAACTTCGTATACAAGCTCTCTAAGGATCTATCCTCTGATAAATAGAACAAAATCAATTTAAAAAAATTATTCAAGGGATGAAACACCCCTTCGAAATATTAATAGGCGCATATTCTAGAAACTATCAAGTAATTTGGATTGATCTCTCCATATTCTGATTGTATGGACCTTTATCTATACAAAAATATACTTTTCATCCCTTAAAACACCCAATTAGAGGGTCGAATATAGCAATAAATATGATATGGAATTTGCCTAAAAATGACATTTAAAATGCGAATTATGCAAGAACTAGAGCATTTATTCAATTTTGGATTGTAGATTTGGATTCTAGAGGGTCGAATTAAGGGGATGACATGCGTAACACATTTTTTTATATTTTTATCATTCATTTCAAAACACCAAGACTATAGTGTTGGTGTTTTTTCAAGCAAAAAAGGACTTTCTCTCTGATTCTGTTCAAACTTCGTATACAAGCTCTCTAAGGATCTATCCTCTGATAAATAGAACAAAATCAATTTAAAAAAATTATTCAAGGGATGAAACACCCCTTCGAAATATTAATAGGCGCATTTTCTAGAAACTATCAAGTAATTTGGATTGATCTCTCCATATTCCGATTGTATGGACCTTTATCTATACAAAAATATACTTTTCATCCCTTAAAACGCCCAATTAGAGGGTCGAATATAGCAATAAATATGATATGGAATTTGCCTAAAAATGACATTTTAAATGCGAATTATGCAAGAACTAGAGCATTTATTCAATTTTGGATTGTAGATTTGGATTCTAGAGGGTCGAATTAAGGGGATGACATGCGTAACACATTTTTTTATATTTTTATCATACATTTCAAAACACCAAGACTATAGTCTTGGTGTTTTTTCAAGCAGAAAAGGACTTTCTCTTTGATTCTGTTCAAACTTCGTATACAAGCTCTTTAAGGATCTATCCTCTGATAAATAGAACAAAATCAATTTAAAAAAATTATTCAAGGGATGAAACACCCCTTCGAAATATTAATAGGCGCATATTCTAGAAACTATCAAGTAATTTGGATTGATCTCTCCATATTCTGATTGTATGGACCTTTATCTATACAAAAATTTACTTTTCATCCCTTAAAACGCCCAATTAGAGGGTCGAATATAGCAATAAATATGATATGGAATTTGCCTAAAAATGACATTTAAAATGCGAATTATGCAAGAACTAGAGCATTTATTCAATTTTGGATTGTAGATTTGGATTCTAGAGGGTCGAATTAAGGGGATGACATGCGTAACACATTTTTTTATATTTTTATCATTCATTTCAAAACACCAAGACTATAGTCTTGGTGTTTTTTCAAGCAAAAAAGGACTTTCTCTCTGATTCTGTTCAAACTTTGTATACAAGCTCTGTAAGGATCTATCCTCTGATAAATAGAACAAAATCAATTTAGAAAAATTATTCAAGGGATGAAACACCCCTTCGAAATATTAATAGGCGCATATTCTGGAAACTATCAAGTAATTTGGATTGATCTCTCCATATTCTGATTGTATGGACCTTTATCTATACAAAAATATACTTTTCATCCCTTAAAACGCCCAATTAGAGGGTCGAATATAGCAATAAATATGATATGGAATTTGCCTAAAAATGACATTTAAAATGCGAATTATGCAAGAACTAGAGCATTTATTCAATTTTGGATTGTAGATTTGGATTCTAGAGGGTCGAATTAAGGGGATTACATGCGTAACACATTTTTTTATATTTTTATCATTCATTTCAAAACACCAAGACTATAGTCTTGGTGTTTTTTCAAGCAAAAAAGGACTTTCTCTCTGATTCTGTTCAAACTTCGTATACAAGCTCTCTAAGGATCTATCCCCTGATGAATAGAACAGAATCAATTTAAAAAAATTATTCAAGGGATGAAACACCCCTTCGAAATATTAATAGGCGCATATTCTAGAAACTATCAAGAATTTGGATCGATCTCTCCATATTCTGATTGTATGGACCTTTATCTATACGAAAATATACTTTTCATCCCTTGAAACGCCCAATTAGACGGTCGAATATAGCAATAAATATGATATGGAATTTGCCTAAAAATGACATTTAAAATGCGAATTATGCAAGAACTAGAGCATTTATTCAATTTTGGATTGTAGATTTGGATTCTAGAGGGTCGAATTAAGAAGATGACATGCGTAACACATTTTTTTATATTTTTATCATTCATTTCAAAACACCAAGACTATAGTCTTGGTGTTTTTTCAAGCAAAAAAGGACTTTCTCTCTGATTCTGTTCAAACTTCGTATACAAGCTCTCTAAGGATCTATCCTCTGATAAATAGAACAAAATCAATTTAGAAAAATTATTCAAGGGATGAAACACCCCTTCGAAATATTAATAGGCGCATATTCTAGAAACTATCAAGTAATTTGGATTGATCTCTCCATATTCTGATTGTATGGACCTTTATCTATACAAAAATATACTTTTCATCCCTTAAAACGCCCAATTAGAGGGTCGAATATAGCAATAAATATGATATGGAATTTGCCTAAAAATGACATTTAAAATGCGAATTATGCAAGAACTAGAGCATTTATTCAATTTTGGATTGTAGATTTGGATTCTAGAGGGTCGAATTAAGGGGATGACATGCGTAACACATTTTTTTATATTTTTATCATTCATTTCAAAACACCAAGACTATAGTCTTGGTGTTTTTTCAAGCAAAAAAGGACTTTCTCTCTGATTCTGTTCAAACTTCGTATACAAGCTCTCTAAGGATCTATCCTCTGATAAATGGAACAAAATCAATTAAAAAATTATTCAAGGGATGAAACACCCCTTCGAAATATTAAAAGGCGCATATTCTAGAAACTATCAGGTAATTTGGATTGATCTCTCCATATTCTGATTGTATGGACCTTTATCTATACAAAAATATACTTTTCATCCCTTAAAACGCCCAATTAGAGGGTCGAATATAGCAATAAATATGATATGGAATTTGCCTAAAAATGACATTCAAAATGCGAATTATGCAAGAACTAGAGCATTTATTCGATTTTGGATTGTAGATTTGGATTCTAGAGGGTCGAATTAAGGGGATGACATGCGTAACACATTTTTTCATATTTTTATCATTCATTTCAAAACACCAAGACTATAGTCTTGGAATTTTTTCAAGCAAAAAAGGACTTTCTCTCTGATTCTGTTCAAACTTCGTATACAAGCTCTCTAAGGATCTATCCTCTGATGAATAGAACAAAATCAATTTAAAAAAATTATTCAAGGGATGAAACACCCCTTCGAAATATTAATAGGCGCATATTCTAGAAACTATCAAGTAATTTAGATTGATCTCTCCATATTCTGATTGTATGGACCTTTATCTATACAAAAATATACTTTTCATCCCTTAAAACGCCCAATTAGACGGTCGAATATAGCAATAAATATGATATGGAATTTGCCTAAAAATGACATTTAAAATGCGAATTATGCAAGAACTAGAGCATTTATTCAATTTTGGATTGTAGATTTGGATTCTAGAGGGTCGAATTAAAGGGATGACAGGCGTAACACATTTTTTTATATTTTTATCCTTCATTTCAAAACACCAAGACTATAGTCTTGGTGTTTTTTCAAGCAGAAAAGGACTTTCTCTTTGATTCTGTTCAAAATTCGTATACAAGCTCTCTAAGGATCTATCCTCTGATAAATAGAACAAAATCAATTTAAAAAAATTATTCAAGGGATGAAACACCCCTTCGAAATATTAATAGGCGCATATTCTAGAAACTATCAAGTAATTTGGATTGATCTCTCCATATTCTGATTGTATGGACCTTTATCTATACAAAAATTTACTTTTCATCCCTTAAAACGCCCAATTAGAGGGTCGAATATAGCAATAAATATGATATGGAATTTGCCTAAAAATGACATTTAAAATGCGAATTATGCAAGAACTAGAGCATTTATTCAATTTTGGATTGTAGATTTGGATTCTAGAGGGTCGAATTAAGGGGATGACATGCGTAACACATTTTTTTATATTTTTATCATTCATTTCAAAACACCAAGACTATAGTGTTGGTGTTTTTTCAAGCAAAGGAGGACTTTCTCTCTGATTCTGTTCAAACTTCGTATACAAGCTCTCTAAGGATCTATCCTCTGATAAATAGAACAAAATCAATTTAAAAAAATTATTCAAGGGATGAAACACCCCTTCGAAATATTAATAGGCGCATATTCTAGAAACTATCAAGTAATTTGGATTGATCTCTCCATATTCTGATTGTATGGACCTTTATCTATACAAAAATATACTTTTCATCCCTTAAAACGCCCAATTAGAGGGTCGAATATAGCAATAAATATGATATGGAATTTGCCTAAAAATGACATTTTAAATGCGAATTATGCAAGAACTAGAGCATTTATTCAATTTTGGATTGTAGATTTGGATTCTAGAGGGTCGAATTAAAGGGATGACATGCGTAACACATTTTTTTATATTTTTATCATTCATTTCAAAACACCAAGACTATAGTCTTGGTGTTTTTTCAAGCAGAAAAGGACTTTCTCTCTGATTCTGTTCAAACTTCGTATACAAGCTCTCTAAGGATCTATCCTCTGATAAATAGAACAAAATCAATTAAAAAAAATTATTCAAGGGATGAAACACCCCTTCGAAATATTAATAGGCGCATATTCTAGAAACTATCAAGTAATTTGGATTGATCTCCCCATATTCTGATTGTATGGACCTTTATCTATACAAAAATATACTTTTCATCCCTTAAAACGCCCAATTAGAGGGTCGAATATAGCAATAAATATGATATGGAATTTGCCTAAAAATGACATTTTAAATGCGAATTATGCCAGAACTAGAGCATTTATTCAATTTTGGATTGTAGATTTGGATTCTAGAGGGTCGAATTAAAGGGATGACATGCGTAACACATTTTTTTATATTTTTATCATTCATTTCAAAACACCAAGACTATAGTCTTGGTGTTTTTTCAAGCAGAAAAGGACTTTCTCTTTGATTCTGTTCAAACTTCGTATACAAGCTCTTTAAGGATCTATCCTCTGATAAATAGAACAAAATCAATTCAAAAAAATTATTCAAGGGATGAAACACCCCTTCGAAATATTAATAGGCGCATATTCTAGAAACTATCAAGTAATTTGGATTGATCTCTCCATATTCTGATTGTATGGACCTTTATCTATACAAAAATATACTTTTCGCACTCCCGGGAGTAAACAACGAATTTAATCCCTCATTTCAGGGACTTAAGTTTGAGTTTAGTCCCTCCGGGATCTAAAATGATCAAGAATCTCAAGGGACTAAAGTAAAATAAACAAATTTTTCTATGACAACTAAATAATCAAAGTACTTACCTAAATGTCGAATTGAATTTTATCATTAGAATTCAAACCTTCATTCTTAATTTGTATTAGCATTATTGCCATTCACACAATTTCACAAATGCATTGTATTGTTGTTCGTAAATTTTCTAGACTTTTGGCAAAATCATTTTACAGTTACCTGTTCCGCAGCCTTATCAATATCAATTTTCTCACTCATCTTTTTGACAGCAAGCTTATTTATTGAACAACTGCTGTAGCCAGTCTTGTTTCTATGGTGAATTTACTCAACATTTTTGTATCAAGTTTGTAGTTGTCAAAATTGTAAGATTAATTAATCTACTTTAGACTATTGTGATTTAATATAATACGGTAGTGCGAAAAATAGCGTAGATAACACATGACTTAAGTGCCTTTAATCCCTCAGGTGAGTATTGCCCTCGACTGCGTCTCGTGCAATAAACTCCACCCTCAGGATTAAATCAAACACTTAAGTCCCTCGTTATATAATATACTATTTCATCCCTTAAAACGCCCAATTAGAGGGTCGAATATAGCAATAAATATGATATGGAATTTGCCTAAAAATGACATTTAAAATGCGAATTATGCAAGAACTAGAGCATTTATTCAATTTTGGATTGTAGATTTGGATTCTAGAGGGTCGAATTAAGGGGATGACATGCGTAACACATTTTTTTATATTTTTATCATTCATTTCAAAACACCAAGACTATAGTCTTGGTGTTTTTTCAAGCAGAAAAGGACTTTCTCTTTGATTCTGTTCAAACTTCGTATACAAGCTCTCTAAGGATCTATCCTCTGATAAATAGAACAAAATCAATTTAAAAAAATTATTCAAGGGATGAAACACCCCTTCGAAATATTAATAGGCGCATATTCTAGAAACTATCAAGTAATTTGGATTGATCTCTCCATATTCTGATTGTATGGACCTTTATCTATACAAAAATATACTTTTCATCCCTTAAAACGCCCAATTAGAGGGTCGAATATAGCAATAAATATGATATGGAATTTGCCTAAAAATGACATTTAAAATGCGAATTATGCAAGAACTAGAGCATTTATTCAATTTTGGATTGTAGATTTGGATTCTAGAGGGTCGAATTAAGGGGATGACATGCGTAACACATTTTTTTATATCTTTATCATTCATTTCAAAACACCAAGACTATAGTCTTGGTGTTTTTTCAAGCAAAAAAGGACTTTCTCTCTGATTCTGTTCAAACTTCGTATACAAGCTCTCTAAGGATCTATCCTCTGATAAATAGAACAAAATCAATTTAAAAAAATTATTCAAGGGATGAAACACCCCTTCGAAATATTAATAGGCGCATATTCTAGAAACTATCGAGTAATTTGGATTGGTCTCTCCATATTCTGATTGTATAGACGTTTATCTATACAAAAATATACTTTTCATCCCTTAAAACGCCCAATTAGAGGGTCGAATATAGCAATAAATATGATATGGAATTTGCCTAAAAATGACATTTAAAATGCGAATTATGCAAGAACTAGAGCATTTATTCAATTTTGGATTGTAGATTTGGATTCTAGAGGGTCGAATTAAGGGGATGACATGCGTAACACATTTTTTTATATTTTTATCATTCATTTCAAAACACCAAGACTATAGTCTTGGTGTTTTTTCAAGCAAAAAAGGACTTTCTCTCTGATTCTGTTCAAACTTTGTATACAAGCTCTCTAAGGATCTATCCTCTGATAAATAGAACAAAATCAATTTAGAAAAATTATTCAAGGGATGAAACACCCCTTCGAAATATTAATAGGCGCATATTCTAGAAACTATCGAGTAATTTGGATTGATCTCTCCATATTCTGATTGTATGGACCTTTATTCATACAAAAATATACTTTTCATCCCTTAAAACGCCCAATTAGAGGGTCGAATATAGCAATAAATATGATATGGAATTTGCCTAGAAATGACATTTAAAATGCGAATTATGCAAGAACTAGAGCATTTATTCAATTTTGGATTATAGATTTGGATTCTAGAGGGTCGAATTAAGGGGATGACATGCGTAACACATTTTTTTATATTTTTATCATTCATTTCAAAACACCAAGACTATAGTCTTAGTGTTTTTTCAAGCAAAAAAGGACTTTCTCTCTGATTCTGTTCAAACTTCGTATACAAGCTCTCTAAGGATCTATCCTCTGATGAATAGAACAGAAATCAATTTAGAAAAATTATTCAAGGGATGAAACACCCCTTCGAAATATTAATAGGCGCATATTCTAGAAACTATCAAGTAATTTGGATTGATCTCTCCATATTCTGATTGTATGGACCTCTATCTATACAAAAATATACTTTTCATCCCTTAAAACGCCCAATTAGAGGGTCGAATATAGCAATAAATATGATATGGAATTTGCCTAAAAATGACATTCAAAATGCGAATTATGCAAGAACTAGAGCATTTATTCAATTTTGGATTGTAGATTTGGATTCTAGAGGGTCGAATTAAGGGGATGACATGCGTAACACATTTTTTTATATTTTTATCATTCATTTCAAAACACCAAGACTATAATAGTCTTGGTGTTTTTTCAAGCAAAAAAGGACTTTCTCTCTGATTCTGTTCAAACATTGTATACAAGCTCTCTAAGGATCTATCCTCTGATAAATAGAACAAAATCAATTTAGAAAAATTATTCAAGGGATGA
Organism: Dromius quadrimaculatus; assembly: GCA_963989225.1. Taxonomy (NCBI): domain Eukaryota; kingdom Metazoa; phylum Arthropoda; class Insecta; order Coleoptera; family Carabidae; genus Dromius; species Dromius quadrimaculatus. The sequence goes on from OZ022332.1 coordinate 575,206, forward strand.
AACACCCCTTCGAAATATTAATAGGCGCATATTCTAGAAACTATCAAGTAATTTGGATTGATCTCTCCATATTCTGATTGTATGGACCTTTATCTATACAAAAATATACTTTTAATCCCTTGAAACGCCCAATTAGAGGGTCAAATATAGCAATAAATATGATATGGAATTTGCCTAAAAATGACATTTAAAGATGCGAATTATGCAAGAACTAGAGCATTTATTCAATTATAGATTGTAGATTTGGATTCTAGAGGGTCGAATTAAGGGGATGACATGCGTAACACATTTTTTTATATTTTTATCATTCATTTCAAAACACCAAGACTATAGTGTTGGTGTTTTTTCAAGCAAAAAAGGACTTTCTCTCTGATTCTGTTCAAACTTCGTATACAAGCTCTCTAAGGATCTATCCTCTGATAAATAGAACAAAATCAATTTAAAAAAATTATTCAAGGGATGAAACACCCCTTCGAAATATTAATAGGCGCATATTCTAGAAACTATCAAGTAATTTGGATTGATCTCTCCATATTCTGATTGTATGGACCTTTATCTATACAAAAATATACTTTTCATCCCTTAAAACGCCCAATTAGAGGGTCGAATATAGCAATAAATATGATATGGAATTTCCCTAAAAATGACATTTTAAATGGGAATTATGCAAGAACTAGAGCATTTATTCAATTTTGGATTGTAGATTTGGATTCTAGAGGGTCGAATTAAAGGGATGACATGCGTAACACATTTTTTTATATTTTTATCATTCATTTCAAAACACCAAGACTATAGTCTTGGTGTTTTTTCAAGCAGAAAAGGACTTTCTCTTTGATTCTGTTCAAACTTCGTATACAAGCTCTTTAAGGATCTATCCTCTGATAAATAGAACAAAATCAATTTAAAAAAATTATTCAAGGGATGAAACACCCCTTCGAAATATTAATAGGCGCATATTCTAGAAACTATCAAGTAATTTGGATTGATCTCTCCATATTCTGATTGTATGGACCTTTATCTATACAAAAATATACTTTTCATCCCTTAAAACGCCCAATTAGAGGGTCGAATATAGCAATAAATATGATATGGAATTTGCCTAAAAATGACATTTTAAATGCGAATTATGCAAGAACTAGAGCATTTATTCAATTTTGGATTGTAGATTTGGATTCTAGAGGGTCGAATTAAGGGGATGACATGCGTAACACATTTTTTTATATTTTTATCATTCATTTCAAAACACCAAGACTATAGTCTTGGTGTTTTTTCAAGCAAAAAAGGACTTTCTCTCTGATTCTGTTCAAACTTCGTATACAAGCTCTCTAAGGATCTATCCTCTGATAAATAGAACAAAATCAATTGAGAAAAATTATTCAAGGGATGAAACACCCCTTCGAAATATTAATAGGCGCATATTCTAGAAACTATCAAGTAATTTGGATTGATCTCTCCATATTCTGATTGTATGGACCTTTATCTATACAAAAATATACTTTTCATCCCTTAAAACGCCCAATTAGAGGGTCGAATATAGCAATAAATATGATATGGAATTTGCCTAAAAATGACATTTAAAATGCGAATTATGCAAGAACTAGAGCATTTATTCAATTTTGGATTGTAGATTTGGATTCTAGAGGGTCGAATTAAGGGGATGACATGCGTAACACATTTTTTTATATTTTTATCATTCATTTCAAAACACCAAGACTATAGTGTTGGTGTTTTTTCAAGCAAAAAAGGACTTTCTCTCTGATTCTGTTCAAACTTCGTATACAAGCTCTCTAAGGATCTATCCTCTGATAAATAGAACAAAATCAATTTAAAAAAATTATTCAAGGGATGAAACACCCCTTCGAAATATTAATAGGCGCATATTCTAGAAACTATCAAGTAATTTGGATTGATCTCTCCATATTCTGATTGTATGGACCTTTATCTATACAAAAATATACTTTTCATCCCTTAAAACGCCCAATTAGAGGGTCGAATATAGCAATAAATATGATATGGAATTTGCCTAAAAATGACATTTTAAATGCGAATTATGCAAGAACTAGAGCATTTATTCAATTTTGGATTGTAGATTTGGATTCTAGAGGGTCGAATTAAGGGGATGACATGCGTAACACATTTTTTTATATTTTTATCATTCATTTCAAAACACCAAGACTATAGTCTTGGTGTTTTTTCAAGCAGAAAAGGACTTTCTCTTTGATTCTGTTCAAACTTCGTATACAAGCTCTTTAAGGATCTATCCTCTGATAAATAGAACAAAATCAATTTAAAAAAATTATTCAAGGGATGAAACACCCCTTCGAAATATTAATAGGCGCATATTCTAGAAACTATCAAGTAATTTGGATTGATCTCCCCATATTCTGATTGTATGGACCTTTATCTATACAAAAATATACTTTTCATCCCTTAAAAACGCCCAATTAGAGGGTCGAATATAGCAATAAATATGATATGGAATTTGCCTAAAAATGACATTTAAAATGCGAATTATGCAAGAACTAGAGCATTTATTCAATTTTGGATTGTAGATTTGGATTCTAGAGGGTCGAATTAAGGGGATGACATGCGTAACACATTTTTTTATATTTTTATCATTCATTTCAAAACACCAAGACTATAGTCTTGGTGTTTTTTCAAGCAAAAAAGGACTTTCTCTCTGATTCTGTTCAAACTTCGTATACAAGCTCTCTAAGGATCTATCCTCTGATAAATAGAACAAAATCAATTTAAAAAAATTATTCAAGGGATGAAACACCCCTTCGAAATATTAATAGGCGCATACTCTAGAAACTATCGAGTAATTTGGATTGGTCTCTCCATATTCTGATTGTATAGACGTTTATCCATACAAAAATATACTTTTCATCCCTTAAAACGCCCAATTAGAGGGTCGAATATAGCAATAAATATGATATGGAATTTGCCTAAAAATGACATTTAAAATGCGAATTATGCAAGAACTAGAGCATTTATTCAATTTTGGATTGTAGATTTGGATTCTAGAGGGTCGAATTAAGGGGATGACATGCGTAACACATTTTTTTATATTTTTATCATTCATTTCAAAACACCAAGACTATAGTCTTGGTGTTTTTTCAAGCAAAAAAGGACTTTCTCTCTGATTCTGTTCAAACTTCGTATACAAGCTCTCTAAGGATCTATCCTCTGATAAATGGAACAAAATCAATTAAAAAATTATTCAAGGGATGAAACACCCCTTCGAAATATTAAAAGGCGCATATTCTAGAAACTATCAGGTAATTTGGATTGATCTCTCCATATTCTGATTGTATGGACCTTTATCTATACAAAAATATACTTTTCATCCCTTAAAACGCCCAATTAGAGGGTCGAATATAGCAATAAATATGATATGGAATTTGCCTAAAAATGACATTCAAAATGCGAATTATGCAAGAACTAGAGCATTTATTCGATTTTGGATTGTAGATTTGGATTCTAGAGGGTCGAATTAAGGGGATGACATGCGTAACACATTTTTTCATATTTTTATCATTCATTTCAAAACACCAAGACTATAGTCTTGGAATTTTTTCAAGCAAAAAAGGACTTTCTCTCTGATTCTGTTCAAACTTCGTATACAAGCTCTCTAAGGATCTATCCTCTGATGAATAGAACAAAATCAATTTAAAAAAATTATTCAAGGGATGAAACACCCCTTCGAAATATTAATAGGCGCATATTCTAGAAACTATCAAGTAATTTGGATTGATCTCTCCATATTCTGATTGTATGGACCTTTATCTATACAAAAATATACTTTTCATCCCTTAAAACGCCCAATTAGACGGTCGAATATAGCAATAAATATGATATGGAATTTGCCTAAAAATGACATTTAAAATGCGAATTATGCAAGAACTAGAGCATTTATTCAATTTTGGATTGTAGATTTGGATTCTAGAGGGTCGAATTAAGGGGATGACATGCGTAACACATTTTTTTATATTTTTATCATTCATTTCAAAACACCAAGACTATAGTCTTGGTGTTTTATCAAGCAAAAAAGGACTTTCTCTCTGATTCTGTTCAAACTTCGTATACAAGCTTTCTAAGGATCTATCCTCTGATAAATAGAACAAAATCAATTTAAAAAAATTATTCAAGGGATGAAACACCCCTTCGAAATATTAATAGGCGCATATTCTAGAAACTATCAAGTAATTTGGATTGATCTCTCCATATTCTGATTGTATGGACCTTTATCTATACAAAAATATACTTTTCATCCCTTAAAACGCCCAATTAGAGGGTCGAATATAGCAATAAATATGATATGGAATTTGCCTAAAAATGACATTTAAAATGCGAATTATGCAAGAACTAGAGCATTTATTCAATTTTGGATTGTAGATTTGGATTCTAGAGGGTCGAATTAAGGGGATGACATGCGTAACACATTTTTTTATATTTTTATCATTCATTTCAAAACACCAAGACTATAGTCTTGGTGTTTTTTCAAGCAGAAAAGGACTTTCTCTTTGATTCTGTTCAAACTTCGTATACAAGCTCTCTAAGGATCTATCCTCTGATAAATAGAACAAAATCAATTTAAAAAAATTATTCAAGGGATGAAACACCCCTTCGAAATATTAATAGGCGCATATTCTAGAAACTATCAAGTAATTTGGATTGATCTCTCCATATTCTGATTGTATGGACCTTTATCTATACAAAAATATACTTTTCATCCCTTAAAACGCCCAATTAGAGGGTCGAATATAGCAATAAATATGATATGGAATTTGCCTAAAAATGACATTTAAAATGCGAATTATGCAAGAACTAGAGCATTTATCCAATTTTGGATTGTAGATTTGGATTCTAGAGGGTCGAATTAAGGGGATGACATGCGTAACACATTTTTTTATATTTTTATCATTCATTTCAAAACACCAAGACTATAGTCTTGGTGTTTTTTCAAGCAAAAAAGGACTTTCTCTATGATTCTGTTCAAACTTCGTATACAAGCTCTCTAAGGATCTATCCTCTGATAAATAGAACAAAATCAATTTAAAAAAATTATTCAAGGGATGAAACACCCCTTCGAAATATTAATAGGCGCATATTCTAGAAACTATCGAGTAATTTGGATTGGTCTCTCCATATTCTGATTGTATAGACGTTTATCTATACAAAAATATACTTTTCATCCCTTAAAACGCCCAATTAGAGGGTCGAATATAGCAATAAATATGATATGGAATTTGCCTAAAAATGACATTTAAAATGCGAATTATGCAAGAACTAGAGCATTTATTCAATTTTGGATTGTAGATTTGGATTCTAGAGGGTCGAATTAAGGGGATGACATGCGTAACACATTTTTTTATATTTTTATCATTCATTTCAAAACACCAAGACTATAGTCTTGGTGTTTTTTCAAGCAAAAAAGGACTTTCTCTCTGATTCTGTTCAAACTTCGTATACAAGCTCTCTAAGGATCTATCCTCTGATAAATAGAACAAAATCAATTTAGAAAAATTATTCAAGGGATGAAACACCCCTTCGAAATATTAATAGGCACATATTCTAGAAACTATCAAGTAATTTGGATTGATCTCTCCATATTCTGATTGTATGGACCTTTATTCATACAAAAATATACTTTTCATCCCTTAAAACGCCCAATTAGAGGGTCGAATATAGCAATAAATATGATATGGAATTTGCCTAGAAATGACATTTAAAATGCGAATTATGCAAGAACTAGAGCATTTATTCAATTTTGGATTATAGATTTGGATTCTAGAGGGTCGAATTAAGGGGATGACATGCGTAACACATTTTTTTATATTTTTATCATTCATTTCAAAACACCAAGACTATAGTCTTAGTGTTTTTTCAAGCAAAAAAGGACTTTCTCTCTGATTCTGTTCAGACTTCGTATACAAGCTCTCTAAGGATCTATCCTCTGATGAATAGAACAGAAATCAATTTAGAAAAATTATTCAAGGGATGAAACTCCCCTTCGAAATATTAATAGGCGCATATTCTAGAAACTATCAAGTAATTTGGATTGATCTCTCCATATTCTGATTGTATGGACCTCTATCTATACAAAAATATACTTTTCATCCCTTAAAACGCCCAATTAGAGGGTCGAATATAGCAATAAATATGATATGGAATTTGCCTAAAAATGACATTTAAAGATGCGAATTATGCAAGAACTAGAGCATTTATTCAATTATGGATTGTAGATTTGGATTCTAGAGGGTCGAATTAAGGGGATGACATGCGTAACACATTTTTTTATATTTTTATCATTCATTTCAAAACACCAAGACTATAGTCTTGGTGTTTTTTCAAGCAAAAAAGGACTTTCTCTCTGATTCTGTTCAAACTTCGTATACAAGCTTTCTAAGGATCTATCCTCTGATAAATAGAACAAAATCAATTTAAAAAAATTATTCAAGGGATGAAACACCCCTTCGAAATATTAATAGGCGCATATTCTAGAAACTATCAAGTAATTTGGATTGATCTCTCCATATTCTGATTGTATGGACCTTTATCTATACAAAAATATACTTTTCATCCCTTAAAACGCCCAATTAGAGGGTCGAATATAGCAATAAATATGATATGGAATTTGCCTAAAAATGACATTTTAAATGCGAATTATGCAAGAACTAGAGCATTTATTCAATTTTGGATTGTAGATTTGGATTCTAGAGGGTCGAATTAAAGGGATGACATGCGTAACACATTTTTTTATATTTTTATCATTCATTTCAAAACACCAAGACTATAGTCTTGGTGTTTTTTCAAGCAGAAGAGGACTTTCTCTTTGATTCTGTTCAAACTTCGTATACAAGCTCTTTAAGGATCTATCCTCTGATAAATAGAACAAAATCAATTTAAAAAAATTATTCAAGGGATGAAACACCCCTTCGAAATATTAATAGGCGCATATTCTAGAAACTATCAAGTAATTTGGATTGATCTCTCCATATTCTGATTGTATGGACCTTTATCTATACAAAAATATACTTTTCATCCCTTAAAACGCCCAATTAGAGGGTCGAATATAGCAATAAATATGATATGGAATTTGCCTAAAAATGACATTTAAAATGCGAATTATGCAAGAACTAGATCATTTATTCAATTTTGGATTGTAGATTTGGATTCTAGAGGGTCGAATTAAGGGGATGACATGCGTAACACATTTTTTTATATTTTTATCATTCATTTCAAAACACCAAGACTATAGTCTTGGAATTTTTTCAAGCAAAAAAGGACTTTCTCTCTGATTCTGTTCAAACTTCGTATACAAGCTCTCTGAGGATCTATCCTCTAATGAATAGAACAAAATCAATTTAAAAAAATTATTCAAGGGATGAAACACCCCTTCGAAATATTAATAGGCGCATATTCTAGAAACTATCAAGTAATTTGGATTGATCTCTCCATATTCTGATTGTATGGACCTTTATCTATACAAAAATTTACTTTTCATCCCTTAAAACGCCCAATTAGAGGGTCGAATATAGCAATAAATATGATATGGAATTTGCCTAAAAATGACATTCAAAATGCGAATTATGCAAGAACTAGAGCATTTATTCAATTTTGGACTGTAGATTTGGATTCTAGAGGGTCGAATTAAGGGGATGACATGCGTAACACATTTTTTTATATTTTTATCATTCATTTCAAAACACCAAGACTATGTCTTGGAATTTTTTCAAGCAAAAAAGGACTTTCTCTCTGATTCTGTTCAAACATTGTATACAAGCTCTCTGAGGATCTATCCTCTAATGAATAGAACAAAATCAATTTAAAAAAATTATTCAAGGGATGAAACACCCCTTCGAAATATTAATAGACGCATATTCTAGAAACTATCAAGTAATTTGGATTGATCTCTCCATATTCTGATTGTATGGACCTTTATCTATACAAAAATATACTTTTCATCCCTTAAAACGCCCAATTAGAGGGTCGAATATAGCAATAAATATGATATGGAATTTGCCTAAAAATGACATTTAAAATGCGAATTATGCAAGAACTAGAGCATTTATTCAATTTTGGATTGTAGATTTGGATTCTAGAGGGTCGAATTAAGGGGATGACATGCGTAACACATTTTTTTATATTTTTATCATTCATTTCAAAACACCAAGACTATAGTCTTGGTGTTTTTTCAAGCAAAAAAGGACTTTCTCTCTGATTCTGTTCAAACTTTGTATACTAGCTCTCTAAGGATCTATCCTCTGATAAATAGAACAAAATCGATTTAAAAAAATTATTCAAGGGATGAAACACCCCTTCGAAATATTAATAGGCGCATATTCTAGAAACTATCAAGTAATTTGGATTGATCTCTCCATATTCTGATTGTATGGACCTTTATCTATACAAAAATTTACTTTTCATCCCTTAAAACGCCCAATTAGAGGGTCGAATATAGCAATAAATATGATATGGAATTTGCCTAAAAATGACATTTAAAATGCGAATTATGCAAGAACTAGAGCATTTATTCAATTTTGGATTGTAGATTTGGATTCTAGAGGGTCGAATTAAGGGGATGACGTGCGTAACACATTTTTTTATATTTTTATCATTCATTTCAAAACACCAAGACTATAGTGTTGGTGTTTTTTCAAGCAAAAAAGGACTTTCTCTCTGATTCTGTTCAAACTTCGTATACAAGCTCTCTAAGGATCTATCCTCTGATAAATAGAACAAAATCAATTTAAAAAAATTATTCAAGGGATGAAACACCCCTTCGAAATATTAATAGGCGCATATTCTAGAAACTATCAAGTAATTTGGATTGATCTCTCCATATTCTGATTGTATGGACCTTTATCTATACAAAAATATACTTTTCATCCCTTAAAACGCCCAATTAGAGGGTCGAATATAGCAATAAATATGATATGGAATTTGCCTAAAAATGACATTTTAAATGCGAATTATGCAAGAACTAGAGCATTTATTCAATTTTGGATTGTAGATTTGGATTCTAGAGGGTCGAATTAAAGGGATGACATGCGTAACACATTTTTTTATATTTTTATCATTCATTTCAAAACACCAAGACTATAGTCTTGGTGTTTTTTCAAGCAGAAAAGGACTTTCTCTTTGATTCTGTTCAAACTTCGTATACAAGCTCTCTAAGGATCTATCCTCTGATAAATAGAACAAAATCAATTTAAAAAAATTATTCAAGGGATGAAACACCCCTTCGAAATAATAATAGGCGCATATTCTGGAAACTATCAGGTAATTTGGATTGATCTCTCCATATTCTGATTGTATGGACCTTTATCTATACAAAAATATACTTTTCATCCCTTAAAACGCCCAATTAGAGGGTCGAATATAGCAATAAATATGATTTGGAATTTGCCTAAAAATGACATTTAAAATGCGAATTATGCAAGAACTAGAGCATTTATTCAATTTTGGATTGTAGATTTGGATTCTAGAGGGTCGAATTAAGGGGATGACATGCGTAACACATTTTTTTATATTTTTATCATTCATTTCAAAACACCAAGACTATAGTCTTGGTGTTTTTTCAAGCAAAAAAGGACTTTCTCTCTGATTCTGTTCAAACTTCGTATACAAGCTCTCTAAGGATCTATCCTCTGATAAATAGAACAAAATCAATTTGAAAAGCTTATTCAAGGGATGAAACACCCCTTCGAAATATTAATAGGCGCATATTCTAGAAACTATCAAGTAATTTGGATTGATCTCTCCATATTCTGATTGTATGGACCTTTATCTATACAAAAATATACTTTTCATCCCTTAGAACGCCCAATTAGAGGGTCGAATATAGCAATAAATATGATATGGAATTTGCCTAAAAATGACATTTTAAATGCGAATTATGCAAGAACTAGAGCATTTATTCAATTTTGGATTGTAGATTTGGATTCTAGAGGGTCGAATTAAGGGGATGACATGCGTAACACATTTTTTTATATTTTTATCATTCATTTCAAAACACCAAGACTATAGTCTTGGTGTTTTATCAAGCAAAAAAGGACTTTCTCTCTGATTCTGTTCAAACTTCGTATACAAGCTTTCTAAGGATCTATCCTCTGATAAATAGAACAAAATCAATTTAAAAAAATTATTCAAGGGATGAAACACCCCTTCGAAATATTAATAGGCGCATATTCTGGAAACTATCAAGTAATTTGGATTGATCTCTCCATATTCTGATTGTATGGACCTTTATCTATACAAAAATATACTTTTCATCCCTTAAAACGCCCAATTAGAGGGTCGAATATAGCAATAAATATGATATGGAATTTGCCTAAAAATGACATTTTAAATGCGAATTATGCAAGAACTAGAGCATTTATTCAATTTTGGATTGTAGATTTCGATTCTAGAGGGTCGAATTAAAGGGATGACATGCGTAACACATTTTTTTATATTTTTATCATTCATTTCAAAACACCAAGACTATAGTCTTGGTGTTTTTTCAAGCAGAAAAGGACTTTCTCTTTGATTCTGTTCAAACTTCGTATACAAGCTCTTTAAGGATCTATCCTCTGATAAATAGATTAAAATCAATTTAAAAAAATTATTCAAGGGATGAAACACCCCTTCGAATTATTAATAGGCGCATATTCTAGAAACTATCAAGTAATTTGGATTGATCTCTCCATATTCTGATTGTATGGACCTTTATCTATACAAAAATATACTTTTCATCCCTTAAAACGCCCAATTAGAGGGTCGAATATAGCAATAAATATGATATGGAATTTGCCTAAAAATGACATTTAAAATGCGAATTATGCAAGAACTAGAGCATTTATTCAATTTTGGATTGTAGATTTGGATTCTAGAGGGTCGAATTAAGGGGATGACATGCGTAACACATTTTTTTATATTTTTATCATTCATTTCAAAACACCAAGACTATAGTCTTGGTGTTTTTTCAAGCAAAAAAGGACTTTCTCTCTGATTCTGTTCAAACTTCGTATACAAGCTCTCTAAGGATCTATCCTCTGATAAATAGAACAAAATCAATTTAGAAAAATTATTCAAGGGATGAAACACCCCTTCGAAATATTAATAGGCGCATATTCTAGAAACTATCAAGTAATTTGGATTGATCTCTCCATATTCTGATTGTATGGACCTTTATCTATACAAAAATATACTTTTCATCCCTTAAAACGCCCAATTAGAGGGTCGAATATAGCAATAAATATGATATGGAATTTGCCTAAAAATGACATTTAAAATGCGAATTATGCAAGAACTAGAGCATTTATTCAATTTTGGATTGTAGATTTGGATTCTAGAGGGTCGAATTAAGGGGATGACGTGCGTAACACATTTTTTTATATTTTTATCATTCATTTCAAAACACCAAGACTATAGTGTTGGTGTTTTTTCAAGCAAAAAAGGACTTTCTCTCTGATTCTGTTCAAACTTCGTATACAAGCTCTCTAAGGATCTATCCTCTGATAAATAGAACAAAATCAATTTAAAAAAATTATTCAAGGGATGAAACACCCCTTCGAAATATTAATAGGCGCATATTCTAGAAACTATCAAGTAATTTGGATTGATCTCTCCATATTCTGATTGTATGGACCTTTATCTATACAAAAATATACTTTTCATCCCTTAAAACGCTTAATTGAAGGGTCGAATATAGCAATAAATATGATATGGAATTTGCCTAAAAATGACATTTAAAATGCGAATTATGCAAGAACTAGAGCATTTATTCAATTTTGGATTGTAGATTTGGATTCTAGAGGGTCGAATTAAGGGGATGACATGCGTAACACATTTTTTTATATTTTTATCATTCATTTCAAAACACCAAGACTATAGTCTTGGTGTTTTTTCAAGCAAAAAAGGACTTTCTCTCTGATTCTGTTCAAACTTCGTATACAAGCTCTCTAAGGATCTATCCTCTGATAAATAGAACAAAATCAATTTGAAAAAATTATTCAAGGGATGAAACACCCCTTCGAAATATTAATAGGCGCATATTCTAGAAACTATCGAGTAATTTGGATTGGTCTCTCCATATTCTGATTGTATAGACGTTTATCTATACAAAAATATACTTTTCATCCCTTAAAACGCCCAATTAGAGGGTCGAATATAGCAATAAATATGATATGGAATTTGCCTAAAAATGACATTTAAAATGCGAATTATGCAAGAACTAGAGCATTTATTCAATTTTGGATTGTAGATTTGGATTCTAGAGGGTCGAATTAAGGGGATGACATGCGTAACACATTTTTTTATATTTTTATCATTCATTTCAAAACACCAAGACTATAGTCTTGGTGTTTTTTCAAGCAAAAAAGGACTTTCTCTCTGATTCTGTTCAAACTTCGTATACAAGCTCTCTAAGGATCTATCCTCTGATAAATAGAACAAAATCAATTTAGAAAAATTATTCAAGGGATGAAACACCCCTTCGAAATATTAATAGGCGCATATTCTAGAAACTATCAAGTAATTTAAATTGATCTCTCCATATTCTGATTGTATGGACCTTTATCTATACAAAAATATACTTTTCATCCCTTAAAACGCCCAATTAGAGGGTCGAATATAGCAATAAATATGATATGGAATTTGCCTAAAAATGACATTTAAAATGCGAATTATGCAAGAACTAGAGCATTTATTCAATTTTGGATTGTAGATTTGGAATCTAGAGGGTCGAATTAAAGGGATGACATGCGTAACACATTTTTTTATATTTTTATCATTCATTTCAAAACATTAAGACTATAGTCTTGGTGTTTTTTCAAGCAGAAGAGGACTTTCTCTTTGATTCTGTTCAAACTTCGTATACAAGCTCTTTAAGGATCTATCCTCTGATAAATAGAACAAAATCAATTTAAAAAAATTATTCAAGGGATGAAACACCCCTTCGAAATATTAATAGGCGCATATTCTAGAAACTATCAAGTAATTTGGATTGATCTCTCCATATTCTGATTGTATGGACCTTTATCTATACAAAAATATACTTTTCATCCCTTAAAACGCCCAATTAGAGGGTCGAATATAGCAATAAATATGATATGGAATTTGCCTAAAAATGACATTTAAAATGCGAATTATGCAAGAACTAGAGCATTTATTCAATTTTGGATTGTAGATTTGGATTCTAGAGGGTCGAATTAAGGGGATGACATGCGTAACACATTTTTTTATATTTTTATCATTCATTTCAAAACACCAAGACTATAATAGTCTTGGTGTTTTTTCAAGCAAAAAAGGACTTTCTCTCTGATTCTGTTCAAACATTGTATACAAGCTCTCTAAGGATCTATCCTCTGATAAATAGAACAAAATCAATTTAGAAAAATTATTCAAGGGATGAAACACCCCTTCGAAATATTAATAGGCGCATATTCTAGAAACTATCAAGTAATTTGGATTGATCTCTCCATATTCTGATTGTATGTACCTTTATCTATACAAAAATATACTTTTAATCCCTTGAAACGCCCAATTAGAGGGTCAAATATAGCAATAAATATGATATGGAATTTGCCTAAAAATGACATTTAAAGATGCGAATTATGCAAGAACTAGAGCATTTATTCAATTATGGATTGTAGATTTGGATTCTAGAGGGTCGAATTAAGGGGATGACATGCGTAACACATTTTTTTATATTTTTATCATTCATTTCAAAACACCAAGACTATAGTCTTGGTGTTTTTTCAAGCAAAAAAGGACTTTCTCTCTGATTCTGTTCAAACTTCGTATACAAGCTTTCTAAGGATCTATCCTCTGATAAATAGAACAAAATCAATTTAAAAAAATTATTCAAGGGATGAAACACCCCTTCGAAATATTAATAGGCGCATATTCTAGAAACTATCAAGTAATTTGGATTGATCTCTCCATATTCTGATTGTATGGACCTTTATCTATACAAAAATATACTTTTCATCCCTTGAAACGCCCAATTAGAGGGTCGAATATAGCAATAAATATGATATGGAATTTGCCTAAAAATGACATTTTAAATGCGAATTATGCAAGAACTAGAGCATTTATTCAATTTTGGATTGTAGATTTGGATTCTAGAGGGTCGAATTAAAGGGATGACATGCGTAACACATTTTTTTATATTTTTATCATTCATTTCAAAACACCAAGACTATAGTCTTGGTGTTTTTTCAAGCAGAAAAGGACTTTCTCTTTGATTCTGTTCAAACTTCGTATACAAGCTCTCTAAGGATCTATCCTCTGATAAATAGAACAAAATCAATTTAAAAAAATTATTCAAGGGATGAAACACCCCTTCGAAATATTAATAGGCGCATATTCTAGAAACTATCAAGTAATTTGGATTGATCTCTCCATATTCTGATTGTATGGACCTTTATCTATACAAAAATATACTTTTCATCCCTTAAAACGCCCAATTAGAGGGTCGAGTATAGCAATAAATATGATATGGAATTTGCCTAAAAATGACATTTAAAATGCGAATTATGCAAGAACTAGAGCATTTATTCAATTTTGGATTGTAGATTTGGATTCTAGAGGGTCGAATTAAGGGGATGACATGCGTAACACATTTTTTTATATTTTTATCATTCATTTCAAAACACCAAGACTATAGTCTTGGTGTTTTATCAAGCAAAAAAGGACTTTCTCTCTGATTCTGTTCAAACTTCGTATACAAGCTTTCTAAGGATCTATCCTCTGATAAATAGAACAAAATCAATTTAAAAAAATTATTCAAGGGATGAAACACCCCTTCGAAATATTAATAGGCGCATATTCTAGAAACTATCAAGTAATTTGGATTGATCTCTCCATATTCTGATTGTATGGACCTTTATCTATACAAAAATATACTTTTCATCCCTTAGAACGCCCAATTAGAGGGTCGAATATAGCAATAAATATGATATGGAATTTGCCTAAAAATGACATTTTAAATGCGAATTATGCAAGAACTAGAGCATTTATTCAATTTTGGATTAGAGATTTGGATTCTAGAGGGTCGAATTAAAGGGATGACAGGCGTAACACATTTTTTTATATTTTTATCATTCATTTCAAAACACCAAGACTATAGTCTTGGTGTTTTTTCAAGCAGAAAAGGACTTTCTCTTTGATTCTGTTCAAAATTCGTATACAAGCTCTCTAAGGATCTATCCTCTGATAAATAGAACAAAATCAATTTAAAAAAATTATTCAAGGGATGAAACACCCCTTCGAAATATTAATAGGCGCATATTCTAGAAACTATCAAGTAATTTGGATTGATCTCTCCATATTCTGATTGTATGGACCTTTATCTATACAAAAATTTACTTTTCATCCCTTAAAACGCCCAATTAGAGGGTCGAATATAGCAATAAATATGATATGGAATTTGCCTAAAAATGACATTTAAAATGCGAATTATGCAAGAACTAGAGCATTTATTCAATTTTGGATTGTAGATTTGGATTCTAGAGGGTCGAATTAAGGGGATGACATGCGTAACACATTTTTTTATATTTTTATCATTCATTTCAAAACACCAAGACTATAGTCTTGGTGTTTTTTCAAGCAGAAAAGGACTTTCTCTTTGATTCTGTTCAAACTTCGTATACAAGCTCTTTAAGGATCTATCCTCTGATAAATAGAACAAAATCAATTTAAAAAAATTATTCAAGGGATGAAACACCCCTTCGAAATATTAATAGGCGCATATTCTAGAAACTATCAAGTAATTTGGATTGATCTCTCCATATTCTGATTGTATGGACCTTTATCTATACAAAAATATACTTTTCATCCCTTAAAACGCCCAATTAGAGGGTCGAATATAGCAATAAATATGATATGGAATTTGCCTAAAAATGACATTTTAAATGCGAATTATGCAAGAACTAGAGCATTTATTCAATTTTTGGATTGTAGATTTGGATTCTAGAGGGTCGAATTAAAGGGATGACATGCGTAACACATTTTTTTATATTTTTATCATTCATTTCAAAACACCAAGACTATAGTCTTGGTGTTTTTTCAAGCTGAAAAGGGACTTTCTCTTTGATTCTGTTCAAACTTCGTATACAAGCTCTTTAAGGATCTATCCTCTGATAAATAGAACAAAATCAATTTAAAAAAATTATTCAAGGGATGAAACACCCCTTCGAAATATTAATAGGCGCATATTCTAGAAACTATCAAGTAATTTGGATTGATCTCTCCATATTCTGATTGTATGGACCTTTATCTATACAAAAATATACTTTTCATCCCTTAAAACGCCCAATTAGAGGGTCGAATATAGCAATAAATATGATATGGAATTTGCCTAAAAATGACATTTTAAATGCGAATTATGCAAGAACTAGAGCATTTATTCAATTTTGGATTGTAGATTTGGATTCTAGAGGGTCGAATTAAAGGGATGACATGCGTAACACATTTTTTTATATTTTTATCATTCATTTCAAAACACCAAGACTATAGTCTTGGTGTTTTTTCAAGCAGAAAAGGACTTTCTCTTTGATTCTGTTCAAACTTCGTATACAAGCTCTCTAAGGATCTATCCTCTGATAAATAGAACAAAATCAATTTAAAAAAATTATTCAAGGGATGAAACACCCCTTCGAAATATTAATAGGCGCATATTCTAGAAACTATCAAGTAATTTGGATTGATCCCTCCATATTCTGATTGTATGGACCTTTATCTATACAAAAATATACTTTTCATCCCTCAAAACGCCCAATTAGAGGGTCGAATATAGCAATAAATATGATATGGAATTTGCCTAAAAATGACATTTAAAATGCGAATTATGCAAGAACTAGAGCATTTATTCAATTTTGGATTGTAGATTTGGATTCTAGAGGGTCGAATTAAGGGGATGACATGCGTAACACATTTTTTTATATTTTTATCATTCATTTCAAAACACCAAGACTATAGTCTTGGTATTTTTTCCAGCAAAAAAGGACTTTCTCTCTGATTCTGTTCAAACTTCGTATACAAGCTCTCTAAGGATCTATCCTCTGATAAATAGAACAAAATCAATTTAAAAAAATTATTCAAGGGATGAAACACCCCTTCGAAATATTAATAGGCGCATATTCTAGAAACTATCGAGTAATTTGGATTGGTCTCTCCATATTCTGATTGTATAGACGTTTATCTATACAAAAATATACTTTTCATCCCTTAAAACGCCCAATTAGAGGGTCGAATATAGCAATAAATATGATATGGAATTTGCCTAAAAATGACATTTAAAATGCGAATTATGCAAGAACTAGAGCATTTATTCAATTTTGGATTGTAGATTTGGATTCTAGAGGGTCGAATTAAGGGGATGACATGCGTAACACATTTTTTTATATTTTTATCATTCATTTCAAAACACCAAGACTATAGTCTTGGTGTTTTTTCAAGCAAAAAAGGACTTTCTCTCTGATTCTGTTCAAACTTCGTATACAAGCTCTCTAAGGATCTATCCTCTGATAAATAGAACAAAATCAATTTAGAAAAATTATTCAAGGGATGAAACACCCCTTCGAAATATTAATAGGCGCATATTCTAGAAACTATCAAGTAATTTGGATTGATCTCTCCATATTCTGATTGTATGGACCTTTATTCATACAAAAATATACTTTTCATCCCTTAAAACGCCCAATTAGAGGGTCGAATATAGCAATAAATATGATATGGAATTTGCCTAGAAATGACATTTAAAATGCGAATTATGCAAGAACTAGAGCATTTATTCAATTTTGGATTGTAGATTTGGATTCTAGAGGGTCGAATTAAGGGGATGACATGCGTAACACATTTTTTTATATTTTTATCATTCATTTCAAAACACCAAGACTATAGTCTTGGTGTTTTTTCAAGCAAAAAAGGACTTTCTCTCTGATTCTGTTCAAACTTCGTATACAAGCTCTCTAAGGATCTATCCTCTGATAAATAGAACAAAATCAATTTAGAAAAATTATTCAAGGGATGAAACACCCCTTCGAAATATTAATAGGCGCATATTCTAGAAACTATCAAGTAATTTGGATTGATCTCTCCATATTCTGATTGTATGGACCTTTATTCATACAAAAATATACTTTTCATCCCTTAAAACGCCCAATTAGAGGGTCGAATATAGCAATAAATATGATATGGAATTTGCCTAGAAATGACATTTAAAATGCGAATTATGCAAGAACTAGAGCATTTATTCAATTTTGGATTATAGATTTGGATTCTAGAGGGTCGAATTAAGGGGATGACATGCGTAACACATTTTTTTATATTTTTATCATTCATTTCAAAACACCAAGACTATAGTCTTAGTGTTTTTTCAAGCAAAAAAGGACTTTCTCTCTGATTCTGTTCAAACTTCGTATACAAGCTCTCTAAGGATCTATCCTCTGATGAATAGAACAGAAATCAATTTAGAAAAATTATTCAAGGGATGAAACACCCCTTCGAAATATTAATAGGCGCATATTCTAGAAACTATCAAGTAATTTGGATTGATCTCTCCATATTCTGATTGTATGGACCTCTATCTATACAAAAATATACTTTTCATCCCTTAAAACGCCCAATTAGAGGGTCGAATATAGCAATAAATATGATATGGAATTTGCCTAAAAATGACATTCAAAATGCGAATTATGCAAGAACTAGAGCATTTATTCAATTTTGGATTGTAGATTTGGATTCTAGAGGGTCGAATTAAGGGGATGACATGCGTAACACATTTTTTTATATTTTTATCATTCATTTCAAAACACCAAGACTATAGTCTTGGTGTTTTTTCAAGCAAAAAAGGACTTTCTCTCTGATTCTGTTCAAACATTGTATACAAGCTCTCTAAGGATCTATCCTCTGATAAATAGAACAAAATCAATTTAGAAAAATTATTCAAGGGATGAAACACCCCTTCGAAATATTAATAGGCGCATATTCTAGAAACTATCAAGTAATTTGGATTGATCTCTCCATATTCTGATTGTATGGACCTTTATCTATACAAAAATATACTTTTAATCCCTTGAAACGCCCAATTAGAGGGTCAAATATAGCAATAAATATGATATGGAATTTGCCTAAAAATGACATTTAAAGATGCGAATTATGCAAGAACTAGAGCATTTATTCAATTATGGATTGTAGATTTGGATTCTAGAGGGTCGAATTAAGGGGATGACATGCGTAACACATTTTTTTATATTTTTATCATTCATTTCAAAACACCAAGACTATAGTCTTGGTGTTTTTTTCAAGCAAAAAAGGACTTTCTCTCTGATTCTGTTCAAACTTCGTATACAAGCTCTCTAAGGATCTATCCTCTGATAAATAGAACAAAATCAATTTAAAAAAATTATTCAAGGGATGAAACACCCCTTCGAAATATTAATAGGCGCATATTCTAGAAACTATCAAGTAATTTGGATTGATCTCTCCATATTCTGATTGTATGGACCTTTATCTATACAAAATTATACTTTTCATCCCTTAAAACGCCCAATTAGAGGGTCGAATATAGCAATAAATATGATATGGAATTTGCCTAAAAATGACATTTTAAATGCGAATTATGCAAGAACTAGAGCATTTATTCAATTTTGGATTGTAGATTTGGATTCTAGAGGGTCGAATTAAAGGGATGACATGCGTAACACATTTTTTTATATTTTTATCATTCATTTCAAAACACCAAGACTATAGTCTTGGTGTTTTTTCAAGCAGAAGAGGGCTTTCTCTTTGATTCTGTTCAAACTTCGTATACAAGCTCTTTAAGGATCTATCCTCTGATAAATAGAACAAAATCAATTTAAAAAAATTATTAAAGGGATGAAACACCCCTTCGAAATATTAATAGGCGCATATTCTAGAAACTATCAAGTAATTTGGATTGATCTCTCCATATTCTGATTGTATGGACCTTTATCTATACAAAAATATACTTTTCATCCCTTAAAACGCCCAATTAGAGGGTCGAATATAGCAATAAATATGATATGGAATTTGCCTAAAAATGACATTTAAAATGCGAATTATGCAAGAACTAGATCATTTATTCAATTTTGGATTGTAGATTTGGATTCTAGAGGGTCGAATTAAGGGGATGACATGCGTAACACATTTTTTTATATTTTTATCATTCATTTCAAAACACCAAGACTATAGTCTTGGTGTTTTTTCAAGCAAAAAAGGACTTTCTCTCTGATTCTGTTCAAACTTCGTATACAAGCTCTCTAAGGATCTATCCTCTGATAAATAGAACAAAATCAATTAAAAAATTATTCAAGGGATGAAACACCCCTTCGAAATATTAAAAGGCGCATATTCTAGAAACTATCAGGTAATTTGGATTGATCTCTCCATATTCTGATTGTATGGACCTTTATCTATACAAAAATATACTTTTCATCCCTTAAAACGCCCAATTAGAGGGTCGAATATAGCAATAAATATGATATGGAATTTGCCTAAAAATGACATTCAAAATGCGAATTATGCAAGAACTAGAGCATTTATTCAATTTTGGATTGTAGATTTGGATTCTAGAGGGTCGAATTAAGGGGATGACATGCGTAACACATTTTTTTATATTTTTATCATTCATTTCAAAACACCAAGACTATAGTCTTGGTGTTTTTTCAAGCAAAAAAGGACTTTCTCTCTGATTCTGTTCAAACATTGTATACAAGCTCTCTAAGGATCTATCCTCTGATAAATAGAACAAAATCAATTTAGAAAAATTATTCAAGGGATGAAACACCCCTTCGAAATATTAATAGGCGCATATTCTAGAAACTATCAAGTAATTTGGATTGATCTCTCCATATTCTGATTGTATGGACCTTTATCTATACAAAAATATACTTTTAATCCCTTGAAACGCCCAATTAGAGGGTCAAATATAGCAATAAATATGATATGGAATTTGCCTAAAAATGACATTTAAAGATGCGAATTATGCAAGAACTAGAGCATTTATTCAATTATGGATTGTAGATTTGGATTCTAGAGGGTCGAATTAAGGGGATGACATGCGTAACACATTTTTTTATATTTTTATCATTCATTTCAAAACACCAAGACTATAGTCTTGGTGTTTTTTCAAGCAAAAAAGGACTTTCTCTCTGATTCTGTTCAAACTTCGTATACAAGCTTTCTAAGGATCTATCCTCTGATAAATAGAACAAAATCAATTTAAAAAAATTATTCAAGGGATGAAACACCCCTTCGAAATATTAATAGGCGCATATTCTAGAAACTATCAAGTAATTTGGATTGATCTCTCCATATTCTGATTGTATGGACCTTTATCTATACAAAAATATACTTTTCATCCCTTAAAACGCCCAATTAGAGGGTCGAATATAGCAATAAATATGATATGGAATTTGCCTAAAAATGACATTTTAAATGCGAATTATGCAAGAACTAGAGCATTTATTCAATTTTGGATTGTAGATTTGGATTCTAGAGGGTCGAATTAAAGGGATGACATGCGTAACACATTTTTTTATATTTTTATCATTCATTTCAAAACATTAAGACTATAGTCTTGGTGTTTTTTCAAGCAGAAGAGGACTTTCTCTTTGATTCTGTTCAAACTTCGTATACAAGCTCTTTAAGGATCTATCCTCTGATAAATAGAACAAAATCAATCTAAAAAAATTATTCAAGGGATGAAACACCCCTTCGAAATATTAATAGGCGCATATTCTAGAAACTATCAAGTAATTTGGATTGATCTCTCCATATTCTGATTGTATGGACCTTTATCTATACAAAAATATACTTTTCATCCCTTAAAACGCCCAATTAGAGGGTCGAATATAGCAATAAATATGATATGGAATTTGCCTAAAAATGACATTTAAAATGCGAATTATGCAAGAACTAGATCATTTATTCAATTTTGGATTGTAGATTTGGATTCTAGAGGGTCGAATTAAGGGGATGACATGCGTAACACATTTTTTTATATTTTTATCATTCATTTCAAAACACCAAGACTATAGTCTTGGTGTTTTTACAAGCAAAAAAGGACTTTCTCTCTGATTCTGTTCAAAACTTCGTATACAAGCTCTCTAAGGATCTATCCTCTGATAAATAGAACAAAATCAATTAAAAAATTATTCAAGGGATGAAACACCCCTTCGAAATATTAAAAGGCGCATATTCTAGAAACTATCAGGTAATTTGGATTGATCTCTCCATATTCTGATTGTATGGACCTTTATCTATACAAAAATATACTTTTCATCCCTTAAAACGCCCAATTAGAGGGTCGAATATAGCAATAAATATGATATGGAATTTGCCTAAAAATGACATTCAAAATGCGAATTATGCAAGAACTAGAGCATTTATTCAATTTTGGATTGTAGATTTGGATTCTAGAGGGGTCGAATTAAGGGGATGACATGCGTAACACATTTTTTTATATTTTTATCATTCATTTCAAAACACCAAGACTATAGTCTTGGAATTTTTTTCAAGCAAAAAAGGACTTTCTCTCTGATTCTGTTCAAACTTCGTATACAAGCTCTCTGAGGATCTATCCTCTAATGAATAGAACAAAATCAATTTAAAAAAATTATTCAAGGGATGAAACACCCCTTCGAAATATTAATAGGCGCATATTCTAGAAACTATCAAGTAATTTGGATTGATCTCTCCATATTCTGATTGTATGGACCTTTATCTATACAAAAATATACTTTTCATCCCTTAAAACGCCCAATTAGAGGGTCGAATATAGCAATAAATATGATATGGAATTTGCCTAAAAATGACATTTAAAATGCGAATTATGCAAGAACTAGAGCATTTATTCAATTTTGGATTGTAGATTTGGATTCTAGAGGTCGAATTAAGGGGATGACGTGCGTAACACATTTTTTTATATTTTTATCATTCATTTCAAAACACCAAGACAGTCTTGGTGTTTTTTCAAGCAAAAAAGGACTTTCTCTCTGATTCTGTTCAATACATTGTATACAAGCTCTCTAAGGATCTATCCTCTGATAAATAGAACAAAATAAATTTAAAAAAATTATTCAAGGGATGAAACACCCCTTCGAAATATTAATAGGCGCATATTCTAGAAACTATCAGGTAATTTGGATTGATCTCTCCATATTCTGATTGTATGGACCTTTATCTATACAAAAATATACTTTTCATCCCTTAAAACGCCCAATTAGAGGGTCGAATATAGCAATAAATATGATATGGAATTTGCCTAAAAATGACATTCAAAATGCGAATTATGCAAGAAATAGAGCATTTATTCAATTTTGGATTGTAGATTTGGATTCTAGAGGGTCGAATTAAGGGGATGACATGCGTAACACATTTTTTCATATTTTTATCATTCATTTCAAAACACCAAGACTATAGTCTTGGAATTTTTTCAAGCAAAAAAGGACTTTCTCTCTGATCTGTTCAAACTTCGTATACAAGCTCTCTAAGGATCTATCCTCTGATAAATAGAACAAAATCAATTTGAAAAGATTATTCAAGGGATGAAACACCCCCTTCGAAATATTAATAGGCGCATATTCTAGAAACTATCAAGTAATTTGGATTGATCTCTCCATATTCTGATTGTATGGACCTTTATCTATACAAAAATATACTTTTCATCCCTTAGAACGCCCAATTAGAGGGTCGAATATAGCAATAAATATGATATGGAATTTGCCTAAAAATGACATTTTAAATGCGAATTATGCAAGAACTAGAGCATTTATTCAATTTTGGATTGTAGATTTGGATTCTAGAGGGTCGAATTAAAGGGATGACATGCGT
This sequence comes from Dromius quadrimaculatus, assembly GCA_963989225.1. NCBI lineage: Eukaryota > Metazoa > Arthropoda > Insecta > Coleoptera > Carabidae > Dromius > Dromius quadrimaculatus. Next base: position 599,056 of record OZ022332.1, read on the forward strand.
AACACATTTTTTTATATTTTTATCATTCATTTCAAAACACCAAGACTATAGTCTTGGTGTTTTTTCAAGCAGAAAAGGACTTTCTCTTTGATTCTGTTCAAAATTCGTATACAAGCTCTCTAAGGATCTATCCTCTGATAAATAGAACAAAATCAATTTAAAAAAATTATTCAAGGGATGAAACACCCCTTCGAAATATTAATAGGCGCATATTCTAGAAACTATCAAGTAATTTGGATTGATCTCTCCATATTCTGATTGTATGGACCTTTATCTATACAAAAATTTACTTTTCATCCCTTAAAACGTTCAATTAGAGGGTCGAATATAGCAATAAATAAGATATGGAATTTGCCTAAAAATGACATTTAAAATGCGAATTATGCAAGAACTAGAGCATTTATTCAATTTTGGATTGTAGATTTGGATTCTAGAGGGTCGAATTAAAGGGATGACATGCGTAACACATTTTTTTATATTTTTATCATTCATTTCAAAACACCAAGACTATAGTCTTGGTGTTTTTTCAAGCAGAAAAGGACTTTCTCTTTGATTCTGTTCAAAATTCGTATACAAGCTCTCTAAGGATCTATCCTCTGATAAATAGAACAAAATCAATTTAAAAAAATTATTCAAGGGATGAAACACCCCTTCGAAATATTAATAGGCGCATATTCTAGAAACTATCAAGTAATTTAGATTGGTCTCTCCATATTCTGATTGTATGGACCTTTATCTATACAAAAATATACTTTTCATCCCTTAAAACGCCCAATTAGACGGTCGAATATAGCAATAAATATGATATGGAAATTGCCTAAAAATGACATTTAAAATGCGAATTATGCAAGAACTAGAGCATTTATTCAATTTTGGATTGTAGATTTGGATTCTAGAGGGTCGAATTAAGGGGATGACATGCGTAACACATTTTTTTATATTTTTATCATTCATTTCAAAACACCAAGACTATAGTCTTGGTGTTTTTTCAAGCAAAAAAGGACTTTCTCTCTGATTCTGTTCAAACTTCGTATACAAGCTCTCTAAGGATCTATCCTCTGATAAATAGAACAAAATCAATTTGAAAAGATTATTCAAGGGATGAAACACCCCTTCGAAATATTAATAGGCGCATATTCTAGAAACTATCAAGTAATTTGGATTGATCTCTCCATATTCTGATTGTATGGACCTTTATCTATACAAAAATATACTTTTCATCCCTTAGAACGCCCAATTAGAGGGTCGAATATAGCAATAAATATGATATGGAATTTGCCTAAAAATGACATTTTAAATGCGAATTATGCAAGAACTAGAGCATTTATTCAATTTTGGATTGTAGATTTGGATTCTAGAGGGTCGAATTAAAGGGATGACATGCGTAACACATTTTTTTATATTTTTATCATTCATTTCAAAACACCAAGACTATAGTCTTGGTGTTTTTTCAAGCAGAAAAGGACTTTCTCTTTGATTCTGTTCAAACTTCGTATACAAGCTCTTTAAGGATCTATCCTCTGATAAATAGAACAAAATCAATTTAAAAAAATTATTCAAGGGATGAAACACCCCTTCGAAATATTAATAGGCGCATATTCTAGAAACTATCAAGTAATTTGGATTGATCTCTCCATATTCTGATTGTATGGACCTTTATCTATACAAAAATATACTTTTCATCCCTTAAAACGCCCAATTAGAGGGTCGAATATAGCAATAAATATGATATGGAATTTGCCTAAAAATGACATTTTAAATGCGAATTATGCAAGAACTAGAGCATTTATTCAATTTTGGATTGTAGATTTGGATTCTAGAGGGGTCGAATTAAGGGGATGACATGCGTAACACATTTTTTTATATTTTTATCATTCATTTCAAAACACCAAGACTATAGTGTTGGTGTTTTTTCAAGCAAAAAAGGACTTTCTCTCTGATTCTGTTCAAACTTCGTATACAAGCTCTCTAAGGATCTATCCTCTGATAAATAGAACAAAATCAATTTAAAAAAATTATTCAAGGGATGAAACACCCCTTCGAAATATTAATAGGCGCATATTCTAGAAACTATCAAGTAATTTGGATTGATCTCTCCATATTCTGATTGTATGGACCTTTATCTATACAAAATATACTTTTCATCCCTTAAAACGCCCAATTAGAGGGTCGAATATAGCAATAAATATGATATGGAATTTGCCTAAAAATGACATTTTAAATGCGAATTATGCAAGAACTAGAGCATTTATTCAATTTTGGATTGTAGATTTGGATTCTAGAGGGTCGAATTAAAGGGATGACATGCGTAACACATTTTTTTATATTTTTATCATTCATTTCAAAACACCAAGACTATAGTCTTGGTGTTTTTTCAAGCAGAAAAGGACTTTCTCTTTGATTCTGTTCAAACTTCGTATACAAGCTCTTTAAGGATCTATCCTCTGATAAATAGATTAAAATCAATTTAAAAAAATTATTCAAGGGATGAAACACCCCTTCGAAATATTAATAGGCGCATATTCTAGAAACTATCAAGTAATTTAGATTGATCTCTCCATATTCTGATTGTATGGACCTTTATCTATACAAAAATATACTTTTCATCCCTTAAAACGCCCAATTAGAGGGTCGAATATAGCAATAAATATGATATGGAATTTGCCTAAAAATGACATTTAAAATGCGAATTATGCAAGAACTAGAGCATTTATTCAATTTTGGATTGTAGATTTGGATTCTAGAGGGTCGAATTAAGGGGATGACATGCGTAACACATTTTTTTATATTTTTATCATTCATTTCAAAACACCAAGACTATAGTCTTGGTATTTTTTCAAGCAAAAAAGGACTTTCTCTCTGATTCTGTTCAAACTTCGTATACAAGCTCTCTAAGGATCTATCCTCTGATAAATAGAACAAAATCAATTTAGAAAAATTATTCAAGGGATGAAACACCCCTTCGAAATATTAATAGGCGCATATTCTAGAAACTATCAAGTAATTTGGATTGATCTCTCCATATTCTGATTGTATGGACCTTTATCTATACAAAAATATACTTTTCATCCCTTAAAACGCCCAATTAGAGGGTCGAATATAGCAATAAATATGATATGGAATTTGCCTAAAAATCACATTTAAAATGCGAATTATGCAAGAACTAGAGCATTTATTCAATTTTGGATTGTAGATTTAGATTCTAGAGGGTCGAATTAAGGGGATGACATGCGTAACACATTTTTTCATATTTTTATCATTCATTTCAAAACACCAAGACTATAGTCTTGGTGTTTTTTCAAGCAGAAAAGGACTTTCTCTTTGATTCTGTTCAAACTTCGTATACAAGCTCTCTAAGGATCTATCCTCTGATAAATAGAACAAAATCAATTTAAAAAAATTATTCAAGGGATGAAACACCCCTTCGAAATATTAATAGGCGCATATTCTAGAAACTATCAAGTAATTTGGATTGATCTCTCCATATTCTGATTGTATGGACCTTTATCTATACAAAAATATACTTTTCATCCCTTAAAACGCTTAATTGAAGGGTCGAATATAGCAATAAATATGATATGGAATTTGCCTAAAAATGACATTTAAAATGCGAATTATGCAAGAACTAGATCATTTATTCAATTTTGGATTGTAGATTTGGATTCTAGAGGGTCGAATTAAAGAAATGACATGCGTAACACATTTTTTTATATTTTTATCATTCATTTCAAAACACCAAGACTATAGTCTTGGTGTTTTTTCAAGCAGAAAAGGACTTTCTCTTTGATTCTGTTCAAACTTCGTATACAAGCTCTTTAAGGATCTATCCTCTGATAAATAGAACAAAATCAATTTAAAAAAATTATTCAAGGGATGAAACACCCCTTCGAAATATTAATAGGCGCATATTCTAGAAACTATCAAGTAATTTGGATTGATCTCCCCATATTCTGATTGTATGGACCTTTATCTATACAAAAATATACTTTTCATCCCTTAAAACGCCCAATTAGAGGGTCGAATATAGCAATAAATATGATATGGAATTTGCCTAAAAATGACATTTAAAATGCGAATTATGCAAGAACTAGAGCATTTATTCAATTTTGGATTGTAGATTTGGATTCTAGAGGGTCGAATTAAGGGGATGACATGCGTAACACATTTTTTTATATTTTTATCATTCATTTCAAAACACCAAGACTATAGTCTTGGTGTTTTTTCAAGCAAAAAAGGACTTTCTCTCTGATTCTGTTCAAACTTCGTATACAAGCTCTCTAAGGATCTATCCTCTGATAAATAGAACAAAATCAATTTGAAAAAATTATTCAAGGGATGAAACACCCCTTCGAAATATTAATAGGCGCATATTCTAGAAACTATCGAGTAATTTGGATTGGTCTCTCCATATTCTGATTGTATAGACGTTTATCTATACAAAAATATACTTTTCATCCCTTAAAACGCCCAATTAGAGGGTCGAATATAGCAATAAATATGATATGGAATTTGCCTAAAAATGACATTTAAAATGCGAATTATGCAAGAACTAGAGCATTTATTCAATTTTGGATTGTAGATTTGGATTCTAGAGGGTCGAATTAAGGGGATGACATGCGTAACACATTTTTTTATATTTTTATCATTCATTTCAAAACACCAAGACTATAGTCTTGGTGTTTTTTCAAGCAAAAAAGGACTTTCTCTCTGATTCTGTTCAAACTTCGTATACAAGCTCTCTAAGGATCTATCCTCTGATAAATAGAACAAAATCAATTCAGAAAAATTATTCAAGGGATGAAACACCCCTTCGAAATATTAATAGGCGCATATTCTAGAAACTATCAAGTAATTTGGATTGATCTCTCCATATTCTGATTGTATGGACCTTTATCTATACAAAAATATACTTTTCATCCCTTAAAACGCCCAATTAGAGGGTCGAATATAGCAATAAATATGATATGGAATTTGCCTAAAAATGACATTTTAAATGCGAATTATGCAAGAACTAGAGCATTTATTCAATTTTGGATTGTAGATTTGGATTCTAGAGGGTCGAATTAAGGGGATGACATGCGTAACACATTTTTTTATATTTTTATCATTCATTTCAAAACACCAAGACTATAATAGTCTTGGTGTTTTTTCAAGCAAAAAAGGACTTTCTCTCTGATTCTGTTCAAACATTGTATACAAGCTCTCTAAGGATCTATCCTCTGATAAATAGAACAAAATCAATTTAGAAAAATTATTCAAGGGATGAAACACCCCTTCGAAATATTAATAGGCGCATATTCTAGAAACTATCAAGTAATTTGGATTGATCTCTCCATATTCTGATTGTATGGACCTTTATCTATACAAAAATATACTTTTAATCCCTTGAAACGCCCAATTAGAGAGTCAAATATAGCAATAAATATGATATGGAATTTGCCTAAAAATGACATTTAAAGATGCGAATTATGCAAGAACTAGAGCATTTATTCAATTATGGATTGTAGATTTGGATTCTAGAGGGTCGAATTAAGGGGATGACATGCGTAACACATTTTTTTATATCTTTATCATTCATTTCAAAACACAAAGACTATAGTCTTGGTGTTTTTTCAAGCAAAAAAGGACTTTCTCTCTGATTCTGTTCAAACTTCGTATACAAGCTTTCTAAGGATCTATCCTCTGATAAATAGAACAAAATCAATTTAAAAAAATTATTCAAGGGATGAAACACCCCTTCGAAATATTAATAGGCGCATATTCTAGAAACTATCAAGTAATTTGGATTGATCTCTCCATATTCTGATTGTATGGACCTTTATCTATACAAAAATATACTTTTCATCCCTTAAAACGCCCAATTAGAGGGTCGAATATAGCAATAAATATGATATGGAATTTGCCTAAAAATGACATTTTAAATGCGAATTATGCAAGAACTAGAGCATTTATTCAATTTTGGATTGTAGATTTGGATTCTAGAGGGTCGAATTAAAGGGATGACATGCGTAACACATTTTTTTATATTTTTATCATTCATTTCAAAACATTAAGACTATAGTCTTGGTGTTTTTTCAAGCAGAAGAGGACTTTCTCTTTGATTCTGTTCAAACTTCGTATACAAGCTCTTTAAGGATCTATCCTCTGATAAATAGAACAAAATCAATTTAAAAAAATTATTCAAGGGATGAAACACCCCTTCGAAATATTAATAGGCGCATATTCTAGAAACTATCAAGTAATTTGGATTGATCTCTCCATATTCTGATTGTATGGACCTTTATCTATACAAAAATATACTTTTCATCCCTTAAAACGCCCAATTAGAGGGTCGAATATAGCAATAAATATGATATGGAATTTGCCTAAAAATGACATTTAAAATGCGAATTATGCAAGAACTAGAGCATTTATTCAATTTTGGATTGTAGATTTGGATTCTAGAGGGTCGAATTAAGGGGATGACATGCGTAACACATTTTTTTATATTTTTATCATTCATTTCAAAACACCAAGACTATAATAGTCTTGGTGTTTTTTCAAGCAAAAAAGGACTTTCTCTCTGATTCTGTTCAAACATTGTATACAAGCTCTCTAAGGATCTATCCTCTGATAAATAGAACAAAATCAATTTAGAAAAATTATTCAAGGGATGAAACACCCCTTCGAAATATTAATAGGCGCATATTCTAGAAACTATCAAGTAATTTGGATTGATCTCTCCATATTCTGATTGTATGGACCTTTATCTATACAAAAATATACTTTTAATCCCTTGAAACGCCCAATTAGAGGGTCAAATATAGCAATAAATATGATATGGAATTTGCCTAAAAATGACATTTAAAGATGCGAATTATGCAAGAACTAGAGCATTTATTCAATTATGGATTGTAGATTTGGATTCTAGAGGGTCGAATTAAGGGGATGACATGCGTAACACATTTTTTTATATCTTTATCATTCATTTCAAAACACAAAGACTATAGTCTTGGTGTTTTTTCAAGCAAAAAAGGACTTTCTCTCTGATTCTGTTCAAACTTCGTATACAAGCTTTCTAAGGATCTATCCTCTGATAAATAGAACAAAATCAATTTAAAAAAATTATTCAAGGGATGAAACACCCCTTCGAAATATTAATAGGCGCATATTCTAGAAACTATCAAGTAATTTGGATTGATCTCTCCATATTCTGATTGTATGGACCTTTATCTATACAAAAATATACTTTTCATCCCTTAAAACGCCCAATTAGAGGGTCGAATATAGCAATAAATATGATATGGAATTTGCCTAAAAATGACATTTTAAATGCGAATTATGCAAGAACTAGAGCATTTATTCAATTTTGGATTGTAGATTTGGATTCTAGAGGGTCGAATTAAAGGGATGACATGCGTAACACATTTTTTTATATTTTTATCATTCATTTCAAAACACCAAGACTATAGTCTTGGTGTTTTTTCAAGCAGAAAAGGACTTTCTCTTTGATTCTGTTCAAACTTCGTATACAAGCTCTCTAAGGATCTATCCTCTGATAAATAGAACAAAATCAATTTAAAAAAATTATTCAAGGGATGAAACACCCCTTCGAAATATTAATAGGCGCATATTCTAGAAACTATCAAGTAATTTGGATTGATCTCTCCATATTCTGATTGTATGGACCTTTATCTATACAAAAATATACTTTTCATCCCTTAAAACGCCCAATTAGAGGGTCGAATATAGCAATAAATATGATATGGAATTTGCCTAAAAATGACATTTAAAATGCGAATTATGCAAGAACTAGATCATTTATTCAATTTTGGATTGTAGATTTGGATTCTAGAGGGTCGAATTAAGGGGATGACATGCGTAACACATTTTTTTATATTTTTATCATTCATTTCAAAACACCAAGACTATAGTCTTGGTGTTTTTTCAAGCAAAAAAGGACTTTCTCTCTGATTCTGTTCAAACTTTGTATACAAGCTCTCTAAGGATCTATCCTCTGATAAATAGAACAAAATCAATTAAAAAATCATTCAAGGGATGAAACACCCCTTCGAAATATTAAAAGGCGCATATTCTAGAAACTATCAGGTAATTTGGATTGATCTCTCCATATTCTGATTGTATGGACCTTTATCTATACAAAAATATACTTTTCATCCCTTAAAACGCCCAATTAGAGGGTCGAATATAGCAATAAATATGATATGGAATTTGCCTAAAAATGACATTCAAAATGCGAATTATGCAAGAACTAGAGCATTTATTCAATTTTGGATTGTAGATTTGGATTCTAGAGGGTCGAATTAAGGGGATGACATGCGTAACACATTTTTTTATATTTTTATCATTCATTTCAAAACACCAAGACTATAGTCTTGGAATTTTTTCAAGCAAAGAAGGACTTTCTCTCTGATTCTGTTCAAACTTCGTATACAAGCTCTCTAAGGATCTATCCTCTAATGAATAGAACAAAATCAATTTAAAAAAATTATTCAAGGGATGAAACACCCCTTCGAAATATTAATAGGCGCATATTCTAGAAACTATCAAGTAATTTGGATTGATCTCTCCATATTCTGATTGTATGGACCTTTATCTATACAAAAATATACTTTTCATCCCTTAAAACGCCCAATTAGAGGGTCGAATATAGCAATAAATATGATATGGAATTTGCCAAAAAATGACATTTTAAATGCGAATTATGCAAGAACTAGAGCATTTATTCAATTTTGGATTGTAGATTTGGATTCTAGAGGGTCGAATTAAAGGGATGACATGCGTAACACATTTTTTTATATTTTTATCATTCATTTCAAAACATTAAGACTATAGTCTTGGTGTTTTTTCAAGCAGAAGAGGACTTTCTCTTTGATATTGTTCAAACTTCGTATACAAGCTCTTTAAGGATCTATCCTCTGATAAATAGAAAAAAATCAATTTAAAAAAATTATTCAAGGGATGAAACACCCCTTCGAAATATTAATAGGCGCATATTCTAGAAACTATCAAGTAATTTGGATTGATCTCTCCATATTCTGATTGTATGGACCTTTATCTATACAAAAATATACTTTTCATCCCTTAAAACGCCCAATTAGAGGGTCGAATATAGCAATAAATATGATATGGAATTTGCCTAAAAATGACATTTAAAATGCGAATTATGCAAGAACTAGATCATTTATTCAATTTTGGATTGTAGATTTGGATTCTAGAGGGTCGAATTAAGGGGATGACATGCGTAACACATTTTTTTATATTTTTATCATTCATTTCAAAACACCAAGACTATAGTCTTGGTGTTTTTTCAAGCAAAAAAGGACTTTCTCTCTGATTCTGTTCAAACTTCGTATACAAGCTCTCTAAGGATCTATCCTCTGATAAATAGAACAAAATCAATTAAAAAATTATTCAAGGGATGAAACACCCCTTCGAAATATTAAAAGGCGCATATTCTAGAAACTATCAGGTAATTTGGATTGATCTCTCCATATTCTGATTGTATGGACCTTTATCTATACAAAAATATACTTTTCATCCCTTAAAACGCCCAATTAGAGGGTCGAATATAGCAATAAATATGATATGGAATTTGCCTAAAAATGACATTTTAAATGCGAATTATGCAAGAACTAGAGCATTTATTCAATTTTGGATTGTAGATTTGGATTCTAGAGGGTCGAATTAGAGGGATGACATGCGTAACACATTTTTTTATATTTTTATCATTCATTTCAAAACATTAAGACTATAGTCTTGGTGTTTTTTCAAGCAGAAGAGGACTTTCTCTTTGATATTGTTCAAACTTCGTATACAAGCTCTTTAAGGATCTATCCTCTGATAAATAGAAAAAAATCAATTTAAAAAAATTATTCAAGGGATGAAACACCCCTTCGAAATATTAATAGGCGCATATTCTAGAAACTATCAAGTAATTTGGATTGATCTCTCCATATTCTGATTGTATGGACCTTTATCTATACAAAAATATACTTTTCATCCCTTAAAACGCCCAATTAGAGGGTCGAATATAGCAATAAATATGATATGGAATTTGCCTAAAAATGACATTTAAAATGCGAATTATGCAAGAACTAGATCATTTATTCAATTTTGGATTGTAGATTTGGATTCTAGAGGGTCGAATTAAGGGGATGACATGCGTAACACATTTTTTTATATTTTTATCATTCATTTCAAAACACCAAGACTATAGTCTTGGTGTTTTTTCAAGCAAAAAAGGACTTTCTCTCTGATTCTGTTCAAACTTCGTATACAAGCTCTCTAAGGATCTATCCTCTGATAAATAGAACAAAATCAATTAAAAAATTATTCAAGGGATGAAACACCCCTTCGAAATATTAAAAGGCGCATATTCTAGAAACTATCAGGTAATTTGGATTGATCTCTCCATATTCTGATTGTATGGACCTTTATCTATACAAAAATATACTTTTCATCCCTTAAAACGCCCAATTAGAGGGTCGAATATAGCAATAAATATGATATGGAATTTGCCTAAAAATGACATTCAAAATGCGAATTATGCAAGAACTAGAGCATTTATTCAATTTTGGATTGTAGATTTGGATTCTAGAGGGTCGAATTAAGGGGATGACATGCGTAACACATTTTTTTATATTTTTATCATTCATTTCAAAACACCAAGACTATAGTCTTGGTGTTTTTTCAAGCAAAAAAGGACTTTCTCTCTGATTCTGTTCAAACTTCGTATACAAGCTCTCTAAGGATCTATCCTCTGATAAATAGAACAAAATCAATTAAAAAATTATTCAAGGGATGAAACACCCCTTCGAAATATTAAAAGGCGCATATTCTAGAAACTATCAGGTAATTTGGATTGATCTCTCCATATTCTGATTGTATGGACCTTTATCTATACAAAAATATACTTTTCATCCCTTAAAACGCCCAATTAGAGGGTCGAATATAGCAATAAATATGATATGGAATTTGCCTAAAAATGACATTCAAAATGCGAATTATGCAAGAACTAGAGCATTTATTCAATTTTGGATTGTAGATTTGGATTCTAGAGGGTCGAATTAAGGGGATGACATGCGTAACACATTTTTTTATATTTTTATCATTCATTTCAAAACACCAAGACTATAGCCTTGGAATTTTTTCAAGCAAAAAAGGACTTTCTCTCTGATTCTGTTCAAACTTCGTATACAAGCTCTCTAAGGATCTATCCTCTAATGAATAGAACAAAATCAATTTAAAAAAATTATTCAAGGGATGAAACACCCCTTCGAAATATTAATAGGCGCATATTCTAGAAACTATCAAGTAATTTGGATTGATCTCTCCATATTCTGATTGTATGGACCTTTATCTATACAAAAATATACTTTTCATCCCTTGAAACGCCCAATTAGAGGGTCGAATATAGCAATAAATATGATATGGAATTTGCCTAAAAATGACATTTAAAATGCGAATTATGCAAGAACTAGAGCATTTATTCAATTTTGGATTGTAGATTTGGATTCTAGAGGGTCGAATTAAAGGGATGACATGCGTAACACATTTTTTTATATTTTTATCATTCATTTCAAAACATTAAGACTATAGTCTTGGTGTTTTTTCAAGCAGAAGAGGACTTTCTCTTTGATTCTGTTCAAACTTCGTATACAAGCTCTTTAAGGATCTATCCTCTGATAAATAGAACAAAATCAATCTAAAAAAATTATTCAAGGGATGAAACACCCCTTCGAAATATTAATAGGCGCATATTCTAGAAACTATCAAGTAATTTGGATTGATCTCTCCATATTCTGATTGTATGGACCTTTATCTATACAAAAATATACTTTTCATCCCTTAAAACGCCCAATTAGAGGGTCGAATATAGCAATAAATATGATATGGAATTTGCTTAAAAATGACATTTAAAATGCGAATTATGCAAGAACTAGATCATTTATTCAATTTTGGATTGTAGATTTGGATTCTAGAGGGTCGAATTAAGGGGATGACATGCGTAACACATTTTTTTATATTTTTATCATTCATTTCAAAACACCAAGACTATAGTCTTGGAATTTTTTCAAGCAAAAAAGGACTTTCTCTCTGATTCTGTTCAAACTTCGTATACAAGCTCTCTGAGGATCTATCCTCTAATGAATAGAACAAAATCAATTTAAAAAAATTATTCAAGGGATGAAACACCCCTTCGAAATATTAATAGGCGCATATTCTAGAAACTATCAAGTAATTTGGATTGATCTCTCCATATTCTGATTGTATGGACCTTTATCTATACAAAAATATACTTTTCATCCCTTAAAACGCCCAATTAGAGAGTCGAATATAGCAATAAATATGATATGGAATTTGCCTAAAAATGACATTTAAAATGCGAATTATGCAAGAACTAGAGCATTTATTCAATTTTGGATTGTAGATTTGGATTTTAGAGGGTCGAATTAAGGGGATGACATGCGTAACACATTTTTTTATATTTTTATCATTCATTTCAAAACACCAAGACTATAGTCTTGGTGTTTTTTCAAGCAAAGAAGGACTTTCTCTCTGATTCTGTTCAAACTTCGTATACAAGCTCTCTGAGGATCTATCCTCTAATGAATAGAACAAAATCAATTTAAAAAAATTATTCAAGGGATGAAACACCCCTTCGAAATATTAATAGGCGCATATTCTAGAAACTATCAAGTAATTTGGATTGATCTCTCCATATTCTGATTGTATGGACCTTTATCTATACAAAAATATACTTTTCATCCCTTAAAACGCCCAATTAGAGAGTCGAATATAGCAATAAATATGATATGGAATTTGCCTAAAAATGACATTTAAAATGCGAATTATGCAAGAACTAGAGCATTTATTCAATTTTGGATTGTAGATTTGGATTTTAGAGGGTCGAATTAAGGGGATGACATGCGTAACACATTTTTTTATATTTTTATCATTCATTTCAAAACACCAAGACTATAGTCTTGGTGTTTTTTCAAGCAAAGAAGGACTTTCTCTCTGATTCTGTTCAAACTTTGTATACTAGCTCTCTAAGGATCTATCCTCTGATAAATAGAACAAAATCAATTTAAAAAAATTATTCAAGGGATGAAACACCCCTTCGAAATATTAATAGGCGCATATTCTAGAAACTATCGAATAATTTGGATTGATCTCTCCATATTCTGATTGCATGGACCTTTATCTATACAAAAATATACTTTTCATCCCTTAAAACGCCCAATTAGAGGGTCGAATATAGCAATAAATATGATATGGAATTTGCCTAAAAATGACATTTAAAATGCGAATTATGCAAGAACTAGAGCATTTATTCAATTTTGGATTGTAGATTTGGATTCTAGAGGGTCTAATTAAGGGGATGACATGCGTAATACATTTTTTTATATTTTTATCATTCATTTCAAAACACCAAGACTATAGTCTTGGTGTTTTTTCAAGCAAAAAAGGACTTTCTTTCTGATTCTGTTCAAACTTCGTATACAAGCTCTCTAAGGATCTATCCTCTGATAAATAGAACAAAATCAATTTAAAAAAATTATTCAAGGGATGAAACACCCCTTCGAAATAATAATAGGCGCATATTCTGGAAACTATCAGGTGATTTGGATTGATCTCTCCATATTCTGATTGTATGGACCTTTATCTATACAAAAATATACTTTTCATCCCTTAAAACGCTTAATTGAAGGGTCGAATATAGCAATAAATATGATATGGAATTTGCCTAAAAATGACATTTAAAATGCGAATTATGCAAGAACTAGAGCATTTATTCAATTTTGGATTGTAGATTTGGATTCTAGAGGGTCGAATTAAGGGGATGACATGCGTAACACATTTTTTTATATTTTTATCATTCATTTCAAAACACCAAGACTATAGTCTTGGTGTTTTTTCAAGCAAAAAAGGACTTTCTCTCTGATTCTGTTCAAACTTCGTATACAAGCTCTCTAAGGATCTATCCTCTGATAAATAGAACAAAATCAATTCAAAAAAATTATTCAAGGGATGAAACACCCCTTCGAAATATTAATAGGCGCATATTCTAGAAACTATCGAGTAATTTGGATTGATCTCTCCATATTCTGATTGTATGGACCTTTATCTATACAAAAATATACTTTTCATCCCTTAAAACGCTCAATTAGAGGGTCGAATATAGCAATAAATATGATATGGAATTTGCCTAAAAATGACATTTAAAATGCGAATTATGCAAGAACTAGAGCATTTATTCAATTTTGGATTGTAGATTTGGATTCTAGAGGGTCGAATTAAGGGGATGACATGCGTAACACATTTTTTTATATTTTTATCATTCATTTCAAAACACCAAGACTATAGTCTTGGTGTTTTATCAAGCAAAAAAGGACTTTCTCTCTGATTCTGTTCAAACTTCGTATACAAGCTTTCTAAGGATCTATCCTCTGATAAATAGAACAAAATCAATTTAAAAAAATTATTCAAGGGATGAAACACCCCTTCGAAATATTAATAGGCGCATATTCTAGAAACTATCAAGTAATTTGGATTGATCTCTCCATATTCTGATTGTATGGACCTTTATCTATACAAAAATATACTTTTCATCCCTTAAAACGCCCAATTAGAGGGTCGAATATAGCAATAAATATGATATGGAATTTGCCTAAAAATGACATTTCAAATGCGAATTATGCAAGAACTAGAGCATTTATTCAATTTTGGATTGTAGATTTGGATTCTAGAGGGTCGAATTAAAGGGATGACATGCGTAACACATTTTTTTATATTTTTATCATTCATTTCAAAACACCAAGACTATAGTCTTGGTGTTTTTTCAAGCAGAAAAAGACTTTCTCTTTGATTCTGTTCAAACTTCGTATACAAGCTCTCTAAGGATCTTTCCTCTGATAAATAGAACAAAATCAATTTAAAAAAATTATTCAAGGGATGAAACACCCCTTCGAAATATTAATAGGCGCATATTCTAGAAACTATCAAGTAATTTGGATTGATCTCTCCATATTCTGATTGTATGGACCTTTATCTATACAAAAATATACTTTTCATCCCTTAAAACGCCCAATTAGAGGGTCGAATATAGCAATAAATATGATATGGAATTTGCCTAAAAATGACATTTTAAATGCGAATTATGCAAGAACTAGAGCATTTATTCAATTTTGGATTGTAGATTTGGATTCTAGAGGGTCGAATTAAAGGGATGACATGCGTAACACATTTTTTTATATTTTTATCATTCATTTCAAAACACCAAGACTATAGTCTTGGTGTTTTTTCAAGCAGAAAAGGACTTTCTCTTTGATTCTGTTCAAACTTCGTATACAAGCTCTCTAAGGATCTATCCTCTGATAATTAGAACAAAATCAATTTAAAAAAATTATTCAAGGGATGAAACACCCCTTCGAAATATTAATAGGCGCATATTCTAGAAACTATCAAGTAATTTGGATTGATCTCTCCATATTCTGATTGTATGGACCTTTATCTATACAAAAATATACTTTTCATCCCTTAAAACGCCCAATTAGAGGGTCGAATATAGCAATAAATATGATATGGAATTTGCCTAAAAATGACATTTAAAATGCGAATTATGCAAGAACTAGAGCATTTATTCAATTTTGGATTGTAGATTTGGATTCTAGAGGGTCGAATTAAGGGGATGACATGCGTAACACATTTTTTTATATTTTTATCATTCATTTCAAAACACCAAGACTATAGTCTTGGTGTTTTTTCAAGCAAAAAAGGACTTTCTCTCTGATTCTGTTCAAACTTCGTATACAAGCTCTCTAAGGATCTATCCTCTGATAAATAGAACAAAATCAATTTAGAAAAATTATTCAAGGGATGAAACACCCCTTCGAAATATTAATAGGCGCATATTCTAGAAACTATCAAGTAATTTGGATTGATCTCTCCATATTCTGATTGTATGGACCTTTATCTATACAAAAATATACTTTTCATCCCTTAAAACGCCCAATTAGAGGGTCGAATATAGCAATAAATATGATATGGAATTTGCCTAAAAGTGACATTTAAAATGCGAATTATGCAAGAACTAGAGCATTTATTCAATTTTGGATTGTAGATTTGGATTCTAGAGGGTCGAATTAAGGGGATGACATGCGTAACACATTTTTTTATATTTTTATCATTCATTTCAAAACACCAAGACTATAGTCTTGGTGTTTTTTCAAGCAAAAAAGGACTTTCTTTCTGATTCTGTTCAAACTTCGTATACAAGCTCTCTAAGGATCTATCCTCTGATAAATAGAACAAAATCAATTTAAAAAAATTATTCAAGGGATGAAACACCCCTTCGAAATAATAATAGGCGCATATTCTGGAAACTATCAGGTAATTTGGATTGATCTCTCCATATTCTGATTGTATGGACCTTTATCTATACAAAAATATACTTTTCATCCCTTAAAACGCTCAATTAGAGGGTCAAATATAGCAATAAATATGATATGGAATTTGCCTAAAAATGACATTTAAAATGCGAATTATGCAAGAACTAGAGCATTTATTCAATTTTGGATTGTAGATTTGGATTCTAGAGGGTCGAATTAAGGGGATGACATGCGTAACACATTTTTTTATATTTTTATCATTCATTTCAAAACACCAAGACTATAGTCTTGGTGTTTTTTCAAGCAAAAAAGGACTTTCTCTCTGATTCTGTTCAAACTCCGTATACAAGCTCTCTTAGGATCTATCCTCTGATAAATAGAACGAAATCAATTTAAAAAAATTATTCAAGGGATGAAACACCCCTTCGAAATATTAATAGGCGCATATTCTAGAAACTATCAAGTAATTTGGATTGATCTCTCCATATTCTGATTGTATGGACCTTTATCTATACAAAAATATACTTTTCATCCCTTAAAACGCCCAATTAGAGGGTCGAGTATAGCAATAAATATGATATGGAATTTGCCTAAAAATGACATTTAAAATGCGAATTATGCAAGAACTAGAGCATTTATTCAATTTTGGATTGTAGATTTGGATTCAAGAGGGTCGAATTAAGGGGATGACATGCGTAACACATTTTTTTATATTTTTATCATTCATTTCAAAACACCAAGACTATAGTCTTGGTGTTTTATCAAGCAAAAAAGGACTTTCTCTCTGATTCTGTTCAAACTTCGTATACAAGCTTTCTAAGGATCTATCCTCTGATAAATAGAACAAAATCAATTTAAAAAAATTATTCAAGGGATGAAACACCCCTTCGAAATATTAATAGGCGCATATTCTAGAAACTATCAAGTAATTTGGATTGATCTCTCCATATTCTGATTGTATGGACCTTTATCTATACAAAAATATACTTTTCATCCCTTAAAACGCCCAATTAGAGGGTCGAATATAGCAATAAATATGATATGGAATTTGCCTAAAAATGACATTTTAAATGCGAATTATGCAAGAACTAGAGCATTTATTCAATTTTGGATTGTAGATTTGGATTCTAGAGGGTCGAATTAAGGGGATGACATGCGTAACACATTTTTTTATATTTTTATCATTCATTTCAAAACACCAAGACTATAGTCTTGGTGTTTTTTCAAGCAAAAAAGGACTTTCTCTCTGATTCTGTTCAAACTTCGTATACAAGCTCTCTAAGGATCTATCCTCTGATAAATAGAACAAAATCAATTAAAAAATTATTCAAGGGATGAAACACCCCTTCGAAATATTAAAAGGCGCATATTCTAGAAACTATCAGGTAATTTGGATTGATCTCTCCATATTCTGATTGTATGGACCTTTATCTATACAAAAATATACTTTTCATCCCTTAAAACGCCCAATTAGAGGGTCGAATATAGCAATAAATATGATATGGAATTTGCCTAAAAATGACATTCAAAATGCGAATTATGCAAGAACTAGAGCATTTATTCAATTTTGGATTGTAGATTTGGATTCTAGAGGGTCGAATTAAGGGGATGACATGCGTAACACATTTTTTTATATTTTTATCATTCATTTCAAAACACCAAGACTATAGTCTTGGAATTTTTTCAAGCAAAAAAGGACTTTCTCTCTGATTCTGTTCAAACTTCGTATACAAGCTCTCTAAGGATCTATCCTCTAATGAATGGAACAAAATCAATTTAAAAAAATTATTCAAGGGATGAAACACCCCTTCGAAATATTAATAGGCGCATATTCTAGAAACTATCAAGTAATTTGGATTGATCTCTCCATATTCTGATTGTATGGACCTTTATCTATACAAAAATATACTTTTCATCCCTTAAAACGCCCAATTAGAGGGTCGAATATAGCAATAAATATGATATGGAATTTGCCTAAAAATGACATTTTAAATGCGAATTATGCAAGAACTAGAGCATTTATTCAATTTTGGATTGTAGATTTGGATTCTAGAGGGTCGAATTAAAGGGATGACATGCGTAACACATTTTTTTA